>CM029524.1:6478008-7078008 GCA_017140615.1 Eucalyptus cladocalyx | reverse complement strand
TAGTGGAATCCAGCCAATAGGCTGTCAGTGTAGAAGAGTTGACGTAGGCTTGAAATAAGTCGAACCACTATAAACCGCGTATTCAATTTTCTCTTCCCTTCTCTCAGTCTTACTTTGATTATTGTTTCTCTCAAATCTATCAACTGTCTTGTATTGTGCAATTATTGAGAAAAATCTTTTATATACCTATTCACCCCTATTTAGGTACTTATACTAGCTATATCAATGGCTTCTTCCCCAACCGGTTCCCTTCTCTGTTTGAACTGAACTTCGATCCAGACAAGGCAGCTTGTTCACTCAAACTCCTCTCAATCAGCTGGGCCTGATTATACACATCATTATGGTCCTTCAAGTCAAACGGCACTAGCAGATTCTTCAGCTCTAAGCGAAGGCCATTCCTGAACCTTCGAGCTTTGTATTCGGGATCCTCTATCAGCCTTGGAGTGTACTACGATAGTTCCGCGAACTTTCCTTTGCACTGATCTACACTCATCACCCCTTGGTGGAGATGCTAAAATTCCTCCATCTTCTATTCTTGGGCGCAACCTAAAAAATACTTGCTATTAAAATCTCTGAGGAAAGCGTTCCACATCGGGACCACACCTTCTGGAAATACTGTACTTTTGGTGGCCCTCCACTAGGTATTTGCGTTACCCTGCATCTAGTATACTGCCAGGACAATCTTTTCCTCCTCAATGTACATCAAAAGTGCAAAGGCCTTTTCCAGGTCTTGAATCCAAAGAGATGCAGTCTTAGGGTCTCCAATACCTGTGAACCTCAGTGGGCTCAGCTTCAAGGACTTGTCCACCAACTTATGAATCAGTCTCTCTCTTGGTACAACCACGTTCTCAGTTGGGACAACATCAGGAGCGGCAGCTTGAGTGGCGATGGCTTGATTCTAGGCCTGTTGCCCCATCAGATCTCTCATTGCTTCAAGCGCCTGCATGATCCCTTCGATCCTAGAATCACTAGGGGCTGCCACCCCAGCACCAACAAGAGGCGATGCTACTCCACTAGTGCTAGCTTGAGCTGGCACTCGACCACGACCTCCTCGGGTACCAACCCTCGTCGGCGTCCTACCTCGAGTCGTAGGTCCTATAGTCCTCTTTCTAGGAGTCCTCTACTCTTGATAACTCATATTGCAAGTTTTTTTACAGAAACCTGTCTTCCAATTCCACACAGAATTAGAAGTTGAGTGATCCACACAAGCAATTTACCAAACGGCTATCACGGACATGCACCGGCACGAAATAAAAGCATTTCCTACTAACTATCCCATAACTTATTGCGCCTTATCACCCCAACTATCGACCCATTCTGATACTACTTCGGGTGGGGATGTCACGCCCTGATCCTTCGAGCGAGTGTCCATCCCTCAGTGTCGATTTAATTGCGACATTCTAAGATGCGTCGCCGACCCATTCATTTTAATACACATGCAGAAGCGTATAAATAAATCCCTAAACAATAGAAAGATAGGATAGAAAGGCAGGGCCATAAAATCACAACCACACAACACACCTTTATGCAAAACTGGCCAGTTTATTTACAACACTAGTCTATTCACAGAGATCTTCCAAAACAAGAAAGCTACAAGACCTTTAAACGTTTGAATCCTCAACCGAAGGCTTTGGGGTCTTTGACTCAAGGGAGCTCGGGTCTACCACTAAACCACCAGAAGGGTCAGCCGTACTCTTACCAAAAGTGATCTCTAATACCGACACAGGCACCTATTATTCCTGCAGGGGGCCTTCTCTAGGTCCATCTCGCTCGTAACGATACCACGATCTGAATTGATTAGGTAGCCTCCATGATAGACCTACATCGACCTAGACAATGGATTGCACGAGCTTATAGACCTAGGCTCCTTGGCTTCCAGGGAGGGGAATCTGAGAAATCTATTCAATGACCTTCTTCGGTTGACCGAAGCACTCAGGAGGAATAGCCATCTAAGGATCTGAAGAAGTTGAGCCCACAACGGGGTGAGACAAGGTTTCAGCAAGTTCACCCTTTAAACTCCGACTAAAAAGAAAATACGCCTGAAGGTTGTCTATACACCCAAGAGATAGGCGACTTATTATTGCCTCAGTTCCTTTCTGCAAGTCAGTACAATTCATAAACCTCAACCAATCAATCATTCAATACCAACGATTGCTCAATCCAACAATTGATCTATCTAAGCAACACTATCTATCAATTCAATACTATATATCTGGTACCGTCAACACCGACCATGCTCACACAAGCTGAAAATGATAGATAGTAGCCCGCACAAGCTGATATAGATAGATAGTAGCTCACACAAGTTGATATATAGATCACTGTTCTCATAAGCTAATAAAGTATACCGCTCTCACAAGCTGACATATTAAGCACTTATAGACTGATATAGTATATTGCTCTCACAACTTGAAATCACAATGCTCACACAAGCTGAACTACGATAAACTAACCTCGGCCAAGAAATTTGTGCCTTGCACACCAATTCCTCAATTAAATAACTAACTTGGCCCAATTTCATCATGTTAAAATATACCCAATGAAAATAATTGTGTGTGGGTATACGATTGGCCTGACCAAAAAACACAATATCTTTATTTTCAGACATCCCACTATTTATATAGTGTTTGAAAAAAATTTTGGCATTAAAAACCAACACCCTGGTATTTTCTAATTTAATACCGAAATTACTAAATTTTGAGATAAATACACAAAATTACCATTCACACTCAATTTGCACAAATAAGCATTCGATTAAATAAACCAAGCATACCATTGCAATTAGCACGAAATTTCGGTTGCCAACTATCCCGATCTAATTTCCGGAAAATAATAAATAATTAAATAAATGTATTTAAATGCCATAAATGCAAACTTAGGTCGAAAACGCATTAAATACCGAAACGGGCTTTGAGAAATTTCGAACCTAACTAGATAAATAGTACAACTTATCTAGTTGCTAATTAAGCTGTTCTAACCACCTAACATGCATAAATGAATAATTAAATCGTTAATCCGTTCTAACTAACCACATAAACCATACTTAGCCTAAACTAATCAACCCATAAGTATAATTAACTCCCTAAGTAGATTTTAGTGAGTAAACTCATCGGTTTGGAAATCTAATGAGTTCATGGCAACGGCAAAGCGGCAACACCATACGAGGCTCGGAAGCGGTCCAAAGTGGGCCTTAAAGCTTCCAAGTCCTTGCTGGCTTTTGCTTCTGCTCTTGGCCGCACAAGCTGAAACCAGTGGCTGGTTTGGCAAGAAAGGGCTGACGAAGCTTGTAGCGACCTAAGCGAAGGCAGGTGGTGGTTTCGGCAGCTTTGATGATGTCTCCCGATGGCTAGCAAAGCTGGACAGGGGCTTGGGATGGCTATGATGCATGATTGGAGACGCAGAACAACGGGATGAGCAGGCGAGGCTCGCAGGGGCGCGATGGCAAGCGAACGGCTTGCGGTGGCTCCAACGGGCTTGCGATGGGCAAGAGGAGGGGTTGCTCATTTTTCTCTACATTTTCAGAGCTCAAAGGTGGCTGGAAATGGAGAAAGTAGGCTAAAGGAAGAAGAAAGGGGACAGCTCAAGCTTGGAGGGGGCCACTTCTCTTCCATTCTATCCCTTTGCCCCCTTGAAGAGGTCCCACTTGGCTTCAGCTCTATCCTTAGCCATTTGTAGACCATTAGCTTCCTTAGGAAGTCATTGAGGTGGTCCAAAAGGTTGAGGACCAAGGGGCTACGAATTTTGAAGCATTTTCCCACAAATCCACTTCAATTTCTTCTTGAATTGATTCAATCCGGCTCCTATAAATCCAACTAAGATGCCCACACTTCAGTTCATATTTTTCCTTGCTAATAGAATCAACTTGCATCCCAAAAATGCGATAAAAAATGATCTCTTGAATTTTCCAGACAAAAACGGCACTATTTTGAAATTCCGCCAAAAATCTCAATTTGCAGAAAAATCTTCAGAGGATGAGTCGACGTTCCTAAAATGACTCATGACATGATAAAACTTTAAATTTATGAAATCAGATTCAAATTCGTGGATAATTTCAATTTGGTGCGATTTTAGTGTGACTTAATCTATTGGGTAGCTTTTAGAAATTTATGGTACAATTGGCCCGTGATCGATTTATTTTGAGTCACAATGTGCATCTTCAACACATTGGCAAATTTTGGTGGTCGTGAAAATCTCGAGGTTTCAAATACGGACACAAGATACCAAAACGACAGAAAAATCAATTTAGTGCCGATTGACGAGAATTTTGCAATTTGGTGGAATCACCCATACTTAATCACATATCCTAGTCGAATTGACCTATCTTTAATCTCTGATTGATTTTTAACTGTGCCGTAATGATCCTTGCAGACTAGCACGGTCGAGTAGTCGGTTCCTGGTGAAATTCTCAAGTCTATTGTATTAAAATCTCTTAATGGCTTTCCCAGATAAACTAGTTATCTCATGAGTGATTGGCTCATAGAATAAAACTATAGGCACGTCGATAAAAGGCCTGATTCATTCAATTGAAAACAAAAACTGGAAATTTTAGGATGTCACAAATCGAGACCAATACATAAACGATAAAGAGGCGTCATTAAGAAGGAGAACCAGCAAGAGCTGAAGCTACTAAGGCAAAGTTCCCTGCACCCGAACAACTTGAAGATAATAGGGACTTAGCAGATGGATCATCAAAATCCAAGAAACTGAAGAGCACACGTCTAAATGCCAAAGCCGGTCCTATCAAGAAAGCTAAAAGGTATAACCCTTATGGGATGCACACTTATATGCAAGAAGGGATATATGAAACTTAGCTTATGGATACACCTATTTTTGAGATGGAAGGGTCTAGAAGTTGGGCTATGGTGGCTAGCCCGAATAAGCTACCAAGTGACAATGAAGCTAATAAGTTGGAACTATTAGGGTCTGGGCAATCCCCTGACAGTTCAAGCACTAAGGGCCTTCGTGGACCAAGAAAAGCCTGATGTAGTTTTTTTGATGGAAACCAAAAACCAAGAAGTAGTGATCCAACGACTTCAGAAGAGTTTGAAATTCCTAAGTTGTCATGGGGTGAACCTATTGGTTTGGCTGGAGGTCTGACAGTTTTCTAGAATGATCAAGTTTCCCTGTGTGTGGATAGTCACACTACGAATTTCATTGATATGATCTGTAAGGATGTGAAGTGGAGAATACCAATGTGTCTCACATGCCTTCAAGCGCCAATGGTGTATCAACAAAGACAGAACTTATGGGCAGAATTGCAACAAATCAGCTACTCTAATACCTTACCGTGGGTGTGCACTGGAGATTTCAATGAGATCTTCTATCATTGGGAGAAAGTGGGCAAGAGGCTAGCTGAATCGCATCGAATGCATTCATTTCATGAACTTTTAAATGATTGCTCACTTATGGATGTGGAAAGTAAGGGATGTGCCTTCACGTGAATAAATAATAGAGAAGGATAGGATTTTGTTAAAGAAAGACTGGATCGAGTGCTGTGTACCATGGAATTGCGAGTGACATTTCTGGAAGCTGAAGTTTTTGCCTTACTTGCTCTGCATTTTGAACATAGCTCAATTTTTCTTAACCACTGAAGTAATCCTAGTCGGAAGAAAGAAGGCTTTTACATTCGAAACCTTTTGGCTATAGGATAAGGAGTGTTGCACGATCATTGCAGACTCTTGGGCATCCTTACAGTTGAACGCCACAACACTACTCAGAAAGTTAAAGGCTGTCTCTTTGGCCCTCGCTAGCTGGAGTCGATCAAAATTCTCTAAGGGCCATCATCAAATCAATGCTTTGAAGCAGCAAATTCATAGTCATATAAATCAACCAAATGGCCACTATGACAAAGCGAAGGTTAGTCAACTAAAAGAGGAAATAAGGCACTTATGGCACCATGAGGAACAATATTGGGTGATGAGGTCAAGGATTAACTAGCTTAGATGGGGGGATAAGAATACCAAATTTTCCATGCCACCACTATCCAAAGGAAGCAACGAAATCGAATAAGTATGCTGCAGGATGAAAATCAAGGGTGGATTCGAGATCCAAAGCAACTGAAGGAGATGACGTGGACTTCTTTGGAAACTTGCATAGATCAGTTGGACATCGTGAATATGGGCCTATTCAGGCATAATGTCCACAAGTCATAACGGAGGAAATTAATACTCTCTTAATAGCTGCGGTCACTCGAGAGGAAGTACAGCAAGCAACAAACCCCTGGCGGCTACTAAAGCTTTTGGGCCAGATGGATTAAATGGATTATTTTACCAAAATCACTAGGATATTTTACAGGAAGACATATTCATCTCAGTGCAAGACTTCTTTATCTCAGCAGTGCTGCACTTAGATTTTAACAGGACAATCATTTCTCTGATTCCCAAGATACCACACCTAGAAAGGCTAGATGAATATCGTCTAATTAGCCTATGCAATTTTGTTTATAAAATCATATCCAAGGTGCTAGCGAACCGTCTGAAACCATGGTTACTCGAGTTGATATCTATGGAACAAAGTGCATTTGTGAGTGGCAGGCAAATGCAAGAGAACATACTAATGGTCCAAGAGGTACTCCATTACCTCAAGATTAGGAAAAGAACTAGAACATTTCAGGTAGTACTGAAGCTGGATATGCAAAAGGCTTATGATCGGGTTGTATGGGACTTCCTAGAGGAATATCTACTCAAATTGGGATTCCATGGTAAATGAATACAGTGGGTGATGCAATGCATTATAACGGTTTCCCTCAGTGTCAAATTTAATGGAGAACCCTTAAGCTACTTCCATCCAACAAGGGGGCTCAGACGGGGAGCCCCTCTCCCTCTATACTTGTTCATTATGTTGGCTAACGTATTATCCAACCTTATCAAACAAGCCGTCGACATGGGAAATATCAAAGGAATCAAACTAAACAGGTGGTGTCCTACCTTATCTCATCTATTTTTCGTGGATAATGCTATCATTTTCTTAGATGGAAAACTCCAGGATTGTCAAAACTTAGCAAATGTATTGAATCAATACTATTTAGTTACGGGACAAGTTGTGAACCAAAACAAATCAGGGATCTTCTTTAGTAAAGCTTGTCCTATTAGATTGCAGAAAAACATGGCAAGAGAATTCAGAGTGCCTATGATTGCAAAGACCGGTAAATACCTGGGTATATCGTCTGGTTGGGAGGGGGGGGGGAGTAAATGCTAAGTTGGAAGGGTGGAAAGATAATTTATTTTCCAAGTGCGGCAAAGAAATCATGATTAAGACAGTAGTACAGGCACTCTTGCAGTATGCCATGTCAATATTTTTAGAATTCTTGTGTCTATTTGTAAATCCATTGAACATAAAATAGCAAGGTTCTAGTGGCAAAATAATTGCAGCAAGTCGGGAATTCACTTGAAGAAATGGTACATACTCAAAAGCAGAAAGGACACCGAGGGGCTTGGCTTTCGAGACTTAATCACTTTTAACAAAGCTTTGTTGAGCAAACAAGTGTGGCGACTCATCCAACACCCATCCTCCCTGTGGAGCAGCATTTTCAAAGGACTTTATTTCCATTCTAAGGAATTTTGGCATGCAGAAAAAGGGAGCTAGACCATCCTGGGGTTGGCAAAGTTTATTAATGGGCAGGGATTCAATATAGAATCAACTCCAGTGGTTAGTCAGCGATGGGCAAAGGATCAGAGTCCGAGAAGATAAATGGCTATCAAAAGGTATTATAGGGAGGCCTGCCCCTAGAGGAGAACCAGTGAAGGTGGCAGATTTTATTATCTCGGAATAGAGTATATGGAATGTTCCCCTACTTCGCAACAGTTTTGATGACCAGACCATAAAGGAATTTCTTACCCTCTAGGTACGAACCCACTCCACAGCTAACCAACTCATATGGAAAGGGACGCAAACCGAAATTTATACAGTGAAGAGTGGGTAATTATATCAGACATACAGCAAATAGTAACATTCACAGCCTCGCCTCCTCATCCTATCAAACCCCACAAAAACTATGGAGAAAGCTATGGACCTTGAAGACAACCCCTAAACTTCGCATATTCATGGGTCATTATGCCACAATGCGCTCGCTGTCTACAAAGGAAAACCTGTATAATAGAAGAATCATCCCAGATCCGGTATGTAATTTATGCCAAGATCAACTCCTAGAAACAACATAACTTATATTTCTCTTGTGCCCATGGACACAAGGCATTTGGTCACACCCACAAGTCAAAATCACAATACCATCACATGGAGTAAATAGGATAGACGCCTGGCTTGCAGATCTGATCGAGAATAGAGACCTCTTACCTAATCTAGAGACCCTCGCATCCATTCTGTGGCAGATTTGGAAGGCGCGTAATCATTTTGTCTTTAGGAAGCAGCGCCCAGATCCAGAATTGGTGGTGGAGGTGGCTCTCACAAATGCAAGGATCGCCCGTAGCTGTGGTCGGACGGTGTCACAACCAGGGCAAAAGCTTCCAAACCCTAATCTGGTGTGGTGCCCACCGGAGCCTGGCGTAGTAAAAATTAATGTGTGGTTGAAAGTTAGGTAATTGAATATTCAAATTGGGTATGGATTAGGAAATTACCTAAATTGTTTATCAATTTAGTAAGGTGTGGTTGCGGTGAGGGACTCAAGTATTGGCGCAAATAAGCTTTCAGACAATAGACTTTTTATTTTTTATTTTTATGGTTGATAAGAGTTTATGGCCTTTTTATTTCGTGAGTTTATATCTCTTCTTAGCTTTGCATTTATGTGATGTAAACCGTCACTAGAGATCTAACTATAGGGACTCGAGTTCAGGACACACTTTCTATGTCACAAGTGTTTTGACTTAGTGACTCTGGAGGTGCATGTGGTGCTTCATCAAAGTCCCCTGTACTCAGAAGGGACATCACATACTGATGTCATGGTAGATGTGTATTTTGCCTGCTTTGCGGTCTCTTGCTATCAAGTCCAATGGCCTCTTTATTAGGGCACTCCTGAAGCATCCCATAATTTCATATTCTAATGAGTTTAATGCGCCAACTTAGCTTGGGCTGTAAGCTAGCAAAGGGTACCAAGCAATCTCGCAAGGTTCAGTTTTTCCCTTGGCTTGAATTGATCGAGAGCGGGGAGAGAAGCAATTTCTACCAGAGAGAGGAATAACTATGGACAAGGAACTTGCTTTTTACCCTTTCTTTCTTTGAAGAATAATGTTGCTTCTCACGCGTTTATGCTTACCGTGAAAGTGATATTCATAATCTCAAAATTCATATTCATCTAAGATCATGAAGAGGTACTTTTTTCGGGTTTGCGCACTAGGATGAACCCTCACTTTTTTTGAATCTCGCCTTTGATCGTTGCAGATGGGGTTATTCCTTAGCACATCGGTGGATCCTTTCTTGACGAAGCAGGTAGTGTTATACTGTAGTTCTCGTCTAGTCAACGGTACTGGGATTGCATCATAATTCCTAGATGGCAGGCCTATCCTGCATTCTAAGAATTAGATGAGATCAAGATTGCCTTTTATTTGGACATAATCACGTTGCAAATGCATTCATTATGATAAGTCAAACTTAAGTCTTGTGGCCATAATTTTGTTGACTTCGTTGGTTTGCTGAGCAAGGACGCAAGAACTCATGGTGTTGGTGTTGAATATTTTGCTTGACAATGTGGCAGGAGGCCCGACGTTGATTAGGAAGTCGCCATAGTGTGGGGCAGGGATCGGAAAACCTGCAAAAAGAAAATCTCAATTGCCACAAGAGTGCGGGAGGGCGTCTGAGTTGCTGGGGCGCTTCGGAATCTTGCTGGATAGCCATTGGACATTGGAGTCACTAGGCAACGGTGAAGTGTGGTAGCACGATAGGAGCGTTGAGGTGATCACTCAAAAGCTGGGAACTCCCCTGGATTTGCTGGCAAGAGCTGTGGGTTTGTGTTCAGTTTGCAAGAAAATTATCGTCACTGCTGGTAAGAATGCTATCGGATGTGGGCAGCAGCGTCGGGAAGAAGCTGCAGCGGTGGTATAGATGTAAGGGCACAGAGAAGATTTGTGGACTAGCGGTGTCTTTTGTTTGTTGTGAACTGGTAAAAGTCTCCCAAGTGTGGAACAGGGAATGTGTATTTTAAAAAAATAATCATTTGTATCATTTATAATAATGATAAATTAAAAATATTATCATTATTAACAATCATGTTTAAATATAAAAAATTAGCAATAATGAAAAAAATTATTGAATAAATTTTTCATATGAAACGACTAATTATTTTTAAAAATATATTTTATAAATCATTTATTTTCCAACAAACAAAAGTACTCAAAAAATTGAAAATGCCTTTGAAATTTTTTCCTAACGTCCTTTTTCTAGTTTGCATGGTCAATGAAGCCTTAATAATAAAAAAATAATGCACCCTGCTGTCAATTTTCTTGACTTTCTTATTTGTATTCATTTTCTCTCATTTTTGACATTCAAAAGATATACTAATCAACTTATATTGAAATATTTTGTCCCTCTTATTCCCTCAATTGTGATTGTCACGATCCGACATCGCTGCCCAGTCCCTCTTACGAGGAAAATGAAAGGGGCAAAGGTTGGATTTAGAGATACTTAACTATAAAAGCAGATGTCATCACCTCACCCCCCCCCCCCCCCCCCCCGATGAACCTTTTGTGAGTTCCTTTTACAAGGTCGCGAGTTATCCTAAACTTGTACTCCGTGTGATAGCGGTGTGTCGTGACCCATATCCACACAAGCAACACACCTCGAGAGAAGAGGTTAGGTGTGAATATCAAATTTAAGAGTACCTTTACCATAGTGGCCTTACCTCTAGTACTCCTTCCTAAGTATGACATCACTTCATTCATTAGGAATTTCCTATACATACGGGTATACTAAACCATGGTGAATGCTATTGGGACACATACCCTACATGATGAGTTCATTTATATGGTCTAGTTGTTTACGATAATCTAAAAATAAGACGGGAGTCACCATTAACCTCGTTTTTTGGGTTCAACTAAAAACCTAATCGAGGGTCTGGAGTGTTCCCTTGATTTCTATGCAACCAAATATCTAAGTCTAGGGACTTGGGTTACGTCAATATTTCTAGCACCCTTTCAATACCTACACAATATATTGTATTTACCTAATGTATTCATGCATTTCTTCTTATATTTTCAAGATCGTTAATCCTAAATTAAGCGATCATGCGTGGTTGGTCGTTTTCATGCTAATCTATTTCTGTAGAAAATGAAAAAGGAAACACCAAATTGAATTGAAAATTACAAGACATAAAGTAAACAATCAAGGAAAATGGTAAGTTTACCATACAATCTTAGAAAATATAAAAGAGAAACGCAATTGAAAATGATAAGAGGAAAAGAGAACCCGCAACTCATTGGGCTTTTATAAGAACCCGAGACATATGTCAAGGATGAATGGTACAAAATAATGGTCATAATGGATATCAACCTCCACCATCTTCATGTCATCTCCATCTTCAGGGTCCTAATGGGGGAAAGAAGTGCCATAAATGATTAAAAATAATTTTTGAGTAGCCTCATTAGATCGTATTTCATGCCCCGATCCTCGAGCTCGTACCCATCCCTCACTAGTCGATTAAATAGCGACGTCCTATGACGTATCACCGACCCATTCATTTTAATATGCATGCGGAAGCAGATAAATAATCCCTAGACAACAACACAATATGATAGGAAAGTAGGGCCAAACTTTTAAAAACCAACATCACACTTAATATACATAACATATCAGTCATATCATATATAATACAAACCAGTCTAAGAAACACAAGTTTGAAAACAAGAGTGGGGGCTTCTCAAACTACGGATCCTCATCCTCTTCATCATCATTCTCCACAATTTCACCCTCTTCGATGCTCCAGCTGGAGCCTTCAGCAGACTGCACCGGGGACTCTGGTACAGCAAGAGCCGGGTCTGTTGCATCTACGATCGAGCCTCGAGGAGGATCAGTTGTGCCCTTCCCAAAAGCGACCTCCAGAGCGTACAGAGGAATCTCGGATTCCGAAATAAGACCCTCTCTCTGGCCATCTCGAGCTCGGTGGTACCACGATCTGTATCAATGGGGTACCTTACGGATGAGACCCGCATCGACCCAGACTATGGACCTAACCAACTCATAGTCCCAACCCCTAGGGCCCTGATTCATCAGAATATAAAATGTCTACTCTGTAACTTTCTTAGGTCATCCAAAAAAACTTAGGAGCTGTCATCTAAAGACCTGAAATGTTATCCAACAACGGGATGAGATGACATCTCAGCGAGTTCTACCCCCTAAGAGTCGATTATGAAGAAAATACATCCCTAGGGCTGCCTAAGCACAAACATAGTTCGGAGGACTTACCTTGGCTTTAGTCTCTTTCTACAAGTCAATCTATCTCAAAGATACTCAATTCACATCAACCAAATCAATTCAATCAATCAGATCGAACTATCAATCAATCGACCCAGTCAATTACATGTCATCATGACCTCCCCCCGGTCGGCTAAATCAATACTATCTACTAAGCCCGATCATATGAGGACTACTCTCTCTAGGCTGATAAATAGTTAGTATAGCTTGCGCTAAGCTGATAAATACTATACTGTTCGCAATCTAAACTGATATATCAAAGCTCATAGGATGATATAGTATACTAATAGTGCTCCTTCTAAGCTGATAATAATATAACTCGCAAACTAAGTTGATAAGGTATACTGCTTGCAAACTAGGTCGACATATCAAAGCCGGTAGGTTGATATAATATATCGGTATATTGCTCACAATCTAAGCTGACATATCGCCCACATGCTAATATAGTATACCACCCAAACCATATAACCAATTCATCAGTTTTATCATACCCGATAAAAATATTCGTGCGTGAATACGCCGCCGGCCTTAACCAAAATACAATATTTTCACTTTTGAACATCCCACTATTTCCAGCAGTCTCAAAATAGATTTTTGGTGTTGTAGATCGACGCATGGTAATTTTCCCATTAATTACCAACATTAATTAATTTAAGAATAAAATCCTACAATCACATTCACACCAATTCATCACAATTTAAAGCTCAATTAAATAAATAGATCACACCACTGCAATTAGCATTAAATTCCGGTCACTAACTATCCTGGTCTAATTTCCCTAAAATAAATAAATAAATACGAAAATTAATAAATAAATGCAATAAATAGTAACTTAGGCCCGTAAAGCCTAATTAAACGCCAAGGCAGACTCAAAAAATTTCCGAATCACTCTAGATAAATACTAGAGCTTGTCTAGGCCTTAATTGCACTAACTATCCATCTAACATGCGCCGATAATCAATTAAATTCACTAATCAAGTCTAACTAACCACCTAATCCTAGATTAGTCTAAACTAATCAACCCTTAAGCATCATTAACCTACTAAGCGAGGATTAGTGAGTTAAACTCACTTGTTCGATGAACCACTTGGTTCAAACTAATGGGGACGCAATGAGGGGCAAGAAACTCCAAAGTGGGACCAACTTTTGGGGTTGGGAAAGTCCTTAAAATGGGCCAAATAGTGCCTTAAATACCCATTGTCCTTCGGTTCTAAGCTGAGGAGATCGGATTACTTTGGTGGCTGAACGGCGAGGCAAGAGCGGAGGAAGTAGTAGGGTTTGGTCGAGGGTCCAAGCGAGGGTAGACCGGCGGCGGAATGGCTCCGGCGGTGGCTCAGGCATCCACAACGACTTGCTAGAGGCAAGGATGAGTGAAGACAACACGGCTGCATGGCAAGGTCACATGGCTTCGCAACTAGGCATGACGGGGCTACTCGGGCTCCAATGGTGGCGTGCGACAGTGAGTGGCTTCAATGGCAGTGAGGGAAGCGTCTAGTTCTTCTTCTGGGCTGCTGGAGTGTCGCAAAGGAGGGAGAGGGAGGAGAGAAGCGATGGAAGCAACAAGGGAGAAGGGGGGGACCAGTTGCTCTCTTGGGGGACCACTTCTCTCTCTCTCGTATCCCTTTGTCTCTTTTGCATGGCCCACCAAGCTCTACCGGCTTGCACAACAATTTCCTCAGCCCTTTGGCTTCCTCTAGAAGCCTTGAAATGGTCCAATAGTCATGCCCACGGGGGGGCATACGAATTTCACACAATCTTCTTCAAATTGGACCATAATCCCTCTTTGATTTAACCCAATTCGGTTTCTATAAATTCCGCTATCGAGTCAATAATCAAATTTACATTTTTCCTCACTAATTGAACCATCTTGCATCCCAATTGAGCGATCAAAAATGGTCGCTGCCATTTTTCTAAACAAAAACGGCCCTACGACGACTTTTTCCCAAAAAGTCTCGATTTACAGAAAAATCTTTTGAGATTGAGTCGACATTCCTAAAATGATTTGTAACATGATAGAACTTTTAATTTCTGAAATCGATTCAAATTTGCGGTTAATTTCACTCTGGTGTGTTTTTAGCGTAACTTAGGCTACTTGGTAGCTTTTAGAAATTTGTAGTACAAATGACCCGTGGTCGATTTTTTTCGAGCCACAATGAACCTATTTGACACATTGGCAACTCTCAATTGTCGTGAAAATCTTGAGAATTCAGATACGAACAAAGGGTACCAAAATGACAAAAAAATCAATCTAGTGCCAGTCGACGAGAATTTATCACTTTGGTGAAATCATTCACGTTTAACCACACATCTCAGTCGAACCGACCCATTTCTGATTTCCAATCGACTTAAATCTTTGCCACAATGATCTCTGTAGATGAGCACAGTCGAGTAGTCGATTCTTGGTCGAATTCTTAAGTGTATTGCATTAAAATTCCTTAATTACTTCCCTAAATAATCTAGTTATCTCGAGAGTGATAAGCTCTGAGAACAGCCCTATAGCCGCATCCATGAAAGGCACGATTAATTTAATTAAAAGCATAAGTGAAAAATCCAAGATGTCACACCGTACATCCTTCTTGGTATATCCAGATAATAGGTAGGAGCAATTTCTCTATGAAACCGAGATAGTTACCTTTGAGAAAATTAAATATTTAATATGGAAAAGTAGAATATCCAATAAATATTGGATAGTATAGAAGATAATGATTCATATAGTGATATAGAATTTTGATCTATTTCTCAATTATATGCTTATCAATACTTAATATTTTAATATTAATTAGATAATAAGAAATAAGATTCTCTTTTTCATTTTTGAATGCATCAAATGACATTTTTTTCTTTTTTTTACTAATTCAATTCTATTACTTTTTATATTATCACTAATATTTTATTAACTAATTTAATTTACTGTTATATCATCTATATAAAAATTCGAAATAGAATCTAATGAATAGGACAAATATAATCGAACTAAATCGAAGTACTAAATATAATATAGAATAATCGGATTAGAATCTTATTCTACATTCTAGAAAATAGAAATTCTAATAGTTAGAATAGTCATTTTTAATTTAACTACTAATTCAAATTAAAATAGAATGTATTTCTAACTAATATTAATAGTTATTAGTTATATATACTAAATAATATTTATCTAAATTAATTAATATTTTTATATAGTTTATAGAATTCTAAATAATTAGAATTATGTTCTTTTTTTAAATTAATGAAATGATTTCTTATAGAAAGAAATGGTTCGTTATAGCTATTATAAATGATTAATATGTATTAAATATACAATACAATTTCATCAATATCCAATTTCGATTTTCCTTTTTTTTGAGTTATCTTATAGAAGGTCCACTCTACTCTAAGGAAAGGATAACTATAACTAGGTACATATAATGGAAAGAAATAAGCATACATGTCAAAACAATCAAAACACAACATCATACTAAAATCAATCTCTCAAAGGGAGTTCAATTCAAAGAGAAGATTTGGGCCTCTAGGTCGGCCGTTGTAGTTCATGCACAAGTTCCTCTAAGACACCTACTAAATCCATTTTTTGTGACTTATAACCATTATCGATCAATTGTATTCTCGCATAGCCAATAACACTTATAAGTCCCTAATGAAGCGGTCCATATGATTCCAAGATTTCCCATGACGTCATGCATCAGCCTTATCATATATCTAAAAATCACATGCATTTGTGGGAATTAAACATGCATGCGGGTCTTTTCAACCTAATTTCTCAACTAATCAAATAAATGAGTGAGCCATTGGCGGGTCACTTATTACCAATAACATGCGCCAATCACAAACACATACATTTCTAAATGAATAACGTGTTTATATGCATAAAGAATACATTTGATGTTTCAAAGACGTTTTTTGAAATTATCCACAAAAATTTTGAGACAAAGTGATGTCTTAGCTATGAAAGGCATTCAATTGCCAAGGCTAGCTTGGGGCTCATATAAATGCACTTACAAGCATCGTAGGTATTTTGAATACAATGCAAACCTTGACTATCATGATGTCAAATTAGGATTTAAGAAAATTTTTGAAAATATTTCAAATTAAAGAATATCTAAACTATTAAACACATTCAATTGCCAATGCTAGCTCAAAATTCACATAAATATACTCACAAGCATTGTAGGCATTTTGAATATGATCCAAAGCACAACTCTTCCTTAAATCAAATCGAGCTTTGGAAAAGAATTTTTTAGTAAATGTTTTTTTTTTTTTTTTATAAACATCACATGTATTAAAGCATTTTAAAATTTGATTTGAAAAGAAGACTCATTAAAAATCATTTAACAATAGATACTGAGCTGTTTAAAGCAACTTTCATGAAGATGAGATGACCTAAGTTCATGCACAAACTAATACAAGAAGTTCACCTAAACAATCACAATCAAATTCAAATCAGGAAATTTCAGAACAAATATGTAAAGATGGAAAAATTGAGTAATGTCTAATGACAATTTGGCAATAATAAAATTCCTTAACATATACAATAGGATAACAAACAACTTTTGTGAAGCAATTTTTCTTAAATGAGCTACACATGATTTTACAAAATTCAGAAAACAAGCAATAATATGTCAGAAAATTGTCAAAACAGCAGGATATTTAGTCATTTTTACAAAGATTTGTCCCATCAAAACAGGTCTAAAAATCACCATATTTTCATACAACAGAGCCAACATGTTGAAAAACAAGTTTCATTAAGAGACCAAGTGCAAAATCCTTATAAAAAAAATAGAACAAAAATGTCAAATGTCTAAAATAGAGGTTTGAATTCAATCCCATGTCCAGATTCTGATATAGTTTTTAAAAAAAAATAGAAAGTGGTCCAAACAATGAGTGATCTGTGTGAAATTAGCAACATTAAAAACTTTTAAGTGTTCCTTATGACTTCATAGAAGGGCTCGAGTCCAAACTAGGTCGATTTGATGCTCTAAGATCGAGATTTCTAAGAATGCGCATATCTATAACTAAAAACCAAAACACAAACATGCATTAATAAATCTCAAAATCATTTAAGTAATGCACAAATGGCATGTATAAATCACATGAGGCTTGGGATTATATGTGACAGAAAATTTGGATAATCATCTAATCCTAAATCGGCATGCAAAAAGGTCACACAATGTAAATGATATTTCGAAATAATTCAAGATTTCTAATGATATGCTTAGGAATTTTAAGTGTGATGAACACTTTTGTGACACAAATTTAATGTGCAAGATGATGCTCAAATGATATGACCTAAACATGTATGCAAACCTTACAACATGCGATTTAATTGTCAAGAAGGCATGATCACAAGATTTGGTCTCTATATGCTCCAAATAAACATGACAAAGTGCATATATGATAAGGTTTTGTTTCAGCATTGACTCCACCGAACGGACATGATTTCAACAATCTCAAGACATATAAAAATCCTACATACAAAACATGCAATGAGGATCATTTTTTGTTAAGAGTTCAAAACCTAAATGTAATCACATAAGTTATAGCAAAAATGGCAAAATAGAGGTACATATCCAAGCTATATATTGTTGCAGCATCTTTTCACATTAACTCATGCGATTGGTATATTAGACAACATCAACACTTTGCAAATCATGCATCAATTGAACATATACAACATGTATTTCATTTTCCATAAAGAATTTGAGACTAAACAAACTCATATATTGATTAAATTTCACCAAAGCACAATTCGGAATAGTGCATGGCAGATTGTCCTATGTTTAGATCTATGCGATTTTGACCTAATTAAACACATCCAAAAATCCTGAGAAAATTACAGAACATGCACGAGACAATTTGAAACAAAATTTGTGAAGACAAGATTATCCAGACCATAGAGGGCTACACAAAAATAGCAAAATGACATTTCGGAACTAATACAGAACTAAAAATCCATCTAAACTACTGCAGAATCGCTCATCTTTAGATGTGTTTTTCAAACGTCAAACGACACTCGATTGGGGCATACGACCTATTGATTCAAAGCTAATGATGTGTAATTTAAAATTTTAAAGGACTCGAGTTGAAATGAGGTCGTTTTGAACCTCATTTTAGCCAAATCGTCAAATCAATCCTATAGCCACGAAATTACAGATTCAAGCTTCAATCAACCACAATCATTCATAATTATTCAAGAACATTCAACTTCAGCAAATCAATGTCCCAATCCATCATTCTAACATCTAAACATCACATATTTACTTAAGATTGAACTTTAGCCCCAGCCGGCTAATTTGGTCTCACTTCATGGGGTTCAAGACTGAGAAATTACCTTTTGATGCGGTTTTTGTTGATTTTGATCGGATATCAAATCAAATCGCCTGAAAGCACATGAATCTCTGGGATCATGATCGGATCATCACAAATCACCAAGGGAATTGGATCGGGGCCTGTTGAACCGCTGACTTGAGGCAAAAATCAAAACCCATCCAAAATGGACCAGTTTTGATTTGCCAATGGAGATCGAGCTTCGAAAGCTCAATCCAACTATCCCTGACCACAGCGAGGTCAAGGACCTTTGGAGCTGTAGTTTGCTGGTGGCTGAGGCACCTTGAAGCTCTGGCGACTGCCAGATTGAGCTAGGACAAACTCGATCCCACTTAGACCGGTTTTGGAGTCTCTAGAAAAGATCAGGCCACCAGAACTACTCATGTGGCTGATTTGTTGGTCCTTGGCCGTTGCAAGGTCGGGGAGTGAATTGGAAAGAGATCGGTGAGGGTTGCTCTACTCATCTGGATCGCCAAATCGGTGATCAAACTGGTTAAACTCAAATTAGTTCAGTTGTCGATTTATTATACAAAAGGAAGAAGATCTGCCGGTTCTCATGGATCGGCCTACAAACAGTAGCAATGCCGGTCACCTAAGAGTTGATCGAGGAGAGAGTCGCTGAGGGGCTAATCGATGAGAGATCGACCGCCAATTGAAGGCTAGCGAATGGCGGCCGAGGGCGAGGTGGTTTGAGAGAGAGAAGAAAGAGAAATGGGCGAGAAACTAGAAAGATGAGAGAGAGTAAATTTCATGCAAATGATGCCCCCTGAAAAATTGAGGGAAAATGGGTATATATACCCTCTCCAAATCAAGTAATTTTGGCGATCGATTCAATTCGACGGTCGAAATCTTGATCCAATAGTTAAAATTCGATTTTAAAGGTTGCATCATGATCTCGAGGTGTCAGGTAATCTATCTAGTGGGTTCGATTTGCAAAAACCCGAGCCAAAATCGAGAATTGTGTCAAATTATTCAAATAGGCGTTAATTTGCAATTTGATAAAATTCAAGGATTTATTTGGAAAATTTTGAGACGTTGAAGGTGGAGGATTGAAATTGACATTAAAAGGATGTCGAAATTGGTCGTTGGAGGTCAGGAACCGGCTAGTAAGGGGCTGAATCGGCCATCCCTGCCGGCGGCTGGTTAGACCAGTCATACCGGTTCGGTCCGGTTTGGTTGATTTTTGATTTGTTCTTGATTGGTTTGGTCCAGTTTTTGGCCATTTTGCTCATTTATGACCCATGTGGGTTCACAATTTATGCAATTTGGTCCATGAAGGACCAAATTAAAAAGGAAATTTATCATTTTTAAGAAGAAGTTGGCTTATTGTGATTCAATTAAGTTAATCAAATCTCATGAACATGATCTGGGGGTATTTTATTAACATAATTGAATGATTATTGTGAAAGAGAATGGGTCAAAACCAAGGTTACTTTGAATTGGGCCTAAAGGGCTAAAATGGTCAAATTTACAATTTAATGGGCAAAATTGCAAATTAACTAAAATTGAATTCAATTAATGTCACAATCACCCTATTTAATGAACTACTCATGTGTAAGATCACTTATCGTGTCCGAATTGACTTTGAATTGAAGTTCTCTGGCTTATGTCAAAAAATGGATCTATCCCGGATATCAAAATTGAATCTAGATTCATCAAATTAAACTATAATCATGAATGAGTCAATTCGAGTTTTGACCATTGAAACTTAATTGCTTGACTTTCTTATGCTTGGGAGGATAAAATTCCTCAAATTTATAAGTTCTTGTGTGAATTTCTCAAAATCGATTTCGAATTTGGACTTATCTTAAGGAAATGAGTAAGAAACAAACATCCATTCGTAACTTATGAAGAATCGATTTTGGTCCATAATTAGGGCTCAAAACGGCAATTCACATTTTGACTAGGTAATTCGCAAAATTGAATGCACAAACAAAATTAAAATAGTCCCTAAATCAAATGTCAAAAAAGGAACTACACCTAATTATGACTAAAATAAAAGCAATTTTATTTTTGGTTGATTTAGAACCTAAAATTGAAAAATTTGGAAAACAATGTTCTTAATCTAATTTTGTGAAATTTTTTGACATGAGAGTCAGATTGACATTAAAAGAAATGTTTTTGTGCATTTTTTATTTTTTCCAATTTTTTTATCAAAGGTTTGAGCAAAAGTTAGTTAACTTTTTCTAAAAGGTTGATTTTGATCAAATTTTTGAATTTCGAGAAATTGATTTGATAAAAGTGAAATTAAAGCTCAATGACATATTTTTAGATAAAAGGCCCAAATTTAATCCGATGTTGACCTTTGGTCGAAGAGTTGACCAAAAAGTCAACTCAAAAGTCAACCATTTGACTTTTCAGGTTTTTTCTCGAAAATAAACTAGAAATTATTTAAAAACAACAATGCAAAAGAAATAAATAAATAATGATACTTTTTGGCCGAGAAATGGGACTCCATCATGATAAAAAAATCCACATCTCAATTTTTTACCTTTTAATGTCACATTGACTAAAAATCAGGTGTTAACAGTAGTAATGTATAAAATCCTTTCCTTAAATTATGCAACACTCTCACGTTCATCTAAGTAGGGGTGACCATGGTTTCATATAGAACCAACATGATATGTAAGATAGATTCTAGGTTCAAAAAATGGATTAATCTGTTTTGATAGGTAGGTTCAAGATTTTAGGTGGAACTTGGACCTAAAACAAATCTTTGTGTTTTTCTTATTCCACATCTTCACACAATCCTATAATATTCCATGGTGTTCGATGATGAGTATGTAATTTGAAACCATTAGTCTAAACTTCCATTTTCAATTATATCCAACTTTTACTTTGTTAATGTTCCATATTCTTCGCGCGTCTAAATATTATTTGAGGTAAGTGGATTGTAGTAAATAATGGTTAGTAGAGGTAATGATTCATTGTAATTATTCAATTAATAATATAGGTGGAACACTCTAGAATTTGTGATATGATAGATTCTAGGTTTCAAAAATTAGGGAACTTGCTATGATAGGTAGATTTGGAACTTGGACAAACCCTAAAATTGCTTGATTATTTGCCTACTTCAAAGATTCCAAATATTTATTTTCTCTTTCCTCTTTAAATGCTTGCCGAATCTACTCAATTTATTCTTTATTAAATTCTCCTTCTTTTCCTCAATAGTGAGAATCAACTTTGCTCTTTCTATATATTTGTTCTTTTCAAATAGCCATGTCCCCAAAAGATTTTTATGATATTGCTTCTCAATTTTGCCTCAGTATCCCCTAGTTTGAAGTATTACATGCGCAAAGCACATGTCCATCTCGACCACTTGAGGGGAATAATGGGTTTGGCTGAATTGCTTACTACCACGGGTTTGATCCAAAAATCTAATTAAACTCGGAGCCTCCCTACATCAGTCTATTTAGCTTAGGTTTACGGCAATTATATGGGCTTAATGAAAAATGTTCCTAATATACAAATTTAAATTAAAAATATTTCTTTTTAGGGATTATGGTCGACTCCTAATTTTTCTTATGTAATAAATGAATAAATAGGTCGCCAAAATTTATGTGTCAATAGTGACTTAACTCTCCGTTTGTCTATTAAACAAATAGAGATTTGAAGTGCTTTTGTCAATTCTCATTGTAAACCAACAAAGTCACTAGTGATTTAATGATAAGGGACTCGAGTTTAGGACGCACTTTCTATGGCACAAGTGTTTTGACTTTATGGTTCTATTGGTGCCTGTGGTACTTCATCAAAGTCCCCCGTACCCAGAAGGGATCACATAACTTATGTCACGATATGCTCAAATTCCTTGTTCATCTAGGATCATGAAAAGGTTCCTTTTTCAGGTTTGCTCAATAGGATGAGCCGTCATTTTTTCTGAATCCTACCTTTGATTGCCGCAGATGGGGCTATTCGGTGGCACGTCAGTGGATCGTTTTTTGACAAACTAGGCAATGTCATAGCGGTGGTACACATCTTCTCTGGCCACGTCTCGTCTAGTCAATGTTATTGTTTGTTGCATCAAAATTCCTAGACGACAAGCCTATCCCGCATTCTGAGCATTAGATGAGATCAGGATTGCCTTTTATTTGGTCATAAACACATCGCAAATGCATTCATTATCATAAGTCAAGCTTAACTCTCGTGTCCATAATTTTTTTAAAGATGCTTGTGTGTATATCCCACGTTGCTTGCAAGAAGTACTACATTAGGACCACCAATGATACCATCATACATATATATGTTGAGCCTAACCCAAAAAGAAAGAAGATAATTAGTCCCTCATTATGTATTTTTCAATCCTGCCCCTCAATATTGCAAAATTGTCACTATTTACCCGATGGTGTAGACTCTAACTGATTTCTCAGTCGAACTCCAAGAACGTGCCCTCAGGGCCTGCTAATGCCGATTACCCCCATCCACGGATAACCCAACCTCCAAATCTCCTTCCCCCCAAACACAACATGGAATTCCTAATTTCGCAGGATTAGGAATCTAATGAACTGACATTATGAATGGAGAGAGGAGCGACCTAGGACGAAACCATATCATTGTTACGCAGCGGGTTTGGAAGATTCAATGACAAAAAGAAAAAGGAAAAAGGATGACGCAATAAAAGAAGAAAGTACAAATTTGCATACAAAAGTTAATCTTTTATCTGAAAAGAAGATAACCTTTCTGTATTAGAAAAGTTTCTGCTACCTTGCTATAGGGACACTGTTACAATGGATCTCCAAAGAGGTCACTTCAAAAGAACCGCTTGATTTGCTCACCAAAGACTCCTTCAACTCTGTCAATACATGATATATGTCCGGCCTATGACTCACCCTTGGTTGTGCACAAGACATAGCAATCTCCACCACTTTCCAAGCTGAGTTGATGTCGAATTCTCCTTGTAACCTTGGATCCATAACCCTTTGTATATCACCACTTTCAACGATAGGAATTAGCCATTCAAGTATGTGCATGAAGTGGCTGCCATCCCAACCTCTCATTACCGCAGGTTGGCCCGTGATTAATTCGAAAAGTACAATTCCAAAACTGTAAACATCGCTCTTCTTGTCACAGTTTCCAGAAGATTGAAACCTGGGAGGATGAAAAAATAATGATGATCTTATATCAAAGATAAAAATCCTAGGCAATGTCAATATTTCTATGCAATTAAAGATCTTGAACTGAACCAGATCAATAATGTTGAGTTTTAGCAATTACTCGGGGCCTAGGTAGCCGAAAGTGCCTGCTGGATGAGTTGACACATGGGAGTCATTTTCAGTTGCAAAAGCTCTTGATAGGCCAAAATCAGCTATTTTGGCTCGTAAGTCTTCATTCAACAAGATGTTTGAAGTCTTTAAGTCTCTGTGGAGGATGGGTGGCTTGCAACCATTATGCAAATAATCCAAACCTGAAATTCTCGCAAAAACAATGTTAACAATGCCAAAGAAATGATGATGAATGATCTACCGGTTGTGGATATCTTAACATGTACCTTGTGCTGCATCCACAGCTATTTGTAGTCTCTTACTCCATGGCAAGACCTTCGGATGGTCCTCTGTTGGATGCATCTTAACGTTCCATATAAGCAAAATAGAGTCTTATAGTATTATTTTGCAAAAAAACTAATAGAGTAGATTAGACATACGTACCTGATAAATGTTGCCTTAAATTTCCATTAGCCATGTATTCATATATTAATGCCACATGCTTGGAATCATCACAATATCCAACCAGAGAAACCAAATTTCCATGGTGTACAATCGCTAAGAGTTGTGCCTATGGTATCATGAGCGTTCATTATTATAATGTATACTGACAATAGTCTAAGAGGAAGTTAATGAACAATATCTGCCTAAGTGTCAGCATAAGTTGATTTTCAAAGGAGGAGTGGTTGCATCATCCTAACCTCGGCATGAAATTCTTTGTACCCTTGCTTTGACAATTTAGAGCACATCTTCACAGCAACTACGGTGCCATTATCTAGTGTGCCAAGATATACCTTACCAAATCCACCTTCACCAATCACTCGTCTAAAGTTCCCAGTGATTTTTGAAATCTCTCTATACTTAAAAGGTCGATCCTTTAATCTCAGCGTTCTCTCACAAGATTCTGTAGCAAAAAGGTTCCCATGAGTATTGCAACCTCCACTTTGGATAGTGGATTTTCAAGGCAAATAACTCCAATTGCATCCTCAACAGTTAAAAAACGTACGCACGGTTCTTCTGATCCCGTTTTAGGATCTGTATTAATGGAGAAGAGGACAAAAATCAAGAGATTTGGGAAGGGATTCTCTGTCACTTGCCTTTGATATGCTAACATAGAGATTCTTTTGCTTTGCTCAATACAAATAGATAAGTTCGAGATTGCACAATCAAACTTTCTTTAAGAGATCATTAGAATACTATGGACAAAACTTGTACTCTCAAGTTGTTATAAGTGCTTCCCATGCATTGTACAGTTACTCTTGAAGAGAAAAATAAGAAACTTTATTGTGGATAAAAGTTAAGCTTAATAATGCACATTCTCTTTGTGATGTTGATGCGACGATGCTATGGTGATCCCGTCTCTCTCTTCTCTCCATATTCTTGTGATCATTACGTAACTCATATTACTAGCATTGGAAATTTTTTATTAAAAGCCTACTTTCCTTTATTCCTGATTGCAATATCAATGAGAATGTAACATGAGACACTTAAGGTGGGTGAGAAGAGATAGCAAAGTTGCTAATTGGTATGTTCTAATATCCTAGAAAAGACATTGATAGAACTGTACCAAAGGAAAAGCAAAGTCAAGATTGTTGTTAAATGCAATGTAGATTACCTGCCATTTGTTTCTGTTTGATTAACCACATAATAGCCAAAGCACCAAAAAGAACCACAAAGAAGCCTGAAACGGATGTAACAACTGGAACAATGACGGTCTTTTGTTTCTTCTTATGCGGGCAAGGATCAGCTAGGCAAAGATTCGTGTTTCCTATCAAACTGCCACAAAGAATGAAGGAGTTGAACTGAAATTCCGATCAACAAGTGTCCAAATTGATTTGACAAATGCTGATCACAATAAACAGAACATGTTGATAGTCTTTCCACCCTATAAAAGTCATATACAACTCAGAGAGAGAGAGAGAGAGAGAGAGAGAGAGAGAGAGAGAGAACCTCATGTATAAATTATTTTCCACAACCATTTTCTTAATAGCTTCAGGAACTGATCCAATCAGGTTGTTTCCACTTAAATTTCTGCAAATATAGCCATGGTAAGAGATTTGTCCACCTTAAATCCTTTGCTGCTTCAGCTAGAGACATTAACTTACAGAAAGCTAAGATTTGGTAATTCAGCCAGAGTTTCCGGTATTTCTCCTGTAAGCTGATTGTCGGACAAATCTCTGGGAAAGAGCAAGTTTATAACACCTATGAAGTTAACCAGCTTCATAGCCAAAAGCAGGATATTTTCACATATTAAGGCAGTATTTCTACAAACTTATCCCTTAAAACACATCCTTGATTATCCAATCATTAGTTGACTCCTAGGGGTGCTTAATCATGAGTGACACAACTTACAAGTATTCCATTGTTGATAGATGAGAAACATTAATTATTCAATCATGAGTTGACTCCCAAGGGTGCTTAATCGTGAGTGACACAACTTACAAGTATTTCATCATTGATAGATGAGAAAGTGATGGGACTATGTGGCCCATCAAATTGCTAGAGTTCAGTTTCCTGCGTCATAGATCAAAATAGAGGATCATGTCATTGCCATCTTCATAAAGGGAGCATTTTTTTGGTACAATAAAGAAAAGTTTGTGCAACAAATTCTTTAGAATGAAAATATTTAGATCCTCCTGGTGTACATGTTTCAGGTACTGGAAGACCGACCATTAAGAATTGTCAATTTCATTCCTTGCATGGGTCTCACCATCTCCTTCTACTGTAATTTATGGTTATTTTTGGACCCAGAGTACCCAATAATCAGAGGACCTAATACTTGCTCACACACAACGCAATTTTAAATACTTATGACAAAATTGAAACCTATAATATTGGTGAAAGTAAATACAGAAAGAACACAGCAATACATCGGAAAAGAAGGGAGCATTTATTGCCAATCAACGAGTATATGACTTGTCATGACCCACCCATCTTTATGGAGCAACCTCCCAAAAGAAATACTCAAGATGGTGACTTTTTGGGGTGGGTGGTCGACTTAGAGATCAGTTATGAGCTCTCTCCAATAGCATGTGAAGCTTAGGGTGTCAAACACTCCCTCTATTAAAACATCGAAGTTCCAATCATGCCCCCAAAGAATTTGACAAAAGCATGACAAAGATGTTGGTTTATCTGAGAATTCACACTGGAAGGTTGCATTCACCCTAAATGTTCTTTCTCATGGATACATAAAACCCTCCGTTTTCATGATAAACGAGAATGCTTTTTAAGTTCACCTAAAAGGCCAGTTTTCAGCTAGAAAACCAGTATTATCTAAGAGACATTGTCAGGGGACTCACAGGGATATAATTCTTGGAGGATTTCCATAACTACAATTTAGACCATCCCATGTGAACTCGCTTGGTACGCATGGATCACCTTGCCAGCTTTCTCTGTTAATGTGATATGCTGCTTTGATATAATTGATAGCTTTCACTGCAGTTTATATCACAAGAAAGATCTATTATTCAAAGACAAAAATAGAGATGCAAAAAGTGGTTGTGATCAAATATGGTTATGCAGACTTAATTTTTCAAAAGACTTGTAACATTCCAGGGCTTCAATTTGAAGAGACTCTTCAGCAATTACCAAGCAAAAAGTAGCCAAAGTAGGATATTAAAGCATATAGCAAAGTAATACTTAGACACATCTGTTGATCCCAATAAAGCAACTATTGATCAGAGAGTTCACAAATAACTTAAGACCCACAGTGAAGACTAGTATACTTAGCGTTGGCTTACCTAAATCTTGATTATTGACAACGAAATATCTGTGTACTTATTTATTGATGTCAATCGTAGCGCAACTGTACAATGCGTTTGAAACAATAAAAAATAGGTAGAAGAATAAAAACATACCATCATCTTGTGCTGTGGGTACATTTGGAAGATCAACAACCTTATAGAACTCCATGGCATTGAGGATAGGTGGATTTCCAGACTTATTCGTCGAATTAATTGAGACAATGATGAGCGGCCCGCTAACTAGAGTGGAAACTACAACCACTGGCTTTAAGTATTCAAGGCTCATTGTCTTGGTGAATTGATTATCGTTAATGCAAATTGTGAACTCCCTCTGTAGGCCGCTCAGTCGCTCAATCTCCATGAAATGTAAGTACACAATCCATGTCTTTGGCGGTGCCCATGGTAATGATCCCGCATCATTGGTCAGCGCTACATTTGTTGTCCACTGTAAAAACAATGGAGAACTCGAACTCGAACTCGTTGTCCACTGTAAATACAAGGGAGAACTCGAACTCATTGTTCCTTGAGCGGTCCGAAGAACTTCCGCGGGAACCTTATATGCATTATTATTCTTAGATAAATCAATCACAGATGTGGTTTTCAGTGTGGTCCATTTACTGAAGTTCATAGGTGTCCAGATCCGATCATAAACGTCGTCAGGGTACCTGTGAGGCATTTTGACAAACAGTTTAAGTTAAGCAATTGACTGAGTGACTAACAAATGCCAACTCGGCAATTCATATGGATATGTAATATAAATATTGAAGCTACTATATTCAACACATATACTAGCAAAAAACCGATGCCTTTGTTGGGTTACCAAAAATCAAATATCTTGCTGGCAGTTAAATGCAAAACTTTTCAACCAAAATAAATGTAAAACTTGAAAATTGCAATGTGATGTGCAGATGATTATGTTTGTCAAAGATAAATTATTTGCCACGGACTTATATCACGTAGAGTGATAACTTGAAAATTGCAATATGATGTCCCGATGGAATTTTTAATTTCAAGTAAAAAATGGTTTGAATTGGATTGGAACTTACCTTATCCATTTGTAGAAATGCACGCCGATATGTTTTGGAAATTGAAAATTAACATATTACAAGAAAGTAAAATAAATATATTCATGATCAGTCCCTTACAGAATAGAATTTTATGTGACATCCTTAAAGGCAACACTTAGGGAAGATACTGTTATCACATATTTACTATTAAAAGTGGACACACGTCGCGTGTATGCAAAAAGTATCATTTATAATTTTTTGCAAAATCATCTCATCATGACATATTTGAATTATTTTATTAATAGGAGAAATTATGGACCCAATTTAAAGTAATCGAACACATATATGGATAGAGAAAAGTATAATATGTTTATAAGATAGAAAAGATCTAAATTTAGACTGGAAATATGTTGGAGCTATAATAAAATTATTAATTGAAGAGTTGTCTATGTATAGAATATTTACAAGATTTTGGACAAGAAAAAAGGAGTGTGATGTCTTAAAAGTATAAAGTTTTATGTTTATAGATTTATACAATATATTTATCATATTTTCGCTGATTGAGAGAAGCTAAACAATACAGAAACTAGTAGCGGGCAAACCCCATGCCAGGGGAATTCTACACAGGAAAAAAAAAAGAATTCTCTCGAATTTTGTAAATAAAACACATATAATGAGTGCCCTAAAATAAATAAGTAATGTTATACAATTCTCACTTTATTATATTAGTAAGTCATATTAATTTAATGAATTTTAATTAGCAAACAAAAAATAATATGGTTTCGTACTAATATTTGTGCAAATGTATTGAATTTTTTTAAGAAATTCATCAATGAGTTATCTTGCTATAATGGAATAACTTAGGTGTTTTTGATACGGACGCAAAATATTAAGTTTGATTGGTGTTAAAAGTGCAATATTCCAAATGATTTTATTTATTTTTTGCTTGGATCTAGTGGCTTTTCTATTTCTCTCTTTATATTGTGTCATCATTTAGTGATTTTTGTTGTAATCTTTGACATCTAGGATCATTTCCTTCAACTATCTTTGTTGATCAGATTAGCAGATTGTTGTGTTGTAATTTGTTGATCTTTTCATGGCCTTTTTCATCTTTGCGGACTGGTGCCTTCAATAGTTTGCAGAATTAGGGATATGCAACCAAACTAGTTCTACTCGGGAACCGGACTAGGCCAAACCGGCTTGAAAAATAGGTCCGGGAACTGATACAAGAATAGGTTCCAAATTTTTGGAGCTAGGTGGAATTGGTTCGGGAGTAGGTTTTGAGTAACTACCTACCCAGGAAACATACCAGACCGTCCTGTTTTGGAATCGGTTTCAGAATCGATTTTATAACCTAAAATGCCAAAGTCCTCATTTCCCTTTCCTCTACATTCTAACCTTTGGAATCCTTCATCCTTTATTCTTTCTCGAAATTCCTTGCCAGTCTTTCTTTTTCCCCTAAATTTTTATGGATTAAGTTACATGTTTGAACTTTTTATCATTTATAATTGTACGTGACTACGTAATCTTCTTATGGATTGTTGTTTTTTTGTGGATAGGGATTTATGTTGTTCATCTTAAATTTAAATCGTTTTTGTCACTCAAAGCCTTATATGATTTCGCTGTAAAAAAAAACTAAAAAACTAAAAAACGGAACAGAAAAAAATAAAATAGGTTTTCGATAGACCTTAGAACTGGACTAGAAAAATATGGTAGGTTCTAAACTAGTTCCAGGCAAACATGATAAGTTCAAGAGTCCAAAAACTGAGAACTGGTTATAACAGGTACGAGAACCAAATCACCCTAAAATCAATTACTCATGCAGAATGACAAAAATTCGACGAGGAAAGACCGAATCTTTCTCTTTACTACTGATTACTATTCATTTGTATTTTAAAAATGAATTGATCACCTGACTCGTGCCACCAAGCTTCCTCCCAGGTCGAACCGCTGACGTAGTTGCAAGAGCCCAAATCCCGATGAATAGATATCATCGTCCAAAGCTCTTAGTTCCAACGCCGAAATAAAGGGCACTCCATTGCCAGTGTTCACAAGACACACTCGTATATCATCTGCCTTGGGCACATACGTGATCTCTTCGACACCAAAAATGTAGTCCACCGTGGCCCAATAATTAACATCGATGTACAGGTCAAAAACAGGACGCCTGTTGAAAACAGGACCCTCGTGATCCTCATTATAGTTCTTGTACCAAAACCATGCCCTAATATAGTAGGTTCTGTTTTTGCCTTGGTCTGGTCTCAAAGTATAACAATTCATCCTTCCATCGGGAAAAATCCTTACATTGTTCAAATACTGTCGAATATCTTGAAACGATGTGCCGGATGTCTGCATGTTTTTCCCCGAGTCAATGAACCCATCATCCATTTTATATGCTATATTAGTGTTCTCATCGGTGTAGTCATGGGATGCCCCACAATCGATGCTGATAAAACCTTGTAAGTTTATAAAAAAGAAAATGTCAATGAAATAGAATTGCGATTTTTCTATTTGGATCATTGGAACAAGTTCAATGAATCTTGACCTTTCACACAAATCCATAGAGAGAGAGAGAGAGAGAGAGAGAGAGAGAGACCTGGCTGGGCTTGGACCACAAGGACAAGTGCTGAAGCTAAAGAAGCAAGCAGCGCAAATGAGAAAGCTGTAATTGATCTTTCCATTGTCATCAAGCAGTGGAGATTGTCGAAGAGAGAAGTGTGAGGAAGATATATGCATGCAGGCGTTCTATTAATAACGTGAGCTCCCCAGACAACCGACATCATCTTTTTGATTCGTACTCAGGCGATAATTATTTAAATTATTTTCTTCTTCCATTGAAAATATCAGCAGGATAGAAAGTAACACCCCACCCCCCAAGCAGTGCTCGTAATTGACGGAGACATGGCTACAACACAGGAAGACAAGATTTGCAGCTAAGACTTCGTCTATAGCCCAAGATGACCAAGACTTGCTTGTAATTCACGCCCCCACGCAGTGCTCGTAATTGACGGAGACATGGCTACAGCACAAGCAGACCGAGACTTGTAGCTAGGTCTTTGCCTGCAAATGTATCAAAGTTTAAGTACCAAAATATATGTCAATAGACAGCTTTTCTTACACGGATCATTACTATAATACACTGTGAAATTAGCCTTTTTTACCATGCTGGAGGCATCTGCCATGAAAATTATACGGTAATTTATGAGATGAATTGTCTGATAATAATAAAATGTTGGTTTTGTAATTTCATGTCATGGTTTTTTTCACTCTGATATATTTTTACTTGTTGCCTAAACCAGAAACTTGTTTTTTTTTTTTTTTTTGTTAAGAAAGATACTTCATTGAAATGCTAATGGACCTCGAATGCAAGGGTTGCTCTTTCACCCGGTCAAACAAAAGAGAGGGAGACAATCCGGTGAAGAAGAGACTTGATAGAGTTCTATGTTCACTACAGGTGGCGAGTTACTTACCCCGAGGCCCAATGCTTTGCACTCCCAAAGGATAGGATCGACCACACTCCTCTCCTGCTATCCTTGGTTCAACCGACGAGAAAACAACGAAAGCAATTCAAATATGAAGCATTGGAAAGATGAAGCTGAAAGCAAAGAAATAGTTATGGGCAGGGCACCGAACTAACCCCGGTGGAGAAACCGCAGCAACTCCAGCAAACCGATGAACTCGGGAGCGAAAACAGATTCGGCCATGCTAAGAAAAGAATCACCAAGCTGCAAGGAGATCTTCAACACCTAATGAACAGCAAGCAATGCAATGGTGAATCAAAGCACAGAAAAACAGCTTACAAAAGAAATAGACCAACTATGGAGACAGGAGGAAATGTCTTGATACAATGGCTAAGATAAAAACACCCGCTTTTTCATGCGACGACGATCCGTGAGGAGATGTCGCAATCGAATAGCAATGCTGAAAAATGACAACGGAGATTGGGTTAGAGGGAAAATCACCTACAAAGGATGACAGATCATTTTTACAAAAATCTCTACTCCTCTCGCCACCGTAACTACCAACCTATTCTACAACTTATACCTACCGTGGTGGATTACCAAACCAACCAAATCTTGATGGCTCCAGTAACAGAGGAGGAGGTCACTCATGCAATGCAGCAGCTAGGGGCTTATAAGGCACCAGGCCCCGACGGATTCCATGGCCTGTTCTACAAGGAGCACTGGTCCATTATCTCCAAAGATATCCTCCAAACAAGACAAAGATCTCTTTTCTACCGCCACTTTGACCCCGCAATAAACCAAACACTTATTACCCCGAAGATGGATTACAAGAAATTCCAAATTCAAGACATAAAATTAACCAAATGAAATGAGGGAGACAAGCAACCCAGCTAGGCCTAACCCGGAAATTTATGTGGACTATACTAAACTAAATTCTATGTAGAAAACAAATTGGACATTGCCAGTAAAGTGGGGGAAAAAGTGTCGGGAAAAAATGAAAATTCTCACCTTTGCTCAATTGGAAGTAAAAGGAAGAGGTGTGTTTGTTCTGCATAGTGAAAATGGGGAAAAATGTTGAACGAGAGTCGTCCCGATCTACGTTTGGCGAGAAAAGAATAAATCATTTTCGCCCCCTTTTGAAGGGATTCGACTGTTTCTTTTTTTTTTTTTTTTTTTTTTTTTGCCATACACAAAACATGTGCCCAACCACCGGCCGCGGTGACTCAACTAGATATGACTCTGCTGATCCTCAACAAAAAGGTGAAGGGTTCAAAACCCAGGGGTAGCGCTAGGTGTATTAAGTGTGACTCAGGGGTGGTGGGTCCTCCTGCTTAAGTGTCACTAAGGGGTCTACGGCGTGGCTGTCGGCTGCAAGCTGGTTCCTCTAATACCAAAAAAAAAAAAAAACATGTTCCCATTTGCTGGTACTATTAATACGAATCCAATGTAAAAATTATTAAAATATCATCATTCAATGCCATTCCCACAGCATTATTTCATACCAACCAAACACAAGAATCCTCGTTCCATTTTATTTCCAAATTTTACGAAACAAAAATATCGGAATAGTCGCGCCATGCCATTGCCTGATTCCCTTCCACTCCGCCATATCAAACCTAACATTACATACAATGGCACATTAGTAAAGTAATTTCAATGCCGATGATCTTCCCAAAAGACAATTACCGAAATGTCATGGTTGAATTTTCCATGGAATATCTTGATCATTGGAAGAAAAGAAATATCAAGATTAAAATTGGGGAGTCACCAAGCCTATTGAGATTGTTATTTATTAATAAGTAGAGATTATTTAGGAGTTTCAAATAATCCGACGTGGACTTCGATGGAATTCATTGGAATTTATTTTGTCCCAAAAAGCAAAGATACACATAAAAGTACTCCAAATTATTTTGTCCAATAAGGAGATTGCCTTATTGCAGTGAATGTTGATGGCGTTTCCACTTTGTTTCCCAGAAAGCTCTCGCTTTCGACGCGGCTTCTTTTGGCCATAAAGCCTGAAGGCATCATGCCAAAGTCGAAGGTGTTAGAATAGTTAGTATTGATTTCACAAACTTTTTATACGCAAAGTCCCACATTGTCATAATTGAAATTAAATCGTTTGTTGATATATAGTCATTTACCAAGATATCATCAACTCAAGCCTCTAGTAAGTAGGTCATAAAATTCCGAGGGTATTACCGTGTAATATTTTATTTTATGCTATTTTTGCACTTCATCGGGACTATACATGCATATATAATGCAATAAACCAATTTTACGACTTGTTACAACATTTTTTTGTACGTTACGACAAAACCGCGTAATATTGTTTAGCACAGCAAGTGTTCATAGAAGTTATGGTTCAAGGTGATCAATTACTACAATGAAAATTAAAATACACCTGTAATTTATTGACAAATGTAACCGCATCAATTGAGTTGGGTAATTGTGATAAGCATATCAGTCTATGTAAACTAATTATTGTTATTTGGCGTGTATAAAAATATCCGAATAGGATGGGAGGAATATCACGCTTCATGCAAATTGGGATTACTTGAATTAGGATTACTTGATTGCTCGATGGATTCCATAGATCCGATTATCATGGGAAGAAAAACCAAATACATAAATAAATAATGCTTTCCTGTGGAAATATTGTTTGATCCATTCTAAATCTATTATACGGGTGCCAATTGAGTGCTAAATTTTTTGATTTTACCAAATTAATCCTAAACATCTTAGTGAATTCCAATATACAGCAAATTTTCGCAAGAAATCAGTGACGTAGCGATTTGCGATGTAAGAAGGCACAAATTATCCAGAATGACTATAATGGAATTTCATGCAAAATTTTAAAACTTAATTAGCAAATTTGGAAAATTTATGATTCAATTGGCGTACATATAATAAGTATAGCATTGATTGGATAATTTTTCCATTCTCTGGCGTTGGTAACGGGACTTACACAACGTACAACATAAGACAACCGAGAAGAACAATGTGGCATGGAGGCTTGCCAAGATGTTTCGCTAATTAACAATGGAGGAGACTTGACTTGCGGCGTGGATGGATGAAATGAAAAGCAGATGCCCACTCACTTATTCTTACAAAGTCATCGTACGAGAGAATAAAATGTGTTGAGCCATATTTTGGCAATGGGAACATAGATGTTTCGATGTGAAATACGATGGGGAAGGTGATCAAGACTCGGTTCAGGTCAGGAATGTGATGACCATCCAATTCTTGCTTTTCAATAGTCCATCAACTCCAGCGCAATCGAGTTCACAAGAAAATGGAGAAAAAGGGTCGGCGTCTCTCGTTCAAAATACATTGGTTTAAAGTATTTAGGTTTAATGGTCGATTTGGCTTGGTATCTTGGAAGGTAAGTTGTGACTTGCTTGACTAGCCCCCAAGATGTAATATTTAAATATTTTTGACCAAGTCAAAAAGATAGTGGTATGATCCGAAAAAAAAAAAAGGAAAAGGAAAAGAATAAAGAACGGGCATGTTCAGCGTGAAGAAACCGAGACACTCGGGGAAAAGAAAGAAAGAGGGAGAGAAAGAGAAAGGAAAGAAAGAAAGAAGAGGAAAGGGAAAAGAGAGAGGGTTTTGCACCATAGGGACCTCGACAAGCCAATTTGACTTCATATCACGACATCTGGTAAGTGCTTGCACCCTTTATTTATCCAATTAGAGTAATATTTGGGGTTAGGGCACCAATTTGGGATTTTGTGGATTTTGAACTATGAGTTTCGACTAAATAGTCATTGAGTTGCAAAAATATACAAAAATGATAGTTTATGGTGTTGTAGAATGGTAGGATTTTACGAAACTCAATTTAAACTTATGATTTGTTCAAAACAAAATTTTGAAATTGACCACAAGTGGTGAATAGTGCGTGACCAGTGGCTTTTGGACTGAAATTCAATAATTTTGCACTCGATTTTGGGTTGGCCAAGTTATGAATAAAAAGATCTTCCTTCTGACTATAAGCTCACTTGAAACGTTGTTTAGTGGAGAGAGTTACGGCATAATCGAGTTTCGCGCTCAACTTTCGCGTTGCAGATAATTTTGAATATCTACATTGGTTGAAAGTTTTGTTGAGGAGTCCTTTCGTTAGCTTAAGATAGCCGTTTTATAATTGTTGTGGCATTTTCAACAGATTTTATTGTTAATATCTAAATTTTAGCTATTTTATTCAGTCATTTTATATTAAAGTTACGATAGGCAATAGACATTTCACGGCATCTAAATAATGATAGCGTTCAGAATTACTTTATCTGCATTAAGCATGTCACAGGGACAAAATGGATGATGATCAATTTGACCGATTTAGTCCACGTTTAAAAGAATTGCACTCAAAGACCGGGTTATATATAGACGCATTCAAAGATTATAGATTTCTATAATCTTTAAGGGAAAAGTGGAGAAATTGATCAAGTTCGGTGAAGTCAAACAATGTTCAGCGTCCGAAATTCAAGCGGTGGAGATTAAAAGCTAAAGTAAACCGGGAAAGGAATTGGCTGTAATCAGGAAACGAATTCTGGAAAGATTGGAAGCTGAATTAGAAAATGCCGGGGGCAATAAAGATCAATAGCGGATAATGGCCAGAGCAATTAACGGAAAGAATGAAGCTGGCCGAGGAATCGGTAATGGAAGTGAGCGAATTTGGACGCGTTCGCGGGAATATGAGTAGAAGGTAAAATGGAAACCAAAAGATTTGAATTCCAAATCTGAAAGTGAATTAGAGAAATTCGCGACCGATTCTCGGTGACAAATTGAGCCAAAATTCGGCGATTTTTGGACATCATCCCTATTGTTGAATCCATCAACTTCCATGCTTTACATGCCCAGACACACCAGGTGAGAGGAAAGTAGCCAGAGTTGAGGGTGAGAATTCGTGAGGAATGGACCAATAAAAACGGTGAATCTCACTCAAGGCGGTTTACGCGGCGCGCTCTTGTAACAATCCTCCTATCCAGCACGTTGCCTCGTCCTTACTGTATATCGTCGTCCCTCCAAGGCCCCGCTTGCTGGCCGTTGCAACTCTAACATCACCACCGGTCACCGACGCAAGCTTATGTCCACGATTTTTGCCCTTCTAGCAATCCTGGTGATTCTCATTGACGTCCAGCAGCATCCCCAGAGGTACGGGTGAGCCTCTGCAAGCAAGTGTACCATAGAAAGCAAATACATAAATAAATAATGCCTTTCTGTGGAAATATTATCGGATCAGCTGTAAATCTATTAGACAAATGCAAATTTAGTCATAATTTTCGCAAATTTAGTCCTAAATATTTTAGTGAATTCTAATATATAGTCAACGGTTTGCAATGTAAGATGGCACAAATTATCCAGAAGGACTACAATGAAATTTCATAAAAAAGTTTATCACTCAATTGAAAAAATTGGAAAAATTATGATTGAATTGAAAGCCATACAATAAATTTAGCATTGATTGGGTAATTTTTCCATTTCTTGCCGTTGGCAATGGGACTTACACAACGTACAGCATAAGACAAGCAAGAAGAAAAACATGGCATGGAGACTTGCCAAGATGTTTAGCTAATAAACAATAGAGGGGACTTGACTTGTGCTTGGATGGATGAGAAGAACAACACGGCATGGAGACTTGTCAAGATGTTTCGCTAGTAAACAATGGAGGGGACTTGACTTGCATTAGGCTCAATTTTTTCTTATGAAGTCATCATTTGAGTGAATAAAGTGTGTCGGGCCATATTTTGTCAAGATGTTTCGCTAATAAACAATGGAGGGGACTTGATTTGCGCTTGGATGGATGAGATAAAGAGCAGATGCCCACTCACTTTTTCTTATAAAGTCACCATTTGAATTAATAAAGTGTGTCGGGCCATATTTTGGCAATGTAAAAACAGATATTAGGGGTGACCAAGACTCGGTTCATGTCGTGAACGTGATGACCATCTAATTCTTGCTTTTCAATAGTCCACCAAACCTGGCACAATCAAGTTCACAAGACAATGGAGAAAAAGGGTCAGCATTTATGATTTAAAATCCATTGGTTTAAAGTATTTTGCCTTGAAGGTGGATTTGGTTTGGCATCTTGGATAGTAAATTGTGAATTGCTTGACTAAGCCCCAAACATGTAACATTTAAATCTCTTTGACCAATCAAAAAAGGGCACGTTCAGCATAAAGAGACTGAGAGAGAGGAAAGAAGGGAGAAGAGGAAAGGGTAATGAGGAGGGTTTTGCGCCACAAGAACCTCGTCAAGCCAATTTGACTTCTATCACAATGCCCAATAAGTGCTCGCATCCTTCATTTATCTAATCGGAGTAATATTTGGGGTTAGGGTACCAATTTGGTGCTTTATGGATTTTGAACTACGAGGTTCGATTAAGTAGTCGGTAAGCTACAAATATATATAGAAATAATAGGTTAGGGTGTTAGGAGCCATAGGATTTTATAAAACTCGATTTAGACTTACAATTTGCTCAAAACAAAATTTTGAAGTTGACAGTGATGAGTAGTGCGCGATCAGCATCTTTCAGACTGAAATTTGACAGTTTTGAGCTTAATTTTGGGTCAGTCAAGTTATGGGTCTTCTAGTGCTTCAAAAGATCTTGCTTTTGACTTAAGCTCATTACAGCATGACCGAGTTTTGCGCTCAATCTTCGTGTTATAGATAATTTTAAATATCTATAATGGTTGAGAGTTTTGTTGAGGAGTCTTTTGTTAGCGTTAAGCTTAATATAGCCATTTTGTAGTTGTTATAGTATTTTAAACAGTTTTTATTGTTGACACCTAAATTTTAGTTATTATATTTAGTTGTTTTATAATAAAGTTACGATAGACATTATATATATTCCTTGTCATCTAAATAATGATAGTGTTTAGAAGTACTTTATCTGCATTAATCATGTTAGAGAGACAAAATGAATGATGATCAATTTGACGGATTTAGTCCACCTTTAAAAAAATCGCACTCAAAGATTGGGTTAGATATGGAAGCATTCAAAGATTATTTCTATCATCTTCGAGGGAAAGTGGAAAATTTGGTCAAGTTCGGTGAAAACAAACAATATTCAGCATCCGAAATTCAAGCGGTGGAGATTAAATGCCAAAGAAAACCGTGAAAGGAATTGGCTCTAATCAAGAAACAAATTCTGGAAAGATTGGGAGCCAAATCCGAAAATCTGGTGGGCAATAAAGATCGATAACGGATAATGGCCAGAGCAATTAAGGGAAAGAATCAAAGCTGGCCGTGGAATCGTGAATGGAGATGAGCGAATTTGGACGCGTTCACTTCCACATCATCCCCATTGTCGAATCCTCCTATCTAGCACATTGCCTCGTGCCTGCAGTCTCTCGTCGTCCCCCCGTGGCCCCGCTTGCTGGCTTTGCAACTCTAACATCGCCACAAGTCACCGACGTGAGCTTATGTCCACGTTTTTTTCCCTTCTAGCAATCCTGGTGACTCTCATTGACGGCCGGCGGCAGCCCCAGAGGTACGGGTGTGCCTCTACAAGCGTGTCCGCATGTCCTTGCATCTTTGATGTTCCTGTCCCGACCGCTCCAGTGAAGTTCAGCAATCTCCGTGTTGCAATCAATCCCGGCCCTCCTCATCATTGCGCCCAGCAAATCTAGACCATAGCCGACACTACGCAGAGCTCCCTCACTGCACTTCCAGCGAACGACATCAGCTTCCCGACGCGATGTCCCTACGGCGAAAGGCTAGCACCCCTCCCGTACCGTCGGCGTCCAGCACTCGTCTGTGGAGTCGTTTTATTCTATCCCATGTGAGGATTTAATCGATGGTCAAAAGAAAGCAATGGGTTAAGAAAGCAAAAAGACCAGAAGTGGGCGTAATTGGACTGAGTGGAATATCTAAAGTGTAGCCATGGTCAACGAAGGAAGATTCAACGTGGGTTCTATCGAGAGCGGAGCACATTCCAACGTGAAGCTACGGTGGCGACAAGACAAAAACGGGAAAAATGACTAGGTGAAAGAGAGATCGACCAAGTTGTGCGCATAAATCCTTTTCGCGTCCATCATCGCTAGGTCATCCATACGTGGCGTCCTTTCCTCTTGGCATTCCCGCGGCCTCCCCAACGGTATACCGCAAGGTCCATTATCCACGGCTTTTCCGGAGGCTTCATCAACCGCAGTTCTCCTTTGGTGACCGCCCCTCTCTGTCGTGAGTCCCTTCGCGTCACTAGGTTAAACCTAATCAAAGTAAGGTTAAGGTTTTTGGTTATTAAGTTCCACTAAATTCAATTGCAGGTCATTAGTTGATAGAACCTCAGGTTGTTCTAATTCCCACGCTTGTTTCCATCATTATTGTGTGTCATTGTCACATGTACATTTACAACTTAGGGTGCATTCATGATTAACATTTTAGGACTTCCCTAGTTAAAGCAATGCATGTTAATTTTAGGATGCATGTAGACATAGGATTATCCGTATGTTTTATTAAATAAAAAAACCAAACAAAAACAGTCATTAAAGCTTTAAATGGATTGCGTGTGGACTTAGAATTCGTTAGTCTCATATCATGCAATGCTTGCCATTTAGGAAACCATGCATTCTAGGTTGATTTCTAGTAATTAAGTCATATAGATAATGTTAATTATTAATTGCATAATATGTATCACCCACACGGCACATAGTTCTATATTAATGACTAGTTCATTAAGTCATGTTATAGTTCTTAGATTTGCTGTTTTCAGAAAATGAAAATAAAAATAAAATTTCACATAATCTGCATCGTAGGATTAGTCCATGATTAATTCTATCTCATGTCGTAGCATCCACGACATGTCATGTCATGAGCTATAGGAATTGGTCCTATGGCATTGCATGTAGTTCATTCATGGCCATGACGTTTAAGACTTTACGTTTGTTCATCAATGCATGTTTGATTAGTGCCTATAATCACAGCGTTAATTGAGTCATCTTTATAAAAAAAGAATACCTAAAAAGAATCAATTGACAATGCATCCTAATTACTCACATAGTTTAAGTCATGCATTAGTCCCATTCATCAACCTTTTCATGCATAAAATGCATTCGTCATTGCGCGTTCGTTTCCCAAGTCTAAGCTTGCAGGACCCCTGTCTTGATGGGTGACAAATAGGGATGCTAATTTGTTTTAGATTCTTTAATCTTTCTAGTAATTTATTTGCCGTTTTGATTAATGAATAGTGGCGTAAGAAAAAAATTGATCGAAATTGCATGCAAAAAACATTTTTGAAATAAAGAGAATAGGTATCAAATGGGCATTAGATTAATTTAGCGTACAAAATTTCTGAATTCATGAATCTCTCATTTGTAAAAGTAAAATGTAGTCCTAAATTTTACTTGTGTCTATTTGACCCATAACCAAATAGTGGCGGCTCCAAAAGTTTAGTTTGATCACATGTTGAATTAAATACCAAATTGTGATTCATATGGCTTAGAGAGTCCACACTAAACGTGAGCAATGGCCTTATGAGAGGAATCTTCATTTCTCTTTAGTAATCTATTAGCTTTTGCCTCGGTAATTCACCTCCTGAAGGTCACGACATTGATGTCGATTCTTGTTTAGTTGTTCGGATTATGAAATTGTCGGCACTTATAGTTACATTATTTGATCGTAGGCATTCTGAGGTGAGAGGTATTATTTCTTATTTAAGTTTCTAAAACTCATATTCCAAAAATACTATAGATTATATATAGTAGAATTATGAAATGACATTATTGTTGCATAAAAAGTACTTATTAGAACTTTGAATGATTTGAGAAAGATTTTAAGAACAATAATATAAAATGATACATATATGTATTGCCTTACGAAATGGTTCACGAAATGACTTCTGAAATGAGAAAAGCTTTGCAAAAGGTATCTCTAGCGTATGAGCTCTACTGCAAAAAAATTTAGTTGGTGAAATGTATACTTAATTGGATTTTTGATATTTGAGGGTATTTGTTTGATGCTCAATATGACTGTGAACCTAGTGAGGGGTTTATGGGTATGCATAGTGGTTTACGATATCCTTCTAGGCTGAACCACCAACCTTATAAGTAGAGATCTTGCCGGCGAGGGAATCTTGATTGCCTTGTCACTAGGCGTTGTGTAGCAATAGATTAGTCAATGGATGGACCATTAACGTGTGAATGATAAATATTAGTGAACTTGATTATTGATATTTGAATTGTGATGGTGGGATTAAATGAGTATTTGAAACAACTCATTTATGATTCGATATATATTTTATACTTTGATTTTGGTTATGAAGTTTTGGTATTGCTTCGTGTACATGCATAGTGATTGATCGATTTACTTAGAAAAAATGTACTATTTATTGGGTGGGGTTGCTCATTTTACTTGTATCTCATGTTTTTAGGTTCCTTGGTTCACAGCAAGTAGGGCGAGAGCACTATTGGTGGGGACTTTTTGGGAGTTGTATTTTAGGTATGGCTTAAGGGAGTTATAATTATTGTCAGTGATAGTTTGTTGGGTTGATTGAGTTCTACTTGTAAATATTCTTTTTGGTGAAGATGTATATGTGTGTGTTGATAATAGGTTATCGGTTATGTTTGGGGCTGCATCTTTTGTGTAGAAAGACAGTCATGTCATCTCTTTTTCTTGTTGGTTACGGAGTGTGACAAAATATTGCTCTTTTCTTTTATGCTAATGAAATTGACCAGGAAAAAAAGAGTAGATGAGCTTGCTTAACTAGACAAAAACATCATCTAATCATATGCCAAGGTCTTTTTTTTTTGTTTAAATAGACAAATTAAGGAGATTTGATTCACTATTTTTGTATATCTCTAAAGTTCGCTCTTTAGACGTGTTCTTGTCCACACAAATTGGTGGACTGTCACAAACATTAGTCGGCAACAAAGGATGCTAGCGTAATTTCATGTTGTGACTTTTTTCTTTTTTCTAGTTATTTAAATGTCGACGAACTTATATTTGATGCTTCGCTCTCATATTTTATTACTTTTTGCCTAACCTAGAATTCCTAACACAAATCTGGACGAGGAAGGTGACCAAGAAGAAAAGTGAAGAAGAAATAAAAAAAAAAAAATATAGAAATAACAATATATTTAAAGAAAATTAAAATGTTATTAAAATTTGTTTTCGTTAGTCCCGGCCATGGCATGTAGGATGGCCGGCTTCTAGGTTAGCTATTTCCTGCCAAAATTAGCTAGATAGACTCAATCGGCAGCATGTGAAAAGGTTTATGAGTCAATTGGTAAAATTGAAAATTTTAGGATTGAATTTGTAAAAGTGCAAAATAAATTTATAAATTTTTGGGCAATTTTCCCTAATTCCATGTTGTGGTTGTTTCTTCTTTTTTTAGTTGTTGTGATTTCAATGAACTTTATGCTTTTTTTCCTCTGATATTTTATTACTTATTTGCCCAATCCAAAATTCCGGTTTGGATATATACAATAAACTAGACTTTGTATAAGAAAAGAAATGCATTTCAAAAGTAAAGTTATGAAAATGAGTTGTCCTAAATGACATTTGGTAAAAAAGAAGAATCGTTTTTGGCCCTTTTTTTAATAGAATTTACTCTCTTTTCTTTCTTTAAAGAGTAAATACCTTGAAAAACTCTAAACTGGTATATCTATGACAAATTTCCTCTAAACTAATTTTTTTGACCACCAAAAACTCCAAACTGGTATAATTGTGACAAATTTACCATATGTTATTCTCCCTTAAATTTTACTGTTAAATTACAATGTTGAATGACACGTAACAATTGACTGTTGTATCGCTTTGGGATTTTTCTATCCATTTGTCACAATTATGCAATTTTTGTAGTTTCTTGTGATATTAGTCCAATTTAACAAAAGGTATATTTGTTACAAATATATCAGTTTTTGGTTTATTGCGGTTGAACAAATTAATTTTGGGTAAATTTGTCACAAGTGTGCTAGTTTGGAGTAAATTTATTACATATGTATCTATGTAGGGTTTTTTATGGTAAAAAATTAGTTTATGATAAATTTGTCATACGTGTACTAATTTGGAGTTTTCAGAATATTAACCCTTCTTTAAATGCAGAGTGCTCCTGTTTTAAAAGAGAATATAAATACTATCTCGTATATATACACAATTATACATGTTTCCTCTTCATGAGCACCATCAATAATGGTCAAATTTTCCTATTTATGAAGTTATACCAGTGGAAACAAATATCTCTAAATAATAACGTCAATTAAAAATGCACATACCATTTATGTTCTTCTTAATTGGACGTAAAAGGAAGAGGTATGCTTTTTCTTCCTTGGAAAAATGGGGAAAAAAATGATGAAAATGAGTCTTCCCAATCAAATTCTAGTGAGAAAATAAGGGTGTGTTTAGCAAATTTTTATTTCTATTCCCCGGAACACAATTTTTGTTCTTTTGTTGAGGGGAACAAAAAAAAAAAAAACAAAAACGCGTTTGTTTACACTTTTGTTCCCGGGAATAGATTTGAAACAAAAAAAAGAAATAAAAAAACTTGTTTCTTGTTCCGGAACACTTCCAAGAAACACTCTTTTTTTCTTCTCATTTTTCTTCTTCTTCTTCTTCCTTTTGCCGGTCACCAACCTTAGCCATGGTTGGGGCCGATGACCAGCAACCTCGTCGGCCCCCGGAGAGATTGAGCCACGGCAAGACTTGTCAGCCCAAGCCTCGCCGTGGCCGCCCAAGGCTCGGCCTTGCACAGGGCCGGGTGAGGCCGACCTCGCCGGATATGGCGAGGCCGAGCTCGCCCAGCCATTGGTGAGGCTCGGCCTCGCCGGGCCACCTCCGGGACGGCGTCTCTTGGCGGTGGACCGACAAGGCTCGGCCTCCCCAGTCGATGCGAGGCCGGGCCTCACCAGCCGGGCGAGGCCGACCTCGCGCCGCTGGGGAGGCGAGCCTCGTCGATGGCTTGGCGAGGCTTGCTTGGCTAGCGGTGATCTCGCCGGGCCATTGGCGAGGCTTGGCCTTGCCGATCTGGGTGAGGCTAAGCCTTGCCGATGGCTCCGGCAAGGCTCATCGGACGTCGCCCGGCCGGCCGCGACCGACCAAAGAGAAAAAAAAAAAAAAAAAAAAAAAAAAAAAATATAATAAAAATATTTAAAAATTAAAAACAAAAAAATTATACAAGTTTACCAAATGCGTTTCTAATCCTAAAGTAAAATTTTTTTGCAGTTACTAAACGTGTTCTTATTCTTAGAAATTGTTCCCTAGAACATTAAAAAAAAAAAAAAAAAAAAAAACTATTTATGTTCAAAAATTGTTCCCTGGGACATAAATGTTACCAAATGCCCCCTAAGTCATTTTGGCCATTTTATTATATTAAGAAGGGATTCAAGGCTCCATTTGTTACACAGAAAACATTTTCTAAGAATTTTTGTTCTCATTTTCTGTCCTTTGGTTTGCTTAGGAAAATAAGTCAAAGGAATATGATTTCCTAACCAATAGAAAATATATGCTTAACTTCAAGGGAAAATGATTTCCTTTTTTTAAAATCACAAAACATTTTCTAAAATATAACTAGGTATTGGCGCTTGGACTTGAAACTATATGCTTGGAGGGGAACACCAACACTAGTTTTCGAATCCCGAGCGTTCAGGACAAGATATTGTTGGAAGTTTGTTTGTAAAACAAACTAAGTGTGATTTTACTTGTCCCACGTTAGAAAGTTGGGAGGAGATAGGTCAGTTAATAAGTGTAAGCATTATCTAATGTGTAAAAAAAAAAATGTTAAGTGTGGGCTAGACCCTACCATACCCGCATGCAGGGGTGCGAATAATTGTGCGATTTTTGCGTGGTTATTAGACGTACTTAGCACTTTGCATGCCCACGGTTTAATTAGCACTAACCCATTTATTTTTATTTTTTGTATGGTTTCTTTATTAATTTTTATAAGTTCAAAGGTTGTTTTTGTTCATTAAGTATTTTTGGAAATTATGAAAATTCAAAATTTTATTTATTAAAAAAATTATTATATTTATTATTCCGAATTTTTTTATGTGTCTTTTCAAGACAACTTTGGAAATTATACCCAGTTTGCAACTTTTTTGAAGGGTTGCATTTATTCACTTTGCAACTTCTTTCGAAAGGATGCATTTATTTACTTTGCAATCTTTCGTGAAGAGTTGTCTATGTTTTTTTAGACCAATTTATATATATATTAACATGGCTTGAAATGACAGAAGACAATCAGTCATTCTTACGCCGAACACCTGTGAAAATAGAACATATATCATCTGATCCCACACTAGCCTTTAAACAACTAGCCGATATGATACCAAAAGAAACAATTATGTTACTTGTTCAGTCCTTACAAAACACCAAAGCATAGTAGACATACACTGTTCACTGTTCACTATGAATGGAATATATATGGTGTTGCCGAAAGCAATATCTGAGAATACTGCAACATCCTCAGGACAATGCTCTCAGAAGCGGAAGAATCACAATGTGGATCTTCCAAATCTCAATACAGTCAAGACGGATCCTCCCAGTCACATCACAGTGGAAACACTAATGAAGACGATCGCTACGGGATCAATCGGACAGAGATTAAAATTCAAAGACATCACATGCAGATACTGTTACAAGCGGCGCAAAGGCTACACACCGGAGCATAGTAGACATACACTGTTCATACAATGTTCGTGAGGATCGGAGTACTATATAAGAGAACAAGGAAGTATAACAGATTAACAGATCTATATGAAAGCAGGGAAGGATGTATCTTAAAAAGAAATGATGTATAAGAACAAGAAAGTAAATGACTTAAATAAAATCGCGAGAATTAAAAATAATGTAAAGACCGAAAGCAATATATAAGATATAAAGTAAGAGTATGCATAAACAAAAACCAACCATGAAGGTGGTCTGAACTTGTATTAAATAAAGCTGAAAAGCTGAAATTACATGTATTGAAAGATGCAGAAACTTAAAGCATCAAGCATCCACTAGGGCGGTAATCCGCACTCCAGGGAGTATTGATGTTTGTATTACAAGAAATGGTTAACCAATTATCATGTAAGTTGGTAACCCTGTATAAAACTATGTATGTGAAAACTAACTTACTTTGAAACCAGGGGATACAAGGTAAGAGAGCTTGGAGATGGAAGAGATGAGGATGGAGATGGAAGGGGTGATGGGTTACAAGTGAGAGAGGGAGAAGAAGAAGAGAGAAATCTGGAAAATTTCGAGGTCCCCTTCTTCTATGTCGAGAGGTTGTATTTATAGATGGTGCTACAGTGAAAGTGCTACAGTGCTGAACATTGTAAAGTGAATAGTGAACAGTGTATGAATAGTGTATGAACAGTGTATGTCTACTATGCTCCGGTGTGTAGCCTTTGCGCCGCTTGTAACAGTATCTGCATGTGATGTCTTTGAATTTTAATCTCTGTCCAGATTGATCCCGTAGCAGTCGTCTTCATTAGTGTTTCCACTGTGATGTGACTGGGAGGATCCGTCTTGACTGTATTGAGATTTGGAAAATCCACATTGTGATTCTTCCGCTTCTAAGAGCATTGTCCCGAGGATGTTGCGTATTCCTCTCTTTTTTTGGACTGCTGCAAGTGCTGCACTTGCCATGGATTTTTCCTGTAAGAACGATGTATTTGATGGGGATGCGATTATTTGGGTTTTCTAGCTATTTAGCCATGTTTTAACCGCAGCTTCAGATCCTTGTTCAAGTCTATTGAATCCATCTCACCATTTTGTTTTGTATTTACGGACAAGTACTGGTACACCAGGTCTTGTGGATGTATTGTATTCAAATCCCCATGCTGTTACCCAGGAGATTCTGAATATTATAAAGAAATGCATAAGGCATGGGAACCTTATATCATGTGGTGTTGGTGCGAAGTTTTTGCTGAAAATCTTGTAACATTGTTTGACTGTGGGATGTAGTATTATGTCCAAAGGACCAAAGAGATCCCACCAAGAGTCAAACCAGTTTGGTAGGCTTTGTCTTGGGAAGTTATCCTTGAAGAATAACAACCAGGTGTGTTGGAAATTTGTATTTTGTCTGAAGAAAACGTTCCACCAAGCTTGTTGGTAGTCCCAGTATGAATATGAGGAGGAGTATGGTAGGCTTTGGGTAAGCCTGGTTTGGAATTTTCTGGGTGTATGAGGTGAAGTTCCCTAGTGTGAGGGGTGTATGACTTTACTGATGGAAATAGTGGAGTACATAATGTTTTCTGTATCGTTTTTGTCAGTAAAGTGGGTAAATCTTGCTGATTATGTTTCCACTAAAATTTGCTCGTAATAAGCAAGGGTTTTATTTGTATTGTGTGGTTTGAATAACCAATTTTTTGGGAAGATGTTTTTGGCAAATAAGATTGGATCTTTGTCATATAATCCATCTTCCACAGTTAATATTTTCTGAAATGATGTTTTGGGGAAAAATTTTGATTTTTGGGATTGAGGGGTTGCCTGTGGCCAAATAACCACCTCATTCGAAATTATTTTGTATTCTGCTTGCTTTTGTGTAGCAATCGGGGAAGGATTGTTACTTACCTCGATAGCACTGGATGTCTCCTTTTTTGCTGTGTTTGTAAGGACTGAGCAAGTAACAGAATTGTTTCTTTTGGTATCATATCGGCTAGTTGTTTAAAGGCTAGTGTGGGATCATATGATATATGTTCTATTTTCACAGGTGTTTGGCGTAAGAATGACTGATTGTCTTCTGTCATTTCAAGCCATGTTTTGACAGATGTTAAGCCTTTCGGCTTTGGTAGTGTATTGGAAGGTTTGGCAGTGGCTTTGCCTTTGCCTTTGTCTTTGTCTTTTTTGGATCTTGGCATATTGGTATCCCCTGTAAAAATTCTCTTGTGAGAAAATCAGGCAATGAATTTGAAGAACCATTTATAAATTCAATGTCAAAATCGAATACTGAAAGTATGACTTGCCATCTGGCAAAAATCTGTTTTGATGCAATGTTTAAAACATCTTTTTGTAAAATATCTTTGGTTGATTTGCAATCAATTCATAGGAGAAATTTTTGATTTAATAAATCTCCTTGGAATTTTGATATAGACAAAACTATAGCAAGTATTTCTTTTTTGATTGTCGAATAATTTTGTTGAGTGGAATTCCAATGTTTTGATATAAACTGAACAATTTGTTCTTTGTTGTTTTTGACCTATTTGAGAATGCCACCATATCCTAATTCTGATGCATCTGTTTCAACTATTTTGAAAGCGGAAGGATCAGCTAGGTGTAGGCATGGTATATCTTTCACATGCATTTTTATTTGCTTGACAATGTCTGTATGGGTAGAAGTCCAGGGTGGAGGATCCTTTTTTAACCTTTGATGTAAAGGTTTACAAAGGATATTTATATTGGGAAAGAAATCTAAAATATAGTTGAGACTACCCAAAAACCTCTGTAATTGAGTTTTGTCTTTAATCTCATCTGGAAATTTATCAGTAAAAGAGATTGATCTTTCTATGGGAGTGATGGTGTTTAAATGGATGTAATGGCCTAAGAATCTAATTTTGGTTTAAAAAAGTGCAATTTTAGTAGAAGAGACTACAAGACCGTTTTGTATGATTATTTTTATAAAAGTAGATAAATGTTTAAAATGTTGTTCTATATTGGAAGAAAAAACTAAAACATCATCTATATAAACTATGATGTATTCTGAATAAGGATTGAAAATCTCGTTCATAATTCTTTGGAATTCTGAAGGGGCATTTTTGAGGCCGAATGGCATAACATTCCATTCATATTGGCCAAAGGGAACTGTAAAGGCTGTCTTGTATTTATCCTTTTCACTGACCTGTATTTGCCAAAATCTTGATTTCATGTCAAATTTTGAAAATATTTTTGATCTACAAAGTCTGTTTAGCAAATCTTTTTTATTGGGTATAGGATATCTTATCCATCTAAGGGTTGTATTAAGAGGTTTATAATTAATAACAAGCCTGGGAACTCCTCTTTCTAGTTCAGCATTTTTATTGACATAAAAAGCATAACAACTCCAAGGTGATTGGCTTTTTCTTATGAGTTTTTTATTCAAGAGATCTTGTATTTCTGCTTGACAGAATTTCAAGACTTCTTGATTCATCTGTGTTGGGCGGGCTTTGGTAGGTATTTTGTTTTCAGAAAATTCTTGTTCATAAGGTAAATCAACGATATGCTTCTTTCTTTCCCAAAAGGCATTGGGTAGAGTTGAGCATATAGTCTTTTCTATGTGTTTTTGTAGGGAAGCTATTTTTTCTATGATGTTTGATTTTATAAGATTTTCTTCTATTCTTTTGAACTCTAAGTCTTCTTTTAAGAATTCAAGCTGATTTTCTTTGTCTTTTATAAGGTAATTTATTTCTGAAATTGAATGTTCTTGTAAAATATTTAGGCTTCTCTTCTGTGGTTTTGTTATGAAGTTGAAGGTGATTTTTCTGTTTAGAGCATGGGTTTCAATACCTTCGTTGGTAACTGTAAAAGGTTGTATTAATTGTATGAAAGGTGTTCCAAGAATTACCTGTTGCCTCATATTTTTTACTAAAAGAAAAGATGTTTTGTAAGATATTTGATCTTTTATTATTAAGGCTTCTGGTAATTTGTATTGGATATTAAGTTTATCACCTGAGGCTGATTTTAAGGATTCAGAAGTTTTATCAAAGTATATTGTTGGAACAAGACCTTCTTTGATACAATTGAGGTCAGCTCCTATATCAAAGAGTGCTGTAATAAACTCATTGTTAATTTTTATCATAATATTTATTATTCATTTTCTAGATGTTATTTCTGTTAATAACATAAGGAAGGCTGGGTCCGGATTGTCTGAAGTATTGGTGATTTCATTTTGGTCTTCTAAATCTGTCTTTCATTTTATGACAAGAGATTTTATGTCAGAAATCTCTTTTTTCATTTCTAACTATGTTGCTTTCAAGGCTTGAATTTCAAGTTTTTGTTGTTTGATTTCATTTTGGAGGTCATTAATATTAACGGGTTTGGACTGGGATTTTTTGTTTCTATTTAAAATGTCTTTTAAATTGTATGAAGTATTGGGTTTGGAGGTAATATTTAATGAAGAATGTAATCTATCTAGGTATTCTTTCTTGGCTTCTGGGTCGGTAATTTTATCAGCAGTACTAAGGAGAAATTCTTCTTCTTTTGTTAACATATTTATTTCAGGAACTGGTTTTTCAGGAGAGGCGTCTTCATAATCAGAATCAGAAGAGGAATCTATTTCATTGATCTGAAGACCTTCTTCCTCAAGAAGTTCGTCAGAAGAAGTATCACCATTTTCTATGAAGATGTTGTTTAACTGATTAAGAGTAGTGTCATCAAGAGAGAGTTCATTCAATTTTTTATTAATCCTACAATATTTTGAAATATGACCTTTTTTTCCACAAGAATAGCATTTGATGTCTTTAAAATTTTTCCTATCATTATGCGGTGTATTTTGGTTATTCTGGTGTCTTTGTTTATTCCTACGAGGTGGAGGTTTGTTGTGATGTTTCTTTGTTTCTTTCTCAGAAGGATAAGTTCCCTTACATTTTGGTTTTGTTTTTTCATTATAAGAGGGGTCGTATTGAGCACAAAAATCTCCTAGACTTCTATCGGTAAGATATTGTTCTTCCTTGAGTTGTCTTTGTAATTTGATAGTATTACACATTTGGGTGCCTTGTCTGTAAACATAAGAGACTATTTCTCCATAAGAAAGAAGATCATAAGGTATTTGGCCATTGTATTCTTCTCTAATTCTATCTCTAACTTGGTCACCTATAATTTGAGGTAAACCTGCTAAGAATTTTTCTTTCCAAAAGGGTTGATTGCAATCGGTCGATAAGAACCCTTTGAAGGAAGAGTTCCTTGTATTCTCTAAATTTCCCTAAGGATTTGCAACGCATGTTGGATAAGAGATCTTGGTTCCTATCTCTAATATGTGAAGGGTCTCCTATGAAGTGTTGTGAAATAGAATAGATAAGAGTATTGACCGCATCTTGGATAAGATAACCTTGATCATCACCCATGCGTTGGCCGAAGTCATCGATTTTATAAGCAGTTAAAATTTGTATTCTTTGTTCATCAGTCAAATAATTATCCCACCAACCTTTTAGTTGTCCAGTAAATCCGGCTACTAAAAGATTAGCAACAGCATGATCAGAAACATCTTGCTGGGTTTTGTAGGCATTGGCAAGTATTACCATGTTATTTAAAATATTCATGATATTGCTTTCGGCAACACCATCTATATTCCATTCATAAATGGCATCGGGAGAGTATTTATTCTGTATTTTCTGTGATGATTCTTCTTGGGCAATGTCAGGTGGAGTAGCTCTACTGTAATAAAGTTTCTGAGGTTGTCTCCAATTAAGTCTATTAATTTCAGTGACTGATTCATTATCAGAGTCACCAGATTGTTTGGTCAATGTACTGATAGTGGGTTGGTCAGGGGTGTCTTTAATGATAAGATTCTGGAATTTAGGGGTGTCTATAATAGGAGTAGAAACTAGCTTTGCTTTTCCTAGGAGTTTTTTCTTTTGTTCTATGGCTTTGGCAAACTCCGGGCTAAGGTTTTTTGGGAATTCAAAGGCTTTGAAAATGGGTTTTTTGAAAGTGTCAACTTGTGGTGTGATGAGTTGAGTAGGATTCTAAATGGTGGATTATATCCTATTCAACTGTTTCCCTATGGTTTGGTGGTGTATTGGAAGGTTCGGCAGTGGCTTTACCTTTGCCTTTGTCTTTGGACTGCTGCAAGTGCTGCACTTGCCATTGATTTTTCCTGTAAGAACGATGTATTTGATGGGGATGCGATTATTTGGGTTATATATATATATATATATATATATATATATATATTCGTGAAGAGTTGTCTATGTTTTTTTAGACCAATTTATATATATATATATATATATCTATCAGTTTTTGGATGAACGAGTATGAGATCATTTTTCCAGTTTTCTTTCTAAAACTATTGCCATCTTTTTCAATTGTTTCCTAATGAGACCCAGTAAATATACTAGAATTGCTATATAGTATTCTCATTTATAATTTTGTTGTATCCTGAAGGATATTTATCGGTAACCATTAACAATATTGTGGAGCAAATAAATTCTTAATGAAAGTGATATCACGCCTTAAAGTCCAACGTAATTGCTCTATTGATTCGAAGCCATATTTTCCAACAATTTTAATGGTTTCTTTGGTTCAACAATGGAGCCGAAAACAATCAAAGTAATGAATCAAGACATGGTCAAACTAGATTGGTTCGATAGGAGCAACTTTGCTGGTTGGAGGGACAAGATGATGTTTCTACTCACTACCCCAAAGATATCCTACATGCTAGATCCCAACTTGGTGCCTATAGTAGATCCAAAACCTATTATTGAGGGAAGACAGCCAAGTGCGTAAGCTGTTGAAAGGGTTAACAAGGAAAAGAAGAAATGTGCTGAGGATGAATTGCTTTGTTATGGATATATTCTAAATACACTATCCAATCGATTGTACGACTTATTCACTGAAATGAAGTCGGCTAGAGAAATTTGAAATGCACTGAAATTTAAGTACAAAGTGGAGGAGCAAGAGACCAACAAATATATAATCGCAAAGTATTTTGATTTCAAGTTTATTGATACTAAACTCTTATTGGAACAAGTCCATGATTGCAAGTGCTAGTGAATAAAATTTGTGCCCTCAAAATTGATATTCCAGAAGCTTTTCAAGATGGAGCAATTATTGCAAAATTGCCTCCAAGTTGAAAAGACTATGGAAAATGGCTGATGCATAAGTTAGAGGACATCACCTTGGAGCAAATATGGAAACATCTTCACATTGAGGAAGAGTCATGTTTACGTGATAATTCTGTTTTGTACGATTCCAAGGTGAATGCTATGGGAAAAAAAAAACAAAAAATCGGTCAGAACTTCAAAATAAAGAATATGCATAAATTTAAGAGAACACAAAAGAAGAAAAAGAGTTGTCGTTTTGTTTGTGGCAAACATGGACACTATGCCAAGGGTTACATTTACTGCAAGAGCATATCAAAGGACGAGAACATTCCAATGGTGAAGGCTGATGCGAATTTAGTTGAAGAAAATTATGTGGTCATGATTTCAACAATGTTTTTGAACATGAAAATTTTTAAAATTAATGATGCAATGGCTATGGTTTCTAAAATCAACTTTGTTATTGTTAAATCCGGTTGGTGATTAGATTCTAGAGCAACAGTTCGTGTGTGCAAGGACAAATACATGTTCAAGCAATTTGAAGAGATTGTCGACTCAAATGTTCAAGAGATCCTAATGGTGAATAATGCTCTTGCAAAGGTTGTAGGTAAAGGCACGGTGGAGATAGACTTCACTTTTGGAAAGAATATTACTCTTTTTAATGTGCTATTTATACCCGAAATTAGGAAGAACCTAGTTTCTATTGATTTACTTTGTAGGAGGGGGGTTGGGCTTTTGTTTGAATTTGACAAGGTTATACTGTCGAAGAATGACCCATTTATAGGATAGGGTTATGCCAATGATGGCATGTATTAAGTGAGTATTAATAATAATATTGCTAGTTCCGTTTAAATTGCCAGGTCTTCATTTTCATGGCATAGTATGTTGGCACATATAAATATTCGTTATCTAAAAAATATGAAGAAATTACACTTGATAAATTTTTCAATAGCGAATTCGATAAGTGTGAAAATTGTGCTAAATCTAAATTTATTAAGAAACAATTTCCTAGTGTTAAAAGAAAGTCGAATTTATTGGATTTGATTCATAGTATTATATGTGAATTCAATGGTATGCTAACATGTGGCGGTAAAAGGTATTTGATTACATTTGTGGATGATCACACTAGGTTTTTGTATGTTTATCTCATGAGGTTGAAGGATGAAGCATTTACCATATTTAAGAAATATAAGGCTAAAGTAGAAAATCAATTAGAAAGGAAAATCAAAGTTCTATGTTCATATAGAGGTGGAGAATATTTCTTAAATGAATTCTCTTCATTTTTCGAAGAACATGGTATTATATATTAAGTTTCGGCACCATATATTCCACAACAAAATGGCTTCGCTAAAAGGAAAAATCAATCTCTTAGAAAAATGGTTAATTGTATACTTTCAAATTCAAAACTAGCAATTAATCTTTGAGGAGAAGCATTGCTTACTACATGTTATATTCATAATAGAATACCTTCCAAGAAAAATCACATAATCCCTTATGAAGTATGAAAATGTAAAATACCAAATTTGTCATACATTAAAATGTAAGGATGCTTGGCATACTACCAAATACCAAACCCCAAGAGAACAAAACTTGGACCTAAAGCTATCAAAAGTATTTACGTTGGATATGCGGAAAACAGTAAAGCTTATAGGCTTCTTGACTTAGAGTGTAATGTCATTGCAGAATCGAGAGACGTTGAATTCTTTGATAATAAATATTTTATGGGTTCTGACATTATTGAAAATAATCCAAAACTTATGGAAACTCAAGTAGATTCTTAAGAGAAAGAAAAGAATGATTCTAAAGATATGATTGAATCGAGGAGAAGCATTAGAGTTAGGAACCTAAAAGACTTAGGTCCTGATTTTCGTACTCATGTTTTTCTTATTAAATGAGACAGAGATAATAACGTGGTAAATAAATACCCTTTATTATTAAATTTAGAAGATGCCCTAAAAGCTTTGATAATGCTATGTCTTCTAGAGATACTTCTTTTTGGAAAGAAGATGTAAATGATGAAATTGACTTAATTATGTCCAATAATACTTGGGTATTAGTAGATTTACCAATGGGATCCAAGTTTATTGGGTGCAAATGGGTTTTTAGAATAAAATATCATTCTGAATAAAATATCATTCTGATGGTTTTATCTAAGCATTTAAGGCTAGACTTGTAGCCAAAAGGTATAAACAAAAGGAAGGAATAAATTATTTTGATATGTTTGCTCATGTTGCACGTATAACTTCTATTCAAATTCTTTTTGCTCTAGTTTCCATTTATGATATTTGTGTTCATCAAATAGACGTCAAGACTGCTTTCTTAAATGAAGACTTAAATGAGGAAATTTACATGAAACAATTGGAGGGTTTTGTTCTTCCTAGAAATGAAAAGAAAGCATGTAAATTGATTAAGTCTTTTTATGAGCTCAAGCAAGCTCCTAAGCAATGGCATGAAAAATTTGATACGGTCGTATTGTCCAATGGTTTCATTCACAATAGTGCTGATAAGTGTATATACTTTAAATTCACTAAAGGCTATGGCATCTTAGTGTGCTTGTATGTAGATGATATGTTTACCTTTAAAACAAACATGACTGGAATTATTGAGACTAAAAAGTATCTAATTTCCATGTTTAAAATGAAGGACTTGGGTGAAGTAGATATTATTTTAGGTATTAAAGTTAAGAAACATAGCGGGGGTTATTCTTTAAGCCAATGTAATTATGTTGAAAAATTGCTAAATAAATTTCAATATTGTGGTTGTAAAGAAATTAAGTACTCCATTTGATTCCAGTATTAAATTAAATTATAATATTGATAAAGTGGTAGCACAACTTAAATATGCAACTACTATAGAGCCTTTAATGCATGCAATGCATTGTACTAGACCTGATATTTACTTATTCAATTATGCAAGTTGAGTGGGTATACTAGTAACCCAAGTATAGAACAATTGAAGGCCATTACCAAAATTTTTGGTTATCTTAAGAGAATAAAAAAAAATTAAGATTGTTCTATAATAATTATCCAGTTATATTAGAATGATACATCAATGATAGTTGGATTATAAGTATGGAAGATGAACATTCCAATTTGAATAGATTTTCACACTAGATGGAGGTGTTGTATCTTGGGTGAGCAAGAAACAAATATGTATAACTCACTCAACAATGGAATTGAAATTCATTGCTTTAATAGTAATTGGGTAAGAGGCTGAATGAATTAGGAATTTGTTGTTGGCTATCAAAATATGGTCTAGTCTTATGCCTCCTATTTTTATCCATTGTAATAGTCAGGCCACTTTGGCAAGAGCTTATAATAGCATCTATAATGGTAAGTCTAGACATATTAGTCTAAGACATGAATATTTGAGACAAGTGATTAAAGATGGTACCATAACAATTGTCTATGTGAGGTTAAGTAATAATCTAACCGATCCCTTGACAAAGGCTTTATCAAGAGATATAGTAATAACAACCTCACAAGAAATGGGGCTGAAACCCTTTAGTTGAAATCACTAGTAATGGTAGCTCGATCTTTTCTGGATCACTAATTACAAGGTTTAATAGGTAAGAACAAATTACTGAATGCAATTGCTTGATACTAATATAGTCCTGATATGAGAAGTTAGTATTGTCTATTACATTTTGTAGGCTGAATTGAATTCTTTATGAAATAAAGTACAAATTTGTAGTTGAAACACATGGTAGATACTTCACATATGTGAGCTTAGAAGTGGTGCCGCTTCTTACGAAAGGTAGGGTTGTTTTCTAGAGAGCTCATGAAATAGGATCAAGCAAAATGCCATAATAATGCAAAGTAATATATGTGTGATATGTCCAATTCTATTATTTAAAAGTACAAATTTAAAGTTGAACTACTTGTCACTTTGATAGGGTTTTAAGATACTTGTACTAAGTAAAGGTTTGACTCGAAAGAGACCTTTATGTCTATATATTAATCTCATTGAAATTTTGGCTGTATGGTTTTAATTTTTTTTTTTTTTTTTGAAATCTTTGTTTTACAAGCAAAGTGGGCAATTGTTGGAAGTTTATTTCTAAAACAAACTAAGTGTGCTTTTACTTGTCCCACATTAGAAAGTTGGGAGGAGAGCCAGTTAATAAGTATAAGCATTCTCTAATGTGTTTAAAGAAAAAGATTAAGTGTGGGCTCGACCCCACCATATCCACGTGCGGTTGCACAAATAATTACTCGATTATTAGGCGTACTTAGCATTTTGCACGCTTAGGCGCCCGCGGTTTGATTAGCACTAACTTCTTTATTTTTATTTTATTTTGTACGGTTACTTTATTAATCTTTATTAGTTCAAAGGTTTTTTTTTTTATTAAGTAATTTTGGAAATTATAAAAATTCGAAATTTTATATATTAAAAAGAAATTATTTTTATTTTTATTATTTCGAATTTTTATATATGTGTTTTTTCAAGACAACCTTTGGAAATTATACACATTTAGTTTGCAACCATTCCCAAAGGATTGCATTTGTTCACTTTGCAACTTCTTTTGAAGTGATGCCTTTGTTTACTTTGCAATCTTTCATGAAGAGTTGCCTATGTTCTTTGAGACCAATTTGTGTGTGTGTGTGTGTGTGTGTGTGTGTGTGTGTGTGAACGAGTATGAGATCATTTTTTGAGTTTTCTTATCAAAACTACAATCATATTTTTCAATTGTTTCCTAGAAAAACCCTAAAGACATATTATAATTGTTATCTAGTATTCTCATTTGAGACTTTGTGTGTGTGTGTGATTGTTATCTAGTATTCTCATTTGAGACTTTGTGTGTGTGTGTGTGTGTGTGTGTGTGTGTGTGTGATCATTTTTTGAGTTTTCTTATCAAAACTACAATCATATTTTTCAATTGTTTCCTAGAAAAACCCTAAAGACATATTATAATTGTTATCTAGTATTCTCATTTGAGACTTTGTGTATGTGTGTGTGTGTGTGGATGAACGAGTATGAGATCATTTTTTGAGTTTTCTTATCAAAACTACAATCATATTTTTCAATTGTTTCCTAGAAAAACCCTAAAGACATATTATAATTGTTATATAGTATTATCATTTGAGACTTTGTTATATCCTGGAGGATATTCGTTGGTGACCATTAGCAACATTGTGGAGCAAGTAAATCCTTAAAGAAATTGATATCGCGCCTTAAAGTCCGACTTGATTACTTTATTTATTCGAAGCCATATTTTCCGATAGATATCTAATGGTTGGGCCCGAGTCCATTGAGGCCTAGCTCGAGCCCTCGATGCCAATGCTTGGATCCATTGAGGCTTGGCCCAAAGCCTTGGTCCTTGCACCCAGTGTGACAACACCCAAGCCTGGGTCCATAAAAGTAGTTCTCAAGTCCCCATTGTTGGGGCTCTGGTCCCCAGCACTTAAGCCTAGATGCACAAAGGTCATGTGCGAGTCCCTAATGCTTAGGCCCGAGTCCTTAGTTGTTCAAACATTCGCTCTTATAATAATGTTTTTTCAAATTGAATTTTAATTTTTTTCTTATCTTTATTGTTATTATTTTTTAATTCTTCAGCTAGTCTCTAGCCACAGCTGGTGACCCATCACCATGGTTGCCACCAACTGAGGAAGAAGGAAAAAAAAAAAAAAGAGAATAAAATATTCTGTTATTTTGATAATTTTTCCTAGAAAAATCAAATTAGATTTTGCATACCTTATAGCGGAAAATATTTTTAAGTTCATTTTCAAGTTTTAGCCAAATACAGAAAAATATTTTTATTTTCCTGGAAAATGACTTCTTGAAAAATAATTTCGAGAAAATTTCACATATTTAGTGAAATAAAAGGAGCCTAAATCTTCCCCCTTTTTATTCCTTTAGATGCAAAACGATTCTTTCCATTTGAAGATGGGATAATTATGATAGGAAAATGTTAAGTGGGTAAAAAAAATTCTGAAGGTATTATCATACAATATTTTTTTAATGTTATTTTTGCACTTCTTAGGGACGAAATGTGTATGTGTGTGTTTGTCACGCATACATACGTATACGTATATACATATATGACATGATAAACCAATTTTACAAGAGTTACGACATTTTTTTTATACATTACGACGAATGCCGTAATATTGTTTACTATGGAAAATGTAACATAGAAAATATCATTCATGATTATCAATTACTGCATTGGAAGGTAAAATACACATAATTTGTCGACAAATATAACCACATCAATTCAGTTGGGTAACTGTGATGAGCATACTAGTCTATGTAAACTAATTTTTATTATTTGGTGCATAGAGAAGTATCCCACTAGGATAAGAGGAATATCGTGATTCATGTGAATTATGATTACTTGAGTGTTCAATGAATTCCATAGGTCTGATTCTCATGGGAAGAAAAAAACAGAAACATAAATAAAGGGTGATACTATTTCCACTTCTTTTATGATTAAATCCACCCAATTTCTACCAAAAAGACAAAATTACCCTACATTATTCAATTGCAATTTAAATTGGGGGTCCCAGATGTATTTACTTTCCTTTTATTTAAAATTTTTTCTATCTTCATGCAGGGTCTACGTACCATCATTAAGAATTTAATATGTTTAGTTTTTGTTTGTTGTAGATTTTCGTTAGATATTACTTCCAGAGAAATTTCCCATAAATCTAGTTCGTTTTCACGTTGTTGATTATATTTATAGATTAATTGCTAAGTAGATGAAATTTAATTAAATAAAAACATTGCATGAAGCAAGAACTTTTTTTTTTTTTTGAAAATTCTGATGAAATATTATTATTCTATATTGACAAAAATTAATATTATTTATGAATTATTCACTAAGTATATCTAGATACCTTATTGTGCATAATATTTTTAGTGTATTTCTTTATATTCCTCTAACCTCTTACATGCTATGCATAAAAGTATTTTGCCAGTATAATGAGGAAAAAAGATAAATTCATTGATATTATAAATTAAGAGATTTGATCTATATTGTAGACTAATGAAATTAATAAAAAGCTCAACAAGATAGTGAGCTTTTGAGATAAGATGGATAAAAATAGGTAAGTTGTTATAAAATCAATAATGAAGAAGAGACTTTTCAGTTTTATACTATATCAAATAATGTCTTTTTTTCCTTACTATTAGCAAAATGATTTTACATGGAGTATGTAAAACGTTATAAGAATATTTGAGAATGCACTTTTCTTTAATATGCTAAAAAACAAAATATGTGAAATGCTTTGTTATGAATAGAAAAAGGAAAAATAGAAAAAACAAAGAGTGAGGCCATCACTTTAAACTGCAATTGAAAATTTAAGGACAGTTTTGTCTTTTTAGTGTAGATAGGGATGGATGTAATCATTTAAGAGGTGGAAATAGCGTCGTCCTAAATAAATAATGCTTTTTTTTTTGTGGGAAAATTGTCCAATTAGTTCAAAATTTATTATACATATGCCAATTAAGTACTAAAATTTTCGATTTTGTTAATTTAGTTCTAAAGAATCTTATCGAATTTCCAATATACAGTCAAATTTCCACAAAAAATCACTAACTTAGCTGTGTGCCACATAAGATGACTCAATTAGAATTTCACGCAAAGGTTTATCACTCATTTAACAAAGTTGGAAAATTTATAACTAAATTTGAATATGTACAATAAATTTAGTAATGATTGATTAAAATTTTCCCTTCTACCAGTGGCAATGGGACTTACACAATGCACAACGTATGAAAACCAAAAAGAACAATGTAGCATGGAGATTTGCCATGATGTCTCGTTGATAAACAATGGAGGGTACTTGACTTGCGCTTGGATGGATGAATAAAAGGCATATTACCCGCACCTTTTCTTATGAAGTTGCCGTATGAGAAAATGAAGTGTGTTGGGTCATATTTGATGTGGAATACAAGAGGGAGGGTGATCAATAATTGGTTCATGAGAGAAAAGTACCAAAAAAACCTTAAACCTATTGCGTTGATTCTGATTCAATCATAAACATTTTACATTTGTACCAATTGAGTCATTATAGCCGATTTTAACTGGAAATTGCTATTATGGCACAACTAGCTTTGATATGAAGTGATTGGTACCGACATGAATATTTGTTAATAATATTTTTATTTTTTTAAAATAATTTTTATGGTTTTTTCTTCTTTGTTTTTCCTAGGAAGCCTGAGGGCTGGCAAGGGTCCAACCCTCATTGGCACTAGGCTAGGGGGTTGTGGCCCTTGCTGGCTCTAGGTTCGGCCTAGATTTGGAGAGGGCATCACAATCTAGGAAACACCGGTACTCTTCGAGAGCCTTTATATCGTGTCGGATACTCGGACACGTGTCCAGCACTCCCGGACACTCTCCAACAATCAGTCAACACGTGTCGGAAAATCCAACACTTAATTAACTTTCTCAACATTCTTCGATACTTTAGTCAGCATTCCGACATGCAAGTTTCCCACATGTGATTTTGACACACAAGGTCAATTTTAAAAAATTTCAATCAATAAGGGGCCATAATATATATATGTAAAAAATAAAAAACAATAATAAAAATAATAAATGGGGAAAGAAGAAAAATCTAGTCTTCTCTTCTTTTCTCTTCTGACTCTCACTTCCTATGATATATAATTCACCCCCAAGTTTTCCTTTTCTTTTTTCTTCCGGTATATCTGACACGCAAGTCCAGAATTTGAATTGCTTGTTTTCTCTCTCTCTAAGTTTTATGAATTATTGGAACGTAGTTGAATTTGTCAAATTTGAAACAATAACTTATATTAATAAATGATGGATTGATATTTTAATGTAGATTCATTCTAGATTTTTTTTATTATTTTTTTTTGAATTTGAATCAAATTAATTTGATTGAAATAATCATAAAAATGATATTATAAAAATATATATTTAATATACAACATGTCCCAACGTATCTGAATTCTTTATTTTTTGAAAAATAACTTGTCGATATATTGTATCTTGTCGTGTCGTGTTGTGGCAGTGCTATTTAGGTCGTAGTCCTTGCCAGATCTAGGTGAGGGCTCATGAGCCCTCGCTTTGGCTGGCAAGGATGCAGTGGCTTTTGCCTTTGCCCTCAATGACCACAGTGAGGGCAACGACACCCACTAGCAAGGGCAAGGGCTGCAATGCCTTCATGCAATGCCGACAAGGGTTAACTAGCAACCCTTGTCGACCCTCAGGCTTCCAAAAAAAAAAAAAAAATAGTGAAGAAAGGGGAAAAAAAGAGAGAAAAAATTAAAAAAAGAATTTTAATATTATTTTAAAATGCCAATGTCAGCATAAGAGTTGATAAATTTAAGACAATTAGGAGAAAGACAAATAAAATTCCATAAAAGATAAGAAAAGCTGGTAGTTGCATAAAAGTGTTATTGAGTTATAACAAGTTATCAAGAAGTCAATAGATTAATAATTATTTTTATCTATCGATTTGTTTATGTTTACTAACTTTTTCATAAAATTACCAACTACGGGATCACGCATCACATTTATATGCAGAGTAGAATAGTAGAATCATCCAGATTGTGCCAATAGTCATTTTAGTACAGTTGATAAGAGTATATGGCCTTTTTCATTTCATGATTGTATACTTTCTTCTTAGGTTTGCATTTATGTGATGTCCATTGTCACTAGAGATTTGATGATAAGAGATTCGAGTTAAGGACACACTTTCTATGATACAAATGCTTTGACTTTGCGGTTCTGCTTGTGCATGTGGTACTTGATCAAAGTCCCCTATACTCATAAGGGACATCGCATACTTATGTTGCGGTATACTCAAATTCTTGTTTGTCTGAGATCATGAAGAGGTTCTCTTTTCAGGTGTGCTCGCTAGGATGAGCCTTCACTTTTATTGAATCCCGCCTTTGATTGCCATAAAGGGGCTATTTCATGGCACATCAGTGGATCATTTTTTGATGAATTAGGCAATGTTATACTGTGGAACGCATCTTCTTTGGCCACATAGCTCTCGTCTAGTCAATGGTATTGGTTGTTGCATCGGAATTCCTAGACGGCTGGCCTATCCCACATTCTAAGAATAAGATGAGATCAACATTGCCTTTTATTTGGACATAAACACATTACAAACACATTCATCATTATAAGTCAAGCTCAAGTCTAGTGTCCATAATTTGTTTGAAGATGCTGATTGCTTGCGAGAATTACTACGTTAGGACCACCACTGATACATATATATTTTGAGCTTACTTAGAAATAAGGAATATAATTAGTCCCTCATTATATATTCTCAATCACATTGATACACAATCGGCCTGCTAATGCCGATTTCCCCAACCCAACCCCTGAATCACCCTTGGCCCCCATATGACATTAGTAAGCAAACTATCGTATGACAGTGGATGAGATAGTACCATCAAATCCTGGTACACGATGAATCAAAATCATCAGGAGCCACTCGCTTAATCCAATTACTCAAAAGTCTTTTTAGGGAGCATTTGACAACTTATCAAATAGCAATAATTTCCATTCTTTTGTTTTCGAGAATAAATTTGGAATAAAAATCCGTTTAGTAAAATTTTTATTCCTGAAAATGGATTTGGAACAAAATCAATGAGTAAAAAAAAGTTACTTATTTGTTCCCGAGAACAATTCCAGAATCAAGCAGATATAAATTTTGAACAATTATCAAATACCTTAAAATGTTTGGAAATTATTCTTGAAAACAGAATAAAAAAGAATTATTTTTTTATCATAAATTATTCTCATGAATATAATAATTATCAAACGTGCTCCAAATGATTGAGATACGCCAACTTGTACGTACTACACAAATTCACCACAAGAGACTCATTCACAGCAATGGTAGGAACCCTTCCAAGCGCGTTCTCCAGCACCTTGATTGAATCCGACAAGTCCCTCACATACATTAAACAAAGCGCCTTACTGTTGATCGCCACCACATCCGAATCAATACACTCCTCATACTCCCTCACAGCCGACACATAATCCGTCCCCACCAAACACAGCAAGGCCTTATTTCTGTTCACGAGATTCTTCAGCTCAACCTCACTTAACGACCCATGACCCTTCCCTTCGCTCACCATCCCCTCGATCTGCTTAAACGAGCTCTTCGCGCCCTCCAGGTCCCCGATCTGCATCTGAATATACCCCCCAACCACGACACCAGAACCGGGTCCTCCGAATAACCCCTCCTAAACATGTCCCTCATCAAATCCATGCACACACTGAACTCCTCATAACTCTGACTATCCACGACGCTGTTCATCATCAAAACCTCCCTCCTCCTCCAAGCCCTCACCGACTTGTCCTCCTTAGATCGTCAGCGGCGGCGAGGTCAGAGCTTCTTCCATGGCCTCCCTTCTTCCCCGAGTAGTTTTCTCGAGTCCTCTCCCCTCTGCGCATGCGGGAAGAGAAAAGGGTGGGGGAGGAAAAACGGGTTGGGTCGGGTCGGGTCGGGTCGGGTCGGGGTCGGGGTCGGGGTCGGTCGGCCTTTCAGAAATATAAAAGAATCTCCCCTTCTCTTCCGCCGCGCGCTCGTCTTTTTCGCTTTCCTTTCCCGCAGCCACGCCCCACCCTCGAGTTTCGTCCGCCGTTGAGCGCCGCCGCCGCCCGGCCGGCGAGACGCACCGCAACGGCGCGGCCCGCCGCGTGTCACGGGCGAGCGCATCTCCACGAGCGTAGGGCCCGCGGGAGCTTCGACGCCGCGACCGGAACGACAGCGAATCGCGACGGTCGCTCTCGTTTCTTCTGTTCGTATCGGCCTCCGCGAGCTTCGACGGCGACGGCTCGCGCCTCCTGGCCCTCCATAAGCTTTGGACGAACCGACACGGCGGCGCTTCCAGTTCAGTGAGGGTTTTTCATTTTTCTTTTAGCCGAAATTTCTGTTCTTTATTTAATAAACGCGATTGCTAACAAATTACAGGGGTTGTTTGTGGATGCTGAACGGGCTGAATCGTGCCGAACTTTGAAAAAACACCGAGAAAGGAGTCGTGCTGAAGTATTTGTTTCGGTGATTCTTCAGGGTATAGTTCTTAAACTGGAGTTTGAGTAGTGGCTTATGGATGTTATGAATTGAACGGATGGTGGATGGATGGGCTGTGAAATTAGAGTTGAATAGACGGGAGTTTCTTACTTTGGTTGATACTTGATGCTGATGATTGGTTGTGCATGGGCTGAGCTGTGATATTGTTCTGGCTTTCAATTATAGTTACTTCGATTTGTCGCTCTTGTTGCATTGTTTCTGACTGTGATATTGTTCTGGCTTTTGATTATAGTTACTTCGATTTGTTGCTCTTGTTGCATTGTTTCCGTTCCTAGTTGTTGTTACTATTAGTATTTGTTAAGATGTCTTCGACCCGGGATTTGCATTCTCAAGCCTGTCAAAATCAGAGCATGCAAAATCCTATGCTGACTTTTGCTGGCGGAGCGTCTCCTCACCCCAAACCACCTGTTCCTCCATCAATGCCTTGTGGAAGTGAGGCACTTGGTTAGAATCAGTCTGGTGTTAGGTTCAATGTCACTATGACCATCTCATATAGTATGAAGACATCATAAACTTAAAATTTACACTATTTTGGAGTGTTAATGTCATACAATGTTAATAATTGATAAATTCCATATGGTTATCCAAGACTTTTTTATTGTTTGTGTAATTTTTAGGATGTTATGATCCTATGTAGGATGCCAATCCTAACAACTTCTCTTGTGCTGGTGGCAATTTTTTATGAAGAAGCCGCTGGAGGATGTTAAGAAGAGAAAATTTTGGGCCTTCTCCAAAGTCGAGTGGAGGAGTCCACAAAGAAAAAGAGAGAAAACATATGATGCGGGAGTGCAGGAATTCACGCAGTGTTTATATGTTTGAACTTTGTTCCGTTGTTTTAATGTTAATGTGTATGTAACTGTGCAAAACTGAGTAAAAGCTTCACAATTTGGCCACAGTTTGTTAAATCTGTAGGATCGTATGATCCTCGATCCATAATGTTGTTTCAAAATGCTGCGTCTATTAGAATTACTGAGATGAAGTTAACGTCAAAGCAATGCTTTAGTAATAGTTATTATCAGGTGTGCATATTTTCTATTTTAAATATATCCCTGCACTCATATCCAAATTTTGGACACTCGTTGCTTCATGCCTGTTGTGAAATGAAAACTTGGACAATCAGATACTATGACAAGTACGCATGTTGGCTCCCATAGCTGAGAAAAATGGTTCTTGCAAATGGATATGATGTGTGATTGTATCTTTTCATTTTTGTGGTTGTGCTTTGTAATAAGAATGTAGTGTTTAAGAGATTGCTGGAGTACAATTTTCAGGTGATCTGGTTTGGACAGTAATAATGATAAGATAACTCTTATGGACTGCTCTCAAAGGTGTATTTTGTAGTTAATATTTATTCGTTTGTTTTCACCAAACATCAGAATGGATACAATATTACAGTGTAGTGCCTTATGTTGTGTGATTGACCTAATGAGGTAAGGGTATAAGAGATTCCTCAGATTCCTTGTCCTATCGTAAAAGGTTCCGAATTGCAGCTGACCTGACCTACTCTCTCAATGATGGCCATTTTTCGAGGCCTAGGAATCCACTGGTCAAGATAGAACGATCTGTGGCACATACCTTTATTTCCCATTGATCTATTTCTTGCTGTCTAAGGATTGTTTCTGTGAAATAATCAGAGGATTGCCTGTTACATTCTTGACTAGGTTTTATTTTTCTCATTTATTTAAATTATCATGTCACATTGTCTTACTATTCCAAATACCATTCTTTTCAACCCTTTTAAATTTGCTTCAGGTGGAAGATCAAGCAGAAGAAAATGTAGACACACCACATGCGAAGCAACAGGCTCTTCTATGTCAAGATTGCGAAAAGAACCCATCAAAATACAAGTGCCCTGCATGTTTTTTCCGCTCATGTAGCCTTCCGTGCATAAATGCTCATATATACCGTACTGGCTGCAGTGGCAAGAGGAATCAGACTGAGTTTGTCCCTCTCTCTCAATTTAATAACAATGTTCTCCTCTCTGGTATACTCTCTCTCTCTCTCTCTCTCTCTCTCTCTCTCTCTCTCCCCCCCACTGCACACGAATGTGTATCAAAATTCTAGCTTTTTTGCTGTCTTGAGTATGATTATTCAGGCATAAATTTTTATTGGAAGTTGCCCTTTATCTGAATGGTTTCTTTTCCTCAGAAAATTAGCTTAAGCCCAAAGCTTACTTTTGCTTTCTTTCCTCCTTTTTTTTTGGGTCAAGACTTCTGTTTTCATGTTTACTTTTTAAGAATCTTTCATTTATTCTTGAGTTTTATATGTTCATAATTCTTTGAAATTCATGATGGACATAGACTATAATTTGCTCGAGGAAGTGAAGAGGGTGACTAAAGCTGCTCACAGAAAAAGAACTAAATTAAGTGTGCATCCTTATTTTAAGCTGCCATTTCCCCTCCAAAACCTCCTGCATGTAGCTGCTAGTAGAAGAACGAAACTCTTGTTCCTTCCAAGTGCACTGTCAAAAAGGGGCCGGAATCAGTCTCGATATGAGCAAAGGTGTGATGTCAGAATCTTGACCTTAGAGTGGACTATATATTCTATGCTATCAATTTTGTAAGATGACTACAAGTTCTGCACAATAGGTGTAGATGATTTTTGTGGTAGGCTTTATGCATTCTTCTTCTTCTGTTTACCAGTTACTTCATTTTTTTCGGTGGGGTCATTCTCTTGGCTGGGGTATACAATATTAGATCAGCAAGGTCCTTATGAAGGCATTAAATATTTATCTTTAAAACTTGATCTTGCTCTAGGGATTTAGTGATAACACCGTCTGTATTTACTCTACCTGTGATGATGTGATCTCCTTCTCATCTTTGTTCTCCTTAAGTCAATAATCAAGCCATCTGATGATAAAAGATGTATTATCGAAAGTTAACATCAGCTCTTCTATCTCTATGTCTCTGAGGAATAATAATCGTAGTGCACAGCAGGAAGACGAAGGAAAGCTAAGCCCAAGGTATGTAGGACCTTTTGAAATTCTTGAAAGAATAGGGAATTTAGCCTATCATCTAGCTTTATTGCCGATACTTACTCAAGTACACGATGTGTTCCACATATCGATGTTGAGAAAGTATGAGCTCGATCTGGTACACATGCGGAACTCTGAACAGATCAAAGTAGACGACAGAGTGTTGTATGTTGAGGAGCTGATGCGGATCGTGGATTGGAAAGAGCAAGTCATGTGTAATAAAGTCATTTTCTTAGCAAATGTCTTATGGCAATACCATAGAATAGAGGAAGCAACATGAGAAAGTGAGGAGACCATGAAGTGCAAGTACCCGTACCTATTCTGAGAATCAGGTACGTATTGAAATTTTGTCCCCGAAATTTCTCTTAGAGGAAGAGTTGTAACATCTCAATTTTTGACCTTATGGGAAATGGCGATAAGTTTGGTGTGCCAACGATAAGAATTGGTCATGGATCGTTCCAAGGATCGACCATGGAGTGATTGGCTTGACTAGAAGGGAGACAAAGGATTGATCATGGATTGATCAAGGGATCGGCTGTGAACCAATCCACTGACCATACAAGTGGACTCGAGCCATTTGGCCATGGAACGGTTGCTCGACCATAAGGTTTGGTCGTTGGATGGTCACCTACCACTACGAGTTGATGGATGATCATGGATCAATCCGAAGTAGTCATGTTCCGATTGCGGGTGATTCTACTAGGTCATGTACTGACCGTGTATGACTATGAGTCGATCCGGTGCGACTATGCATTGGTCACAGATCGATTGCTTCCATGCAACCACATGACAAGTGAGAGTCGGTCACGGAGCAAGTATGCTCGGCCATGGACCAGTCGTGGACTAGCCATGGGCCCCTTGTGATGGATCCCAAACTAGGCCAGGAACCTTGCTGTGTTAGGTTCTGTGCTGGGCCTGCCCTAGGCTCTGAGTTAATCACGAGCTTGGTATGCTTGGCCAGAACCGACCCAAGGGCCGGCCATTGAGCCCACACCCTAGGCCACCGGCTTAGTCGAAGTAGGCAATTTTACCTATGACAATCACACCAAGGGTGGCCTTGCCATGAGCCGTGAGTGTATTGGAATAGTTGTTAGGGGATGTACATAAAAAGTCCTTACTCGGTTTTGGGTGCACTTCTAATGGCCTATTTCCCATGGTTGCCATATTACTTGGTAATGCACAAAAGAGAAGTTTCGTGAACACCTTAGCCTCTTCATGAAGGAGATGACTCATCACCTTAGGTGAGCATTTCTAGATTTGGTAAGAATTACCAAAGATGTGCATTGGGAATTAAGTAAGAGACTCTTGAACAAATGGACCAATGAAGAGAAGACATAATAAAAAATTCTAGAACACCTCATTAAATGTAAGGATGAGTCATCTTGCCTAGGTGTCCACTTAAAGATTATGTAATGATGGCCAAAAGATTTACCTTGGAGAAGAAGTTTGTGACTCATAAGCTTAGGTGTCCATAGAAGATATAGTCATCATTACCATAAAATCCTCCTTAGAGAAAAAATAGGCCAAGTCATGATGATATGATAAAAGTGGTCCAATGGGAAGGAAACAAGTAAGTCTCCAATCATTACATTAGGCCATTAGGCGTGCTACATTTCGAAGTAGGCATGACACCTTGTAATTTAGGTTTGCCACCTCAATGTTATAGCCGTGCCACATCAAGAAATATGATTGGGTCATTTATACAAGTAATGATGAAGTTCATGCCTATAAATAGGAGAAGCTCATCTTTTATTTCCACCAATGGAGGCCTCTTGCCATTCACATCCTTTCTTTCCTTTCTCTTGGCCTCGGACGATCGCCCCTCATCAAGTCATTCGACCTAGTTCTCGAGATTCATCTAGGTAAGTAAGATCCCTATTTTCCTCTAGGACGCTTCATTGTCCAGTCTATTTAGGTGGTCACCTGTCAAGTCGTGGGTAGAATGTTGGATCTTTTGTATGGTTTTGCTCATGATTGTATTTGAATGTGTGCTTGAGTCTTTCACGCCCGAAATGAAGCCGAGGTTTGCTCAACTTGATGCCAAGACTACTTTTCTACATCGTGAGCTTGAGGAGACAATTTATATGTCTCAACTTGAGAGATTTATTGTTGAGGGTAAGGAAGATCATGTTTGCAAGTTGAAACATTCTTTACATGGTCTCAAGCAATCTCCACGGCAATGATACAAAAGATTTGATAACTTTATATTGAGTCATGACTACTCACGAAGTGCGCATGACAGTTATGTGTGCTATAAAAGATTTACATGATGGTTCTTTTATTTATTTGCTATTATATGTGGATGACATGCTTAGTACAGCGAAGAACATGTTATAGATACAAAATTTGAAGAGGTAACTTAGCAAGAAATTTGAGATGAAAGATTTTGGAGCTACCAAGAAAATTCTATATGGAGATTCGTAGAGACAAACGGGTTGTAAATTATACCTCTTACAGAAAAAGTATATTGATAAAGTGTGTGAGTACTTTAGCATGAAGAATGCCAAATCGGTAAGTACTCCTTTGGCGTCCCATTTTAGGCTTTAAACTTTTTTCTTGCATAAAAATAAAGTGGAAAATGAGATGTCTTGAGTTTCATATTTTAGTGTTGTGGATTGTCTCATGTACGCTATGATTTGCACTTGTCTAGATATTTCATTAGCCGTTAGTGTTATGAGTAGGAATATGACACATCCGGGTAAAGCTCATTGGCAAGCCATGAAATGGATTCTTCGGTACATCCACGGTACCTTAGATGTGGGTTTGGTCTTTGATAGAGGTTGTGATATAGGACATTCTATTGTTGGCTTCATTGATTCTAACTATGTAGGCGATTAATAAATCTCGAGCTACTAGTACTTTTCCTTGATTCATATGGATATCTAGGGTCCCTACAATACTATACATCATAATGGATCCCCTTTTTTCCACACTATTGTTGATGATTATACTCACGCCACCTAGGTTTTTTTTCCTCAATCCAAGAGTCAAATTTTTTCTCATATGTCGAAATTCCTCTTCTTGAAGGCTCTTGCACTTGCACTCCCCAACAAAATGGGATTGTAGAGCACAAATATCGACATCTCTTAGAAGTAGCTTGAGCTCTAAGATACCAAAGCTTCGATTCAAGAAATTTTTTGGAGAGATTATATGGTCATGATGGCCTATTCGTGCCAACTCGAATCCTTGAAGGTCAAACTCCTTTTGAGTTGCTTTTTGGGGAACAACCCAGGATTGATCATGTAAGAGTTTTTGGATATTTATGTTATCTAACGATTGTGGTCCCTCGGGATAAAATAGATCCCTATGTTCTTTCAATGTTTTTTCAAAGGATATCTCACTCTATAGAAAAGTTATCAAGTTATGATCTTCAAGCAGTTTCTTTGTGAGCCAAGACATCATTTTTCACAAAGATGTGTTCCCATTCCAAGAGATGACATCTTGATCCCAATCACCTATATTGTCATCCAACCATAGGCAATTTTTATTAGAAAGTGATCTATCGGTGGCACCCCAATGCATCTTCATTGCACTAGAGCCACTCGTGTCTATCAGTCTTGATTCCTTGGATCAAGCAATTAGATCTCTAGCATTTTCATCTAAGGAGAATTATTCATTTGTTTCACCAGTGGCATCTCGACCACCTCTTTTTGATGGATCATCTTTAGCAATTCCTGAATAGACGATTACTATGCAACCTTGACACTTTGGACATCATGTTCGCCCTCCAATGTGGACCAAGGATTTACATATATCTTACATTGGATTCTTCAGATACACATTATCCAATATCTTCATATGTTTTATTTAATCGACTATCACCAAAACACAGGAGCGTCAAGATGGTCGTTGAAAAGCTGGGAACTCACCTAGATTTCCCAAAAAGAGCGGCTGTGGGTTTGTGTTTTTGGGAAACAACAAAAACTTGCAAGAAAATTATTGTCGTTGCTAGTAAGAGTGTTATTGGATCTGGGTAGCAGTGTCGAGAAGAAGCTACAGCGGCAGCATAGGTGAGAGCACAGGGAAGATTTCTGGAGTGGTGGTGTCTTTTGTTTGTTATGAACTTGCAAAAGTCTCTTGGGTGCATAACCAAGAATGTTATTTCCAAAAAATAATGATTTGCTTGGTTTATAATAATGAATAAATTAAAAATACTTTGATCGTTCATAAAAATGTTTAAATATAAACGATTATTAATAATGAAAAATTTCATTGACTATTTATTTCATATGACACAACTAATTATTTCCAAATAATTCATTTTTCATGAAACAAAATTACCCAAAGAACTGAATATATTGCCTTGTGAAAATTTTTGCACTATCCTTTGTTGGCCAAAGAATACTGTAAGTGCCAAAATTTGGCACGGACAGACACATAAATGCCAAAACTTACAAAATGTATACTTAAGTGGCACTTTTTTTGAAAATTGGGATACTTAAGTGCCAACGCTCCGACGTGACTTACTTTTAATAATATAAGTGATTTACGTAGCTCATCGGAATGCTTACTAAGCAATGAACGTGCAAAATGACATAATTTTGCCCCCAAATTTATGAATTTAATATTAGTTAAAAATAAAGTTAAAACCTAAATTCTTTATAAAGAAAAAGAGAGAGGCAGCAGCATTTGGTGAGGGCCTCCACAGCCCTCACCGAAGGAGTGGCTTCCTCTTTATTTTTTAATTTATTTTAATTAATAAAAATTAATTTTGGGGGCTTATAGCACCACATGGACAGTGTTTTTTTTTTTTTTTTAAAAAAATAAAATTGCCATGTGGATAATTTTTTAAAAGAATTGCTACGTGGCTAATTTTTTTAAAAAAATTGTCACTTCAGTTAAAAAAAAAAAGTTGGCAGACAATGCCACGTTAGCAATTTGGTAAGAATTTTTCACTGTTGACACTTAAGGGTGCTCTTGGTAATCATTCTACTTTTAAGAACATTTTCTTATCATAAATTATTCTTTTTTATTCTATTTTTTGAGTAAGTATTTTAAGTTGTTTGATAACTGTCCAAAATTCTTATTCCCGAAATAGAATTGCGTTTAATCTTTTTTAAAAATTTCTAATCCAAATCATTTTATTTTTAATAATTTTATTACATTTTTCTTTTTTTCTTTCTCTTTTTCTTCAAGGTTGCCGGTCACTAGCCTTGGGATGACTAGCAATTAGCCAACAAGGCTGTGCCTCGTCGACCGAGCCTCGCCAGCAGCTAGGCGAGCCGAGCCTTGGTTGGACGAGCGGCCTCACCTAGATCTGGCGAGGTCGATCCTCATTGGACCGATCGCCAATGGTTAGCAACAGTGGATGGTGGTGGACGGCGATGGATGGCAGCGGCGGTGGCAGTATTTTAAGAAAATGGAGAGGGAAGAAGAACAAAAAGAAAGAAGGAAAAAGAGAGAAAAAAAAGTAGGTTGGCTTTGTGACATCCTAAAATTCGATCCGTTTCGATAAAGTGAAATGGGCATTTCGTCGACGTGCTTAGGATCATTTTTCTTTGAGTTGATCACTCACGAGTTAACTAACTTATTTGGTGAAGCCGTTAAGGGATGTATCTGCAGTAAAATCCCTGAAAGCTACTTAATTGGTTGTATTGGACTAAAATCACGTATGATCGATTTTTAACCACGAAATTGAAATCGATTTCGGGAATCGAATTTTAAGTGCTTCATAATTCTTTTTTTTAGGACATTGTCCTATCGTTTGTCAATTTATTGAAGAGTCCGAAATTTCAAGAAAGAAATTATCGGAAGAAAAAATTGAAGTCCGAAAAGAAATTAGAAAGGGAAAGAGAAAAGAAAATCAAATAAGAAAAGTATTCTTGTTTATTTTTCTTTTTCTCTCTCTCTTTCCTCCCTTCTTTCTCCCTCCCCCTCGTGCAGATTTCCCCCACTGCTTGCCCTCTCTCTTTTCATTTTGACCAAGTCAACTCTTATCTTCTCTCTGTCTCTCTCTCTCTGTCTCTTTCTTCTTCTTCTTCCTCCCTGGGCACCGAACGAACTGAACTAGAAGCTGCAGCTCGCCGTTGCTGCTCCATCGCCGCTTGCTGCTTCCCGCCCTCGCTCGCGCCGTGCGTTCGCCGCTTGCCGCGAGCTCTGCCAGCCGTCGCCCCTCGCGCCCTGGCGTTCTCCCAACCGCTGCCTAGCCTCCGTCTAGCCCCCGTCTGGCCACCTCCGGCAGCCATTCGACCCCGCCAGACCTCCCCGGCGTCCCCCTTGCCCTCCGCCGGCCTCCCCTTGCCGCCCTAGCCATCGGATTAGCTCCGGCAAGCCTAGAACCGCAACCCACAGAGTGGGTATCTAGCCGGTTCATGGGCCGTTTTGGGCCATTTCTGGGCCCCAAACCCGAGTCGTGCTTTGGGAAGAATTGTTCCTCACATTGTCCCCGCCGAATTGATCCGATTTGCGCGTGATTTGGTGAGTAATCTCACTAATACCGGATTAGTTGGCTAATTATGCTTAAGGTTGTTTAGTTTTAATTAATTATGTTTAGGTTGTTATATTAGAATAAATTAGCAATTATTAGTCAATTGTGATGCGCTTTAGATAAATTGATTGCGTAATTAGTAAGTAGACATGGTCTACTAATTATTGGAAGTGCCTCGGGATTTTACCCGACCCTTAGTGGGCTCCAATTAGGCTTTTCGAGCTTAAGTGGAATTTTCAGTATTTAAATATTAATTTTCGGAATTAAATTAAATAATTATTTATTTTCCAAAAATTCAACTAGGATGGCCCGAGACCGGAATATTATGCTGATGACCGTGGTGAAGTCCATTTATTTAATTGGGCTTTATTTTGTGCTAAATTGAATTTTTAATAATTAATGATTAATTTTCGAAATTAATTAATTAATTATTTATTTTTTGGAAATTAAGATTTTGATGGCCGACGACCGAAATCTCGTGCTGATTATTGTGGCGCAGTCCGTTTATTTATTTGAGCTCCATGTTGCATGGAATTAAATAAATTGTGATATTTTAGGGATTTACCCTAAATTGATTGGAATTGATTGAAATTGAATTGTTGATTGGTAAATGGCCAAGTATGTTATTCAGCATTTATAACGCTTTGTTGAGTTAATTTAATTATTTGATTGAGAAATCGTTGGGCATTGGTTGTCGGTATTGAAAGTAGATTGGTAATCACTTAAAAGAAAACACGTGGGCTCGGTGAATTGGAATATCACCTGAAGAATGCACGTGAGTTCAGTGGTTGAATATGTCATCTTGGCGAAGAGGTCGCCTGAGAGAATGCACGTGGCTCGAAGACTCGGTATGTCCTCCTAGAGAATGCACGTGGCTCGATGACAGAGTTTGGCATTTAAAAGGGCACGTGGCTCGGTGAATTGATGCATCACTTTGGTGAGATAGCACCTAAGAGAAGGCAAGTGGGCCTAGGCATCGTAAAAAGGACACGTGACTCGGTGATCTGATGCGTTACTTTGGTAAGCGAGTACCTTAGAGAATGTACGTGGGTCCAATGTTTGAGAACGACATCTAAAAGGACATGTGGCTCAGTGATCTAATGCGTCACTTTGGTAAGCGAGTACCTTAGAGAATGCACGTGGGTCTAGTGTTTGAGAATGACATCTAAAAGGACACATGGCTCGGTGATTTGATGCGTCACTTTGGTGAACTAGTGCCTTAGAGAATGCATGTGGGTCCAGTTTTTGAGAATAGCATCTAAAAGGGCACGTGGCTCGGTGACTTGATGTACCACCTTGGCAAAAAGGTCGCCTTAGAGAATGCACGTGGGCCCAAGGTTCGAGGCACGTGGCTCGGAGACTTGGAATGTCGTCCTGGAGAATACACTTGGCCTAGCGTTTAGATACTCCTCCGTGAAGAATGATTTGTGTGACATGTAATCGACTGATTTGATTTGTTTGGAGTAAATGGGTGCCTATTGTGAATTGTATTGACTTGCAGGTGGGATCTGAGGCTAAGGTAAGTCCTCTGCCCTGTGCGTGTTTAGGCAGCCTATAGTATAATGGTTACTAATCGGGCTTAGTGGGACGTAGTCTCATCCCAGTTTGGGGAAAACATTTCAGGACCCCGATGAGGAGCTGAGGAGGAGAAGTCTATGAAGGAGAACTCAGAGGTAAAACCTGAGGAGAAGAATTTTGGAAGAAGAAGATAATCTCGAGAGGGGCCTTGAGTACGGTCTGGATAGATTGAGATCCTATCTTCTTTTGAGATCTCCATTTTGATGTGAATAGAGATAGAGTAAAAAGTTGTGAAGTGTTTTGGTTTGTGTTATGTATAAAAGTTTGATTATGAATTTCAATATGAAAAATATGGCCCTGCTTTTCTATCACATCGTTTTATTGTCTAGGGATTTTAACTGCTTTTGCATGTGCTTAATAAATGAAAAGGTCGGCGATACATAGACCTATAGTCCTGGGATATCGCATATTAAAAACGACGAAGAGAAGGATATGTGCGTGCCCGAAGATCGGGGCGTGACAGCTTAATTGTTCCTGGGAATAAAGAATCATTTTTTTTTTTTTTTTTTTTACTTATCGATTTTGTTCCAAATTTACTTCAGGGATTCAAAAAATAGAAATTTGTTTTTAGGAGGAATTTTTTTACCAAATGAATATATATTCTAAATCTATTCTTGAAAACAAAAGAACAAAAATTTGTACAATAGTGTACCTTTGAAGCTTTTGACACTTAAATGTTCTAACCGTACCAAGTCTTGACACTATATTAAGCCTTGAGAATCATAAAATCATCCACTCGTCCATCAATTCTCTTGACTTTCTTATTGTATTCCTTTTCTCTCATTTTTTTAAATTTAAGGGATTACTAATCCACTTGTAGTGAATAATTTTCCCTCTTACTCCCTCAATTGTGATAATATATAAGATCCTCTCCTTGAATTAGGTTGCCGTGACATCCTGATTTTTCAGGTTCTAATTTCGATTGGATAAGTTCAACTTTTCGTCGACGCGCTTATAGTGTTATTTTCTGAGATGGCCACTCACGAGATAATTAGACTATCTAGGAAAGTTATTACTATAATAGACTTGAGAATTTGACTAGGAATCGGCTACTAGATTGTGCTCATCTATAGAGATCATTTCGGCATAGTAAGATCGATTAGAAATTAGAGATATGTTGGTTTGATTGAGATGTGTGATTAAACGTGAGTGATCCTACTAAATTAGAAAATTCTCGTCGATTGATATTAGACTGATTTTTTTCTATCGTTTTGGTACCCTGTGTTCGTAATTAAAGCCTCAAGATTTTCATGACCACCGAGAGTCGACAATATGTCGAAGAGATTCATTGTGGCTTGAAGAAAATCGACTATGGATCATTGCACTAAAAATCTTTAAAAGCTACAAAGTAGCCTAGGTCACGCTAAAATCACGCCAAATTGAAATTAACCGTAAATTTGAATCCGATTTCAGAAATTGAAAATTTTGTTATGTCAAAAGTCATTTTTAGAACATTGACTCAATCTCCGAAGATTTTTTTGCAAATTGAGACCTTTTGGGAAAAAGTCGAGGTAGGAATCTTTTTGTTCATAAAAGTTTGATGATCATTTTTTATTGTGAAATTAGGATGCAAGTAAGATCCATTAACGAGGAAAAATATCAATTTGATCGTTGACTCGATAATAAAAATTTTTAGGGCCAATTGGTGTTGATTCAAGGAGGAATTGAAGTCCAATTGAACCAATCTCTACCAAAATTCGTAGCACCCCCTTAGGCCCAACAATTGGACCACTTCAAGCTTCTAGAAGAAGGCATTTTAGGTTGAAAATGGGCTGTGGATGACAGCATGCAAGGTGGACTAGTCAAGGGAACCAAGAAGATGAGATTGAAGGAGAGTTGATGGAATTTGAGGGGGATGTGTACAAATTCGTAGCCAAGAGTGGGGTGCAACATTTGGGGACTCAACTAAGACTTGTTGGGGAAGTTTTGTGAGGGAAAAGAGGTTGAGGATAGGGTTGACATGGTGGGGGCAAGCATTGAGTGAATGAGGCTAAGGTTGAAGACTTTGGAGGCCATTTGGTGGGCCCTCTTCAACTGAAGCTTCTTCCTTAATGTGTGGCTTTCTCCATTGTTGAGAAGTCTAGAGAGCTTAGAAAACCAGAGGAGATCAGCCAGCAAACCAGCCGAAGCTCCCCCTTGCCTGCTTGGCCATGTCTCTCCATTTCCAGCAAGCCGAGCCACCGGTTCAACCTCTGTAGTTCTAGAATAGAAGCCAAGGAACCAGCAAGCTGTGAGACTTCGTGGAGCATTTCCGGGCCCTTCCAGACCTCGCTTAGTGTCGTCGTGGACTAGTTTATCGCTCACCTTTGCGTCCTCGTCGCGATGAACTCATCGGCGTGCAAATCCGGTGAGTTTGCTCACTAAACCTTGCTTAGTAGGTTAATTATGCTTAATTGTTGTTTATATTAGCTTAAGTAAGGATTAGTGATAATTTAGAATGGTTAGATTAGCCTTAGAATGGATTAGTGTTAAGCTAATTAGTGAGATTAGCACAATTGATGATGGATTTGTCAAATCCAGTAGAATTACTGTAGTTTGGTTTTCTAGACCCTTACTATATGCCATTTTTGTAGATCGAAATTGGTTACGAATTTGAGGTTAATGTCTCTTGAGAAATGTTTTAGATATCCTAAATTACAACACATTTTTCTCAAGATTTTTAGGGATTTAAAAGAATGATATATTAGCTCCGTCATTTTCGAACATAACCTCTGTTTTCGCTAAAACCGGTAACCTTTTAGGATTCTAGGGTTTTTGTCAACTCTTAGGGTTCAAATTTCAAAATGATTTTTCACAAAAGTTGTTTGTCATATCTTTTAGTTTAACATAGTCAAATTTCAGATCAAATGCATATGTTTTGGATCTCAAACCAAATTGATTTTGAAAATAGACTTCTTGGAAATGGATCCAGTTTTTGGTGCTGGATTGAGTGATTTACTAGGCGAAATCTAGAAGGATCTAGGTTAAGGTGTCTGTATGAAAAATATTCGTTTATGTGTTTTTTACATATTCAAATTTGGGAATTTTCTGAACTCATTTAATTAGGTTTTTTGATTTAAAATTAGAGATGCGCGAGTGGGCTTATTATGTCGGTTATGGCTGGTTATAATTTTGTGATGGTTCTTGAGGCTTTGAGTGCTGGAAATTGCACATTTGATGATATATGATTGGTTTGTGATATGCCTAGAGTTTATGTTTGATGATCGTGTGATAGTTAAGAGAATCCATCCTCAGCGTGTATTAGTAGATGTTAATATTTAACAGAACTCGTCCCCAGCGTGTGTTGGTGGATGTTGATAATTATTATCTAACCCTAGCATGTGTCGGTAATTATTGTCCAACCCCGGCGTGTATTGGTAGTTATTATCTTTCCCTAACGTGTGTCAGTAGTTATTAGTCATTCCCGGCGTGTGTCGGTAGTTATTAGTCATTTTTAGCGTGTGTCGGATAAAACTGCTATTGTGTGTAGTAATAGTTAATTAATTGGAACGCACGTTGAGTTGAATTGATGGATCGACGTGTGTCGATAATTCTTGCTTTGATGTGTATCAGTAGTTCTTGCTTGTGTGAGTAGTGATTTAATTGTGATTCTTGTTTGTGTGAGTAATAATTGGTTTGGACGTTCCAAATTGGTGTATGAATTTGCTATATACACATATTGTGATATGAATTGGGCTGACCTACAAGAAGGAACTAAGGCTAATGTAAGCCTCTATGATTGTATGATTATGTGATTAAGACGTCTTAGGCGTATTACCCTCCTAAAGATTTATATCACCTTGTCGTGAGCTTCATTTTTCAGGACCGTAGGGTGGAAGACCTAGAGCCAAGATGAGGGGATCTGAAGTGTAGGTCAGATAGTATAATTTTTTTTTTTAGAGCCAATCATTGGAAGTCTTGTGACTGTAGACTTTTGTAATTGATTCGGTGTGCAATTCAAAGCATGTTTTGTTTGAAAATTATTTCCTGCTTTTTTATCCCGAGATGGTTATTTATTCGCTTCCACATGTGCAATAAAGTGAAAGGGTTGGTGACCCGTTCTGGGAAGTTGCAAAATTTTATCGACCACCGAAGGATGGGCATGCTGTCACGCCCCGATCCTCGGGGACGCGCCCATCCTTCTTCATTGGTCAATTTTAAAATGCGATATTCCAGGACTAAGTATCGCCGACCCTTTCTGTTTCTTATGCGCATGCGGAAACAATTATAAATTTCCAGACAATAAAATAATGGGATTGAAAAGCATGCCATATTCGTTTCTTATTGAAATTCACAATCATACTTTTATTAATAGCACAACTCATAGTATATTTAAAATACTATTCACAGCATACTTGTCTCACACCTAACTACACTAAGACAGGGTTTACAAAAGGGATGGGATCTAAATCCACATTCGGTTTATACTCAAAGATCCCTCTCGGGATCATCTCATTCTTTAAAAGTCTTTCTCCCCTTTAGGTTCCTCTTACTCAAGTTCTCTTCAGGGTCCTGAAATAGTTATTCAATAACCAATGAGACCACGTTTTAGTGAGTCCTATCCCCTAAGACTCGATTAGTAAACCAATACATTACTCAGTTACCTAAGCACAACACGAGTTAGAAGACTTACCTTGGTCTCAGATTCCATTTGCATATTAGTATAGTTCAATAGGTACTCAAACAATCACATCACTGATCGAAGCATCGATCAAATCGATCTAGTCGATTTTATGTCAATCGGATCATTTCTAGGTCATTTATCTCACACCAAGCAATTCCTTAGATTTGGTGGCTTTACGGTCCCATCCAACTCTTTCAAGACCTAGTGGCTTTAAGGTCACACCCGACCCTTTCAGATTCGATTTATGAATAAATCTTAAATTCACTACTAAATTACTTTAGCACCAAATAAAGCTTAAATAAATAAACGGATTGCACCACGACAATCAGTACGAAATTCTGGTCACCAGCCATCCTGGTTGAATTTCCGGAAAAATAAATAATTACATAATTAATTTCGAAAATTAAATAAAAAATTATAAAAAATCCAATTTAGGCTCGTAATGCCGAATTGGATGCCGAGACGAGCCCGGAAAATTACCGAGACTTGTTCCATAAATAACATGGCATGCCTACTTACTAATGTCTATTTCTAATCACCTAACATGCATCATTAAGTCTCTAATTTGATTTATCTAAATTAATCTAACCACCTAATTGCATTTAATTAAATCTAACCAACCCTAAGCATAATTAGCAAACTAAAAAAGCATCAGTGAGTAAAACTCACTTGGTAAAAGCCGAGACCGAATCACAGCAACGGCGACGCGACGGCGGCCGAAGTCGGGCTTTTGACAACAATGGCGGGCTTGGACCGGGCCTTTACCTTGGCCCAACAAATCTCAGCCCAATTGAGATTTGTTCTTGCACTGGAATGGGCTTGCTCTTGGGCTTGGGCCCGCTGAAATTGGACTGAACTAAATGGGCTTCGTTGAACTAGGCTGAAAAATTGTTGGACCGATGGGCTCGTGAGATTTGCTGGCCCAAAGAAGCTGTTCACTTGGGCTTTGGGCTGAACAGAATACTGAACTGGCTTGCTGGGCTTGCGGGCTTCATCTGGGCTGAGCTGCTGGAGGAGATGGATTGCTGGGCCCAATTTACTGCGAAGGAGATGGTCCGAAGACTGCTAAAGAGAAGACTGAAGACAGAAGCTGCTCGTGGACACTGCTTCGCTGGCCAAACTCAGCTAACTCGGTGGCAATGCACTGGCAATCAACGATCGAAGATTAATCCTGCTGAAGATTTCGCTGTATTGAAAATCCCGTAGACTGCTTTCTCGGTGGATTTGCTGGCCGAAGATGGGGAAGTGGAAACTGGCACGTGGACTGGAGGCTCAGTGGATTGTGGCTTCGCTGGATGCACGAAGCGGTGAGGAGCTTCAGTCAACAAACGGCAAGCTGGGTCTTGCGGCCTTGATTGAATATGTGGGGCTTCTTCTTCCGTGGGTGTGTGGCTACACGAAGATGCGGCAGGTAGCTTCGGTCAACAAACCGAAGCTTGTTGTTGGGGAATTGACTCGTAGAGGGGAGAAGCTCGCCGCTTGAAGTATGCACGTGGATGGACTGAAGCTGGCGTGCGGTCAACAAATGGCAAGAACCAGCTTCGGTTGACCTAGACGCATGGAGAGAAGAAGATGCAGGCACGGAGCTGTTTCGTTCGGTGATGCTTGCTGTTCTCGCTTCCGCTGGGTTCTCCGTAGTTACAAGCGTGCGAATTGGAGCAAAATGAGAAGTCTTGGACGGCAGCAGGAAAAATGGGATAAGAGAGAGATGATTGAGGGGCCCCTTTGGCTTGATATTTTGCAAAATATCTTTCACAAGAATCACTCTTAGCCTTGCATTAATCTTTGGCTCACAATTGACCATCAAAATGTCCCACATAACCTCCCAAGTGGTCCATTCTTGCTAGGGTGTGGGGGTGTTGCGAATTTCTCAAGGTCTTGCTTCAATTGCTCTTCTATTCTCTCTTGATTCATTTTAAATTGGTCACCATAATTTCAATCGATGTCTCAATGCTTCACTTGATATTTTTCCTCATCTAATAATTCCTCACGCTTCTTAATTTCACAATCGAAAACCACCTTCGGCAATTTATGCACTAAAACAACCTGGCGACGACTTTTTCCCAAAAAATGTTGATTGTCAGAAAAATCTTCTGAAACTAAGTCGACACTTGTTGAATTTATTGTGACATGGCTGAAACTTTAATTTATGAAATCGGACTTGAATTGGCGGTTAATTTCCATTTGACGCGTTTTTAGCGTGACCTAAGTTATTGGGTAACTTTCAGATATTTTTAAGAGCAAATGACCCGTGGTCAATTTTCTTCGAACCACTACGAACCCACTTGACTCATTGGCAACTCACGATTGTCGTGAAAATCTCGATGATTTAAATACGAACACAAGGTACCAAAACAATAAGAAAATCAGTCTAGTGCCAGTCGACGAGAATTTTCCAATTTAATGGTGTCATCCACGATTAGCCATATATCTTTGTCGATCTAGTCTATCTCTGATTTTAAATCGATTTTTAACTGTGCCGTAATGGCCTCTAAAGATGGACACGGTCGAGAAGCCAATTCATAATCAAGTTCTCAAGTCTATTGTTTTAAAATTCCTTAATGGTTTCTCCAGATAGTCTAGTTATCTCGAGAGTGATCGGCTCTGAGAATAACCCTATAGACTCGTCAATGAAATGCCCGATTTATTCAGTAGAAGACAAGGTTGAAAAATCTGGATGTCACACATGCGCTTGAGGATCGGGGCATGACAGTCGCACTCTCACATCCATGTAAGTAGGGGTGAACATGGTTTTAGAATAGAATCATACGATATGCAGAGTATATTTTAGGTTCCAAGAATTGAGGATTATGTTCTGACTAGTAGGTTCAAGGCTCTAGGTGGAACCTAGACCTAGAACAAGTCTTTGTGTTTTCCTTGTTTCATGTCTTTGCACGTTTCTACGGTATTCCATGACATCCAAGTTGAGTATATAATATAAAACCACTAGTTTGATCTTTTATTTTTCAGTGATATCCAACTTTTATTTTGTTAATGTTCTATATTCTTCGTGTGTCTAAATATTAGTTGTTGTCAGTGGATTATAGCAAATATTGGTTATTAGAGGCAATAATTTACTACAATCTTTTAATTTATAATACAGGTGGACCACCCTAGAACCTATGATAGGTAAATTCTAGGTTTCTATAATTAGGAACCTATTCTGACGGGTAGTTTCTAAAATCTAGACAAAACTTGAAATTGCTTCCCCAACATGTAAGTGGTTAATTGGCTACTTCAAAGATGCTCACATATTTTTTTCTTCTTTCCTCTTTAAATGCTAGCAGAATCTACTCAATTCCGTCTTTATTATATTTTACTTCTTTTCCTCAACAGTGAGAATCAACTTTGCTCTATATTTGTTCTTTTCAAATAGCCATGTGACCAAAAGATTTCCATGATATCGCTTCTCAAATTTGCCGTAGTATCCCCTAATTTGAAGTATCATATGCACAAAGCACATGTCCATCTCGACCACTTCAGGGGAATGATCCAAAAATCTAATTTAACTCGAACTTCCCTACATCAGTATGTTTGGCTTAGGTTTAATGCAATTATATGGGCTTAATAAAAAAATGTTCTTAATATGCAAATTTAAATTAAAAATATTTTTGGTTAGGGATTTTCTTATGTAATAAATGACTAGATAGGTTACAAAAATTTATGTGTCAATAGTGACTTGACTCTCCTTTATCTTTTAAACAAATAGAGATGAGAAGTGCTTTTGTCAATTCTCATTGTAGACCAACAAAGTCACTAGAGATTTAATGATAAGGGACTTGAGTTCTATACACACTTTCTTGTCACGTGTTTTGACTCTGTGGTTCTATTGGTGCATGTGGTGCTAAAGTCCCCCATACCCAGAAGGGACATTACATACTTCTGTCATGATATGCTCAAATTCCTTGTTCGTCTATGATCACAAAAAGGTTCATTTTTCTAGTTTGCTCACTAGGATGAGCCTTTTTATTTTTTTCTAAATCCCGACTTTGATGGCTACAAATGGGGCTATTTGTTGGCACGCTAGTGGATGATTTTTTGACGAATTAGGCAATGTTATAGCAGTGGTACGCATCTTCTCCGGCCACATAGCTCTCATCTTGTCAATGGTACTGATTGTTGCATTAGATTTCCTAGACGGGCCTATCCTGCATTCCTTTTATCTAGACATAAACACGTTATTGATGCATTCGTTATCATTAGTCAAGCTCGAGTCTTGTGTCCATATTTTGTTTAAAGATGCTTGTGTTTGTATCCCAGGTTGCTTGCGAGAAGCACTACATGAGGACCACTAATGGTACAATCATACATATATAAGTTGACCTTAACTCAGAAAGAAAGAAGATAATTAGTCCCCCACTATACATTTTCTCAATCCTGCCCTCAACAATGCAAAATTGTCGTTGTTTACCCAATGGTGTTGACTCCAACTGACTTCTCAGTTGAACTCCAACAACGTGCCCTGAGGGCCTGCAAATGCTGATTAGCCCCTCCATGGATAACGCAACCTCCACCTCGCGAGATTAGGAATGCAATGAACTGACATTATGGATGGAGAGAGGAGTGACAGAGGACGAAACCATATCATTGTTTGACAGCGAGTTTGGAAGATTCAATGACAGAAAGAAAAGGGAAAATGGATGACGCGATAAAAGAAAAAAGTACAAATTTGCAAACAAAAGTTAATCTTTTACCTAAAAAGAAGATAACCTTTCTGTATTTGAAAAGTTTCTGCTACCTTGCCATAGGGACACTTTCACAATAGATCTCTGAAGAGGTCACCTCAAAAGAACCGCTTGATTTTCTGACCAAAGACTCCTTCAACTCTGTCAATACATGATTTATGTCTGGCCTTTGAATCACCTTTGGTTGTGTACAAGACATAGCAATCTCTACCACTTTCCAAGCCAAGGTGATGTTGAATTCTCCGTGTAACCTAGGATCCATAATCCTTTGTATATCACCACTTTCAATGATGGGAATTAGCCATTCAAGTATGTGAATGAAGTCGCTGCCATCTCGGCTTTTCATCATCGCACGTTGGCCCGTGATTAACTCAAAGAGTACAATTCCGAAACTATAAACATCACTCTTCTTGTCACAATTTCCAAAAAATTGAAACCTGGGAGGAGGAAAATTAATACAGATCTTAAAGCAAAGATAAAATCCTAGGCAATGTCAACATTGCTATGCAATTAAAGATCCTGAGCTGAACCAAATCAATAATGTTGAGTTTTAGCTATTACTCGGGGCCGAGGTAGCCAATGGTGCCAGCAGGACAAGTTGACACATGAGAGTCATTTTCATATGCAAAAGCTCTTGATAGGCCAAAATCAGCCAATTTGGCTTGGAAGTCTTCATTCAACAAGATGTTTGAAGTCTTCAAGTCTCTGTGGATGATGGGTGGCTTGCAAACATTATGCAAATAATCCAAACCTGAAACCCTTACAAAAACAATGTCAACAATGCTAAAACAATGACAGCAAAATACCAACCAACTGTAGATATTTTATCATGCACCTTGTGCTGCATCCACGGCTATTTGTAGTCTCTTACTCCATGTCAAAACCTTCGGATGGTCCTCTATTGGATGCATTTTAACGTTCCATATAAGCAAGATAGAGTTTTAATGGATTGTTTTACAGAAGAACCAATACAACAGAACAAGAATATGCACCTGATAAATGTTGCCTTAAATTTCCATTAGCCATGTATTCATATACTAATGCCTTGTGCTTGGAATCATCGCAATATCCGAAAAGGGAAATCAAATTTCTGTGGTCTAGAATCGCTAAGAGTTGTGCCTGTGGTATCATGAGTGTGCATTATTATAACATATACTGACAATAGTGAAATTTTTGAACAAGTATCTACCTAAGTGTCGGCATAAGTTGATTTTCAAAGGAAGAGTGATTGCATCATTTTATCTAACCTCAGCCTGAAATTCCTTGTATCCTTGCTCTGATGATTCAGAAAGCATCTTCACAGCAACTATGGTGCCGTTATCTAGCGTGCCAAGATATACCTTTCCAAATCCACCTTTACCAATCACTTGTCCAAAGTTCCTAGTGATTTTTGAGACCTCTCCATACTCAAAAGATCGATTCTTTAATCTCAGTGTCCTCTCACTAGATTCTGTAGCAAAAAGGTTCCCATGAGTATTGCGACTACCACTTTAATTAGTGGACTTCAAAGGAAAAAAACTCCAATTGCGTCCTCAACAATTAAAAAACGTAGGAGAGGTTTTTCTGATCCAATTTCAAGATCTGTATTAATGGAAAAGAGGACAAAAACCAAGAGATCTCTCTGTCACCTGCCTTTAACATGCTAACATATAGATTCTTTCGCTTTGCTCAATCCAAATAGATAAGTTCCAGATTGCACAATCAAACTTTCTTCGAGGGACCATTAAAATACTATGGACAAACTTGTACTCTCAAGTTGTTATAAGTCCTTCCGATGCATAACATAGTTAATTTTGAAGAGAAAAATCAGAAAATTTATTGTGAATAAGTTAAGCTCAATAATGCACATTCTCTTTGTGACGCTGATGCGACAATGCTGTGGTGATCCTGTCTCTCTCTCATCTCAATATTCTTGTGATCAGTACGTAACTCATATTACTAACATTGGGAAATTTTGATTAAAGACAACTTTCCTTTATTCATGATTGCAATATCGATGAAAATGCAAAATGACTCTTAGGGTGCGTGAGAAAAGGATAGCAAGTTGCTGAGTTGTGTATTTTCATATCCTAGAAAAGACATTGTTGCGGATAGAAATGTACCAAAGGAAAAGCATAGTCAAGATTCTGTCAAATGTAATATAAATTGCATGAAGAGGACAAGTAAGAAAAAAATACCTGGTATTTGTTCAAATGCCTCGCCAGTTTTAGAACAGGTCCGTTTCCATTTGATTAAACAAATAATTGCCAAAGCACCAAAGAGAGCCCCAAAGAAGCCTGAAACTGATGTAACAACTGTAACAAGTATGGTCTTTTGTTTCTTCTTATGTGGGCAAGGATCAGCTAGGCAAAGATGCGCGTTTCCTGTCAAACTGCCACAAAGAATGAAGGACTTGAACTGAAATTCCTATCAACAAGTGTCCAAATTGATTTGCCATGCAGATCAAAAGCTGGCCTTCTTTTTTGCTTTAATCGCAATAAACAGAACATGTCGATAGTCTTTCCACCCTATAAAATTCGTATATGACACAACGAGAGACAGAGAGAGAGAGACAGAGAGAGAGAGAGAGAGAGAGAGAGAGAGAGAGAGAGAGAGAGAGAGAGAGAGAGAGAGAGAGAGAGAGAGAGAGACCTCATGTTTAAAGTATCTTCCACAACCCTTTTCTTAAGAGCTTCAGGAACTGATCCAATCAAGTTGTTTCCACTTAAATTTCTGCAAATATAGCCACGATAAGAGATTTGTCCACTTTAAATATCATTCAGCTAGAGACATTAACTTACAGAAAGCTAAGGTGTGGTAATTTGGCTAGAGTTTCTGGTATCGCTCCAGTAAGCTGATTGTTAGACAGATCTCTGGGAATAACCAAAAGCAAGATGTTTCCATGCATTAGGGCACTATTTCTATAGCCTATGTCTCCTAAAACACAACCTAAATTATTCAATCAAGAGTTGACTCTTGGGGGTGCTTAATCATGAGTGACACAACTTACAAGTACTCCATTGTTGATAGATGTGAAAGTGATGAGACTATCTCGCCCATCAAATTGCTAGAGCTCAATTTCCTGCCATGATAGATCATACAAGAGGATCATGTCATTGCCATCTTCATAAGGGAGCATTTTTTGGTATAATAAAGAAAAGGTTGTGCAATCAATTCTTTAGAGTGAAAATGTTTTAGATCCCCCCGGATTAAATGTTGCAAGTACTAGAAGACCATTCAGAATGTTCAATCTCATTCCTTGCACGGTAATTTATGGTTATTTTTGGACCTAGAGTACCTAATAACTATATTCGGAGGACCTAATACTTGCTGTTGGTGAAAGAAGTTGAAAGAAGAACATAACCAGACATCGGAGAAGGGGGCATTTATTGCTAATTGATGAGTGTATAACTTGTCATGACCTGCCCCATTCATATGAAGCAACCTCCCAAAAGAAATACTCGATGGTGACTTTTTTGGGTTGGGTGTCAACTTAAGGATCAGTTTATGAGCTTTCTTCAACACCATGTGAAGCTTAGGGCGTTAAACACTCCCTCTATTAAAACACTGAAGTTCCAATTATGCCCCGAAAAAACTTGACAAAAGCATGACAAAGTTCTTGGTCTATCTGAGAATTCACACTGAAAGGTTGCATTCATCCTAATTGTTCTTTCTCATGATATGTAAAACTTTCAGTTTTCATGACGAATGAGAATTCTTCTTAAATTCACCTAGAAAACTAGTATTATCTAAGAAAATTTGCCAGCGACTCACAGGGATATAATCCTTGGAGGATTTCCATAGCTACAGTTTAGACCATCCCATGTGTGATTGCTTGGTACGCATGGATCACCTTGCCAGCTTTCTCTCTTAATGTGATACGCTACCTTGATGTCATTGATAGCTTTCACTGCAATTCAAATCACCAAAAAAAAAAAAAAAATCTATTATTTAAAGAGAAAGAGATGCAAAAAGCGGATGTGATCTATACGCATCATGCAGACTCAGTTTTTCAAAAAACTTGTAATACTCCAGGGCTTCAATTTGAAGAGACTCTTCAGCGAAGCAAGCCAAAGCAGGGAATTAAACAGATTGCAGTGTAGTACTTAGTCCATCTGTTGATCCCAACAAAGCAACTCCAGATCGTAGAGTTCACAAATAACTTAAGACCCACAGTGGAGACTAGTATATTTAGTGTTGGCTTACCTAAATCTTGATTATTGACAATGGAATATCTGTGTACTTATCTGTGTACTTATTGATGTCAATCGTAGCACAACTGTACAATGTGTAATTAAACAATTAAAACATGTAGAAGAATAAAAGCATACCATCATCTTGTGCTGTGGGTACATTTGGAAGATCAACAACGCTATAGAGCTCCATGGCATTTAGGATCGGTGGATTTCCAGACTTATTCGTCGAGTTAATCAAGAGGGTGATGAGCGGTCCACTAACTGGAGGGGAAACTACAACCACTGGTTTTAAGTATTCAAGGCTCACCGTCTCTGTGAATTGATTATTGTTCATGGAAATTGTGAACTCCCTTTGCAGACCGCTCAGGCTCTCAATCTCCATGAAATGTAAGTACACAATCCATATCTCTGGCGGTGCCCATGGTAATGATCTTGCATCATTGAACAGTATTACATTTGCTGTCCACTTTAAATACAAGGGAGAACTCAGACTCACTGTCCCTTGAGCGGTCCGAAGAACTTCCCCGGGAACCTTATACGCATTACTATTTTTAGATAAATCAATCGTAGATGTGGTCTTTAGTATGGACCAGCCACGGTAGTCCATAGATGGCCAGAATCGATCATAAACATCGTCAGGGTACCTGTGTGAGGCATTTTGACAAATAGTTTAAGAGTAAACAGTTAAGCAATTGACTGAATGACTAAAAAATGCCAATTCATGTGGATATGCGGTGGAAATCCTAAAGCTACTATATTCAACATATATACTAGCGAAAAACTGATGCGTTTGTTGGGTTTCCAAAAAACAATTACTAAGGTTAAATATGAGGCCCACTCTTGATTTAAGACTAATGCTTGCCTTCTTTTTTTCTTTTGAAACAAAATTTGTTTACTTCTTCTCGAAAAAAAATAGTTTATTTGGTAGATAGTTAACTATTGTTTCATTTCTGATAAAAAAAACTTAATTATTTGTATATTTCTTTTTTCTTATACCGGGAAAATATTATTAAAAAAATAACTTAAGCATAAGTAAGATGATAAGCTTTGAATACATTGTGTATAATGCATACATCAACCACAATATTCAAATTTTTTAGTAAATTATTAAATTTGTACAGAAAATTGAGGTTGAATACTCCAAGGAAATAAAGTAAACAATTTGAAGATAAAACTAACATTTCTTCACTTGGATATATGACAAGTACTTGTTTAGATTATAATAATGGAGAATAAATTTAAAAGAAGACAAACATGAAGGAAACGTTGAATTTTAATGGGTGTAGAAGAAGCGGATAGGGTGAGAAAGAATTGTTTGGAAGGGATGTGGATAAGTTTTTCTTTTAGTGAAATTGAAAAAAGAAGAAGAAAAAATGCAAGAATTAATTTAAATCAAGACTGAACCTACAAGGAATAATATAGTCAATTCAAAGTGATAAGGGGTATCAGGAGCCAAGAAAGGGGTGGAAATAGCTGAAGCCAACGAGTATTATCAACAAGTTTTAGAGATATATAATTAACAAATGTCTTATGCACTAGTTAGGATCGCTAAAATTAGTAGAAGTGCAAGCTGATATGTTTTGAAAATTGAAAACTAACATATTTCAAGAAAGTAAAGTACTTTAAATAGAAATATTCATATTTTCGAAGCATAATTTATAGCTATTAACAAATGTACTAAAAGCACTTCGTGAGTAGACATCGAGTTCGCATGTATACTAGACATAATTAGCGCTTTGTGTAGATTCTCGTACAGATTTATAATATATATATATATATATATATATATATATATATATGTATATATAAGCATAGCATAAAGAAAATATCTCATTAATGTATTAGTAGTATGAGATTCCAATGTTAACATAGCATTAAAATATCTCTGTGTATGGAAACACACGCACATACATACATTTAAGCATAAAGAAAATATCTCATTAATGTATTAGTAGTATGAGATTCTAATGTTAACATAGCATTAATAATTTTGAGCAACTGGTTTTTTTTTTGTCGCCCATTTTGAGCAACTTAGATAATGAAATAGTAAACGTGATATTTTGACCAATAATATTTCGTCTGTCGGGTACACGTAATTTTTGTAACTTAATACAAAATATTGTGTCAATATTATGGTAGAAAACTTCTTTGATACAAAAGAGGTACAATTAGAATAGAAACATAACGAAGAGAGAAGAAGGGAGAGAGTTAAGACTAATAAAATAGATAACAAAACGGGTGGAAAATGCAATAAAAGTACTCCCGAAAAGCATAATGATTCCCTAGTGTCAACCTTAAAGGCGACACTTAGGGAAGACACTGTTATCATATATTTATTAGCAAAAGTGGACATACGTCGCGTGTATACAAAAAGTATCATTAATAAATTTTTGCAAAATCATCTTATCATAACATATTAAAATTATTTTATTAATAGAAAGAGATTATCGACACGATTCAAAGAATTGAACACGTATATGGATAGAAAGTATATCTAAGTTTAGATTTGAAATACGTGGGAGATAAAATAAAATTATTAATTTACAGAATTGTCTATTTATAGAATTTTTACAAGAATTTGGAGAAGAAGAAAAGAGTGCGATATCTTAAAATTTATTTATCATATTTTCGCTAATTGAGAGACGCTAAACAATACAGAAACTATTAGCTGGTAAACCCCATGCTATGCAAATTCTACACAGAAAAAAAGATTCTCTCAAATTTTGTAGATAATACACATACAATGATTACCCTAAAAATAAATAAGTAATATTATGCAATTCTCACTTTATTATATTAGTAATTCATATTAATTTAATGAATTTTTATTAGAGAGGTGAAAAATAAAAATAGTGTAGTACTAATATCTGTGTAAATGTATTGAATTTTTAATGAAATTCATTAATGAGTTATCTTGTTATGATGGGGTAAATTAGGTGTTTTTGATACATACGCAAAATACCAAGTTTGATTGGGATTATAAGTGCAAGATTCCAAATGATTTTATTTTAACTTTTGCTTGCACCTAATGGCTATTTTGTTTCTCTTTTTATATCGTGTCATCATTTAGTGATTTTTGTTGCTAATCTTTGACATCTAGGATCATTTTCTTCAACTATCTTTGTTGATTATTTTAGCAGTTTTCTGTGCTGTAATTTGTTGATTTTTTCATTGCCTTTTTCGTCCTTGCTGACTGGCGCCTTCGATAGTTTGCAGAATGGCAAAATTCGATGAGGAAAAACTGAATCTTTCTTGACTAATGATTACTATATCTTTGCATTTCAAAAATGAATTGATCACCTGAACCGATTTGCCACCGAGATTTGTCCCAGGTTGATCCGCCGACGGGTTCGCAAGAACCCAGATTCCAATGGATAGACGTCATCGTCCAAAGGTCTCAGTTCCAATGCCGAAATAAAGGGCACTCCATTGCCAGTTTTCACAAGACACACTCGCATATCATCTGCCTTGGGCACATAAATGATCTCTTTGGTAGCAGAAGAGGAGTCCACCGTGGCCCAATAATTAACATCGATGTGCAGGTCGAATAAAGGAGCCTGATTCTTCCCATCATAGTTCCCATACCAAAATAATGCCCTAATCTAAGTATTTTCTGTTCTTGCCTTGGTCTGGTCTCAAAGTGTAACAATTCCTTGTTCCATCCGGAAAATACCTTACATCGTTCACACACCGTAGATTACTTTCATATATCAACTCCTTAGATATCGGCATGTTTTTCCCGGAGCCTATGAACCCATCATCCATTTTATATGTTATATTAGTGTTCTCATCGGTGTATTCATTGGGTGCCCCACAATCGATGCTAATAAAACCTTGTAAGTTTAGAGAAAAGAAAACGTCAATAAAATAGAACTGCGATTTTTCTATTTGGACCATTGGAACAAGTTCAGTGAATCTTGATTATTCACACAATTCCATACCATAGTATCTAGCATACCATCAGTTTGACGCTGAAGAAACTGAGAATGAATATAAAGAAGAGACCATTTTGTTTCATTAAAGGGTCAAAACTCATAGGATCGCTATAGGCAATGACATTGTACAAAGCATGGACAAGCGAAGGGGGGGGGGGGAAGAGAGAGAGAGAGAGAGAGAGAGAGAGAGAGAGAGAGACCTGGTTGGGCTTGAACCGCAAGGACTAGTGCTGAAGCTAAAGAAGCAAGCAGCGCAAACGAGAAAGCTATAATTGATCTTTCCATCGTCGTCGAGCAGTGGAGATTTTCGAAGAGAGAAGTGTGAGGAAGATATGTGCATGCAAGGGTTATATTAATATCGTGAGCTCCCCATACAACCGACATCATCTTATTGACTCGTACTCGGGCGATAATTATTCAAATTATTTTCTTCTTCCATTGAAAATATTGAGAGGATAGAAAGTAACACCCGCCCCACACGGTGCTCGTAATTGACGGAGACATGGCTGCAGCTTAAGAAGATCAAGACTTGCATCTGGCTTTTCGTTTATAGCCAACAAGACCAAGACTTGCTTGTAATTCACGCCCCCAAGCGGTGCTCGTAATTGACGAAGACATGGCTACAGCACAAGCAGACCAAGACTTGCAGCTTGCCTGCAAATGTATCAAAGTTTAAGTACCAAAATATATGTCAATAGATAGCTTTTCTTACACGGATCATTATTATAATACAACCCCAATGGAGGTATCTGCCATGAAAATTATACAGTAAATTATGAGATGAATTGTCTGCTAATATGAAATGCTGCTTTTGTAATTTCATGTCGTGATTTTTTCACTCTCATATATTTTTACTTGTCGCCTAACCTGGAAATTTATTTGGACATATACTAAACTAAATTCTATGTATAAAACAAATTGGACATTACCAGTAAAGTGGGGGGAAATGGGGAAAAATGTTGAACAAGAGTCGTCCCGATCTACTTTTGGCAAGAAAAGAATAATCATTTTGGCCCCTTTTTAAAGGGATTCAACCGTTTTTTTTTTTTTTTTTTTTTTTGCCATACACAAAACGTGTACCCATTTGCTAGTACTATTAATATGAATACAATGTAAAAATTATTAAAATACCATCATTCAATGACATTCCCACACCATTATTTCCATACCAACCAAACACAAGAATCCCTATTCCATCTTATTTCCACATTTTACCAAACAAAAATACTGGAGTAGTCACGCCATGCCATTCCCTAATTTTCTTCCACTCCGCCACATCAAACACAACATTACATGCAATGGTACATTAGTAAAGTACTTTCAATGCTGATGATCTTCCCAAAAGACGACTACTGATGATTGAATTTTCCACGGAACATCTTGATCATTGGAAGAAAAGAAATATCAAGATTAAATTTGGGGAGCAAAAGTCACCAAGCCTATTGAGATTGTTATTTATTAATAAGTAGAGATTATTCAAGAGTTTCAAATAATCCGACATGGACTTCGATGGAATTTATTGGAAGATAATTTGTCCTAAAAAGCAAAGGTTCACATAAAAGTGCTCTATATTATTTTTTCCATCAAGGAGATTGCAGTGAATATCGATCCCTGCACTTCTCGAGCACGATGATGACCGTTTCCACTTCGTTTCCCTGAAAGCTCTCGCTTTCGACGCGGCTTCTTTTGGCCAAAAAGCCTGAAGGCATCATGCCAAAAGTTGAAGGTGTAAGAATAGTTAGCATTGATTTCACAAATTTTCTATATGCAGAGTCCCACATTATCAAAATTGAAATGAAATCGTTTGTTTGTTGATATAGTCATTTACCAAGATATCATTAACTCAAGTCTCTAGTAAGTAGGTAATAAAATTCTGAGGGTATTACTGTGTAATATTTTATTTTATGCTATTTTTGCACTTCATTGGGACTATATATGCATATATAACGCGATAAACCAATTTTACGACTTGTTATGGCATTTTTTTTTTCGTACATTGTGATGAAACACCGTAATATTATTCAGCACAGCAAGTGTACCATAGAAGTTATCGTTCATGATGATCAATTACTACAGCAAAAAGTAAAATACACCTGTAATTTGTCGACAAATATAACCACATCAATTGAGTTGGCTAATGTTAATGACATACCAGTCTATGTAAATTAATTATTGTTATTTGGTGCGTATAGAAATACCCGAATAGGATGATAGGAATATCACGCTTCATGCGAATTATGATTACTTGATTGCTCGATGGATCCCATAGATCCAATTATCATGGGAAGAAAAACCAAATACATAATTAAATAATGCTTTTCTGCAGAAATATTGTGTGATCAGTTCTAAATCTATTGTACGGACGCATTTCAGTACTAAACTTTTTGATTTTGCCAAGTTTGTACTAAACATCTTAGCAAATTCCAATATACAGCCAATTTTTGCCAGAAATCGATGACTTGGCAGCTTGCGACATAAGATGGCACAAATTATCCATAAGGACTATAATGAAATTTCACACAAAAATTTATGACTCAATTAATAAAGTTGGAAATTTTATGACTAAATTGGAACACGTACAATAAATTTAGTATTGATTGGGTAATTTTTCCATTCTTTGCCGTAAAATGAGACTTACACAATGTACAATGTAAGACAACCAAGAAGAACAACGTGGCATGGAGACTTTCCAAGATGTTTCACTAATATACAATGGAGGGGACTTGACTTACGCATGGATGGATGAAATAAAATGCAAAGGCCCACTCACTTTTTCTTATAATTCATCGTAAGAGAGAATTAAGCGTGTTAGGCCATATTTAGGCAGTGGAAAAATAGATGTTCCAACGTGAAATACGATAGGGAGGGTGATCAAGACTCGATTCAGGTCAGGAATGTGATGACCATCTGATTCTTGCTTTTCAATAGTCCACCAACTCCAGCGCAATCAAGTTCATAAGACAATGGAGAAAAAGGGTCTGCGTCTCTTATTCAAAATACATTGGTTTAAAGTATTTTGCCTTAATGGTCGATTTGGTTTGGCGTCTTGGAAGGTAAGTTGTGACTTGCTTGACTAGCCCCAAGGATTCAATATTTAAATCTTTTTGATCAAGTCAAAAAGATAGTGGTATGACCCAAAAAAAAGAACAAAGAAAGGGCGCGTTCAGCATAAAGAAACCGAGACGCTCGGGGAAAAGAAAGAGAGAGAGAGAGAGCAAAGAAGAAAGAAGAGGAAATGGAGAAGAGAAGAGGGTTTTGCGCCACAATGACCTCACCAAGCCGATTTGACTTCATATCATGATGCCCAATAAGTGCTTGCGTCCTTTATTTATCTAATCGGAGTAATATTTGCGGTTAGGACATCAATTTGGGCTTTTGTGGATTTTGAACTATGAGTTTCGCTAAGTGGTCATTGAGTTGTGAACATATATAAAAATGATAGCTTTGGGTGTTGTGGAGTCATAGGATCTTGCGGAACTCAATTTGGATGTACGCTTTGCTCAAAACAAAATCTTGAAATTGGCCGTGAGTGGTGAATAGTGTGCGACCAATAACTTTTGGATCTAAACTTGATAGTTTTGGGCTCGATTTTAGGTCAACCAAGTTATGGATCTTCTAGTGCTTCAAAAGATCCTCTTTTTAAATATAAGTTCACTTGAAATGTTGTTCACGGAGAGAGTTACAACATGACTGAGTTTCGCCCTCAACTTTTGCATCACGGATAATTTTAAATATCCACATTGGTTGAGAGTTTTGTTGAGGAGTCTTTTCATTAGTTTAAGATAGCCATTTAGTAGTCTTTGTAGCACTTTAAACGGATTTTATGTTGGCACATAAATTTTATCTATTATATTTAGTCATTTTATATTAAAGTTACTATAGGCATTAGACATTTCATGGCATCTAAATAAAGATAATGTTTAAAAAAAAATTATATGCATTAAGCATGTTACGGAGACTAGGGGAGTGCAAAAGAATTGGAAACCACCCAGATTGCCCTGGATCGGACTAGACCGGATCGGCATTAGCGGCTCCCATTGGGGCCGATCTGATTCCCGGTTCCAATTTAGTGGAACCAGTGAGTACTAGTCCGATTCCTAATTCTAGGCGTGAAACCACCCGCCCGCCCGAACTAGTGTTTGTGTGCATGTGTATATATATATATGTATATGTATATGTATATGTATATGTATATGTATATACCATAAAGGGTGTTGGGATCTGAGTACTATATGAGAGAACAAGGAAGTATAACAGATTAACAGATCTATATGAAAACAGGGAAGGATGTATCTTAAAAAGAAATGATATATAAGAACAGGAAAATAAATGACTTAAATAAAATCGCGAGAATTAAAAATAATGTAAAGACCGAAAGCAATATATAAAATATAAAGTAAGAGTATGCATAAACAAAAACCAACCATGAAGGTGGTATGAACTTGTATTATATAAAGCTGAAAAGCTGAAATTACATGTATTGAAAGATGCAGAAACTAAAGCATCAAGTCATCCACTAGGGCGGTAATCCGCACTCCAGGGAGTAATGATGTTTGTATTACAAGAAATGGTTAACCAACTATCATGTAAGTTGGTAACCCTGTATAAAACTATGTATGTGAAAACTAACTTGCTTTGAAACCAGGGGATACAAGGTAAGAGAGCTTGGAGATGGAAGAGATGAGGATGGAGATGGAAGAGAGGATGGTTTACAAGTGAGAGGGAGAGAGAAGAAGAGAGAAATCTGGAAAATTTCGAGGTGCCTTCTTCTATGTCGAGTGGGTGTATTTATAGAGGGTGCTACAGTGCTAAACAGTGTAGAGTGAACAAGATCTTGAAAGGTGTATGAATAGTGAACAAAGAACGTGTATGAACAAAGTGTATGTCTACTACGCTCCGGTGTATAGCCTTTTGCGCCGTTTGTAATAGTATCTCGCATGTGATGTCTTTTAATCTCTGTCCGCATTGATTCCGTAGCGCCGTCTTCATTAGTGTTTCCACTATGATATGACCGGGAGGATCCTTCTTGACTGTATTGAGATTTGGGAGATCCACATTGTGATTCTTCCGCTTCGAGAGCATCGTCCCGAGGATGTTGCGTATTCATCTCTGTTTTGGACTGCTGCAAGTGCTGCACTTGCCATGGATTTTTCCCCGTAAAAACGATGTATTTGATGGGGATGCGATTATTTGGGTTTTCTAGCTATTTAGCCATGTTTTAACCGCAGCTTCGGATCCTTGATCAAGAAATCTGAATCCATCCCACCATTTTGTTTTGTATTTTCGGACAAGTACTGGTACACCTGGTTTATTGGATGTATTGTATTCAAATTCCCATGCGGTTACCCAAGAGATTCTGAATATTATAAAGAAATGCATAAGGCATGGGAACCTTATATCATGAGGTGTTGGTATGAATTTTTCACTGAAAACCTTGTATCCTTGTTTGACTGTGGGGTGTAATATTATGTCCAAAGGACCAAAGAGATCCCACCGAGTCAAACCAGTTTGGTAAGCTTTGTCTTGGGAAGTTGTATTTGAAGAATAATAACCATGAGTGTTGGAAATTTGTATTCTGTCTGAAAAAGACGTTCCACCAAGCTTGTTGGTAGTCCCAGTATGTATATGAGGAGGAGTATGGCAGACTTTGGGTAAGTCTGGTTTGGAATTTTCTGGATGTATGGGGTGAGGCTCCCTAGTGTGAGGGGTGTATAACTTTACTGATGGATATAGTGGAATAAAGGATATTTTCTGTATTGGTTTTATCAGCAAAGTGAGTGAACCTTGCCGATTCTGTTTCCACTAAAATTTGCTCATAATAAGCAAGGTTTTTGTTTGTATTGTGAGGTTTGAAAAGCCAATTTTTTGGAAATATGTTTTCTGCAAATTTGATTGGATCTTTATCGAAGAATCCATCTTCCACAGTCAATATTTTTTGAAAAGATGTTTTGGGGAAAAATTTTGATCTTTGAGAAAGAGGGGTTGCCTGAGGCTTAATAACCACCTCATTCGAAATTCTTTTGTATTCCGCTTGTTTTTGTGTAGCAAGCGGGGAAGGATTGTTACTTACCTCTATGGCACTGGATGGCTCTTTCTTTACGTTTTGTAAAGACTGGGCAAGTAACAATAGTGTTTCTTTTGGTAGTATGTTGGCTAACCGATTAAAGGCTAGCATGGGTTCGGATGATATGGGTTCTTTGTCAAAGGTGTTTGCTGTAAGAATGTTTGGTTGTTTTCTGCCATTTGGAGCCATGTCTTGACGGATGTTAAGCCTTTTGGCTTTGGTGGTGTATTGGAGGGTTCGGCGGTGGCTTTGCCTTTGCCTTTATCTTTGTCTTTTTTGGATCTTGGCATATTGGTATCCCCTGTAAAAATTCTCTTGTGAGAAAATCAGGCAATGAATTTGAAGAACCATTTATAAATTCAATGTCAAAATCGAATACGAAAGAATGGCTTGCCATCTGGCAAAAATTTGTTTTGATGCAACATTTAAAACGTCTTTTTGTAAAATGTCTTTGGCTGATTTGCAATCAATTCTCAAGAGAAATTTTTGATTTAATAAATCTCCTTGGAATTTTGATATAGACAAAACTATAGCAAGTATTTCTTTTTTGATTGTCGAATAATTTTGTTGAGTGGAATTCCAATGTTTTGATATAAACTGAATAACTTGTTCTTTGTTGTTATTGACTTGTTTGAGAATGCCACCGTATCCTAATTCCGACGCGTCTGTTTCTACTATTTTGAAAGTGGAAGGGTCAGCAAGATGTAAACATGGTATATCTTTCACATGCAATTTTATTTGTTTGACAATGTCTGTATGGACAGAAGTCCATGGTGGAGGATCCTTACGCAACCTTTGATGTAAAGGTTTACAAAGGATGTTTATATTGGGAAAGAAATCTAAAATATAATTGAGACTACCCAAAAACCTTTGTAATTGTGTTTTGTCTTTAATCTCATCAGGGAATTTATCAGTAAAAGAGATTGATCTTTCTATGGGAGTGATGGTGCTTAAATGGATGTAATGACCTAAAAATCTAACCTTGGTCTTGAAGAGTGCAATTTTAGTAGGAGAGACTACAAGACCGTTTTGTATGATTATTTTTATGAAAGTAGATAGATGTTTGAAATGCTGTTCTATATTGGAAGAGAATACTAGAACATCATCTATATAAACTATGATGTATTCTGAATAAGGATTGAAAATCTCGTTCATAATTCTTTGGAATTCTGAAGGGGCATTTTTGAGGCCGAATGGCATAACATTCCATTCGTATTGGCCAAAAGGTACTGTAAAGGCTGTCTTGTATTTATCATTTTCACTTACTTGTATTTGCCAAAATCCTGATTTCATGTCAAATTTAGAAAATATTTTTGATCTACAGAGTCGGTTTAGCAAATCTTTTTTATTGGGTATAGGGTATCTTATCCATCTAAGGGCTGTATTAAGAGGTTTGTAATTAATAACTAACCTGGGAACTCCTCTTTCTAGTTCAGCATTTTTATTGACATAAAAAGCAGAACAACTCCAAGGGGATTGGCTTTTTCTTATGAGTTTTTTATTTAAAAGATCTTGTATTTCTGTTTGACAAAATTTTAAAACTTCTTGGTTCATTTGAGTTGGGCGGGCTTTGGTAGGAATTTTGTTTTCAGAAAAATCATGTTCATAAGGTAAATCAACGATATGTTTTTTTCTTTCCCAAAAGGCATTGGGTATAGTAGAACATATAGTTTTCTCTATGTGTTTTTGTAGAGAAGCTATCTTTTCTATGATGTTTGGTTTTATAAGATTCTCTTCTATTTTTTTAAACTCTAAATCTTCTTTTAGAAATTCAAGTTGGTTTTCTTTGTCTTTTATGAGGCAATTTATTTCTGAAATGGAATGTTCTTGTAAAATATTAAGTCTTCTTTTCTGTGGTTTTGTTATGAAATTGAAGGTGATTTTTTTGTTTAAAGCATGAGTTTCTATACCTTCATTAGTAACAGCAAAGGGTTGAATCAATTGTATAAAAGGTGTTCCAAGGATAACCTGTTGTCTCATGTTTTTAACTAAAAGAAAAGATGTTTTGTAAGTCATTTGGTCTTTTATTATAAGGGCTTCGGGTAACTTGTATTGTATATTCAGCTTGTCTCCTGAGGCTGATTTTAAGGACTCAGATGTTTTATCAAAGTATCTTGTTGGAACAAGGCCTTCCTTGATACAATTGAGGTCAGCCCCTGTATCAAAGAGTGCCGTTGTTTCAATAATATACTCATTATTGATTTTTATCTTAATATTTATTATCCATTTTCTAGATGTGATTTCTGTTAATAACATAAGAAAAGCTGGATCAGAGGTATCAGGGGTACTAGTGATTTCATTTTGGTTTTCAAGTTTTGTTGTTCCTTTTATGACAAGAGACTTTATATCAGAAATTTCTTGTTTCATTTTTGATTGAGTTTCTTTTAAGGCTTGTATTTCTAACTTTTGTTGTTTTATTTCGTTTTGGAGGTCATTAATATTTATAGGTCTAGACTGTGGTTTTTTGTTTCTATTTAGAATGTCTTTAAGGTTGTATGAAGTATTAGGCTTGGAAGTAATATTCATAGAAGAGTGAAGTCTATCTAAGTATTCTTTTTTGGCTTCGTGGTCAAGTATTTTGTCGGCGGTCTTTGAGAAGGAATTCTTCTTCTTTAGTTAAGACGTTTACTTCAGAATGGGTTTTTCTGGAGAAGCGTCTTCATAATCGAATCAAGAGAGGATTCTATCTCATTGATTTGAAGACCTTCTTCCTCAAGAAATTCATCGAAGAAGTATCATCATTTTCTATGAAGATATTGTTTAACGATTAAGAGTATTGTCGTCTAAAGAAAGTTCATTTAATTTTTTATTAATCCTACAATATTTTGAAATATGACCTTTTCTACCACAAGAATAGCATTTAATGTCTTTAAAAAATTTTCTATCGAATGAGGTCTATTTTGGTTATTCGGGTGTCTTTGTTTATTCCTACGAAATGGAGGTTTGTTGTGATGTTTCTTTGTTTCTTTCTCGGGGGACAAGTTCCCTTACATTTTGGTTTTGTTTTTTCATTATAAGAGGGGTCGTATTGAGCACAAAAATCTCCTAGACTTCCTATTGGTGAGGGATTGTTCTTCCTTGAGTTGTCTTTATAATTTGATTGTATTACACATTTGTGTTCCTTGTCTATAAACATAAGAGACTATTTCTCCATAAGAAAGGAGATCATAAGGAATTTGGCCGCTGTAATCTTCCCTAATTTTATCTCTAACTTGGTCACATATAATCTGAGGTAAACCAGCTAAGAATTTTTTTTCCAAAATGGTTGATTGCAGTCGGGTCTAATAAGAACCCTTTGAAAGAAAAGCTCTTTGTATTCTCTAAATCTTCCTAAGGATTTGCAACGCATATTGGAAAGGAGATCTTGGTTTCTATCCCTAATATGTGAAGGATCTCCTACAAAGTGTTGTGAAATGGAATAGATAAGGGTATTAACCGCATCTTGGATGAGATGACCTTGATCATCATCCATGCGTTGACCAAAATCATCTACCTTATAAGCAGTTAAAATTTGTGTCTTTTGTTCATCGGTCGGTAGTTATCCTACCAACCTTTTAGCTGTCCAAGAAAACCAGCTACTAAAAGATTAGCAACAGCATGGTCAGAAACATCTTGCTGTGTTTTGTAAGCATTAGCAAGCATCACCATGTTGTTAAGAATGTTCATAACATTGGTTTCTGCAACACCATCAATGTTCCATTCATAGATGGCGTCAGGAGAGTATTTATTCTGTATTTTTTGCGATGATTCTTCTTGGGCAATGTCTGGTGGGGTAGCTCTACTATAATAAAGCTTCGTGGTTGTCTCCAATTGAGTCTCGTTAATTTCATTGACTGACTCATTATCGAGATTATCGAGGGTTTGGTTAGGGTATTAATGGTGGGTTGGTCTCGGGGTGTCTCTAATGATAAGATTATGGAATTTAGGAGTGTCTAGTATAGGATCAGGTTCTATCTTTGATTTTCCGAAGAGTTTTTTCTTTTGTTCTATAGCTTTGGCAAACTCTGGGCTAAGATTTTTTGGAAATTCAAAGGCTTTAAAAATGGGTTTTTTGAGAGTGTCAACTTGCGGTGTAATAAGCTGAATAGGGTTCTGGAAGGTGGATTCTATCATATTCAACTGTTTTCCTATGGTTACTAAATGTTGATTAGTAAAATTGTTTTGTTCAATAACTTTGTGGGTGTAGAGAGAGTCTCCTTTGTCTGGAAGTCTAAAAGGAGTGGCTGTAACCTCACTGTCTCCATGCTGTATTTTTATTCTCCTAAGGAGTGGATGATTGGATTCTATGGTTTCACCATTATCAAGTTTCCACTTATAATGATGATCTAAAACAAATATTTCTTTTGACTCAAGGAATTGTTCTTCTAGCCAATCAAAGAAAAATATATGGACTTCATATTCATATATGTAGTCGTAATATTTTTGTTTGATGTTTTTTGCTTCATCAGCAAAGGTTTTGAAGAACCATTCTCTGATTTGTTTGTTGTTCTCAGAATTAAATTCTTTATTAAGAAAGGCTTTGTTAGGCTCAAAGTGTTTTTCTAAGACATTAAGTTCGGCATCTATCATTTGTGAGTAGGTAGGAGAATGATGAGGAGAATCAGTATTTCCTAGGGCTGGTTCGGTTTCGGGCTGATTTTGTTGATAAACCGGCCTGGAAATGCCTCGATCTATTATCTAAACCACTAATTTCTGGTTCAAGAGGTGTCTCATGGTTACTTCTATTGGTGGAAGGAGGTAAAGGTGTTGTATCTCTTGTGGGAGTGTCACTATGTATACTAGGAGGAGGAGTGTTTCTGTGCGTACTAGGAGGAATGGTGATTATAGGAGGAAGATTAGGATTAAGATCTATGGACCTCGTGTAAGAATTATGAAAAGAAGGACTAGATCTTGAATCAAAAGACCTTCTAGGAAATCTAATGGTCACTCTTCCTTCTGGATGTTGAATGACATTAGTCGGATCTGTATTTTGAACAACTTGTTGGGGAATTTGGTTTTCTAATTCCCATTGTTCTGGTAAAGTAACTTGGTTCCAATTAATAGACCTAGGAATTGTTGTATTAGCTCTAGAAATGTCAGTTTGGAGGAGAAGTGTTTCTCCTCGAGGACTATGTTTGAAAGCATTTTCTCCAAAGGCGGAGGACATGGCTTTATAATGGATTCTATAAACAAGGGCTAAAGGAATATAACCATCTGCCACTTTGTAATTATGGGTTTTGATTTGGAGTGTTAGGGCTCTAAGAACGTTCTTATCTTTGAGAGATACAGAAAAATTAGGATAACAATCAAAATGTATGGGTCCTTTGCAGAGACTTGTCTCTACAGTACCAAGAATGGATTCATCATAGTTTAAAAGACGTGAATCTCTTAACACTAACAGAATGGAAGTATTAAGACCTTCTTTAGTAAGAGGTTTGACTCCTACTTGGACTAGTCCTATATGAATGTAATTGTATTTTTGTTTGTGTTTTTGTATGGACTCTTTGTTTAAAAGATGTATTTTTTCATAGGAATTAGAAAGAGGGACATCTCTTTCTTCGGTGGATATGACATAGTCTGATTTTTTGAAAAACTTCAACTTTGATTGTTTGTATATTTCCTTAAGCTGTATTTTAGGAATTTCCCAATTTTCTATAGATTTGTTGAAATCTTCTATTCTTACTTCTTCTCTATGTATAGGACTTGGATCTGAGTCCATTTGTGATAGAGAACTAGAGGAAGATGTAGATCTTCTATGTAAGCTCATACTTAAGATCGGAACTATTCCTTCTTCGAACCGTTACGAGCTAAACCAACGGTCTAACAGCCACTCAAGGACTTACGGCCTGGACCACTCTGTAGAAACAAGAAGGATGCCAACGAATGGCTCTCGATCTAAGTGTATGTTCTTACAAAGATTATCTATACCTTCCCACTGGCTCTGATACCATAAAGGGTGTTGGGATCTGAGTACTATATGAGAGAACAAGGAAGTATAACAGATTAACAGATCTATATGAAAACAGGGAAGGATGTATCTTAAAAAGAAATGATATATAAGAACAGGAAAATAAATGACTTAAATAAAATCGCGAGAATTAAAAATAATGTAAAGACCGAAAGCAATATATAAAATATAAAGTAAGAGTATGCATAAACAAAAACCAACCATGAAGGTGGTATGAACTTGTATACATATATATGTATATGTATATGTATATATATGTAAATATATGTATATTTGTAGTTATTGGACATTATTGACCAATTTTGTCTCTTGGGTGTGTAATAGGATTAACCCCTACTTCTTTTTTCTTCTTTTTTTATAATTCTAATAATCTATTTACTTGCTTTCTCAACCAAAATAAAATAAACAAATGTAAACAAATGAGAGAACTGATTGAAAATGTTCATAAATGTCGCAGCGCTTTGTGATCATAATATGAAATTAAGATATCAAATGATTAAATTAGGTTGACGTTGAAAAAAGATAGGTCAAACGATTAATGTTTTCATTTCTCTAGAGGTTAGGACTTTCAACGTGGAGTTTAATTCTTCACATGTTTCTAGTGTCGGGAAATCTTAAGAAGACCACACCATGACTTTCGAAGAAATTAAGTTTTTCGCTAACGGGTATTGCTTATTCATTTTGCCCTATCATTTTCAATCCTAAATTAAAATCAATGGCTCGCAATTCAACCTGAGTATAAGACCGAATAAACTTGGGTGCTCTAGATAGAAACTAGGTTCACCATGAAAATTATTTATTGAATGCAATTTTGTAGGGATTGGGGACCAATTCCATGGACCCACCCAAGAACCGATGGCGAGCCCCAATTCCAAAAATTGGAACCTGTCCTTAGTTGGCGATTTCCAGTTCTAAGGTAGGAACCGCCCACCCGGATCATGTTCACCCCTAATAGGGACAAAGTGGATGATAATCAATTTGACCTTTTAGTCCACGTTTAAAAGAATTGCACTCAAAGATAGGGTTAGATACGGACGCATTCAAAGATTATTTCTATAATCTTCAAGGGCAAAGTGGAGAAATTGATCAAGTTCGGTGAAGACAAACAATGTTCAGCATTCGAAATTCAAGCGGAGGAGATTAAATGCTAAAGTAAATGGGGAAAGGAATTGGCTGTAATCAATAAACAACTTCTGAACTACTGGGGTTTGCCCTAGTGGCCATCATTCCAACGTGGAAGGGAGGTGAGGAGTTCGAATCCCCACCTCCTCAGGGGTTGAGGTGAGGACGATTTAGTTTCAGGACTGGGTTTCGACTCCCACGCCCTGCAAGGAGATGGAGCAAAAGTCTGAGAGTGAAAATTAGAGTAGGTATAGAATAGGACCGACAAAAAAAAAAAGAAAAAAGAAACAAGTTCTGGAAAGATTGGGAGCTGAATCCCAAAATCTGGAGGCAATAAAGATCAATAACGGATAATGGCCAGAGCAATTAAGGGATAGAATCAAGCTGGCCATGAAATAGAGAATGAAGATGAGCGAATTTAGACGCGTTCACCGGAATATGAGGAGAAGCTAAAATGGAAATCAAAAGATCTGAAGCGCTAATTTGGAAGTGAATTACAGAAATTCACGACCGATTCTCGGTGACAAATCGAGCCAAAATTCAACGATTTTTAGTCGATTCTGCTTTTTCTATAAAAGGGGACATTCGCCTTCACTTCTTCACGTCCACATCATCCCCGTTGTTGAATCCATCAACTTCCACGCTTTACATGCCCAGACACACCAGGTGAAAGGAAAGTAGCCAGAGTTGAGAGATAGAAGTCGTGAGGAATGGACCGACAAAAATGGTGAGTCTCGCTCAAGGCGGTTTACGTGGCGCGCTCTTGTAACAATCCTCCAATCCAGCACGTTGCCTCGTCCTTACTGTCTCTCGTCGTCCCTCCGAGGCCCCGCTTGCTGGCTTTGCAACTCTAAAATCACCACCGGGTCACCGACGCAAGCTTATATCCACGTTTTTTCCCTTCTAGCAATCCTGGTGACTCTCAGTGACGTCCACCAGCATCCCCAGAGGTACGGGTGAGCCTCTACAAGCAAGTGTACCATAGAAGTTATCGTTCATGATGATCAATTACTGCAGCGAAAAGTAAGATACACATGTAATTTGTCACCAAATATAACCACATCAATTGAGTTGGGTAATTGTGATGAACACAGCAGTCTATTTAAACTAATTATTGTTATTTGGTGCGGATGGAAATATCTGAATAGGATGAGAGGAATATGGCTCTTCATGCGAATTATGATTACTTGATTGCTCGATGGATTCCATAGATCTAATTATCATGGGAAGAAAACACAAATATAGTCATAATTTCAATTGTGCCAATTTAGTCTGAAATATTTTAGTGAATTCCAATATATTGGTAGTTTGCAACATAAGATGGTACAAATTATCCAAAAGGATTACAATGAACTTATCCAAAAGGATTACAATAAATTTTGCGCAAAAGTTTATAATTGAATTGGCAAAGTTGAGAAATTTATGACTAAATTGAAAGCCGTATAATAAATTTAGCATTGATTGGGTAATTTTTCCATTCCTTGCCGTTGGCAATGGGACTCAGACAACGTATAACGTAAGACAACCAAGAAGAACAACATGCCATGGAGACTTGCCAAGATGTTTAGCTAATAAACAATGGAGGGGACTTTGATTTGCGCTTGGATTGATGAGAGGAACAACATGGCATGGAGACTTGCCAAGATGTTTTGCTAATAAACAATGGAGGGGACTTGACTTAGGCATGGATGGATGAGATAAAGAGCACATGCCCGCTCACTTTTTCTTATAAAGTAATCTTTTGAGTGAATAAGTGTGTCGGGCCAAATTTTGGCAATGTGAACATAGATATGAAGGATGACCAAGACTCAGTTCATGTCGTGAATGTGATGACCATCTGATTCTTGCTTTTCAATATTCCACCAACTCCAGCACAATCGAGTTCACAAGACAATGGAGAAAAAGGGTCGGCATCCATCATTCAAAATCCATCGGTATAAAGTATTTTGCCTTGAAGGTCGATTTGGCTTGGCATCTTGAATAGTAAATTGTGAATTTCTTGACTAGTCCCGAATATGTAATATTTAAATCTCTTTGACCAAGTCAAAAAGGTAGTAGCGTGACCAAAAAAAGAAGAAGAAGAAGGAAGAGAACAAAGAAAGGTCACGTTCAGCATAAAGAAACTAAGAGAGAGGAAAGAAGAGAGAAGAGGAAAGGGTAATAAGAAGAGGGTTTCGCACCACAAGAATCTCGCCAAGCTGATTTGACTTTGTATCGCGATGCCCAATAAGAGTGCTCACGTGTCCTTCGTTTATCTAATCGGATTAATATTTAGGGTTAGGGTACCAATTTGAGCTTTATGGATTTTGAACTATGAGATTCGATTAAGTAGGTATTAAGCTACAAATATATATAGAAATGATAGGTGGGGGTGTTATGGAGCGTAGAATTTTACGGAACTCAATTTAGACTAATGATTTACTCAAAATAAAATTTTAAAGTTGACTGCAAAACTCGATTTAGACTAACAATTTGCTCAAAACAAAATTGACCAAGAGTGATGAGTAGTGTGCGATTAGCGTCTTTTGGACCAAAATTTGACAACTTTGAGCTTGAGTGCTTCAAAAGACCTTGCTTTTGACTTGAGCTCACCTAGAGTTACGGCATGACCAAGTTTCTCGCTCAATCTTCGTGTTACAAATAATTTTAAAGATCCACATTGGTTGAGAGTTTTGTTGAGGAGTATTTTGTTAGGGTTAAGCTTAATATAGCCATTTTGTAGTTGTTGTAGTATTTTAAACGATTTTTATTGTTAACATCTAAATTTTAGTTATCATATTTAGTCATTTTATATTAAAGTTACAATAGGCATTAGACATTTCATGTCATCTAAATAATGATAGCGTTTAGAATTACTTTATCTGCATTAATCATGTTAGACAAAATGGATGATGATCAATTTGACCGATTTAGTCACCTTTAAAAAAATCGCACTCAAAGATTGGGTTAGATATGGATGCATTCAAAGAATATTTCTATAATCTTCAAGGGAAAAGTGGAAAATTGGTCAAGTTCGGTGAAGACAAACAATGCTCGGCATCCAAAATTCAAGCGGTGGAGATTAAATGCTAAAGAAAACCGTGAAAGGAATTTGCCGTAATCAAAAAACAAATTCTGGAAAGATTGGGAGCCAAATCCGAAAATCTGGGGGGCAATAAAGATCAATAACGGATAATGGCCAGAGCAATTAAGGGAAAGAAATAAAGCTGGCCGTGGAATCGTGAATGGAGATGAGCGAATTTGGACGCGTTCACTTCCACATCATCCCCATTGTCGAATCCTCCTATCTAGCACGTTGCCTCGTGCTTGCATTCTCTCGTCGTCCCCCCGTGGCCCCGCTTGCTGGCTTTGCAACTCTAACATCGCCTCCAGTCACCGACGTGAGCTTATGTCCACGTTTTTTCCCTTCTAGCAATCCTGGTGACTCTCATTGACGGCCGGCAGCGGCCCCAGAGGTACGGGTGTGCCTCTACAAGCGTGCCCGCATGTCCTTGCATCTTTGATGTTCCTGTCCCGACCGCTCCAGTGAAGCTCAGCAATCTCCAGCGTGTTGCAATCAATCCTGGCCCTCCTAGTCATTGCGCCCAGCAAATCTAGACCATAGCCGACACTATGCAGAACTCCCTCACTGCACATCCAGCGAACGACATAAGCTTCCCGACGTTCCTACAGCGAAAGGCTAGCACCCCTCCCGTACCGTTGGTGTCCAGCACTCGTCTGCGGAGTCGTTTTATTCTATCCCATGTGAGGATTTAATCGATGGTCAAAAGAAAGCAATTGGTTAAGAAAGCAGAAAGACCAGAAGTGGGCGTAATTGGACTGAGTGGAATATCTAAAGTGTGGCCTTGGTCAACGAAGGAAGATCCAACGTGGGTTCTATCGAGAGCAGAGCACATTCCATCGTGAAGCTATGGAGGCGACAAGACAAAAACGGGAAAAATGTTTCGGTGAAAGAGAGATCGACCAAGTTGCGCGCGTAAATCCTTTTCGCGTCCATCATCGCTAGGTCATCCATACCTGGCGTCCTTTCCTCTTTGCATTCCCGCGGCCTCCCCCAACGGTATACCGCAAGGTCCATTATCCACGGCTTTTCCGGAGGCTTCATCAACAGCAGTTCTCGTTTGGTGACTACCCCTCTCCGTCGTGAGTCCCTTGGCGTCACTAGGTTGAACCTAATCAATGTAAGGTTAAGGTTGGTGTAAAGTTTTTGGTTATTAAGTTCCACTAAATAGTTTCAATTGCAGGTCATTAGTTGATAGAACCTTAGGTTGTTCTGATTCCCTCGCTTGTTTCCATCATTATTGTGTGTCATTGTCTTATGTACATTTACAGCTTAGGGTGCATTTATGATTAACATTTTAGGGTTTCCGTAGTTAGAGCAATGCATGTTAATTTTAGGATGCATGTAGACCTAGGATTATCCGTATATTTTATTAAATAAAAATCTAAACAAAAACAGTCATTAAAGCTTTAAATAGATTGCATGTGCACTTAGGATTCGTTAGTCTCGTATCCTGTAATGCTTGCCATTTAGGAAATCATGCATTCTAGGTTGATTTCTAGTAATTAAGCCATATAGATAATGTTAATTAATAATTTTTTTTATATGTATCATCCACCCGGCACATAGTTCTGTATTAATGGCTGGTCCATTAAGTCATATTATAGTTCTTAGATTTGCTGTTTTCAGAAAATGAAAATAAAAATAGCATTTCAGATAATCTGCATCGTAGGATTAGTCCATGATTAATTCTATCTCATGTCGTAGCATCCCCGACAAGAAAGCCTAAAAAGAAAACCTAAAAAGAATCAATTGACAATGCATCCTAGTTACTGACATAGCTTAAGTCATGCATTAGTCACATTCATCAACCTTTTCATGCGTAAAATGCATTCGTCATTGCGCGTTCGTTTCCCAAATCTAAGCTTGCAGAACCCCTCTCTTGATGGGTGACAATTAGGGATGCTCATTTGTTCCAGATTCTTTAATCTTTCTAGTAATTTTTTTACTGTTTTGATTAATGAATATTTAGTGGCATAAGATAAAAATTGACCCAAATTGCATGCAAAAACATTTTTGAAATAAATAGAAGAAGTATCAGAATGGGCATTGGATTAATCTAGCGTAACAAAATTCCTGAATTCATGAATCTCATTGCAAAAGTAAAATGTAGTCCCAAATTTTACTTGCGTGTATGTTTGACCCATAACCAATTAGTGGCAGCTCCAAAAGTTTAGTTTAATCACATATCGAATTAAGTACCAAATTGTGATTCATATGGCTTAGCAGAGTCTGCACTAAACGCAAGCAATGGCCTTGTGAGAGGAACTGTCATGCCCCGATCCCGAGTATGCGAACATCCCTTAGCGGTCGATTAAAAATGCGACATTCCAGGACGTGTCGCCGACCCATTCTTTTTATCTTACAATTGTACACATTCGGAAGCGACTAAATCAAACACTCAATCAATCAATAGTAATAGGGATAGTAAAACACGACAGAGATTTCCCAAAACCACGATTTATTTATCATATGGTTAACCCGAGGAGTTTAATATGTACAGGCCTACAACAAAAAGAAACTCCTATGTGACCTATAAGCAAAAAGGGTCAGACGGTCAAGGTTAACTACTAACTGCACAAACTCCCCATACCTGCTCTAGTACCCAGGTGCAAAGTCAGGCACGTAGTCAGGCGGGTACGGCTTCCTGGGCCCATCCGGATCGGAATCTAGATCCACAACAACACTCTCAGGGATGTTGATATCCATGAGGTCTCCTACTTGCCCATCCATGTTTCCGACGGGCGGTCCATCAAAATCATGAAGTGGACCCACTCAATCGCCGTTCGCCTCCCTAATAAACCATGCTTTGAAGTTGTGGGGCACCACATGCACTAGCCCCACGTCTACCCATACGGTCGTGACCACCAGCTCGCGAGTACGGTTGGTCCTAGGGATAGGGTATAGAGTAGTCTCTACCTCCATGTCCCAAGGGACCCCAAAACGTATAGGGCGACTCTCCATACTACGGACTTGAAAATGTTTTGACAACGACAAGGTGAGATAAAATCTCAGCGAGTTAAATCCCTAAGCCTCGATTAGGACGCAAATTTGCCTCGAAGGCAGCCTCAGCACGCGTCACACATAAATTCACCTCGCCTCAACACACCCCTGCATATTAGCACGTCTCGCACAGTAATAATATTGTAACATGCATAAATAACAATTAGAACACATACTAGAATTTCATGCGCATTGTCGCCACACGTATTCCAATTATTATGACCCCTTGGGCCATGGCCAAGACAAGTGTGGGCAGTCTTCTGGCATGACCGAGCATCATCCCACCCCATCGGGCACGACATCATCTAGGACCCCCACCTAAACAACATTCCATAAAGAAGCTTTGGTTTGGCCTCAATTGCGACTCGGCATCCGGACCCCCCGTTGGGCATCCGATAACATCGAGCATTGCCCCCAAACTCCCGTTGGGTGACGGGTTTAATTAAATGACCACTCAAACACATCATCAATCAAGCCAACTTTTATTGACATCATTTAGCCAAGAACACGATACTTTGTTTTCGAATAATAAACCTGGTCAATTTTTCTTATTTAAAAATCTCGGTAAAATAATCATACGTGGTCACGTATTCAAAATCAACCCGTCGAACTTGGCACACTTCTATTTTAAAACTCCATTGTTTTAGCTAGCACGTAAAATTTAGCATCCAAACCCGACACCTCACATTTTTATATTCAATTGCCTATAAAACCATCTTTTGTAATAATAATCGATATTTACCATAGAGCAATCAATCATATAATATTGAATGTACAAACAATCAAAATTACGCATCATCTAATCCAAGAAAATGAGCGTAAAATTCTACGTAACTATTAATCCATCACTAATTACGCTAATTGCGATTAAATAAATAAACCACGATTAATAAAGCTAAACTCAAATAATTAATCTAAACAAAATTAAATAGACTAATCAAAATTATTTACACTAATCGTAATTAAATTTAACCTAAACCATCCTTAATCGCAAATTAAAAAAAAACTAAGCTTAACTAAGACTAATCACCATTAGAACTAATCTAACCACCCCTAAACGCAATTAACGCCCTAATCCACGAATAGGAAAGCAACTCACAGGTTTTTGATGGCAGCGGGCTGGCGGCGATGGCAACACGACGGCATCAAGAACGTGACACCTGCGGCTTGAACGGAGGCTCAACGGTGGTGGTGGTGGCCCCTCAAGCTCTCAGCCACCTAGGGTGGCTTGGCTTGGTGGCAGCCTCAGGGTGCTTAGGCGGACAGTGGCTTTATGGCGGTGACAATGGTGTGGCCAAGGTGGTGGTGGAGGTGTTGGCGAGTAGTGGCGGTGCTGGCAGGTGGTGTGGAGTGTTGGCGGTGGTGTCTGTACGTCGGGGTGAGGGTGGCGTGGAGATGGATGGTGGCGTAGTGATGGTGCGGCAGCAAGGGAGAGGTTGGAGAAGATGAGGCTGGCGTGGATGATGGTGAAGAAGTGAAGAAGATTGAGGGAAAAATGGGAGCAAAGGAGATGAAGATGGCTGTCTACAGAAGAGGGAGAGAAAGTAACATGGGGGAGAGGAAGAAGAAAGAGGGAGGGAGAAGAAAATAAAGGGAAACAAAAGGTTTCTAAGAAATATCTTAAAATTTTTGTCATCACATTCTTTTTAGTTGCCACAAAAGTCTTCTAAGCCTATCTTTAGTCTCCCAATTATCTTTTTAACTCTAATTTCTCAAAAATAAAGCTTTTTGGGCAGCAAAATCCACTTTGGCCTATTCATCCGAATTTCATTTCCCTTTTCCTCTTGTCCGAAAATCTTTTTTCCGAAAAATTTCGGACTCGTCGAAAATTCGACAAAAGATGAGATGACATCCAATAATTAAATTACGACACGCTCGAAAGTTCGATACTCGAAATCAAATTAAATTTCATTGTTAAAATTGATTGAACCCGACTTTAGTACAATCTAATCTATCGAGTAGCTTTTAGGGGTTTTTGCACGGTTGACCCATGGTCAATAGTTTTTAACCCACGTATGTGCATCTTCGGATCGTAGACGACCTTCGGTTGTCATGTAATCGCGAGGGTTCAATTACGTATCCTGAATATAATATCAATAGAAAATCGGTTTATTGCCGTTCGACGCGAATATCATAATCATGCAGAGCCGCCCACAATTTGACCACATACTTACATCAAATCGGTTTATATCCGTTCACTAATTGATTTATAACATTGTAGCATTACTCTTGTCGATTATTATGGTCGAGCGGTCGATTTCTGATAGAATTCTCTAGTATGTCGCGTTTATCCCTTTATACAGCCTCACCTAATAGATTAGTTAACTCATGAGTGATCAGTTCCGAGTAAAATAACCATAAGCATGTCGATGAAATAACCATTTCATATATTCGAAATAAGGGCCAAATTTTGGGACGTCACAAGAACCTTCATTTCTATTTAGTAATCTATTAGCTTTTGCCTTGGTTATTTTCCTCTAGAAAGCCGCGACATTGATGTTGATTCTTGTTAGTTGTTGGGATTATGAGATTGTTGGCGCTTATAGTTATGTTGTTTGATTGTAGGCATTCTAACATGAGTAGTATAATTTCTTATTTAAATTTCTAACACTCATATTCCAAAAATACTATAGATTATATATAGTGTGAACTACGAAATGACATTGTTGTTGCATAAAAAGTACCTATTAGAACTTTGAATGATTTGAGAATGATTTAAAGAAAAGTAATGTAAAAACATACATATATGTATTGCCTCATGAAATGGTTCACGAAATGACTTTTGAAATGAGAAATGCTTTGCAAAAGGTATCTCCAGCAGATGAGCTATATTGCAAAAAGGTTATATGTTTAGTTGGTGAAATGTATACTTATTTGGATTTCTGATATTTGAGGGTGTTCGTTTGATGCTCAATATGACTGCGAACCTAGTGAGGGGCTTATGGGTATGCATAGTGGTTTACGATATCCTTCTAGGCCAAGCCACCGGTTCTGTAAGTAGAGATCTTACCAGCGAGAGAATCTTGGTCGCGTTGTCACCATGCATTGTGTCATAATTGTGGTAAAATATTGAGCAATAGATTAGTCAATGGATGGACCATTAACGTTTGATTTGATAAAGATAAGTGAACTTAATTATTGATATTTGAATTATGATGGTGCGATTAAATGAGTATTTTTGACTTGTATGAAGCTTTGTTGAAATGAAACAACTCATATAATTCGATATATATTTTATATTTCGAGTTTAGGTTGTGAAGTTCTTGTATTGCTTTGTGTACTTGCATGGTAGTTGTTCACTTTGCTTAGACGAAATGTACTATTTACTGAGTTGTGGTTGCTCATTCCACTCGTATTTCATGTTTTCAAGTTCCTCAGTTTGTAGTAAGTAGGGTGAGAGCGTTATTAGTGGAGAATTTTTGGGAGTTGTATTTTGGGTATGGCTTAAGGGAGTTATAATTATTGTCATTGATAGTTTGTTAGGTCGATTGAGTTCTAGTTGTAAATATTCTTTTTGGTAGATTATAGAAACTATGATATTGTAACCATACTATTGGTTTATCTGATGTGTGTGTGTTGATAACGGGTTATTGGTTATGTTTGAGGCTGCATCTTTCGTGTAGAAGAATAGTCATGTCATCCCCCTTTCTTGTTGGCTATGAAGTGTGACAAAACATTGCTCTTTTCTTTTATGCTAATGAAATTGACTAGGAAAAAAAGAATAGACGAGCTTGCTTAACTGAACAAAATCATCTAATCATATGCCAAGGTACTTTTTTATTTACATAGACAAATTAAAAAAATTGATTCACTATTTTTGTATATCTCTAAAGTTCGCTCTTTAGATGTGTTCTTGTCCACACAAATTGGTGGACTCTCATGGACATCAATCAATAACAAAGGATACTAGTGTAATTTCATGTCGTGATTTTTTCTTTGTTTAGTTATTTAAATTTCAACGAACTTGTATATGATGCTTCGCTCTCATATTTTATTACTTTTTGCCTAACCTAGAATTTCTAACAAAAATCTGGCGCGAGGAGGGTCACGAAGACGAAAAGTGAAGAAGAAAACAAAAAAGAAGGAAATATAAATTATAATATATCTAAAAATATTAAAATGTTATTAAAATTTGTTTTCGTTAGTCCTAACCATGGCATGTAGGATGGTTGGCGTCTAGGTTAATGATTTCCTATCAAAATTGGCCAAATAGACTCAATTGGTGGCATGTGAAAAAGTTTAGGAGTCAATTGGTAAAATTGAAAACTTTAGGATTAAATTTTTAAAAGTACAAAATAAATTTATGAATTTTTGGGCAATTTTCCCTAATTCCATCTCATGGTTGTTTCTTCTTTTTTTAGTTGTTGTGATTTCAATGAACTTTATGCTTTGTTTTCCTCTCATATTTTATTACTTATTTGCCCAATCCAGAATTGCGGTTTGGATATATACAATAAACTAGACTTTGTATTGGAAAAGAATTTGATTTCAAAAGTAAAGTGAGGAAAATGAGTCATCCCAAATGACATTTGGTAAAAAGAAAAGTCATTTTTGGCCCTTTTTTTAATAGGATTTACTCTCTTTTCTTTTTTAAAAGGATAAATATCCTGAAAAAAAAATCCAAACTAATACACCTATAATAAATTTCCCCCAAACTAATTTTTTTACTATCAAAAACTCCAAACTGGTACACTTTTGACAAATTTACCCTAAGCTAGTACAATTGTAACAAATTTACCCTATGTTAGTTTTCCTTAAATTTTACTGTTAAATTACTAAGTTGGATAACACGTAACAGTTGACCGTTGTACCAGTTTGAGATTTTACTATCCATTTATCACGGTTATATAATTTTTGTAATCCAATTTAACGAAGGGTATTTGTTACAAATATAATATTTTGGGGTTTTTTACGGTCGAATGAGATAAATTTATCACAAGTGTATCGTTTTGGGGTAAATTTGTCACATATATATCAATTTGGGGTTTTCATAGTGAAAATATTAGTTTGGGTACATTTATCACATGTGTACCAGTTTGAGGTTTTCACCATATTAACCCTTCTTTAAATGCAAAATGCTTTTTTTTTTTTTTTAAGAGAGAATTTAAATACTATCTCATATAGATACACATTATACTATCTTTAAATACTTGCTTGATTTAGATTGGTAAAATCGTACGGTTTTATGAAACCGTGTGCTATGGCTCAAATCTGTTCATGAGCACTATCAATAATGGTCAAATTTCCCTATTTATGAAGTTAAACCAATGGAAACAAATATCCCTAAATAATAACGTCGATTAGAGATGCACACATAATTTTTGTTCTTCTTAATTGGACGTAAAAGGAAGAGGTATGCTTTTTCTTCCTTGGAAAAATGGGGGGAAAATGAAGAAAATGAGTTGTCCCAATCAACGTTTGGTGAGAAAGTAAGTCATTTTGGCCATTTTACGATATTAAAAAGGGATTCAAGGCTCCATTTGTTACATGGAAAACATTTTCTAAGAAATTTTTTTCTCATTTTCTGTCGTTTGGTTCGCTCAGGATAATAAGTTAACGGAAAATGTTTTCCTAGTCAACAAAAAATATATGCTTAAATTCAAGGAAAAATGATTTCCTTTTTGAAAAATCGGAAAACATTTTCCGAGATATAATTAGGTATTGACGCTTGGACTTGAAACTCTATGCTTGGATGGGAACACCAACGCTATTTCTCACATTCCCAACATTAAGGACTAGATATTGTTGGAAGTTTGTTTGTAAAACAAACTAAGTGTACTTTTACTTGTCCCACGTTGGAAAGTTGGGAGGAGATGCGCCAGTTAATAAGTGCAAGCATTCTCTAATATGTTTAAAGAAAAATGTTAAGTGTGAGCTAGACCTCACCATACCTGCGTGCAGGTGCATAAATAATTGCGCAATTATTAGGCGCACTTAGCACTTTGCGCACTCGTGGTTTAATTAGCACTAACCCCTTTATTTTTATTTTATTTCATACGATTAATTTATTAATCTTTATTAATTCAAAGGTTGTTTTTGTTTATTAAATACTTTTGAAAATTATGAAAATTCGAAATCTTATTTATTAAAAATAAATTATAATTTTTATTATTTTTATTATTCCGAATTTTTATGTGTCTTTTCAAGACAACTTTTGGAAATTATACATGTTCAGTTTGCACCCTTTCCCAAAGGGTTGCATTCGTTCATTTTGCAACTTCTTTTGGAGGGATGCCTTTATCTACTTTGCAATTTTTTGTGAAAAGTTGTCTATGTTATTTGAGACCGATTTATATATATATATCAATTTTTGGATAAACGAGTATGAGATCATTTTTTGAGTCTTCTTTCCAAAACTATAGTCATCTTTTTCAATTGTTACCTAGAGAAACCCTAGAGACAAATTAGAATTGCTATCTAGTATTTTCATTTGAGACTTCATTGTATCCTGGAGGATACTTACCAATGACCATTAGCAACATTGTAGGTCAAATAAATCATTAAAAAAAGTGATATCACACATCAAAGTTCGACTTAATTGCTTTATTGATTCGAAGCTATATTTCACAATTTTAAGAATGTATTTCATTCAACATTGGAATCAGAGATAATCAAAGTGATGAATCAAGACATGGTCAAACTGGACCGGTTCGACAAGAACAACTTTGCTCACTAGAAGGACAAGATGATGTTCCTACTCACTACCCTAAAGATATTGAAGATCCAAAACCTATAATCGAGGGAGGATAGCCAAGTGCGGAAGCCATTGAAAGAGTTAATAAGGCAAAGAAGAAACGTGCTGAAGATGAATTACTTTATTGTGGACACATTCTGAATACATTGTCCAATTGATTGTATGACTTATTCACTTAAATGAAGTCGACTAGAGAAATTTGGAATGCACTGGAATTTAAATACAAAGTGGAGGAGCAAGAGTATTTTGATTTCAAGTTTATTGATACCAAACCCTTGTTGGAACAAGTTCATGAGTTGCAACTGCTAGTGAATAAAATTTGTACCTTCAAGATTGATATTCTAGAAGCTTTTCAAGGTGGAGCAATTATTGCAAAATTGCCTCTAAGTTGGAAAGACTATAGAAAAAGATTGATGCACAAGTCAGAGGACATCACCCTTGAGCGAATACATAAACATCTTCGCATTGAGGAAGAGTCACATTTACGTGATAATTATGTTTTGTATGATTCCAAGGTAAATGTTATGAAAAGAAAATGAAAAATCAGCTAGAACTTCAAAATAAAGAACGGGCATAAATTTAAGAGAACACAAAAGAAGAAAAATGGTTGTTGTTTTGTTTGTGGAAAATATGGACACTATGCCAAGGACCACATTCACCGCAAGAGCATACCAAAGGATAAGAACATTCCAATGGTGAAGGCCGATGCAAATTTGGTTGAAAAAAATTATGTGGCCATGATTTCAACCATGTTTTCGAACATGGAAAATTTTAAATTAATGATGCAATAGCTATGGTTTCCAAAATCAACTCTGCTACTATCCAATATGGTTGGTAGTTAGATTCTAGAGCAACAGTCCATGTGTGCAAGGACAAATGCATGTTCAAGCAATTTGAAGAAACTATTGACTCAAATGTTCAAGAGGTCCTGATGGCGAATAATGCTCTTACAAAGATTGCTGCCAAAGGCACGGTGGAAATAGAATTCACTTCTGAAAAGAATATTACTCTTCTTAATGTCCTATTTATACCCGAAATTATGAAGAACCTAGTTTTAGGAGTCAATTGGTAAGAAGGGGTTTCAGGTTTTATTTGAATATAACAAGGTTATCATGTCGAAGAATGGGTTGTTTGTAGGAAAGAGTTATGCCAATAATGGCATGTATCAATTGAATATCAATAATAATATTGTTAATTCTACTTATATCGTTGAATCTTCATTTTTATGGCATAGTAGGTTGGCACATATAAATATTCATTATCTGAAGAATATGAAAAAGTTAGATTTGATAAATTTCAATAGAAAATTTGATAAGTGTGAAATATGTGCTAAGTTTAAATTTACTAAGAAACCATATCCTAGTGTTAAAAGAAATTCAAATTTATTGGATTTGATTCATAGTGATAAATGTGAATTTAATGGCATGCTAACACTTGGTGGTAAAAGATATTTTATTACCTTTATGGATGATCGCAGTAGGTTTTTATATGTTTTTCTCATGAGGTCAAATGATAAAGTATTTACCATGTTTAAGAAATATAAGACTTAAGTAGAAAATCTATTATAGAGGAAAATCAAAGTTCTATGTTCAAATAGAGGTGGGGAATATTTCTCAAATGAATTATCTTCATATTGTGAATAACATGGTATTATTCATCAAGTTTCAGCACCATATACTCCACAACAAAATGGTTTGGCTGGAAGAAAAAATCGATCTCTTGGAGAAATGGTTAATTGTATGCTTTCAAATTCAAAGCCAACAATTGATTTTTGAGGAGAAGCATTGCTTATTGCATGTTATATTCATAATAAAATACATTCCAAGAAAAATGACATAACCCTTTATGGAATATGGAAAGGTAGAAAACCAAATATGTCATACCTTAAAGTGTGGGGATGCTCGGCATACTACCGAGTATCAAACCCCAAGAGAACAAAAATTGGACTTAAAGCTATTAAAAGTATTTTCGTTGGATATGCCGAAAATAGTAAAGCTTATAGGCTTCTTAACTTAGAGTCTAATGTCATTGTAGAATTGAGAGATGTTGAATTCTTTGAGAATAAATATTTTAAGGGTTATGAAACTATTGAAAATAATTCAAAACTTATGGAAATTCAAGTAGATTCTCAAGAGAAAGAAACATGATTCTAAAGACATGATTGAATCAAGGAGAAGCATTAAAGTTAGGAAACTAAAAAACTTAGGTCATGATTTTATTACTCATGTTTTCTTACTAAGGAGACAAAAATAATAACATGATAAATAAATACCCTTTATTATTAAATTTAGAAGACGACCCCAAAACTTTGATGATGCTATGTTTTCTAGAGGTACTTCTTTTTTGGAAAGAAGCTATAAATGATGAAATGGACTCAATTATATTCAATAATACTTGGCCATTAGTAGATTTACCAATAGGATCCAAGCTTATTAGGTGCAAATGGGTTTTTAGAAAGAAAAAAATTATCATTCTAATGGTTCTATCCAAGCTTTCAAGACTAGACTTATGGCTGAGGGGTATAAAGAAAAAGAATGAATATATTATTTTGATACATATGCTCCTGTTGCACGTATAACTTCTATTTGGATTCTTTTTGCTCTTGTTTCCATTTGTGATTTTTGTCTTCATTAAATGGATGTCAAGATTGCTTTCTTGAATGGAAATTTAAATGAGGAAATTTACATGGAACAACCAAATGATTTCGTTCTTCCTCAAAATGAAAAGAAAGTATGTAAATTGATTAAATCTTTTTATGGGCTTAAGCAAGCTCCTAAGAAGTGGCATGAAAAATTTAATTCGGTCATATTGTCTAATGGTTTCATCCATAATAGTGTTGATAAGTGTATATACTCTAAATTCATGAAAGACTACAAAGTCTTAATGTGCTTCTATATTGATGATATGCTTATCTTTGGAACGAACATGATTAGAATTATTGAGACTAAGAAGTATCTAACTTCCTTGTTTAAAATGAAAGACTTGGGTGAAGTAAATACTATCTTAGGTATCAAAGTTGAAAAATATAGTGGAGGTTATTCTTTAAGCTAATGTAATTATATTGAAAATTTGCTAAATAAATTTCAACATCTTGATTTTAAGGAAATAAGTACCCCATTTGATTCTAGGATTAACTTAAATTATAATACTAATAGAGTGATAGCACAACTTGAATATGCAAGTACTATAGAGTCTTCAATGTATGCGATGCATTGTATTAGACCTGTTATTGTTTATTCAGTATGCAAGTTGAGTAGGTATACTAGTAACCCAAGTATAGAACATTGGAGAGCTATTACTATAATTTTTTGTTATCTTAAGAGAATTAAAAATTTAAGATTGTTCTATAATAATTATCCGGCTATATTAAAAGGATATACCGATGCCAGTTGGATTATAAGTGTAGGAGATGAGCATTCCACTTCTAGATGGATTTTCACACTAGGTGGAGGCGATGCATCTTAGGCAAGCAAGAAACAAATATGTATAACTCACTCAACGATGTAATCGGAATTCATTGCTTTAGCGTCAATTGAGAAAAATGCTTAATGGATTAGAAATTTGTTGTTGGATATCAAAATATGACCTAGTCTATGTCTCATATTTCTATCCATTGTGATAGTCAGACCATTTTAGCAATAGCTTATAGTAGCACCTAACATGAACATTTGCAACAATTGATTAAAGATGGTACCATAACAATTGTCTATGCGAAGTCAAGTAATAATCTATCCGATCTCTTGACAAAACCTTTATCAAGAGACATGGTAATAACGATCTCACAAGAAATGGGGCTGAAGCCCACCAGTAATGATAACTCGATCCTTTTTCTCGAACATTACTAGTTTTAAGGTTTAATGTGTAAGAACAAATTACTGAATGTGATCCTTACCAAAAAAAAAAATTACTGAATGTGATTGTTTGATATTGACGTAGCCCTGATATGAAGAGTCAGTATCTTTGTTACGCTTTGTAGGTTGAATTAAATTCTTAATGAAGTATATAACAAATTTTTAATGTGTTAATAGTAGCAAAAACACATGGTAGATACTTCACTCATATGAGTTTAGAAGTGGTGCCGCTTCTTATGAAAGTTAGGGTTGTTGTTTTCTAGAGAGCTTATAAAATAAGATCAAGCACAGGGCCGTAATAATGCGGAGTAATATAGAACTTCTAATTGAAATAAGAGGTTAGTATATGTGCGGTATGTCCAATTCTATTATTTAAAAGTGCAAGTTTTAAATCGAGTTGCTTGTCACTTTGATAGAGTTTTGAGAGACTTGCACTAAGTAAAGATCTAACTCAAAAGAAACCTTTATGTATGTATATTAATCTCACCAATTTGTAAAAAAACTAAGTGCACTTTTACTTGTCCCACATTGGAAAGTTAGGAGGAGATGAGCCAGTTAATAAGTATAAGCATTCTCTAATGCGTTTAAAGAAAAGGTTAAGTGTAGGCTAGACCATACCATACTCGTGTGCGGGTGCACAAATAATTGTGTGATTATTAGGCGCACTTACCACTTTGTACACTTGCACGCTCGCGATTTAATTAGCACTAACAGCTTTATTTTTATTTTATTTTGTGCAATTACCTTATTAATCTTTATTAGTTCAAAAGTTTTTTTTATTAAGTATTTTTGGAAATTATGAAAATTCGAAATTTTATTTATTAAAAAGAAATTATTATTTTTATTATTTTTATTATTCCGAATTTTATATTTGTGTCTTTTCAAGACAACCTTTGGAAATTATATTCATTCAGTTTGCAACATTTCCCGAAGGGTTGCATTTATTCACTTTGCAACTTCTTTCAAAGTGATGACATTGTTTACTTTGCAATCTTCCGCAAAGAGTCGTCTATGTTCTTTGAGACCAATATATATATGTCAATTTTTGGATGAACAAATATGAGATCATTTTTTGAGTTTTCTTTCCAAAAGTACAACCATCGTTTTCAATTACTTCCTAGAAAGACCCTAGAGACATACTAAAATTGCTATCTAATATTATCATTTGAAACTTTGTTATATCTAGGACGATATTTGCCGGTGACCATTAATAACATTGTGAGGCAAATAAATCTTTAAAGAAAGTAATATCACGCTTTAAAGTCTGACTTGATTATTCTATTAATTCAAAACCATATTTCCCAAAGGTTATCCAATCATTGGGCCCAAGTCCATCGAGGCCTAGCCTGGGCCCTCAACGCCCATGCCTTGATCTATTAAGGCATGGCCCAAAGCCCTGATCCCCATGCCCAATGTGACAACATCCAAGCCTAGGTCCATAAAAGTAGTTCTCGAGTCCCTGACGTTGGGGCTCTAGTCCTCGGCACTGAAGCTTAGAGGTCCAGCGTGGGTCCTTAATGCTCAGGCTCGAGTCCTTGGTTGATGAAATGTTCACTCTTATAATAATGTTTTTTCAAATTGAATTTTAATTTTTTTTTTTTTTTTTTTTTTTCTTTTTCTTTTTCTTTATTCTTTAGCTAGTCTTTAGCCACAGCTGGGAAACAGCCATCACCATGGTTGCCACTAGCCAAGGAAGAAGGAAAAAGGAAAATAAAAAAAAAAAAAAAAAACAAAATAAAATATTCAATTATTTTGGTAATTTCCCCTAGAAAAATCAAATTAGATTTTGCATACCTTATAGCGGAAAATATTTTTAAGTTCATTTTCAAGTTCTAGCCAAATACCAAAAAATATTCTTATTTTCCCGAAAAATGACTTCTTGAAAAACAATTTCAAAAAAATTTCACAAAACGGAGTCTACGCGCATGACAACATTTCTATTTCTCGATTTCTCTATTTTTTTGTTTCCGATAATAGGTTTAGAATAGAAATTCGTTTGCTAATACAATTTAATTTTTTTATTTTTGAAATAGATTTCTATTCCAGAAATAGATTTGGAGTAGAAATCAAAAGTTAAAATTTTTAGCTTTTCTATTTCTGGAACAGAAATGAGAAATTAAAATTTTTCTCATCGTTCATTCTTGTTACTGCCCATTGCCCACCAGCCGCCCGTAGGACGCTAAATGCCTGCCACTCGCTGACTGCACGTCATCGGCTGCCCACGGCCAACCGCCAGCCATTGGACTCCAGCTGCCTGTCGTTGATTGTTGGCTGTTGGATGCCCGTCAGTCGTGGGTCACTCATCGCCAACCGCCGGATGTCGAAGGCCCACTACCAACCACCAAACGTTTGCCGCCAACCGCTTGTCACTTGCCACCGGCCATTGGATGTCGGCCGCTTGCCACCGCACCCCATACTTTGGCCATTAGCCACCGGCCGCCAGCCGCCGACTGTTGGACTCTAGACATCGAACACTGGACTCCAGATGTTGGATGCTAGTCACCGGCTAGTCGGATGCTGAACTCCATACGTCAGATGCTGGATGTCGGTCGTTGACCATCGGATGTTGAACTTCAGACTCCTGTCGCTCGCTGCCGGTTGCCGAACGTTGAACTTTGGCCATTAGACACCAATCATTGTCGCTCCTAGAAATATAAATTTTATTCTTTTACCAAATGAATTTTTATTCTAGAAATAGAAATTTTGAATCGTTATCAAACGCGTTTCTTTGCTCAAAAACTCATCAATGGAATAGAAATTGAGAAATCAATTTCTTGCTATAAATTGATTTCTGTTTCAAAAATTTTGTCATGAATGCCCTAAATCTTCCCCCTTTTTTTCCCTTTAGATGCAAAACGATTCTTTCCATTTGAAGACGAAAAATTATGATAGGAAAATGTTAATTGGGTAAAAATATTTTAGGGTATTATTGTACAATATTTTATTTTATACTATTTTTGCACTTCTCCGGGACTAAATGTGTGTGCGTGTATGTGTTCGTCACACATACATACGTATACATACATACATATGTGACACGATAAACCAATTTTACAAGAGTTACGGCATTTGTTTATACATTACAACGAATGATGTAATATTGTTAAGAATGGAAAATTACCATAGAAAATGTCATTCATGATTATCAATTACTGCACTGGAAGGTAAAATACACATAATTTGTTGACAAATATAACCACATCAATTCAGTTGGGTAACTATGATGAGCATACCAGTCTATGTAAACTAATTATTATTATTTGGTGCATAGAGAAGTATATAACTAGGATATTCATGTGAATTATGATTATTTGAGTGCTCAATGAATTCCATAGGTCTAATTCTCATGAGAAGAAAAAACAGATACATAAATAAAGCGTGATACTAGTTCCACTCCTTATATGACTTAATCCACCCAATTTCTACCAAAAAGACAAAATTACCCTACATTATTCAATTGCAATTTAAATTGGTGGTCCCAAATGTATTTACTTTCTTTTTTTAATTTTTTTTATATTTATGGAAGGTCTACTTACCATAATTAAGAATTTAATATGTTTAGTTTTTGTTTGTTGTAGATTTTCCATACATGTTAAAGGTGTCATGTTTTATTTTTTTTTTTTTTGGTAAGGTAATTTATTTATTTATTGTTAGATATTACTTCCATAAAATTTGTTTTCTCGAAAAGAGAAATTTCCCATAAATCTAGTTCGTTTTCATGTTGTCAATTATATTTATAGATAAATTGTTAAGTAGATGAAATTTAATTAAATAAAAACATTGCATGAAGTAAGAACTTTTTTTTGAAAATGCTAATGAAATATCATTATTTTGTATAGACAAAAATTAATATTATTTATGAATTATTCACAAAGTATATCTAGATACCTTATTGTGCATAATGTTTTAAGTGCATTCCTATATATTCTTCTAACATCTTACATTATCTGTATAAAAGTATTTTGCCAATATAATGAGGAAAAAAGATAAATTCATTGATATTATAAATTAAGAGATTTGATCTATATAGTGGACTAATGACATTAATAAAAAGCTCAACAAGATAGTGAGCTTTTGAGATAAGATGGACAAAAAATAGGTAAGTTGTTATAAAATCAATAATGAAGAAGAGACTTTTCAATTTTATACTATATCAAAGAATGTCTTTTTTCCTTACTATTAGTGAAATGATTATACTTGGAGTATGTAAAATGTTATAAGAATATTAGAGAATGCACTTATTTTAATATGCTAAAAAAATATGTGCAATTCTTAATTATGCAACTGTCATGAATAGAAAAAGGAAAAATAGAAAAAAAAAAACAAAGAGTGGGGCCATCACTTTAAACTGCAATTGAAATTTTAAGGACAGTTTTGTCTTTTTAGTGTAGATAGGGATGGATGTAATCATTTAGGAGGTGGAAATAGCATCGTCCTAAATAAATAATTTTTTTTTGCGGGAAAATTGTCCATTCAGTTAAAAATCTATTATGCATATGCCAATTCAATGTTAAAATCTTTTATTTTGTCAATTTACTCCTAAAGAATCTTATTGAAATTCCAATATATAGTCAAATTTCCACAAAAAAATCACTAAAGTAGCTGTGTGCCATATAAGATGACTCCATTAGAATTTTGCATAAAGGTTTATCACTCATTTGACAAAGTTCGAAAATTTATGACTAAATTTGCATATGTACAATAAATTTAGTAATGATTGATTAAAATTTTCCCTTCTCTACTAATAGCAATGAGAGTTACACAATGCACAATGTATGAAAACCAAAAAGAACAATGTAGCATGGAGATTTTCCATGATGTTTCACTGATAAGTAATGGAGGGGACTTGACTTGCACTTGGATGGATGAATAAAAGGCATTTGCCCGCACCTTTTCTTATAAAGTCGCCGTATAAGAGAATAAAGTGTGTTGGGTCATATTTGATGTGGAATACGAGAGGGAGGGTGATCAAGAGTTGGTTCATGAGGGAAAAGTACCAAAAAAGCCTTAAACATATTATGTTGGTTCCAATTCAATCCTAAACCTTTTATATTTGTACCAATTAAGTCATTCTGGTCAATTTTAGTCGAAAATTGCGATTATGGCACGACTAGCTTTGACATGATGTCGGCGGTGTTGACATGAATATTTGTTAATAATATTTTGATTTTTTAAAATAATTTTTATGGTCTTTTTTTCTTTTCTTTTTTTCCTAGGAAGCCTGAGGGCTGGCAAAGGTGGGCCCAACCCTTGTTGGCATTAGGCTAAGTGGCTATGGCCCTCGCCGGCTTTAGGTCCAGCCCATATTGGAGAGGGCATCGCAGTTTAGGAAACACCGACACTCTCCAAAAGCCTTCAAATCATGTTGGATACTCTAGCACATGTTTAACACTCTCCGACACTCTCCGACACTCAATCAACACATGTTGAAAAATTCGATACATGGTCAATTTTCTTGACGCTTTCAATGTAGCCAAAATTCCGATATGTGAGTTTCCGACACATATTCTAACACATGAGATCAATTTTAAAAATTTTCAATAAATCATGAGTCAAAATGTATATATGTGAAAAATAAAAAACAATAATAAAAGTAATAAATGAGGAAAGAAGAAAAGCGCAGTCTTCTCATTTTTTCTCTTCTGACTCTCACTTCCCATGAGATACAGTTCACCCACAAGTTTTTCTTTTCTTTTCTCTTTAGACATATCTGACACGCAAGTCCATAATTTGAATTGCTTGTTTTTTCTCTTTAAGTTTTATGGATTATTGGAATAGAGTCGAATTTGTCAAATTGGAAACAATAAATGATATTAATAAATGATGGATTGATATTTTTAGTGAAAATTCATTCTATATTTTTTTATTAATTATTTATTTTTGGATTTGAATCAAATTAATTTGATTGAAATAATTATAAAAATGATAATTATAAAAATATATATTTAGTATACAACGCGTCCCAATATGTCAAAAATATCTATTTTTTTAGAAATGACATGTTGATGTGTCATGTTGTATAGTATCAGTATTGGTGTCAATGCCACTTAGGTCACAGTCCTTGCCAGACCTAGGTGAGGGCTCATGAGCCCTCGCTTTGGCTGGCAAGGACGCAGTGTCCCTTGCCCTCACCAGCCACAGTGAGGGCAACGACACCCACTGGCAAGGGCAAGGGCCACAACGCCCTCGCGCAGTGCTGACGAGAGTTAGCCGGCAATCCTTGTCAGCCCTCAGGCTTCTCAAAAAAAAAAAATGAAAGAAAGGGAAAAAAAGAAGAGAAAAACCATAATTTTTTTTAATTCATAATAATATTTAAAAATGCCAATGTCAGCGTAAGAGTTGGTAAATTTAACACAATTAGGAGAAAGACAAATAAAATTCCCTTTGGCGATGACGAAGAATCCGTGACACTGTATAAAGACCCGTCCTTTTACCGAGGGCTGTCAAAAAAGCCCGGCCAGAACAGATCCAACCCGAAATTTCGGGTCTTTTGGGTCGAGGTGAGGACACCTAGAATGCCATAACTTGGCACGGAGGGATACTTAAGTGCCATAACTTTAAAATGGTACACTTAAGTGCCAATATCGGAGTAAAATGGGACACTTAAGTGCCACTCCGGCAAAAATCTGTGATGTGGCAATTTTCCGACGAGTTTGGTCCAAAACGGCGTCGTTTTGCACGGTGACGTGGCGGAAAAAACGCAAAAACGACGTCGTTTCGTGTCTATGTGTAAATAATAATATATAAATTAATTAAATTAGATTTAAAATATTCAAAACATTTAAAAAACAAAATTTAAAAAATTTAAAAAATTTAAAAAATTAAGAAAAAATTTAAAAAATTAAAAAAAATATTTAAAAAATAAGAAAAATTTCAAAATTTCAAAATTTTTTTAAAAATATTAAAAAATAAGAAAATTTTAAAAAAAATTTTAAAAAGAAAAAAATTTTTAAAATTTTTAAAAATTTTAAAAAATAAGAAAATTTAAGAAAATTTAAAAAATTAAGAAAAATTTAAATTTTTTTAAAAATTAAGAAAATTTCAAAAAAATTTAAAAACTAAGAAAAATTAAAAAAAATTAAAAAAGGGGGGGGGGGGAAGCTGAACGAGGTGGCTCCTCGCCGTCGCCGCCTCCCCCGCCGGAAGGGTCGGCGACGAGGGGGAGGGTCGGCCGGGGTCGCCGGTCCTCGATGCCCCTCCGTTTTTTTTTTTTAAATTTTTTAAATTTTTTTAAAAATTTTTTTTTTCTTAAATTTTCTTCATTTTTTTTTTTAAGAATTTTAAATTTTTTTATTTTTTTCTTAAAAAATTTTTTAATTTTTTAAAATTTTTGAATATTTTAATTTAATTTAATTAATTTTTATATTATTATTTACACGTAGACACGAAATGACATCGTTTTTGCATTTTCTCCACCACGTCAGCGTGCAAAACGACGCCGTTTTGGACGAGCTCGCCGGAAAGTCACCACATCAGCCATTTGGCCGGATCTTCGCCGAAGTGGCACTTAAGTGTCCCATTTAACTTCAAAATTGGCACTCAAGTGTACCATTTTAAAGTTATGACACTTAAGTGTCCCCCCGTGCCAAGTTATGGCACTTGTGCTGGACTTATGTCGTCTGTTTCTAGTAACAGTTACTGTGTGTGGGCATTGTTACGGATCAATGTTCAGTTCAGGTAAAAGTTTTACCCACGGCCTAGATTAGTTGCGCCCCGCGAATCAGTCTCCATGACTCGATTCGACGCTGCATGAATCATTTTTAGTGTTTGTGTTGGCGATTCTGTTTGTGTCTGCGCTATGTTTCTTTGCAGTGTTCCGAGATATAAGTTTCACGGTTTAACCTAGTTTGCACGACCACAGCCGACAGTCACCTCTGATCGCCATTGATGCTGGCCTATGGTCAACGCTGGCGAAGCTCGCACAACCCCTGCCTCTGCCGATGCTCACCCAAATTTATTTTTCTTTATTTTTTTCTTTTTTCCTTTCACTTCAAAATTGCTTTATAAAATATACTCCAAAATAAATTATCCAAACGAACGAACCCAGTGTGTTTGGGGAAAACTTTGTGCATTTATGTGATGTCCATCGTCGCTAGAGATTTAATGATAAGAGACTTGAGTTAATGACACACTTTCTATGTCACAAATGCTTTGACTTTGCATCTCTGTTTGTGCATGTGGTGCTTGATGAAAGTCCCCTGTACCCGTAAGGGACATCACATACTTATGTTGCGGTGTACTCAAATTCTTGTTTCTCTAAGATCATGAAGAGGTACTCTTTTTGGGTTTCCTCGCTAGGATGAGCCTTCACTTTTATTGAATCCCGCCTTTGATCGCCATAGAGGGGCTATTTTGTGGCACATCGGTGGATCTCTTTTTGATGAATTGGGCAATGTTATACCAGTGGAACGCATATTCTTTGGCCACATAGCTCTCGTTTAGTCAATAGTATTGGTTGCTGCATCGGAAATCCTAGACGGCAAGCCTATCCCACATCCTAAGAATTAGATGAGATCAACACTGCCTTTTATCTGGAAATCAACACATAACAAATGCATTCATTATTATAAGTCAAGCTCAAGTCTGGTGTCCATAATTTGTTTGAAGATGCTGGTTGCTTGAAACTATATTAGGACCACCACTTATACATATATATTTTGAGCTTACCTAGAAAGAAGGAAGATAATTAGTCCCTCATCATATATTTTCTCAATCCCACCCCTCAATATTGCTAAATTGTCGCTATATACCCAATGGTGCTGAGTCAAACTGATTTCTCCGTTGAACTCCAAGGCTGAGGGCCTACTAGTGCCGATTACCCCAACCCAACCCCCAAATCACCCTGGCCCCTTGGATGACATTAGTAAGAAAACTATTGTATGACAGTGGACGAGATAGTACCATCAAATCCTGGTACACGATGAATCAAAATCATAGGAGCCACTTGCGCAATTCAATTACTAAAAGTCTTTTAGGACACGTTTGACAATTTGCCAAATAATAACAATTTCTATTCTTTTTTTTTTTTTTTTTTTTGCAAGAGTAGATGTGAAATAGAAATTCGTTTGGTAAATTTTTATTCCCGAAAATGGAGATGAAACAGAATCAAGGTTGTCCGTGCTTCTGTGTTGTGTCCGACACGTGTGGGAGCGTGTCGGACACGTCGACACGCTCGGACACGGTCGGACACGTGGTCAACGCGTATCAATTTTCTGACACGTGGTCAACCTTTGCCCGACACGCTTCGACATGCATGTCCAGGAGGGAGCAGACCACGAGCGACGGCGAGAGACGGCCGACCATAGACTGAGGCGAGGGCCTCCACTGTGCTACTACGATGGATCCGACGAGGTTGCAGCTATGAGGGAGAAAGGACCAAAGGCGAGAGGAAGAGGAGAGGAAGGCGGTCGTGCGGCAAGTGGCGAGCAGCAAGGAAGGGGGTAGTGCGCGAGTGGCAAGGAAGGAGAAGGATCGGGAGGAGGAGAAGAGGAAGGGTCGCAAGCAGCGAGGAGGAGGAGTAAAGGAGCTAGGGTTTTGATAAGAAACTCAAAAAAAAAAAAGAAAAAAAAAAAAAGGGAGTCTGATGGGTCATCACGTATTTTGGGGGAAGGAAAGTGACACGGACAGGTGGGGGGAAATCGACGGTGGTTGGAGGGAAAGAACAAAAAGTAAATTTGGGGATGGGGGAATGGACGATGGTGGGGAGGGAAAGGAAAATAAATTTGAGGGTGGGAGGAAATGGATAAGGGAAAAAAGAGAGTGGGGGACCCTAAGTGGGGATTTTTTTTTAAATCAAAAAATAAATAAATGAGATTAAAAAATAATTTCAAAAAATAAATATACTTAATTTGAATTCAATTAATTAAAAATAAAAATATTTATTTAATATACAACGTGTCCCAACGTATTAGAATTTTCTATTTTTAAGAAATAGTGTGTCAACGTGTCGTGTCGCGTCGTGTCACGTGTCCATGCTACATAGTCAAGAAGTAAGAAAAAAGTTACTTCTTTGTTCCCGGGAACAATACCAAAATCAAGCAAACCTAGATTTATTTTTTCTCTTTTCCCTTCTTCTTTTCTTCTCTTCTCTTCTTCCACCACCGCCACCATCAATTGCTGCCACGACCATCCACCACCACCGATCATTGGTGACTAGTTGGCTCAGGCTTGGCGAGCTCATCGGAGGCTCACCCAGCCACCGGCGAGCTTCGCCCGGGCCTCCCCCAGCCATAACCGAGCAAAGCTTGCTAGTGGCTAGGGGAGCCTTACCCGACCAAGTGAGGCTCAACCAAGCCCAAATCTAGCAAGGTTTGGCCGAGCCTTGCCCAACTACCGATGATTGGCCAAAGGTTGAAGAAGAAGAGAAAGAAAAGAAAAAAAAAAAAAAAAGAAAAAAAGTAAATAAAATCATTAAAGAATTAAAAGAAAATGGTTTGGATTAGAAATTTCAAGTACAGTACCAAATATAATTATATTTCGAGAATATAAATTTTGAGCAATTACCAAATACTTCAAAATGTTTAGAAACTATTCTAGAGAACCGAATAAAATAGAATCATTTTCTATCAAAAATTATTTCCAGAAACAGAATGATTATTAAACGCGTCCTTAATATCTGAGTGATTGACATATGTCAACTCGTACATACTACACAGGTTTACCACGAGAGACTCATTCAAAGCGACGGTAGGAACCCTTTCAAGCGCGTTCTCCAGCACCTCGATTGAATCCGACAAGTCCCTAGATACATTAAACAAAGCGCCTTATTGTTGATCGCCACCACATCCAAATCATCTCTTTCAATACACTGCTCATACTCCCTCACAACCGACACATAATCCGTCACCACCAAATACAACAAGGCCTTATTTCTGTTCACGAGATTCTTCAGCTCAACCTCACTCAACGACCCATGACCCTTCCCTTCGTTCACCATCCCCTCGATCTGCTTAAATGAGCTCTTCGCGCTCTCCAGATTCCAATCTGCATCTGAATAGACCCCAACCTCGAGACCAAAACCGGGTCCTCCGAATAACCCCTCCTAAACATATCCCTGATCAAATCCAAGCACGCACAGAACTCCTTATGACTCAAATGATTACCCACGATGCCATTCATCACCAGAACCTCCCTCCTCCTCGGAGCCCTCACCGAGTCGTCCTCCTCGGACAAACCCTTGTTCCTTCTCTCCTCCAATTTCCCTCTGACGAAATCCAGAAGCGCGTAGAACCGATCCAAACCCTCCTGGCGGGTGCCCAACTTGATCGGGATCACGCAGTTCAGCCACCGGAGGTAGAAGGGCACCATCAAGTCGGACCAGCCCGGGTAGATTTGTGGGTAGGACTCGTACATGTACTCGGGGGACTCGAGATCCTGGAGGGAGTCGAGCTCGGCGGCGGCATTGGCGAAGCAGTGGAGCTTGGTGAGGGCGAGGGCGTTGTAGGAGAGGTAGGCGAGGTGGTCATGGGGTGGCGGAGGAGGGAGAGGGACCGGGCGTGGGCGACCTTGTCGAGGACGGACCGCCACGAGCCGTGGCTGGCGAGGTCCTCAAGGGAGGCGAGCTCATGGGCAAGGTCGTCCAGGGACGAGAAGGAGGCGAATGGGTTGGTCAGCGGGTCGCCAATCGGCGGTGGCAATGGCGGTGGCAGCGAGCTCAGAGCTTCTTCCATGGCTTCCTTCTTCCCCGAGTAACTTTCTCGAGTCCTCTCTCCTCTATGCATGCAAGAGAGAAAAGAGGGTGGGAAGGGAAAATGGGTCATTCCGGGTGGGTGGGGTCTCCCAGGGACCGGCTTTTCCGAATCCAGATCTTCTTAATTCGGGCCTTCGGGTTGGGTTGGGTTGGGTCTCCGAGGGACGGCCATTCCGGATCCAGATCTTCTGAATTCGGGTCGGGTCGGACGGCCTTTCAGAATTATAAAAAAATTAAGGGTGAGCGCGGTTTCTAGGTAGATCCGGGAACCAAAGGGTCCAATTTGGTTCCCCTCTAGTTCCCAGTTCTAAAAAGAAATGTTTCGGTTCCCGGTTCCCTTTTTCTGGGAACCAACAGTTCGTGGTTCCAAAAAAAGACCCCCAATCAATTTTAATGTTTACCCTTAGTTCACACTTCACAGTTCTCCTCTGAGTTTTCTCCGCCCAAATGGGGATGAAGCAAATCAAGTTGCTTTTTGATTGATTCAGGGCGCAGCGAAGCCAAATTCAATCAAGACAAGGGGGGCTTACTTTTCCTGACGCTGAGTCATCCTATTCCAATTTAGCTATGCTAATGGAACACGAAAAGTTTTCAGATGATATGGACCCCCAAGAGATGAGCGAGAACTTCCAATTGCTTAGGGGTCGCACTTTGTTTTGTCTCGCTTGGTGGATGAAATCTTCTCTCCTTTTAGAATTCTTTCTCCCACACACCTTTGCCCCTCTTGCCTCAGCCCCATCATTGACGCTGCTCACCCTCGACGCCACCGCCGGACATTGCTCGCCCTTGATGCTGCTGCCGAATGCCGTTGACCCTCAACGCCATTGCTGAACGCTGCTCATCCTGCCACTGCATGTTAGTCAGCCCGCGCTCGTCCCGCCCTTGCCTCCCTCGTTGCCACCACTGGATGCCATCACCCCTTGCTCACCTTGCCGCTCACCATCGACGCTGCTCGTCCCCCCAGGTGGAGGTCGCTCGCTCGCCCAACCGTCCTGACGCCGCTTGCCCAGCCGATAAATTTAAAAGTATCTAGATTCAGCAACTCAGTTATATTTCTTAAAATAGAGGGCATTAGACTCTGGAACAAAAAAAAAAGAACACTTCAAGAAAAAAATAAGAAAATCAAAATTCTCAACATAGAAGGGGACAAATGCATCCTCTACCTATGGTTTCCCTTAATTGTCCTATAAAGTAATGTTTTGTGGATGTATCATCCCTCCCTCCTTTGTGACATCGATTAGCTTTCTCTTAGAAGAATTGGTGTTACTTTTCATGCTGCTATGGTAGGCCTCCATAGAACCATTTCTTGTTTGTATTGAGCCACAGCTTTGCATCATCTATTACCTTTCTCTTTGAAGATTTGGCATTACTTTTCATGCTGCTATAGGAGACCTCCATAGAACCATTCCTTGTTTGTATTGAGCCACTTCCAAGGTCAAAATTTTATCCTGTGACCTTGTTTTTATCGTTATGTAAAGTTTAAATTTTCTACTTCAAGAAGGTAATCCATAAGATGTTCATGAGCATTATAAATCCAAAGTTATTGTTTAGGGGTAATTCCATTTCTGGTCCTCTGGCTTAGGTGGATTGTGTAATCCAAGTCTTGTAACTCTTAATTTGTGTAATCGAGGTCCTGGAACTTTAGTCCATTTTTCAATGCAGTCCTCTGATGACCAAAGATCAGAAACTCCAATCAAATTGATGACACAGGCTTGTATGTACAAGAAAGAAATGATGTGGAAAGTATGACAGCAGTCGTACAATCTTTTGAGCACACCCATATGCTAACCCTGTCTTTCTGAATTTTTTGCAGTTGCCATCATGAAGCAGGTTATTAAGAAAGGTTCTTAAACATGCCACAAGCAAGGAAATGCATACGCATACCTGAGATCTTCGAGCATCAGTGACTACAAAAGTTGGAAGGCCAGTGCTTTCGGCAGCTTCTCTGAGCTAATTCCTAGTGAAGAGCAAACCTCAATATGGATAAGTGCAGTCTTTTTAGTATGAGAGAAAAATCCACCTGATTACATTTCTTGTTGATTCTTGCATGTATAGATGATCTTGGGCTGCTCGCGTTGCTCCCACCATCTTAAAAGAAACCGATTGCTGCAGAAGAGAATAAATTAATAAACTCAACTCGCTTGCATGAAAAAAAAAATAGAGTTGTCATTTGGAAGCAATTATCCATGAAGGAAATTCTTCACAACCAACCTCTGCATCAGTTCCGCATACATCCCCGTGGCAACATCTACAAATTAGTCAGAGAAACAAGAGAAACGACCGTATTGAAGTTTCAATAATATCATTTGAAGGAGCACAAGTCAATTTCCCAACATTCCGTGAAATTAAGGTTAATTCATGAGCACATTGAGATGCCACTTTTCCTGTTCCCATCTTCAAATCTTGCCTAACAATCGGAACCTACCCCAAGCGTTTCATCCAAATTATAGCAAACTACATATAGAGTCTACATACCAATCTCTAAGGTAAAATAAGTTCTCCTAGTATCTCCAATTTTCCTTTTCCTTCTTCAACAAACAAAAAAGAAGTAATTCCCTTGCCTCCCTCCTTAAAAATTAACTCAGGAAATTTTTCTAGTAAAATAATATGTTAAGCAGCAATTCTGTATCTTTCAGCAATTCTATATTATATATATTTGGTGTCACATTTAGAAATTATTGGCCAATGGGTATCATTATATGAGTCGCATTGAAATAAATGGGTTCATTGTGGTGTTTCATTTTTAGTTTGCTCTTTATTTTGAAGTTTCTAATTATATTCTATTATTGTTATGTAGTACGAAGTTAATGTATCAAGATAACACGTCAATGGAGGTAGAGGGACATGAGGAGATGACTCCGATCACGAAATTGGAGTTTTCTTGCAATGAAAATGAAGAAGAGGCACCTCTTACCATGAGTGTCACAAATAAGGTACTTAGTTCTCATCTTCCTTTTGATAAGAAATATACATTCGAATAGTGGAATCATTATGCAAGAATCAATGATAAAGATGGAAATATATATTAAGTGAAGTGCATTCATTGTAGGTCCATGCTTAAGTATCATGTTACTAACGGTACTTCTGCAATGAGGAAGCACTTGACCACATGCAAAAGGTTTCCCCATAATATAGATAAAAATACATAAATTCTTTGCACTATGTAATGTAAACATAGCTAGTAAGACAGGAGGAGATTCTAATACTGGTAGTGTCTTATTGACATAGCTGTTTAATCAAGAATGTTAGGCGAATGTTTACTCGGTTCATCATTATTGATGAATAACCTTTTTTCCTCGATTGAGCATGTTAGATTTCGTGAATTTGTTAGTAAGTTACAACCCCTCTTCAAATATTTATCACGTTTTATAGTGACAAAATATTGCATAAAATTGTATTTGTATGAAAGAACTTCTTTGAAGAATTATTTTGGAAATATTAATTCCAACCGATACATGGAGTTCCATTCAAAATCTAAATTATTTGTGTCTCACTCCATGTTTTATTGATGAAAATTGGAAGTTACATAAAAGAATCATTAATTTTGTGGTGATGTATAGCCATAGAGGTATGGAGATTAGGAAAATAGTGGAGAAATGTATTCAGGAGTAGGGAATAGAAAAAAAAAAAAAAAAAGGTGTCCACAATCACCGTGGATAATACTAGCTCAAATGATGTTGCAATTGACTATTTAAGGGGAATTTTTTTGAAATAAAGGTTGTTGATATTAGATGGTAGTATTTTGGACATGAGGTGCATAACTCATATATTAAATTTGATTGTGAGAAATGGCTTGACTACATACATGACTCCATTGCATGTATCTTTAGGTATGTAAGGAGTTTTCCCATGAGAGTTAAAGCATTTCAATCTTGCATTGAGAGTGAATAGATCATTTATAAGGGTTCGGTAATTCTTGACGTTGCCACTAGATGAAATTCCAGTTATCTCATGTTAGACACCACCATAAAGTTCAGAAAAACTTTTTATTCCCGATAACAAAAATTAGTTTTTCTATTCTTGGAAATTGATTTGAAACAGAAACAATAAATAGAAAAAAGTTGCTTCTTTATTTTTAATAAAAATTTTAGAATCAAGCTTTTTCTTTTCTTTTCTTTTTTTTCTTCTCTTTCCTTTTCTTATTTTTCTTCCTTTTGGCTGGTCGCCAGCCCCTAGTGACGTTAATGAGGGTCGTGGCCGACGACTGGCTAGATGAGAGTCGACGACCTCATCAAAGCATCACTGGCCTCCAATGACGTTGACCTATGGCGAGGCTTGACCTCGCCCCGACTAGGTGAGGTCAACCTCGCCCAAATATGGTAGGGCCAAGCCTTATCGGGTTATTGCTGAGTTAACATTTCCCAGCCAAGGCGAGGCCGACCAAGTGATGGCCCAACCAGACTAAGCCTTGCCAAGCCTTGCTAGTGTTAGGGTGAGGCTTGGGCCGGTGACACTCTTGTGAGGTTGTCGGCAACTGGAGGAAGAAGAAGATTAAAAAGGAAAAAAAAGAAAAAGAAAAAAAGAGAAGAATTTAATAAAATTATTGAAAGATTAAAAGAAAATAGTTTGGATTAGAAATTTTAAGAGTTTTAGCAAATGCATTTTTATTTCAGAAATAGAACTTTTAGGCAGTCACCAATTGTCTTCAAATGCTTAAAAATTGTTCTCAAGAACAGAATAAAGAAATTATTTTTAAATAAAAATTATTTTTAGAAATATAATGGTTACCAAATGCACAAAAGGCCGTGAGTCCATGAATGCAATTTAATGCTTAACACTATTGCTCCTTATAAATACTCATTGGCTTTAGCACAGAAATGCACATAATGCCCACGAGTCAAGGCTAGCTTCTATCTATACATTTAAGAGACATGGACAAAAGTGAACCTTGAACGAATGAGTCCATGACGTCACATTATCACCTTTTTCTTTTATAAGGAGGTTGCACAACTTCATAATTTATCATAAATAATTATGTGTGTTGAGAAAATAATATGTATGGGTTGTCCGTTGTCGAACTTTGACCCTAAAAAAATATCTATCTTTGTTTTTATTTTATTTTTCTCTAACCGACATGAAACAATTGTCAACGGACGTGTTTGACTGCACTTATCAGTCTCTTCTAATTTTGATTTTCATCCAAAATTTGAAAATCAAAACTTTATTTAAGTTCTAAGATTCTGAAAAAAAAAACAATATATGATTCTAGATATCAATATTTGGACATTATGAAAGATTTCAAGTAATTCAGATTAACTAAAAGTTGGAGCATGGGTTTGTTAGGATTATCCAACAATCAAACATTAAAAACCTAAATTACTCCAAGCAGTAGTTCGCTCATTTGACTTGACAAAAAATATTAATCAACCAAAAGAACAATTTGTGTGCTATGAATGGTAAATTTAACTAAAAAGTTGTCACTTTAAAAAAGTAATACTGCATATGTTTTGCATATATCTAAACTTATGTTTGATATTTACTTCCTTTTTTTGTTTGTCGCTTTTTTTCTCTTCCCTCTTTCGTGGAAAGTACGAGAGTCGGCAAAGGAGCTCTGTTGAGGCCAATATATTAAGCACTCCTCCTTTTAATAAAAACAATATTTGAAACAAGTCAGACCGTGACAAATTCTTATTAATATCAGCCCTATACTAGTACCCAATGACATGGTGGGGAATAAGAAGTGCACAGTGGTTATACATTATTCATTCAAGTTAACTATATAGTGAAATTTGGCCTGGTTAAGTATAAATGATAAATTTACACTTTAGGCTATCTCTTCCTATTACAATATTCAAAATATTAAGGCCGACACCAAGAAAACCTCAAACTAGTACATTTGTTCCACGTTTACCCCAAATGAATTTTTTTGTTATAAAAAATTTTAAACTAGTACATCCGTGTCATATTTACCTCAAACTAATTTTTGCATCACATAGTGTTGTGATCTTACCCTCCGTAGCATTAAGCCAATGGCTTACTAAGTTTAGGCTTAACCAATTCATCATCCCAAGCTCACCAATTTACAACTTATGATTCAAACTTTTAATCTGCAAATCATTTTTATTTAGGAATCGCCACTAATTGATTTATTATAGATCGATTAAAAACCCAAGTAAGATATTAAGAGAATTACCTTACTCCTACATAATAATAGAAACTTGGATCCAAGACTTGATTACATTAGTTAATCAACTAATACCATTTCGACAGATAATCTTGTTTAAACTTTGGGGTTTGACTTTTTTCTTTTTTAAAAGGAATTTTTTTATGCATTTTTGTAGGAAACTACTCACAAAATATTTTTAAAGCTTGTTTCCTGATTTTTTGAAAAATAAATAAATCATTTTTTTTTAAATTTTTTTGAAAAACATTTTTTAAATATTTCTTTTAGAAATTAAATTTTAATCTGAAAATAGGGTCCCGGGCCGGGCCCTAAGGCCAGGTCCGAATATGGGCTGAAGAAAACCTTCGGGTCTGGGTCACAAAAAAGAGGAAAAAGGCATGAAATGAAGCAGGCTCATTTACTTGGAGCCCAATCCGCTTCTAATGAGGGAAGCCCAACAATGAGCACTCCAATCATGATTAGAAACAAGCCCAGATCCATCAAACCAACTTGAATTTAAGAGGGCACCACCAACGCAAGTCTACATTCACATTGGCTAGATTGAGGCCAAAATTACTAAACTTTTCTCTCTTTCCCCTTCAGGTCCTCGGAGTCAATTTTCCAGCTTTCTTTTATTTTATTTTGTTTTATTTTACTATTTTTTTTTCAAAAAAATTTCTTTCATCCCCTTCCTCTGCCTGCCACGCCTTCTTCCTTGGACTTCACCGAGGCCACGCCGAGAACTTCCCTTCTCGGTGTTTCGCTGGAACGACCCGTCCTCCGACTGACGACGCCCACCACCAATGCTACCAGCGAGCACCACCACCAAGTCAACTGAGGGGACCCACGTCGGGCATTTGAGACACAGGCTCAAGCCAAAACCGACCCCAATCAGCAAACAACACTAAGGATAAACAGAGAAAGGCACGAGCAAGCCCGAGCCAGCTAGCCTCGCTCCTACAGTTCGAGCAAGACGGGCAAACGGGGGAAACGGGCTTACCTTATGGATGAGGCATTGCTGGCTGCAATCGCTCCGCTGGTCAGGAAGAGTGGGCTTTGACTGGGTGTCGCCCAGAAACACGTGGCTTCGGGGGAAAGGAAACGGGAGAGCGCACAGCTTCTCGGCTGCTCCGATCGGCAGGCCAAGTCGAACGTTGGTGCGGCCAGACACGGTTTGAGGGGCGATTAACGGAGGTCTCCAAAGAATGTTGAGTGGGAAGCTGCCGTAATGGACCAGAACTCACCTCTCTTTCCCGAGGATCTCTCCCTACTCACCCCCCTCCCAGATCTCTCCCAGTCTCCTCCTTTTGTAGGGTCGAACGACCCACCGCTCATATGTGGGGGCACGTTGGGTCGTTGCCGGCCGGACGTCTGACCGGCTGCTCCAGTCATTTCGCCTGCCTATCCTCTTTGCGCCTACTTTGCTCCTCTGTTGTCCTCGTTTGCGTGAGGCGCAGAAGAAGCGGGGGAAGGAGGAAGGAAGGAGGAGGGAGGGAGGGGGTGGGGAAGGAAATAAAGAGGATATGCCCTGAGCCCTCGGCGGGCCTTTTTTTTAATTAATATTTTTTTGAAAAAAAAAAAAAGCTTAAGCTGTTTTCTATCTATCCAAAATGCAGCAAAAAAAAGGAAAATAAAAATAAAGCTTAATAGGTGCAAATAATATTAATGTCTATGTGATGTGCTATTCAACGTAAATATGTTTGGGTAGGGCAAAATTAGTCCATAACTTTCATGCAGTTTAATTCTAAATATTTAGTCAAAATTTATGTGTCAACACATTATCAAAAACTAGTACATCGGCACCACATTTATCTTAAACTAATCTTAGATTAGGAATTCAATTAATTTTTCCTTCAAAAGCTTCCTCAAGTTTTGAAAATATGATACAAATCTCTTTTTGTGTCATGAAAAGTAATTTGTGGTGAATATTATTGGGGTGAACTAGTGGACCATATTAACTTGGGGTAAATAATTTTGCGTGAAGTACATGATGCTATATAGAATCTAATTCCCTATCTTCTCTCTCCTTAGTGTCTCAATTATTTTGTCACAAATGACGAATCATTAGTATCATCAAAAGTAATTGTCGTGATATTCTTTAGAGATGAGCCACCCAAGGGAAAGTGAATAGATTACTAAACTCAAAAACTTAGCATAAACTCTCCTAAGCCCAAATCATCCACAACTTTTGGGTTTTAATTTAATTAACATGAAAATAAGTTTATTTAGGAGTCGCCACCACTCAATTATTGATAAGTTGATTAAACATCTAAATAAATTGTGGAAGATAATTTTACATCTGTGAACTAGAGATTTATGGATACGAGAACTTGATTATGCTAGATAAATCTAATACCTTTTTTGATGTCTTTTCTTTTAATTTCAAAAATATATTATAAGCAATCTTGATCAATTTAACTTAAATCACTAATGAGAAGTGGTCATACGAATGCATAGACAAGAATTTAATAGCCAATAATAAAAAAAATAACAAATAAATTGTTAAAGATAGGTAAGGAAATTAAACACTTCAAGCAAGCAAAAGCCCATTAATTGCAATGCATTGAATGTTTTGCAAGATATTAACTTAAATATGCATGTATGTGCTAACCATGATTAATAAAATCTAATTTTCTTTTCTGTTTAATACGAATATGATTTAGTTCAAACGTTTTAACTACATGAATCCTAATCTAACATGCATTGATCCTAAATGACATGCAAATTTTATTAAAAAGTAATGCTACTTATATGCAATGGAAAATTCCAAATAAGCCTTTTTGGGATAGAAAAATCTAATTTCTCATCCCCATCCGAATTTCATTTCCTTTTTCTTTTTGTCCGAAATTCATTTTTCTGCAAAATTTTGGACTCGTCGAAAATTTGTCGAAAAATGAGACGACATCCAATAAATAAATCGTGACACGCTCGAATGTTCGATTCTCGAAACCGAATTAAATTTTGTAGTTAAAATCGACTGAACGTGACTTTAGTATAACCTAATCTATTGGGTAGCTTTTAGCGGTTTTAGCGTGTGTGACCCGTGGTCGATAATTTTCGATCCATGTTTGTGCATCTTCGAATCATAGACGACCCTTAGTTGTCATGTAATCGTGAGTGTTTAATTACGTACCTTGGATATAATATTGATAGAAAAATCGGTTTAATGCCGTTGACACGAATATCGCAATCGTGCGGAATCACTTGCAATTTGACCGCATATTTCCATTGAATCAGCTTATATCTATTCGCTCATCGATCTATAACAATGTCTCATTGATGCTTGTCAATTATTATGGTCGAGCAGTCGATTTCTGATCTAATTCTCTAGTTTGTCACATTTATATCCCTTAACGGCCTCACATAATAGATTAGTTAACTCGTGAGTGATCAGTTCTAAGCAAAATAACCATTAGTGCGTCGATGAAATAACTATTTCATATATTCGAAACAGGTGTAAAATTTCGAGATGTCACAGTTATAGTGGTGGTATGCATCTTCTCTGGCCACTAGCTCTTGTCTTGTCAATGGTACTACTTGTTGCATTAGAATTGTAGACGGTAGGCCTATCCCACATGCTGAGCATTAGATGAGATCAGGATTTCCTTTTATCTGGACATAAACTCATTACCAATGCATTCATTATCATAAGTTAAGCTCGAGTCTTGTCTATATTTTGTTTAAAGATGCATGTGTTTGTATCCTAGGTTGCTTGCAAGAAGTACTACATTAGGACCACAAATGATACAATCATACATATATATGTTTGAGCTTAACCCATTGTTGATACCTAAATTTTGGTGATCCAGTCATTTATTTATTGTATTAAAAATTAAGGGTTAATTTTATCTCTAAAAAAAATATTAATTGCATAGCATATCAATTTAGGTGCATTTGTTTTTAATTTGCATTTTGTGCATTTATTTATTGGACCGGTGACGGATATGTTTGAATTAGTGGTTCTGAGTTTTAAATTGACGGGCTGGGCTAAGCCCATGAAGCGAGCAAATTGGTCCAAGCCTCTTTTTTTTTTTTTTTTTTTTAATGATTGGAAATTATCTTGTGAAAATTAGAATTTAAGATTTTCCGAGATATGATGGAATTGTTGAATAGGGCAAGTGGAAAAATGAATATTGCGTTTAGAAAAAGAATCTTTATAAATACCGATTTGAAAAGATTAAAAACCCTACTTCGCGGCTTATAAATAAGTTAAAACGCATAGCGTTAAGAGGGCCACCAAAAAATTGAGACACGGCTACAAACTTGAGAAAAGCATTAACATACATGAATAAAGAGAGAATGGAGGAGAAAATTTTGTGAGGTGCGGGGTTGGCTCCTTGAAAATCGTGAGAGGCAGAGAGCACCTCCAAGACCTCCCTGTTCGGTGACCACACTGCTTCCCCGCCACGAGAAGCCCTGCACAGCTATGACGTCTTCGTACGAATAAAATTGGGCCCAACTAACGCGACGGTTGATGCTGCTCCCTGTTTGAGACCTTGACATTGGAGCCCCGCCACTCTGCTGTCCACGCCTTGCGGATGAGCCTTGCCTATAATCCCAACATCATCCTCCTGCGGCTGCTGAACCCCCACATCCGAGATCATTCTTCATCGAGCTTTTGTCGTTGTCACCCTTGAATTTGTCTTATTGCAGGTGTTCTTTAGTCAAATTTCAGGGAGGTCCATCGTGATTGAAGGCTTTATTGGTTTTTGGGCTTAAGGCCCATCCGTCCAAGTTGGGCCCAGGAAGCCCGATCCACGGAATATGGCCCGTGAAAGGGGAGAGGTATAAAAGGGAGGAGAGAGAGAGAAAAAGGCACTGTTTTACAAAAGACGTACGTTTTCCTTTTTCTCTTAACGTACTCTCCCTTTCTCTCCCGTTTTCTTCAAAAGAAAAACAGTGAAGCACGTGAAAAGATTTTGCTTCCTCGGATCGAATAGGACCGTTTCTCTTGCTACATCGACAACCAGTGTTTAATCACTGGTTAAAAGGTACGCTCGAATCCGTGGTGTGCTTTAGGATCGGTGATGCGTGTTGTTTTCCCGGGCTTCGTCTTCCGCTTGATTTAGGGGTTCGATTCGGTGTCGAATCCAGTTTTCGGGGATCCGTTATTCCCAACATTGGTATTAGAGCCCTGTTTCACGTTTTTCCCCATCAATTCTGATGTTTTTGATTGATTTTTTCGCGAAATCCCTTCGGCCGTACGGAACCGGGCCAAAATCCCGACACTCGAGCGCTTTTCGGCCATTTTTACGAGTTTTCGTAAGTCAAAATAAAATTGTGATTGCATAGGAAGAAGCGTGACGTCGAGACAAGTCCGGCGATGTGTCGACCGCCGCCGCACGCGCCGGTGGGCGAACCGGCGCGTGCACGCCACCGACGAGCGAACCAGCATGCGCCGGTCCGCGGACCGACGCGTGACGTCACGTGATGACGTCACCGTGACGTCATCCAACGGTCGGTAACCGTTCGGATGACGTCATCACCGACGCCGTTCTTTGGCCGGTCGCCGGCGACCCGACCCACCGGAGACCAGGGCACGTGGCAGGCACGTGCGGATGACGTCTGCGTGACGTCATCCCCCGCACGCGCGCGGCACACGCGTCGGTCCGCTCGAGCGGTCCGATCGGCCCGACCGATCTGACCGGTCCGACGACCGACGATGGACGACCGTTGACCCGTTGACCGTTGACCGTTGACTTTGACCGTTGACCGTTGACTTTCACCTAAAAAAGAAAAAAAAAGAAAGAGGAAAAGAATGTGTTTCTTTTTCAATTAAGTCTATGTGGATTATAATGTGATCCCTTATTTGTTCTGCATTTGTTGCAGGAACATTGCCTCCCCTAAGGTTGCGCACACCTATTCGCGCGATTCTGGACCGATGAACAAAAGGATAGGGTCATTCGAGTTGATAGCTGAGCTGACTGATCATCGATGGGAAATGGGTGACTTAATTGATCATGTCCTTGAAGTCAACAGGAAAATTCAATAGGTCATATGGAATGGTCGTTCTTTGTCACAGTCAGAGATGGTGCGATTTTTCATAAACACTCTTCCACCCGAATGGCAAGATGTGTTGAATCGCATATGGGATGTCAATGGAGCTGTTTCCTATAAGAAAATTGTGATGGATTTTGTAAATGAATATTACGGTATTGTTTCAAGGGAAAAGATCAAGAAATTGAACAAAAGAGGATTTTTCCCAGTTCGTGTGCTGACTTTGTGTTAGTTGTATTGGCTATTATATGTTAAGTGTGCTTTGTGGACATATTATGTATTGATCACTACCTAATTGTGTTAATTGAAAGCATTACTGTTTTTTAATTGTATTTCAAGTATCTCGCATTTTCGTTATTGCTGGTTGCTGTGGGTAATTAGCTGTGGGTAGTTTTAAGAAGTTTTTATAACTTTATAGAATTGATTTTGCATATGACAATCATATTAATGATAGTTTTAAGTTAGGATTTTTGGAGGATGATTGGAAACGTAGTGACCTTTTGATTCTGAAGCCTTACTTGAAATTATTCATTAATATGATGGGTCTATGTAAAAAGGGATGCATAAATGATAGGCATTAATAATTCGTGCATATTTGTCTGATTTGTTCAGATCAATGGCTTCAGCCACAAAGAGCATAGTTGCCGAGCTGAACAAAGGTGAAAAGCTCAATGGAGACAACTATGAAGTTTGGCAAATAAAAATCCAAGATGTCTTTGGAAGAGCAAGAAGCACTTGAGGCTCTTATCATGACCATGGTAGAACCCGAAGAGGGAACCACCGCACAAAGACAAAAGAGACAAAGAAGCTTTTTCTGCGTGGAAAAGAATGAACTCTTTAGCTCGCATCACGTTGTTGAGCAGCATGGAAAATGACGTCATGCGAGAGTTTCGGCGTTTTGATAATGCCAAGGAATTGTGGGAGGCATTGGCAGCTAGATATGGTCATACTTCGGTGACTAGACCGAGGCAGCTCACTATCAGGTTTGACTCTTATAAGAAGCCTCATGGTCGACCATGAAGCAACATCTTAGAAAGATGTCAAACATGATATCTCGAGCCGAAAGATGCTGGCCATGTCCTCCTCGGATGAGCAGCAAGTGCAAGCGGTGATTCGTTCCTTGCCTCGAGTTGGGAGCATATGAAGGTGCACCGACTCATAATGAAAATATCAAAACCTATGAGGATGCAATGCGTCATCTTGAGCTGGAAGAGGACCGCCTGTTGGCGGCTAAGCCGGATGCTAAACTCTATTATGCTGGTTCTAGCTCAAATGGAGCTTCGAGCTCCAAGCGCAAGTGCCCTAACTGGTTTGATAAGGGGAAAGGCAAGGAAGAAGCAGGTCCTTCAGGGAAGAAACCCAAATTCAACCAACATGGAAAAGGGAAGCGTCCTCGCATGAAAAAGCTTGCAAGGGTGAAATGCTACAACTGTGACAAGAAGGGTCACTATGCTCGCGACTGTCATGAGCCAAAGAAGGTATGCACCCCTTGTACTTTTCAGAACTTTGCTTATGTGTCGAGTTTTGTGTTCTTAACTGAGTCTAATCCTTTGTGGACTGTGGATTCAGGAAAACGGACCATGTAGCGAAGGATAGAGGATCCTTCATGGAATTCCAACGAGTACCAACTGGAACTAAGTGGATCTATGTGGGAAACAACTCCAGAGCTGAAGTGAAAGGAATTGGCATATGCCAACTGAATATGCGTGGTGGACGCACTTTGTTTCTTCATGATGTGTTGTATGCTCCGGAGATTCGTCGGAATTTAGTGTTTGTATTGATGTTGGTTAAATTAGGTTTCAATATGAACTTCTGTAGTAGAGGTGTGAATTTTTTTTTGGAGACAAATTACTATGGTTGTGGTTATTTTCTGGATGGTTTTATTGTATTAGATATTGATTATGTTAATGCTAATGTTTGTTATTCCCTTCTCACGTCTCGCTAATAAATATGATAATGATGTGAATGTGTGGCATGCTAGACTTGGTCACATTGGCCAACAACGTATGAATAGACTAGCCAAAGAGGGCTTGTTGGGCAATATTGAAAAAGTCGATTTGTCCATATGTAAGCATTGCCTAGAAGGGAAAACGACAAAGAAACCATTTGGAAAAGGAAAAAGAGCTGAATTTCCTCTCCATTTAATCCATTCGATGTCTGTGGTCCAATGAATGTAAAAGGAAGGCATGGGGCTGTTTATTTCATCACCTTTATTGATGATTATACTCGATTCGGATATGTCTATTTGATTTCTCATAAATCTGAAGCGATAAGTTGTTTCAAAAGGTTTATGAACCTTGTAGAGAATCAATTGGATAAGAAAATAAAAGTATTGAGATCCGATCGAGGTAGAGACTATTTATCTGATGAGTTCAGAAAATTATGTGATGAAAAAGGAATAGAAAGACAGTTGTCTATTCTGTACACTCCTCAACAAAATGGTGTTGCGGAAAGAAGAAACAGAATCCTACTGGAAATGGTTAGGTCCATGATGGCGCATGCTAACTTGCCTATCACCTTTTGGAGTGATGCATTGTTAACTGCGTATATACTTAACCGGGTGCCTTCCAAATCAGTTACTTCCACTCCATATGAGTTATGGACAGGTAGAAAACCGGACTTGAGTTTTCTTAAACCATGGGGTTGTGCTGCCTATACACATGAGTCTTCTCACAAGTTTGGGAAATTGGGTCCCAGAGGAAAGAAGAGTATTTTCATAAGATACTCATAACACTCGAAAGGATATGTGTTTATTGGTGAGCGGGAAAGTGGGAGTGTAACTGAATTTGAATCACGAGATGTTACATTCTTAGAGGATGAGTTCCCTAAGAAGGGCGAAATAGGGAAGATCACTCCCTATTTGAGACCTTGGATCAAGACAATGATATTAGTGGAGTTCATCCAAGTGGGAGCATAATGGAGAATGATGTGCAAAGTGTACAATCTCCCATACGGCGAACAAGTCGCCAAAGTATTCCCCGTCGACGTTTTGACATTGAAGGGGAAACTTTTATGGTTGCTCCACAAGATGAGGATGAGCCAAGAAATATCAATGAGGCTCTTAATTGCCCTAGTAAAGAAAAATGGATTCATGCAATGGAAGAGGAAATGGAGTCAATGAAATCAAACCAAGTCTCGTGAACCGGTTGATCTTCCAAAGGGACGCAGAGCTATTGGGAACAAGTGGGTTCTCAAAATAAAACGAAAGGCTGATGGCTCGATTGAAAGGCATAAGGCTCGCCTTGTGGCGAAGGGGTATAATCAACAGGAAGGAATTGATTATGAAGATACGTTTTCTCTTGTAGTGAGATTTACCTCAATTCGCATTATTCTGGCAATAGTAACTAGTCTGGATCTTGAGTTACATCAAATGGATGTAAAGAAGACTGCTTTCCTCAATGGAGAATTAGAGGAAGAAATATATATGGAACAACCTACTGGTTTCATAGTGAAAGGCCAAGAAGAAAAAGTATGTCGACTTTTGAGGTCGATATATGGTCTTAAGCGATCATCAAGACAATGGTATATACGTTTTCATAATGCCATAGTGGCATATGATTTTACAATGATTGATGAGGATCATTGTGTATAGATCAAAAGATCCAAGGATCAATTTGTGATCATATCATTATATGTTGATGATATACTGATTGCCGGAAGCAATATGGAGTTGGTTAATACTGTCAAGAGATGGTTATCTTCTAACTTTGAGATGAAGGATATAGGTGAGGCTGCATACATTCTTGGAGTTAAGATTTCGAGAGATCGTTCAAAGAGATCATTGTCTCTTTCGCAAGAAACCTATATAAATAAGGTTCTTGAACGATTTTGTATGCAAGACTCGTAAACCCATAGACACTCCTATTGCAAAAGGTGAAGGATTGAGTCATAGACACGTGTCCAGGACTATACAAGAGAAGGAACAAATGAAACATGTTCCTTATACTAGTGCTGTTGGGAGCTTGATGTATGCTATGATGTGTACAAGACCCGACATATGCTTTGCGGTTGGAATGGTGAGTAGATACCAATCCAATCAAGGTCCAGCACATTGGAAAGCTATCAGAGAATACTGAGGTATCTGAAGGGAACTGCTGATTTCAAGTTGAATTACTAAGAAAAGGATCTGGGACTTGAAGGCTATTCAGATGCTGATTGGGGAGGAGATTTAGATGAAAGAAAATCTACCTCTCAATTTGCTTTCTTACTGAACAATGGCGCCATATCATGGAGCGGTAAGAAGCAACGTGCATAGCCTTGTCCACGATGGAAGCTGAGTTCGTGGCGTTATCAGCAGCGGTACAAGAAGGAGTTTGGCTTAAGAGATTTTTGGATCATTTAGGTGTTATTGAGAAAGCTGCAAATCCATTGTTGATTAATTGTGATAGCCAAGCAGCTATAGCGTACACCAAAGATCCAAAGTATCATGGCAAGACCAAACATATAGACACCAAGTATAACTTTGTAAAAGATATGGTTGCACGAAAGGATGTGAACTTGCAGTACATATCTACGCATAGAATGGTAGCAGATCCTATGACAAAGCCAATACCTAGAGATGTGTTTTGTGGTCATTTAAAATCTCTTGGATTGCGTAGAGTCTGATGTGCTGAATTTATATTTTCCCTAAATTGTTCACATTTAATGAAATTTTGTTTTTCATTGATTAATGTCTATGAACCTTAGTATAATCTTTATGCATCTTAATGCTCAGTGCATTATTTTAAGTTGAGAAGTATGTCGGACAGATATAAGATTAGCCCACTCACACGGGTAATCGCCTGTTTTTCTTGTGTGATAAATAGAGATGAGACTGTTTTAAAGCTTATTATCTAGGTGATAATCAAGAGCTCAAGCTTAAAACACGTATGTCGCCTTAACTAGGTGTTAAGATGAGGACATAATACTAAAGATGTCCGAAAGTAAAATAACCCCACATGTTTTTACTTTATCCGTCTAAGATGCCGATGTGAGTTCGATGAATTTTGTGAATGAGTAGATACGTGAACTCAAGTTAGACATTGGGTATGTCTGAACTATCATCCGTACGGTATTGAAAAGTGTAGACATACGCTCCACGGGAAAGGAGTTAATACCGTAATACGTATTTCATACTACGTATGCATGAGACGACCAATAAGAGTGGCAAAAAGTTTGATCTCAACTTTTATGTCGTGTGAGACTCTTGAGGAAGAGAGTTCCTCAATTTCTTAGTCCCCTCATGACTCTTACTTATTCTCAAGATTTCTATTTAGTGTTTGCTATCTTAGGATGTTGCCAATGGTCATGAGATGATTCGATCTAATGGGGTATTTCTAGAAAAGCAAGCTAGACTGAAATTGAGAGTTTGAAGGAAAGAGGAAGATCGATTTTTGGAGAATCACATTGTAGTTTTGTATTCACTGGTCGACCAATTATAACTGTCTTTGTGATAATTATAATTGTGAATACAATATATATATCATGTTTAAAAGAGATCAATGGAGATATAAATGTGATCGATCGATCTAGGGTATTGCATACTAAATCTACTCGGAGTGTGACGCCCATTATGAGCTGCTATATATTCCTAACAGATGTATAGCAACGAGCTCTCAAAGTATGCTGGTCGCACGGCTTATTCACCAGTATGAATGTTGAAGAGAGGTAAAGAGAATACTGTTCGGCCCACCATGTGCGAGTGGGAGATGAAGGCTTTATTGGCTTTTGGGCTTAAGGCCCATCCGCCCAAGTTGGGCCCAGGAAGCCCGATCCATGGGAATATGGCCCGTGGAAGGGAAGAGGTATAAAAGGGAGGAGAGAGAGAGAAAAAGGCATTGTTTTACAAAAGACGTACATTTTCCTTTTTCTCTTAACATACTCTCCCTTTCTCTCCCATTTTCTTCAAAAGAAAAACAGTGAAGTACGTGAAAGGATTTTGCTTCCTCGGATTGAACATGACCGTTTCTCTTCCTCCATCGACAACCGGTGTTTAATCTGTGGCTAAAAGGTACGCTCGAATCCGTGGTGTGCTTTAGGATCGGTGATGCGTGTTGTTTTCCCAGGCTTCGTCTTCCGCTTGATTTAGGGGTTCGATTCGGTGTCGAATCCAGTTTTCGGGGATCCGTTATTCCCAACAGTGATGGTGCATGGAAATCGGTTAAAGATTATATCACGACCGAATTGTGATGGAGAACTTGGTCAAGATTCAATCACCGCTTGGACTCCGAAAAGCTTAGGTCATGTTTGGTAACCATCCAAATAGGGCCAAATTCTGATTCTTTGTTCTCAGAATCAGTTTGGGCCTAGAATCGCGTTTGGTAAAATTTTTGTTCCCGGGAACAGATTGTGAATAGAATCAAGAACAAAAAAAAGTTGATTTTTGTTTCGGGAACGAATTTGAGAATCAAAATCAAGAACTCTCTTATTTCCCTTTGGCCATCTCGCGACCGCCATCCACCATCGCCCGCCACCGTCCGCCGTCCGCCGCCGTCTACCGTCCACCGCCACCGTCCACCATCCGTCACCGCCGCGAGTTCCGGTGGCAAGCCTAGCCATCGACGAGCTCGCTGAAGGCTTGCCCAACATCCGGCGAGGCTTGGCCTCCTTAGATCTGGCGAGGCCAAGCCTCGCCGCCACCAACGAGCCGGGCAAGCCTCGCGATGCCCGGCCCCCCCGAGGTGGCTAGGCGAGGCTCGCCGGCCACCGGCGAGGCTTGCCCAGCCTTGTCGGTGGCTTTGCGAGGCCTCGCCCTGCCCCGGTGAGGCCGCCCGGCCACCGGCGGGGCTTGGCCTCGCCCGGATCTGCGAGGCCGAGCCTCGCCCGTCGGGAGGCTCGGCCAAGGGCCGATGATAAGAAAAAGGCGAAAAAAAGATGAGGGAAAAAAAAATCTGGCGGTCCCCGGTCCGGAAAATGAAAAGAAGAAAAGATGATAAGAAAAGGAAAAAAAGAAAAAAAAAAAAAAAAAATTTATTTAAAATTTACTTAAAAATTAAAAGAAATTGATTTGGAACAGAATTAGTTAAGCACGATACAAACAATTCTATTCTAGAATTAAAATTTTGGACATTACCAAACGGTGTAAAATGCTTAGAATTAGTTTCCAGGAACAGAATAAAAAAGAATCAGTTTTTATCAGAATCTACTCTCGAGAACAGAATCGTTACCAAACGCACCCTTATTGACCTCCACCACTTGTACAGAAGAAGACTTATGAGCTGGTCTTTATTCTTTGCAAGAAGTGTAAAAGGGCTGCACTAAATCTTTCCCCTTGATCAAAATTCATAAAAGCTTCTCAAAATTCTTGTTCTCCAGAGATAGTGCACGCACGTTATGATAAACATTGGTCCAAGCAGAGAAGAACCCATCTGAAGAAAGAGACGTCTACAAAGAACACAATTACTGAAGATTTCTTCTTTTTGCAGATTTTCCAGCGAGGCATTGATGCCGAACCATCCTGTCCGTCCGTGAGTCACAAAGACCTGATCCTCACCACACCATCAACCGAGGCCAAGCACCACCACGTACCACCGGTCACCTGTTGAGCGGATTCCACTAAGTCCAAATTTGGTAATATCATTTGCGGTGGTAATATCAATGACAGAATTAGGTAATTATCATATCTAAATTTGATTTAGATATTTTTTTGCCTAATACATGCTTTTCAATATCTTACTTGCGTATTTGAATTATCAACGCGTTCCCAATTATATTTTACTGCCTAATTCGCAACCGCACACCGATTTTTTATTTCATCTATAAGGTTTTAGATGGAATAATTAATCACACGGGAATAAAATTGATATCTTGATCTTTAAGGCTTAATATCAATTTATTGATTTTTGTCATGCCCCGATCCTCGGGTACGCACACATCCTTCTACTTGGTCGATTTTATAATGCGATATCCCAGGACTAAGTATCGCCAATCCTTTCGTTTATTAAACACATGCGGAAGCAATTATAAATCTTCAAACAATAACACAATGTGATAGGAAAGCAATGCCATATTTTTCATATTGAAATCCACAACCAAACCTTTATACATGGCATAACTCAAAGTCTATTCACAAGACTATTACTAAAATTATAGTCACATTCTATATGCACAACACAAGGTTCACAAAAGAGGATGGGATCTCAATCCTCATTCGGATTGTAATTGGGATCATCTTGATCCTCTTCTGACTCTTCTTTACTAAGCTCACATCCTTCAAGCTCTTCATCTTTTACCGGCTCATCGTCCTCTTCTGGTTCCTTCTCCATAGGCTCATCTACGGGCCTGAAATGTTGTCCCACAACCGAGATGAGACTATGTCTCAGCAAGTTCTACCCCACTAAGACTCCAATGCGATAACTGGGCTACCTATACACGCAAGGGTCAGAAGACTTACCTTGGCCTCAGATTCCACCTGCATATTAGCACAATTCAATAGGCACCCAAGCAATCACATCACGGATCGATATCTCGATCAATCGACCTAGTTGATTTCATGTCAATCGGACAATTCACCAGTCATTTACATTCAATCAATCAATTCACAAAATCATATCAAAGCAATGATCAATCAACCTAGTCGATTACATACCAAGAAGACCACTTCCGGTCATTTCAATTATTCCAACTCAATTCCCAAATATGAATCACGGTCCTTAGAACACAACTTATCTATAGGTGGTAATCACGGCCCCACCAAGCAACTTTCTTAAATTTAGTGGCTTTACGGTCTCACCCGACCCTTTCCAAGATTCAGTGGCTTTATGGTCCCACCCGACATTTTCAACATTCAGTGGCTTTATGGTCTCACCCGACCTTTTCAAGATTCAGTGGTTTTATGGTCCCACCCAACCTTTCCAAGATTCAGTGATTTTATGGTCCCACCCGACCCTTTCTATAATGCCATACTCTGTCATCGAGCCACATGCATTCTCTAAGGCTACCTTTTCACCAAGATGACATATCCAATCACTAAGTCACGTGTCTTTCCCAAGTGACATTCCAATTCACCGGGCCACATGCATTCTCCAGGTGATTTATCAATTCACTTTCAATATTGACAACCGATACCCGACCAATTCTCAATCATGTAGCCAAAATTGCCTTATTTAAGAATATAACTTAAAAATGCATCATTAAATCAATTTGACACGAATTAAAGCTCAAATAAATAAACGGACTGCTCCACGACATCAACACAAAATTCGGTCACTAGCCATCCCGGTTGAATTTTCAGAAAATAAATAATTAAATAATTAATCTCGGAAATTAATATTTAATTCCTAAAAATTCCATTTAGGCCTGAATTGCCTAATTAACACCGAATAAGGGTCGAGAAAAATCCCAAGAAGCATCCAATAAATACTATAGGCAATTCTCTATCTAAGTACATTAACCAAACAACTAATATGCAATGCAATTAACTAATAATCACTAATCCATTTTAATCTAACCACCTAATTGCAATTAATTAAATCTAATCAACCCTTAAGCATAATTAGTCTACTAAGCAAGAATTAGTAAGATTACTCACTTGGCAAAGCGAAGACCGGAACACCATGACGGCGGCCAAAATCCAAAATTTCGGCGGTGTCGATGCACCCTCAGGCCGTGCCAAGAAAATTTACAAGCCCATAGAAATATCTGGGCTTGGGCCTGCCGGAATTCTTGGGTTGAGCTTGATTTGGCTTCAAGAAACTGGGCTGAACAAATGCAAGCCTCGCTAGACTAGGCTGGACAAGAATGCGAGCTGGGCTTCGCTGAACTCAACTGGGCTTGCGGGTTGCTGGGTTGAAAACTGACGTTGGGCTGAAGATACAGGCCTCAATTGGACTACTGGCCGAACAAGAAGCAGCAATGGCCACTACCGGGCTGATCAAGGAGCTAGCTTCGCTGGCACCGATGCAAGGAAGGAGCTGCGGTGTTTGGTGGAGTCACGTGGAGCTCGGCACAAAGGAATCGACGAAGGTGGGAGACGTGTGGGCTGCAGCTTGCTTGGTAATGGGCTGCTTCGTGGGCATCCAGTGGGCTGGACCAAAGCTGAAGAGTTGCGGGTGACGTGCGGTAGATGGCAGGAGGAGTCAACGAAGGGAAGCTTGCTATTTTCATTGTCTTGGCTGGACAAACGAAAGTGGAGCAGGCTTTGGTGCTGCTTGACTCGCTGAGGTGGACGGTGCGTGGGCGAAGGAGACGCGCGGCAGAAGCTGGAGTTGCTTCGGTCAGCAAGATGGAGTCAGCGGAGGAATTCTTTTGGTGGACTTCGCTGGCAGAGAAGGAGAGTTGACGTTGGTGGACGTGTGTGGCTACGGCTGGGGGAATTTCGGCGGAGAAGATGAAATCTTCGAGGGAAATAAAGAGAAAAAGAAGCAGTTCGTCCAACTGAGGAGAGAGGAAAGCAAAACAGAAGCCACGAAGGTGAAGGGGGAGCTTGGCGTCCGAGAGAAGCTTGAAGATAGGGGACCAAAAGTCAAACAAGTTTATCCCATTTCATCATGAAATGGCCCCCACAAGTACACAAGATTATCCCCTTGTCCCCCAATATTAAAATCTTGCAAATTAATCCACAAAAATCCAATTTGAGGCTAAATGTTGCACCCCCATGGCTAGGTCCGAATTTCTTCAATTTGAATTTCAATTTTTACTCAAACTTCTTCAATTGATGTCCAATTTTGCAAAGAAAAAAGCCCACATCAATTCCACAATCCTCCATCACTGAATGACTCGGTTTGGAAGCCAAAAATCCATTTAGTTTGGCCAATCCGAATTTTCGTTATTTTCCAAATCGTCCGAAACGATTCTCCATAAAAATTCCGAACTCAGCGGAAATTTCTCCGAAAGGCAAGACGATGTCCTATAAATGAACCACAACATGCTCAAATATCCGATTCCCAAAACCGAATTCAGTTTCGTGGTTAAAAATCGATCGAATGCGATTTTAATTCGATCCGACCTACCGGGTAGCTTTTAGGGATTTTACTGCAGTTATACCCCTTAACGGCTTCACCCAATAGATTGGTTAACTCGTGAGTGATCAATTCAGAGAAAAAGGACCATAAGCGTGTCAACAAAATGCCTATTTCATATATTCGGGACGAGATCGAAATTCGGATATCACAATTTTATTGCGAGATAATCAAGCTGATTTGGATATTGTTCCCTGATTCAAACGATGTATGATATCTTTGATGATTCTGAATGATTTAGTGTTTATCTTTTAATTGCTTTATTTATCTCGAAAATACAAAAAAGATTGCATTTGCATATCATATATATTAGAATTAATTTCCTGCATAGAATTGCATGATAGAATAATTAGATTCTTTTCTGGTTACATTAGAATGCATGTCGAGATAAATTTCTAAGTTAAGATAGGATTTAGATAAGTCTATTTCCTAACTTAAAATAGATAATATCTCACTTTAGTTAGATTTTTATTGTTAGTTATTTTTAATTGCAATACAAAAATACAAAAAATCATGCGCATGTCATATAAGATTAGATTCATGAAATGTACATCATTTAGTGATTGTTATCGGGTCCATTTAATTAGAAATTGCATAGCATTAGAGTTAGTTCATTTAGTTAATATTGCATTGCATATTGCATGATTTTCATTAATCAAGTGAAAAAAAAAAGGAAAAAAAGAAATTGTGTGTTAATTAGAAATCATATCTTAGTTGTTGATGTGAATTTTGATCTAACAACACAGATGCTTTCGTTACTTTGAGGTAAGTTTTTTTTTGCAATTTATTCATTATTTATCTGGGTGTTAAATTGGTGGATTGCGCACCCATATGATCACCTCACATGTTATGGAGATAAATTAAAATCAATCCAAAGTGCCTGCAAAAACATTTTTGAAAATAAAAGAAACGGTACAAAAAAAGGCATTAGAGAAGTCTAGTGTAATTAAGTCCTCGTACTTGAAATCTCTAGTTTGTAGGAGTAAAATAATCCTCTCATTATTTTACTTAGGTGTCTAATCCACCTATCGTAAACTAATTAGTGGCAACTCCTAAATAAAACCCATTTGCATGTTAAGAAATTTAAACTTAAGTCGCGAGTTGGTCTGGACTTGGGAGAGCCCGAGTTAAGTCTAGGCTTAACAATCCATTAGCCAAACCCTAGATGGTTCACACCCGAAAATTTGGTCGCGACACCCAGAAATAAAGAAGATAATCAGTCCCTCATTATATATTTTCTCAATCCTACCATTTAATATTGCAAAATTGTCGCTATTTACCTAATGGTGTTGACTCCAACTATGTGACAGCCTGAATTTTGAGATTTTTTTTTCGATTAAATAAATCAGGCCTTTCATCAATGCGCCGATAGTGCTATTTTCTGAGCTGATCACTCACCGGATAACTGGACTATCTGGGGAAGCAATTAAGGAATCTAAATGCAATGGACTTGAGAATTCGACCAAGAATCGACTGCTTGACCGTGTTGATCTGCAAGGGTCATTACGACACTGTCGAAATCGATTAGAGACCGTAAATAAGTCGACTTGATTGAGATGATCAGAGTGTGGGTAATTCCACTTCATTGCAAAATACTTGTCGATCGGCATTAGATTGATTTTTCTATCGTTTTGGTACCCGGTGCCCGTAATTGAAATCTCAAGATTTTCACGACAGCCGAGAGTCACCAATGTGTCGAATATGTACAATGTAAATCGAGATAAATCAATCACGGGTCAATTGCACTAAAAATTCATAAAAGTTACCCGGTGGACTAGGTCACGCTAAAATCACATCGGATTGAAATTAACCACGAAGTTGAGCTTGAATTCAGAAATTGAAAGTTCTATCACGTCACTATCTATTTTAGGAACATTGATTCATCCTCCAAATAATTTTTGGAGATTCTGAGATTTTTACGGAAAATCGTTTCGGACATCGTGGAAATTAACAGAAATTCGGATGGGCCAAACTAAAGGAAATTTAGACTTCCAAAGTTCGAGCCTTTCAAATGTTAGGATTTATAGAAAATTGTTTGGGAATTTTCTTCATCGAAATTGGACCTCGATTTGAGGAATTTGGAGATGATATTGAAGCTCATTATTAGTGAAATTCGGACCTAGGCTTGGGGGCTGCATTATTTGCATTTAAATGGGATTATTATGGAAATTATAATGTGAAGAAAAAAATAGGGGACATGCTTTTATTGGATTAGATAATTGCTTGACTTTTCTTCCACACCGGCGGTTTCTCCAGCAAGTCTCGCCGACTTCATCTCCACGGCATCTCTCTCTCTCTCTCGTTCCTATCCATTGCCTCTCTTTTCTTCATCTGCTTCAGCTTTCACTTTTGTCTCCTTTTACCTTGCTTTCATTCTCGTTCACTTATGGCCGCATCATCTCCATCCCTCTCTCTCTTCCTGCTCGGTCAACCCTCGCAGCAAAGCCCACCATCGAAGACTCCACCGAACGCCAGCAAACTACCCGAAGCCCTGCCGTCTCCACCGAACCCATTTTTTCTCCCAAGCTTCGCTCACGCTGCCACGTCCACGAGTCAACTACCGTGGATCCCTCCTTAGCAAATTCCCTGGCAGTTGACCGCAAGCCGTTTGTCCCTCTCCCTGCAACGACACCGCCCCATCTCCTGCCCCACCGTCTGCCGCTGTCTGCCATCATTTGTCTTTCCCTGCTCCACCACCACAACGACACCAGCTCCTCCTTGCTGCTTCGGATTGGCCTGGTTCGCTCGAAGTCAGCCCGCAGCAACGGCCCAGCAGCTCTCATCTTCGCTCGTGGATTAGCCCAGCAAATTCCAGCGAAGCCGAACAGCCCATCTTCAATCAGCAGCCCAGTTCGTGTAATTCCAGTCCATCCAAAGAGAGTCCACGTGAAGTTCAGCCCAACTTCGGCCCAAGAAATCAGCAGTCCAAGCCCGTGAATTTTAGCAATCCTGTCCGCAATTTCAGCCTTGGGTCCAGGCCATTAGAAGCCCAATTCCAAGCCCAACCCTGCGAAGCCAAGCCCAACCACAAGTTCAGCCCAAGCCCATCAATTTGCTGTGGGCTTGCAAGGCCTATTGGGCCCGGTTCGAGCCTCGTCGATGCAGCCAAAAATTCATAATTCGGCCGCTGTCGTGTCGTTGTCGGGGTGATCTGGCCTTCGCATTTAATCAAGTGAGTTTTTCTCACTAATCCCCGCTTAGTAGGCTAATGATGCTTAGGGGTTGTTTATATTTAATTAAGTATAATTAGGTGGATAGATTAGAGTAGAATAATTAAATTAGTGCTTTATCAATGCATGTTAGACAATTGGTTAGTGATATTAGTAAGTAGACTCGCGTTATTATTTATTGAACGAATTTCAAAAATTTTCCGGGTTTGTTCGGGCGTCCAATTAGGCATTACAGGCTTAAATTGGATTTATTACATTTATTTAATATTTTTCGTAATTAATTAATTAATTAATTATTTTTCGGAAATTAGGCTGAGAGAGCCAACGGCCGAAATTTTATATTGATTATGGTAGTGCAGTCTGTTTATTTATTTGAGTGTTAATTTGTGCTGAATTGATTTAATTGTGATTTTATGATTATTTTCCTAAATTAATTAATTTTGATAAATTAATTGTATGATTGGAACATGACATGTATAACAGCTCGATGGCTCTATATGTCATATTGAGATAGGACGGTATGATATGCCGGCTTGGTGGCTCCATATGTCATATTGAGAAAGGACGGTATAATATAATGGATCGATGGCTCTATATGTCGTCTGGAGAAAGAATATTATACTATATTAACTCGATGAATTGTATGTCATCTTAAAGAATGGATAGTATGCTAGTTATTGGCCTTTGGGGCAAGCTACTGTCTATATATCACCTAGAGTGAGTAGTCTTAGATTTTGATCAGATTCATAGATAGTATGAAATGGGCCGACCAAGAGATGGTTATGATGACATGTAATCGATTGAGTCGATTGATCGCTGAGTCGATCCTATTGGTTGAATTGATGGGTTGATGTGATTGTCAGTATTTATTAATTGAATTGACTTGCAGGAAGGGATTGGGTCAATGTAAGTCTTCTGACTCGTATTGTACTTAGGTAGCTCTAAGGTGTATTGGTTTCTTAATTGGGTCTTAGTGGGGTAGAACTTGCTGAGACGTTATTTCACTGGTTATTATATAATAATTTTCAGATCCTTAGAGGAAGTTAGTGAAGGACCGAAAGCCCCAAAATTTGGGAATTTGGAGATCGAAGAATCGGTGTACATATCTGTCTAGTTAATCATAGGACAGTTCCCTTTTGTTAAGTCGATATTTTGTAAGTGACCTGATGTTGTGAATAAACTTGTTTGTTATAAAATGTTTGTTTTGGTTGGAAAAAGTTGGCCATACTTTTCTATCCGATTGTTTTATTGTCCGTGGATTTTATATCTACTTCCACATGCGCATTTAAAATGAAAGGGGGTCGACGATGCGTCTTAGGGTGTCGTTATTAATTGACTAGGTAAGGGAAGGGTGTGTGCTCAAAGATCGGGCGTGACAAACTAACTTTTCAGTTGAATGACAACAACGTGCCCTTTTCAGTTGAATGACAACAACGTGCCCTGAGGGCCTGCTAATGCCGATTACCCACTCCATGGATAACACAACCTCCAACTCATGGGATTAGGAATGCAATGAACTAACATTATTAACGGAGAGAGGAACGACATAGGACGAAACCGTATTATTGTTAGACAATGAGTTTCGAAATTCAATGACAAAAAGAAAAGGGAAAGTGGATGACGTGATAAAAGAAAAAAGTACAAATTTGTAAACAGAAGTTAATCTTTGACATAAAAAGAAGATAACCTTTCTGTCTTTGAAAAGTTTCTACTATCTTGCCATAGGGACACTGTCACAATGTATCTCTGAAGACGTTACTTCAAAAGAACTGCTTGATTTGTTCACCAAAGACTCCCTCAACTCTGCCAATACATGATTTATGTCTGGCCTTTGAATCGCCCTTGGTTGTGTACAAGACATAGCAATCTCCACCACTTTCCAAGCCGAGTTGATGTTGAATTTTCCATGTAACCTAGGATCCATAATCCTCTGTATATCACCACTTTCAATGATGGGAATTAGCTGTTCAAGTATGTGAATGAAGTCGCAGCCATCCCGGCTTCTCATTACTGCAGGTTGGCCTGTGATTAACTCAAAGAGTACAATTCCGAAACTGTAAACATCACTCTTCTTGTCACGATTTCCAGAAGATTGAAACCTGGGAAGGGGGGAAAATAATATGGATCTTAAATCAAAGATAAAATCTTAGGCAATGTCAATATTGCTATGCCATTAAAGATCCTAAATTGAACTAGATCAATGATGTTAAGCTTTATCTATTACTCGGGGCCAAGGTAGCCAAAGGTGCCGGCAGGACGAGTTGACACATGAGAGTCATTTTCAGATGCAAAAGCTCTTGATAGGCCAAAATCAGCTAATTTGGCTTGGAAGTCTTCATTCAACAAAATGTTTGAAGTCTTCAAGTCTCTATGGATGATGGGTGGCTTGCAACCATTATGCAAATAATCCAAACCTGAAATCTTTGCAAAAACAATGTTAACAATGCCAAAGCAATGATGGCAAAAGACCTACCAACTGTGGATATCTTATCATGCACCTTGTGCTGCATCCATAGCTATTTGTAGTCTCTTACTCCATGTCAAGACCTTCGGATGGTCCTCTGTTGGATGCATCTTAGTGTTCAATATAAGCAAGATATAATCTTATAGGATTATTTTGCAGAAGAACCAATACAACAAAACAGGAATACAAACCTGACAAATGTTGCCTCAAATTTCCATTGGCCATGTATTCATATACTAATGCCTTGTGCTTGGAATCATCGCAATATCCAAATAAGGAAACCAAATTTCCATGGTGTAGAATCGCTAAGAGTTGTGCCTATGGTATTAGGAATGTGAGTCATTATAACATATACTAACAATAGTCTAAGATGAAAGTTTCTGAACAAATATTTGCCTAAGTGTTGGCATAAGTTGATTTTCAAAGGAAGAGTAACTGCATTATTTTGTCTGACCTCAGCTTGAAATTCTTTGAACCCTTGCTTTGATGATTCAGAGAGCATCTTCACAGCAACCATGGTGCCGTTATCTAGTGTGCCAAGATATACATTTCCAAATCCACCTTTACCTATCACTTGTCCAAAGTTCCTAGTGATTTTTGAGACCTCTCCATACTCAAAAGGTCGATTCTTTAATCTTGGTGTCCTCTCACTAGATTCTGTAGCAAAAAGGTTCCCATTAGTAGTGCGGCTACCACTTTAATTAGTGGACTTCCAAGGCAAATAACTCCAATTGCGTCCTCAACAATTAAAAGACGTATGAGAGGTTTTTTCTGATCCCATTTCAAGATTCATATTAATGGAAAAGAGGACAAAAATCAAGAGATCTGCGTTGGGATTCTCTGTCACCTGCCTTTAATATGCTAACATGTGGATTGTTTTGCTTTGCTCAATACAAATAGATAAGTTCGAGATTGCACAATCAAACTTTCTTTGTAGGACAATTAGAATACTATGGACAAACTTGCACTCTCAAGTTGTTATTAGTCCTTCCGATGCATAGCACATTAATTTCGACGAGAAAAATCAGAAAATTTATTGTGGATAAGGTTAAGCTCAATAATGCATATTCTCTTTGTGATGCTGATGCCACAATGCTGTGGTGATCCCGTTTCTCTCTTATCTCAATGCTCTTGTGATCATTACGTGACTCATATTACTAGCTTTGGGAAAATTTGATTATATCCAACTTTCCTTTATTCCTCCCAATATCGATAATGTAAAAAGAGACTCTTAGGGTGCGTGAGAAGAGGATAGCAAGGTGCTGAGTTGTAAATTCTCAGATCCTAGAAAAGACATTGTTGCAGATAGAAATGTAGCAAAGGAAAAGCATAGTCAAGATTTTGTCAAATGTAATGTAAATTGCGCGAACAAGACAAGTAAGAAAAAGTACCTGGCATTTGTTCAAATGCCTCACTAGTTTTAGAACAAGTCTGTTTCCATTTGATTAACCAAATAATTGCAAAAGCACTAAAGAGAGCCCCAAAGAAGCTTGAAACTGATGTAACTGTAACAAGTATGGTCTCTTGTTTCTTCTTACGTGGGCAAGGATCAGCCAGGCAAAGATGCACGTTTCCTGTCAAACTGCCACAAAGAATGAAGGAGTTGGACCGAAATTCCTATCAACAAGTGTCCAGATTGATTTGCCAAATGCAGATCAAAAGTTGGCCTTCTTATTTGCCTCTAATCACAATAAATAGAACATGTCGGATAGTCTTTCCACCTTATAAAGTCGTATATGACTCAACGAGAGAGAGAGAGAGAGAGAGAGAGAGAGAGAGAGAGAGAGAGAGAGACCTCATGTTTAAAGTACTGTCCCGAACCCTATTCTTAAGAGCTTCAGGAATTGATCCAGTCAGGTTGTTTCCACTTAAATTTCTGCAAATATAGCCATGATAAGAGATTGTCCACTTTAAATACTTCGCTGCTTCAGCTAGAGACATTAACTTACAAAAGCTAAGATGTGGTAACTCAGCTAGAGTTTTTGGTATTGATCCTGTAAGCTGATTGTTGGACAAATCTCTGGGAATAGCCAAAAGCAAAATGTTACCACACATTAGGGTGGTATTTCTATAGCCTGTCTCCTAAAACACAACCGAAATTATTCAATCATGAGTTGACTCCTAGGGGCTGTTTAATCATGAGTGACACAACTTACAAGTATTCAATCGTTGATAGATGAGAAAGTGACGGGACTATGGGGCCCATCAAATTGCTAGAGTTTAGTTTCCTGCATCATAGATCAAAAGAGAGGATCCTGTCATTGCGATCTTCATAAAGCGATCATTTTTTGGCACAATGAAAAAAGTTTGTACTATCAATTCTTTCGAATGAAAATATTTTAGATCCTTCCAGTGTAAATGTTCCAGATACTAGAAGATGATTCAAAATGGTCAATCTCATTCCTTGCATGGATCTTGCTCTCTCCCTCTTTTGTAATTTATGGTTGTTTTCGAGTACATAATAACTATTTGCGGTAGACCTAATACTTGCTCACCCACAATGCAGTTTCGAATACTTATGATAAAATTGGAAAACTAGGCTATTGGTGAATGAAGTTGAAAAAAGAACATAACCATACATCGGAGAAGGGAGCATTTATTGCTAATCGATGAGTATATAACTTGTCATGACCAGCCCCATTCATTTGGAGCAAGCTCCCAAAATAAATACTCGATGCTGACTTTTTTGGGGTGTGTGTCAATTTAAGGATCAATTTATGAGCTTTCTTCAATGGTATGCGAAGTTTAAGTTGTCAAAGACTCCCTCTATTAAAACACTGAAGTTCCAATCACGCCCCAAAAACTTGACAAAAGCATGACAAAGTTCTTGATCTATCTAAGAATTCACATTGGAAGCTTGCATTCATCCTAAGTGTTCTTCCTCATGATACATTAATCTTTTGGTTGTCATGATGAACAAGAATTCTTATTAAGTTCACCTAAAAAACTAGTATTATCTAAGAAAATTCGCTGGGGGACTCACAGGGATATAATCCTTGGAGGATTTCCATAGCTACAGATTAGACCATCCCATGTGTAATCGCTTGGTACACATGGATCACCTTGCCAGTTTTCTCTCTTAATGTGATACGTTGCTTTGATGTCATTGATAGCTTTCACTGCAATTTAATCACAAAAAAATCAATTATTTATAGAGAAGGATGGAGATGCAAAAAGCTGTTGTGATCCATATGCATCATGCAGACTTAGTTTTTCAAAAGAATTGTAATATTCCAGGGCTTCAATTTGAAGAGACTATTCAGCAATAATTACTAAGCAAAAAGTAGCCAAAGCAAGGAATTAAACAGATAGAAGAGTAATATTTAGTCACATATGTTGATCCCAACAAAGCAACTATAGATCAGAGAGTTCACAAATAACTTAAGACCCACAGTGATGACTAGTATATTTAGCGTTGGCTACCTGAATCTTGATTATTGACAATAGACTATTTGTGTGCTTAAAACAATAAAAACATGTAGAAGAATAAAAGCATACCATCATCATGTGCTGTGGGTACATTTGGAAGATCAACAACGTTATAGAGCTCCATGGCATTGAGGATCGGTGGATTTCCAGACTTATTCATCGAATTAATCGAGAGGGTGATAACTGGCCATTTGACTGGACGAGAAACTACAACCACTGGCTTTAAGTATTCAAGGCTCACCGTCTCCGCGAATTGATTATCGTTCATGGAAATTGTGAACTCCCTCTGCGGGCCGCTCAGTTTCTCAATCTCCATGAAATGTAAGTACACAATCCATATCTTCGGTGGTGCCCCTGGCAATGATGTCGCATCGTTGGTCGGTTGTGCATCTGTTGTCCACTCTAAATACAAGGGAGAACTCGAACTCATTGTCCCTTGAGCGGTTTGAAGAACGTCCCTTGAAACCTTATAAGCATTACTATCATTAGATAAATCAATCGCAACTGTGGTGTTCAGTGTCGACCAGTTAGGGAAGTGCCAAGGTGTCCACATCCGATCATAAACATCGTCCCTGTACCTGTGTAAGGCATTTTGACAAATAGTTTAAGAGTAAACAGTTGAGCAATTGACTGAGTGACTAACAAATGCCAATTCATGTGGATATGCAATGTAAATATTAAAGCTACTATATTCAACACATATACTAGTGAAAAACTGATGCCTTTGTTGGTTTTCCAAAAATCAAACATCTCGCTTGCGGTTAAATGCCAAACTTTTCGACCAAAAACTAAACGTATAACTTTGAAATTGCAATGTGATGCGTAGATGAATATTTGTTTTTAGAGAGAAATTAATTGCCATGGACATGTAACACGTAGAGCGATAACTTGAAAATTGCAATATGATGTCTAGATGGAACTTTTTTTTTTCGAGGAAAAGATGGTTTGAATTGTATTGGGACTTACCTCATCCATAGCTGGAATCTTTTGAACTTCGAAATAACAATAAATATTAATGATATATTTTATGTAAAATGAGTAGGTTTGTGCTATTTTCACCCCTTATTTGCTCCTAACACCCTAAACTACATTGAAATGACTACATTATCCCTTGTGAGCCCACTCTTGATTTAAAAATATTTCTTACCTTTTTTTTTTGTTTAAATTTCATTAGAGATGAAAGTACCATGCTCCTAACAAACAACAATTATTAAGGTTAAATATGAGGTCCACTCTTGATTTAAAACTAATGCTTCCTTCTTTTTATTTTTTATTTTTGGCTTTTTCCTTTTCTTTGTCATTTGAAGCAAAATTTGTTTACTTCTTCTCCAAAAGCACTTTGTTCGGTAGAGAGTTAACTAATCATTTATCATTTTTTTTTGATTAAAAAAATAATTGTTTTTATATTTCTTTTTTTGTATACTGGGAAAATATTATTAAAAAATAATTTAAGCACAAGTATGATGATAAGCTTTGAGTAAATTGTGAATAATGCATACATCAACCACAATATTCAAATTTTGAGTAAATTCTAGAAAATTTGTACAAAAAATCAAGGTTGAAAAATTAATAATCATGAGAATAATCTAGGGAAATAAAGTAAACAATTTGAAAATAAAACTAACATTTCTTCACTCTGATATATGATAAGTACTTGCTTAAATTAAAATAATGGAGAATAAATTTTTAAAAAGACAAACATAAGGAAATGCTGAAATTTAATGGGTGTTGAAGAAGCGGACAGTATGAAAAAATTTCTTGGAAGAGATGTGGGTAAGTTTTTATTTTAGAGAAACTGAAAAAGAATAAGAAAAAAGGTAAAAATAATTTTAAATCAAGATTGGGACCTGTATGGAATAAAATAGTTAATTCAAAGTGATATGAGTTATCAGGAGCCAAGAAAGGGATAAAAATAGCGTGAGCCAATGAGTATTATCAACAGGTTTTGGAGATATATTATTAACAAGAGTCTTGGGCACTAGTTAAGACCGCTAAAATTAGTAGAAAGGCATGCCAATATGTTTGGAAATTGAAAATTAACATATTTCAAGAAAGTAAAGTACTTTAAATAGAAATATACATATTTTCGAAGCATAATTAATAGCCATTAACAAATGTCCTAAAAGTACTTCATGAGTAGACATCGAGTTCTCGCGTATACTAGACATAATTAGTGCTTTGTGCATCTTCTTGTACTGGTTTATAATATGTATACACACACATATACACATTTAAGCATAAAGAGAATATCTCATTAATGTTGTGGTATGAGATTCCAATGTTAACATAGCATTAATCATTTTTAGCATCTTAGATAATGAAATAATTAACGTGATATTTTGACCTATAATCTTGCATTTGTTGGGTACACGTAATTTTTATAACTTAATACAAAATATTGTGACAATATTAATGTGGAAAACTTCTTTGATACAAAAGAGGTACAATTAGAATAGAAAAATAACGAAGAGAGAGGAAGGGAGAGAGACAAGAGTAATAAAATAGATAACAAAATGGGTGGAAAATGCAACAGAAGTACTCCTTCCAAGAAGCATAATCAATCCGTAGTGTCAACCTTAAAGGAAACACTTAGGGAGGACACTGTTGTCAGATATTTGTTAGCAAAAGTGTACATACGTCGCATGTATGCAAAAATATCATCTATAAATTTTTGAAAAATCATCTTATCATAACTTGTTAGAATTATTTTATTAATAGAAAGAAATTATCAACACAATTTAAAGGAATTGAACACATCTATGGATAGAAAGTATAAGACTATTTATAAGATAGAAAATGTTATAATTTAGATTTGAAATACTTGGGAGATAAAATAAAATTATTAATTTACAGAATTGTCTATTTAAAGAATTTTTACAAGATTTTGGAGAAGAAAAAAAGAGTGCGATATCTTAAAATATATTTATCATATTTTCGCTAATTGAGAGAAGCTAAACAATACAGAAACTAGTACCTGGTAAACCCCATGCTATGCTAATTCTACACAATATATATATATATATATCTCAAATTTTGTAGATAACACACGTGCAATGATTACCCTAAAATAAATAAGTGATGTTATGCAATTCTCACTTTATTATATTAGTAATTCCTATAAATTTAATGAATTTTTATTAGCAAGTCGAAAAATAATTACTGTTTCATACTAATATATGTGTAAATGTATTAAACTTTTTAAGCAATTCATCAATGAGTTAACTTGTTATGATGGAGTAACTTAGGTGTTTTTGATACATACGCTAAATACTAAGTTTGATTGGGATTAAAGTGCAAGATTCCAAATAAGTTTATTTTATTTTTTGCTTCAACCTAATGGCTTTTCTTTTTTCTTTTTTATTTATTCTGTCTCATCATTTAGTGATTTTTGTTATAATCTTTGACATCTAGGCAACTATCTTTGTTGATTATTTCAGCAGTTTTTCTGTGCTGTAATTTATTTATTTTTTCATTGCCTTTTTCGTACTTGCCGACTGGCGCCTTCAATTGGAATGGCAAAATTCGATGTGGAAAAACTGAATCTCTCTTTACTAATGATTACTATACATTTGTATTTCAAAAATGAATTGATTACCTGAACCAATTTGCCACCGAGGTTTGTCCCAGGTTGATCCGCGTACTTAATTGCAAGAACCCAGATTCCAGTGGATAGACGTCATCGTCCAAAGCTCTTAGTTCCAATGCCGAAATAAAGGGCACTCCGTTGCCAGTTTTCACAAGACACACTCGTATGTCATCTGCCTTGGGCACATAAATGATCTCTTCGACAATAGCAGAGGAGGCACCCACCGTGGCCCAATAATTAACATCGATGTATAGGTCGAATAAAGGAGCCTGATTCTTCCCATCATAATTCCCGTAACAAAATAATGCCCTAATCAAGTATTTTCTGTTCTTGCCTTGGTCTGGTCTCAAAGTGTAACAATTCCTCAATCCATCCGGAAAAAACCTTAAATTTGTAACACTGTAGATTACTTTGATATATCAACCCGGATATTGACATGTTTTTCCCAGAGCCTATAACCCATCATCCACTTTATATGTCATATTAGTGTTTTCATCTGTGTAGTCATTGGGTGCCCCACAATCGATGCTGATAAAACCTTTTATATTTAGAGAAAAGAAAATGTCAATGAAATAGATCTGTGATTTTTCTATTTGGACCATTGGAACAAGTACAATGAATCTTGATTATTCACTCACTCCATACCATAGTAACTGATATACCGTCAGTTTGACGCCGAAGCAAGTGAGAATGAATATAAAGAAGAGACCATTGTGTTTCATTAAAGGGTTAAAACTCATGGATCGCTATAAGCAATGACATTGTACAAAGCGTGGACGCGAGGGAGGGAAAGAAGCCGGGGGGGGGGGGGGGGGGTGTTGGTGGGGCGCGGGGGCGGGTTGGTTGGGGGAGGAGAGATACCTGGTTGGGCTTGAACCACAAGGACTAGTGCTGAAGTTAAAGAAGCAAGCAGCGCAAACGAGAAAGCTGTAATTGATCTTTCCATTGTGGTCGAGTAGTGGAGATTTTCGAAGAGAGAAGTGTGAGGAAGATATGTGCATGCAAGGGTTATATTAATATCGTCCGCTCCCCATGCAACTGACACCATCTTATTGACCCATAGTCGGGCGATAATTATGCAAATTATTTTCTTCTTCCATTGAAAATATTGAGAGGATAGAAAGTGACACCCGCCCCCACTTGGTGCTCATAATTGACGGAGACATGGCTACAGCTCAAGAAAGATCAAGATTTGCAGCTAGGTCTTCATTTATAGCCAAGAAGACCAAGATTTGCTTGTAATTCCGCCCTCAAGCAGTGCCCGTAATTGACGGAGACATGGCTACAGCACAAACAGACGAAGAGACCAAGACTTGCAGCTAGGTCTTTGCCTGCAAATGTATCAAAGTTTAAGTACCAAAATTTATGTCAATAGACAGCTTTTCTTACACCGATCATTATTATAATACACCGTGAAATTAGCTTTTTTAACCATGGTAAATTTTGAGATGAAATGTCTGATGATAATAATAAAATGTTGATTTTGTAATTTCATGTAGTGGTTTTTTCACTCTTATATATTTTTACTTGTTGCCTAACCTGGAAATTTATTTGGACATATACTAAGCTAAATTCTATGTAGAAAACAAATTGGACATTACCAGTAAAGTGGGGGAAAAAGGGGGAAAAATGTTGAACAAACGTTTGGCAAGAAAAGAATAATCATTTTTGCCCCTTTTTGAAGGGATTCAACCGTTCTTTTTTTCCATACACGAAACGTGTGCCCATTTGCTAGTACTATTAATATGAATACAATGTAAAAATTATTAAAATATCATCATTCAATGTCATTCCCACAGCATTATTTCATACCAGCCAACCACAATAATCCCTATTCCAGTTTATTTCCACATTTTACCAAACAAAATACCGGAATAGTCATGCCATGCCATTCCTTGATTCCTTTCCACTCCGCCATATCAAACACAATATTACATACAGCGGTACGTTAGTAAAGTACTTTCAATGCCGATGATCTTCCCAAAAGATGACTATGGATGATTGAATATTTCACGGAATATCTTGATCATTGGAAGAAAACAAATATCAATATTAAATTTTGGGAACAAAGTCAGCAAACCTATTGAGATTGTTATTTATTAATAAGTAGAGATTATTCAGGAGTTTCAAATAATCTGACATGTTTTTCAATGGGATATATTGGAAGATAATTTGTCCCAAAAAGCAAAGTTACACATAAAAGTGCTCTAAATTATTTTGTCCATCAAGGAGATTGCAGTGATTATCGATCGCTACACTTCTCGAGCACGATGATGGCCGTTTCCACTTTGTTTCTCTGAAAGCTCTCGCTTTCGACGCGGCTTCTTTTGGCTAAAAAGCCTGAAGGCATCACGCCAAAGTTGAAAGTGTTAGAATAGTTAGCATTGATTCCTATGAGAAGTCCCACATTATCAAAATTGAAATTAAATCATTTTTTGATATATAGTCATTTACCAAGATATCATTAACTCAAGTCTCCAGTAAGTAGGTAATAAAATTCTGAGGGTATTACTATGTAATATTTTATTTTATGCTGTGGGGACTATATATGCATATATATGTGACATCCTGATTTTGAAATATGATTTCGATGAGATGAAATGGGCATTTCATCAACGTGTCTATAGCAGTTTTCTCTGAGTTGGCTACTCACGAGTTAACTAGCTTACCATGTGAAGTCGTTAAGGAATCTAAACACAATAGACTTGATAATTTGATCAAGAATCGACTGCTCGACCGTGTTAATCTACAAGGGTCATTACGATACAGTCAAAATCAATCAGAGACCAGAGATAGGTCGATTCAATAGAGGAATGTGATTAGTGCGTGGGTGATTCCACCTAATTGTAAAATTTCTATCGAATGGCACTAGACCGATTTTTTTGTCATTTTCGTACTCTGTGTCCGTATTTGAAATTTCGAGATTTTCATGACAACTGAGAGTCGCCAATATGTCGAAGATGTTCGTTGTGGCTCGAAAATAATCGACCACGGGTCAATTGCATTAAAAATTCCTAAAAGCTACCGGATAGATTAAGACGCGTTAAAATCACGTCATATTGAAATTAACCGCGAAATTGAACTCAATTTCATAAATTGAAAGTTTTTTTGTGTCACGATTTATTTTAGGAACGTCGACTCTTCCTCAAAAGAATTTTCGGCGATTCTAGGATTTTTACGGAAAATCAATTTGAACATTTCGGAAAACGAACGGAAATTCGGATGGGTGAAATTGAAGGGAATTTTGGCTTCCAAACTGAGCTATATGCTGATAGGAACTTGTAGAAATTGTGTGGGCTTTTTTTTTTTTTCAACAAAATTGGACATCAAATTGGGGAAATGAGAGAAGAAATTGAAGTTTATTTTGAGGAAATTCGGAGCTATGGTTGGGGGCTGCAACTTTTGCACCAAAATTGGATTTTTTGTGAATTCAATTATAAGAAAGTAATAGGGGGGACAAAGGGATATACATGGAGGTTTTTAGAGGACAAAGCTTTAATGGACTAGATAATTTCTTTTGACTTTTGGCCTTTTTTCTTCTAATCTTCTCGAGCACGTCCAAGCTGGCCTCCATCTTCATTGAGCGATCGTCCCTCTCTGCCTTTTCCCTGCAACTGCAGCTTCTTTCATTTGTTGTTTTTCATCTCCACCGACGCTCCTTCAAGCTGCCACGAAGACAGCTTGCTCCATCCTGGTCCACGCCTCCAACCGAGTCAACCAGAAAAGCCGATGTTGACCCTCAAAACCCCACCTTCTGCCAGCGTTTCCCCTCCATCTTCACGAACTCACCACCCACCCACCGTCCACGTGCATCACCAGAAAATCCCCACGCCCGTGACAGCCCTTCCTCCATTTCTCCTTCGCCCGCACGACCAGCCCACCGATCCTTCCTTCACGTTGCGATAGGCCCGCACACCTTCCATCTTCGTCAACCCACCCCCGCCGAGTAGCCCAGCAACGTTTTCGCCTTCTGCAGAGCCAAGACAGTCCTTCGCCGTGGACTGCAAGGCATTTTCAGCCCGGTCCAAGCTTCCCTCGGCCTTGCCATGAGCTCAAGTCTCGGTCGCCATTGTGCCGCTGTCGCCGTAAACTAGTTTTCGCGCTAAACCAGTGAGTTCATGTTCTAATCCCTAATTAGTAGGCTAATGGCACTTAGAAGTGGATTAGTTAGCTAATTAGTGGGTTAGTTAAGTTAATTAAGCTTAGCATGATTTAGTTAGAGTAAGTATATAGTTGGTTATTTAGTTAGTTCAATTAGAATAGTTAGGTGGATTTAGTTAGGAATTAGTTAGTTTATATAATTAGTGTAATTAGACTGAATTAGGTAGAATGGTTAGATTTAATTGTTAGTTAGATTAATTAGCCTGGTTAGTTTAGGTTAATTTAATTAAGTGCTTTAATTTATTTATTTTGTAATTTATTTAATTGCCGGTAATTTATTTAATTATTAATTATTTTTCAGAAATTAGACTGGGATAGCCGGTGACTGGAATTTCGTGCTGATTGCAATGGTGCGTTTAGTTTATTTAATTGAATGCTAATTTGTGCAAATTGAGTGGAAATTATAATTTTTGGTATTTATCTTAAAATTAAGTAATTTCAATAATTAATTAGAAAATATCGAGCTTCGGTTTACAATGCTAAAAATGTTTGTATGGACTATATTAAATAGTGGGATTTTCCAAAAGAAAGATATTATATTTTTGGCTCAGGCCGACCGTGTACCTACACACGATTATTTTTATCGGGTATTTTTAACATGAAGAAAATAGGCCAAGATATTATTTTAATTGAGGAATTTAAGTGCGAAGCACAATGTCCTTGGTCGGGTGAACGATACTTTTATGTGGAAAGCAGTCTTGAGGTAGACGTTGTCGTGCTCAATGGGGCAAGGCAACTCCTAGCTAGGTGACAAATAAGTCCACTATGTGACGGATAGATCTACCGTGTGTCAATTAAATCCGCTATGTGACGGATAAATCCGCTGTGTGATGGATAAAACTAATGTGTGACGATTAGGTCTACTGTGTGCTAGGTAGATCCAGTGTGTAATGGATAGTTCCGCTATGTGATGGTTAGATCCACTGTGTGACGATTAGATCGTACCTGTGAGACGATTAGATCATACCTGTGTGACTGTAATCAATTGGAATGCATGATAGGTCATGCCTGTGTGACAGTGAGCAATTGGAATATATGATTGACTAAGATGTGATGATTGATGGAGATGTGATTTGAGACGCTCCAATTGATCGAGTGTTATCATTGCATTTCTGTGTTATATAAATTGTACTGACGTGCAAGGAGGATCTGAGACGAGGTAAGTCTCTGTGGTTGTGTGATTGTGTGGTTAGGATGCCTTTAGGCGTATTACCCTCCTAATCGAGATTTAGAGTGTGAACTCATTGAGATTTATATCTCACCCCATTGTGGGCTTTAACTTTTTCAAGATCATAGAGTGGAGAACCTGGAGCTGAGCTGAGGGAATTTGAGGTGTAGGTCAGATAGGACAGTTTCCTTGAGAGCTGGTTTTTTGAAGTCTTTTGGTTGTTGGCTTTTGTACGTGACTCAGTATGTTTTTAAAAGCATGTTTTGTTTGTGAATATGTTATCCTGCTTTTCTATCCCGAGATGGTTACTGTCAGGGGATTTGTTGTTCGCTTCCACATGTGCAATAAAATGAGAGGGTCGGCGACTTGTCCTTGGAAGTCGCAGTTTTATTATCGACCACAAAGGGATGGGCACGCGCTTGAGGATCGGGGTGTGACAATATAACGTGATAAATCAATTTTACAACTTGTTACCACATTTTTTTTGTACATTATGATGAAACACCGTAATATTATTCAACACAAAAAATGTACCATAGAAGTTATCGTTCATGATGATCAATTACTACAGCGAAAAGTAAAATAAACCAGTAATTTGTCGACAAATATAACTACATCAATTGAGTTGGATAATTGTGATGCCATACCAGTCTATGTAAACTAATTATTGTTATTTGGTGCATATGGAAATATCCTAATAGGATGAGAGGAATATCACGCTTCATGCGAATTATAATTACTTCACAGATCCAATTATCATGGGAAGAAAAACCAAATGCTTAAATAAATAATGTTTTTCTGTGAAGATATTATCTTATCCATTCTAAATCTATTGTACGGATGCTGTTTTAGTATGAAACTTTTTGATTTTGCCAATTCAGTCCTAAAAATCTTAGAAAATTCCAATATACAGCTAATTTTCGCTAGAATCAGTGACTTGTTGGTTTGTGACATAAGATGGCACAAATTATCCAAAAGAACTATAATAGAATTTCCACAAAAGGTTCTAATTCAATTGGCAAAGTTGGAAATTATGACTAAATTGGCACAAATACAATAAATTTAGTATTGATTGGGTAATTTTTCCGTTCTTTGCCGTTGGCAATGGGACTTACACAATGTACAATACCAAGAAGAAGAACGTGGCATGGAGACTTGCCAAGATGTTTTGCTAATATATAATTGAGGGGACTTGACTTGCGTGGATGGATGAAATAAAAAGTAGATGCCCACTTACTTTTTCTTATAAGTCATCGTATGAGAGAATAAAGTTTGTTGGGCCATATTTTGATAATGCAAAACTAGATGTTCTGACGTGAAATACGATAGGGAAGGTGATCAAGACTCAATTCAGGCCAGGAATGTGATGACCATTTGATTCTTGCTTTTCAATAATCCACCCACTCCAGCGCAAATGAGTTCACAACACAACGGAGAAAAAAATAAATTTGTTTAGAGTATTTTGCCTTAAAGGTCGATTTGGTTTGGCGCTTGGAAGGTAAATTGTGACTTGCTTGACTAGCCCCAAGCATGTAATATTTAAATATTTTTGATCAAGTCAAAAAGATCGTTATATGACTCAAAAAAAAAAGGAAAAGGAAAAGAACAAAGAAAGGACACGTTCAGCATAAAGAAACCGAGACGCTCGGGGAAAAGAAAGAGAGAGAGAGAGAAAGGAAAGAAGAAAAAAAGAGGAAATGGAAAGAGAAGAGGGTTTTGTGCCATAGTGATCTCACCAAGCCAATTTGACTCCGCATCATGATGTCCGCTTGCGCCCTTTATTTATCTAATCAGAGTGATATTTGGGGTTAGGGCATCCATTTGGAGTTTTGTGGATTTTGAACTATGAGTTTTGCTAAGTAGTCATTGAACTGTGACCACATTTAGAAACACGATAATATAAGGTGTTATGAAATTATAGGATTTTATGAAACTCAATTTGGACTTATGATTTGTTCAAAACAAAATTTTGGAGTTGGCCACGAGTGGTGAATAGTTCGTGACGAACGGTGTTCAGACCTAAATTTGACAGTTTTGGGCTCGATTTTGGGTTGGCCAAGTTATGGATCTTCTTTGGACCTATAAAAAAAAGTTATGGATCATCTAGTGTTTCAAAAGATCTTTTTTACTATAAGCTCACTTGAAATGTTGTTCAGTGGAGAGAGCTATAGCGTGATTGAGTTTCGTGCTCAACTTTCGCGTCATGGATAATTTTAAATATCCGTATTGGTTGAGAGTTTTGTTGAGGAGTCTTTTCATTAGTTTAAGATAGCCATTTCATAGTCTTTGTAGCATTTTAAACATATTTTGTTGTTAGCACCTAAATTTTAGCTATCATATTTAGTCATTTCATATTAAAGTTACAATAGGCATTAGACATTTCATGGCATCTAAATAATGATAACGTTTAGAATTACTTTACATGCATTAAACATGTTACAAGGACAAAACGGATGATGATCAATTTGACCCTTTAGTCCACGTTTAAAAGAATTGCACTCAAAGATAGGGTTAGATATGGATGCATTCAAAGATTATTTCTATAATCTTCAAGGGAAAAGTGGAGAAATTGATCAAGTCTGGTGAAGACAAACAATGTTCGGCATCCGAAATTCAGGCGGTGGAGATTAAATGCTGAAGTAAACCAGGAAAGGAATTGGCTGTAATCAAGAAACAAATTCTGGAAAGATTGGGAGCCGAATCCGAAAATCTTGGGGCCAATAAAGATCAATAACGGATAATGGCCAGAGCAACTAAGAGAAAGAATCAAGCTGGCCGTGGAATGGTGAATGGAGGTGAGCGAATTTGGATGCGTTCACGAGAATATGAGTAGAAGCTAAAATGGAAGACCAAAGATTTGAAGCGCTAATTTGGAAGTGAATAAGAGAAATTCGCGACCGGCTCTTGGTGACAAATCAAGCCAAAATTCAGCGATTTTTAGTCGATTCCACGGGTCCAGACTTTTCCAGTGACAGACTTTTTGCTATAAAAGGGGACATTTACGAACAAAAAGAGAGAGAAGCCAGGCGGCCTTCACTTCTTCACTTCCACATCATCCCCATCGTCGAATCCATCAACTTCCACGCTTTACAAGCCCAGACACACCAGACGTGGAAGGAAAGTAGCCAGAATTGAGAGGTCAGAAGTCGTGAGGAATGGACCTAGAAAATTGGTGAGTCTTACTCAAGGCGGTTTACGTGGCGTGCTCCTGTAACAATCCTCCTATCCAGCACAATGTCTCGTCCTTATTGTCTCTCGTCGTCCCTCCAAGCCCCCGCTTGCTGGCCGTTGCAACTCTAACATCACCACCGGTCACCGACACAAACTTATATCTACGTTTTGTCCCTTCGAGCAATCCTGGTGATCCTCATTGACGTCCAGCAGCATCCCCAGAGGCACGGGTGAACCTCTACAAGCAAGTGTGCCATAGAAAAAACATTTACATATATAAATAATGTCTTTCTATGGAAATATTAATGGATCAGTTCTAGATCCATTGTATAGATGGAAATTTAGTCATAATTTTGATTTTGCCAATTTAGTCCTAAATATTTTAGTGAATTCTAATATATAGCCAATTTTTACCGGAAAATTGGTGATCTTACAGTTTGCAACGTAAGATGGCACGATTTATCTAGAGGGACTAAAATGAAATTTTGCACAAAAGTTTATCACTCAATTAGTAAAGTTGGAAAATTTATGACTGAATTGAAAGCTGTACAATAAATTTAGAATTGATTGGGTAATTTTTCCATTTCCTACTGTTGGCAATGGGACTTACACAATGTACAACATAAGACAACCAACAAGAACAATATGACATGGAGACTTGTCAAGATGTTTAGCTAATAAACAATGGAGGGGAACGCCCTAGCGACTAAAGCAAACCTATACCATAGACATATCTCCCCCAACCGCTACTGCACCATATGTGATCAAAATACTCCAGAGACCATCGAACATCTGTTCTTCTATTGCAATTGGACTCGTGATATATGGACAAATGCCAGGATAAGGATCCCAATCTCACTTACCTCTGTGCATCGATTGGATGAATGGGTTGCGACTAGGGCCACTCATGCTCGATCCTCCCCAACTTTTGAAGTGATTGCCAATCTGCTGTGGGAGATATGGCGTCAGCGTAACAAAGCAATTTTCAGGAAGCTTACCCCGGATCCTTTCGAAGCGGTGGAGAACGCCCTAGCCCAGTGTAGGATATTCCAGTCTCTTCAACCCTCTGAACCTAGGGTTCAACAGTCAAGCATCAGTACTGATCGACAATGGAATCCTCCCGAAAAAGGTGCTATAAAATGCAATATTGATGGGGCTTTTGTACCAGGAAATAAGCAAGGTGCGATAGCTTGTATTTACAAAAACTCTAATGGCGAACTTACTAATATGTTCACGAGACGCGTACCAGCTCAATCGGCGTTTGAAGCTGAGATCTACGCACTTATTCTGGCTCTTCAACATCTGATCAAGTAGGGGCTTCACCTCCATCGCGTCATGGTTGAATCGGACTGCTTATCACTGGTAGACATCCTTCGGCAGAAGCAACCGCAGCCATGGCAGGAGCGGCACCTCTTCGCCTGTCTTCAAGATCTGTTGTTGCAATGCCCTAATGTTTCTCTCCACCATATCAGTCGAGACGCCAATCGAGCTACTGATTGGGCTGCCAAAGCACACAGGGCTCACGGCCCAGTCGGTCACTGGCTTGTTTTCCCTCCTCCTCTCTTCCAGGATATTGTACTAAATGATGCGTTACTAGCAGGCTGTACTTCTATTTTCATCTATTATATCGGTAGTTTCGACCAAAAAAAAAAAAACAATGGAGGGGACTTGATTTGCGATTAGATGGATGAGAAGAACAACATGGCATGGAGATTTGTCAAGATATTTCGCTAATAAACAATGGTGGGGACTTGACTTGCATTTAGATGGATGAGATAAAGAGCAGATGCTCGCTCATTTTTTCTTACTAAGTCATCGTTTGAGTGAATAGAGTGTGTCGGACCATATTTTGGCAATGTGAAAACATATATGAAGGGTGACCAAGACTCGGTTCATGTCGTGAATGTGATAACCTTTTGATTCTCGCTTTTCAATATTCCACCAACTCCAGCACATCGAGTTCACAAGACAATGGAGAAAAAGGGTCGGCATCCATCATTTAAAATCCATTGGTTTAAAGTATTTTTCCTTGAAGGTGGATTTGGTTTGGCGTCTTGGATAGTAAATTGTGAATTACTTTACTAGCCCCGAACATGTAATATTTAAATCTCTTTGACCAAGTCAAATATGTAGGGGTGTGATCAAAGAAAAAAACGGAGGAGGAAAAGAACAAAAAAAGGTCACGTTAAGCATAAAGAAACGGAGAGAGAAGAAAGGAGAGAGGAGAGGAAAGGGTAATGAGAAGAAGGTTTTGCGCCACAAGAACCTCGCCAAACTGATTTGATTTTGTATCATGATGCCCAATAAGTGCTTGCGTCCTTCATTTATCTGATCGGATTAATATTTGGTATTAAGGTACCAATATAGGGCTTTATGGATTTTGAATTACAAGATTCGATTAAGTAGTCGTTAAGCTACAAATATACATAGAAATGATAGGTGCGGGTGTTATGAAGCAATCAATTTGGAGAATTCATTTGGAAACTTCTCAATTTGAGGGATTTAGCCTTCTTGAACATGAGAAAACTAAGCTAATGAACTCTGATTGATAAAATTCTAGTTGACTCATTTGAGACTAGGGTTTAATTTCGAATATTGAAGTTCAATTTCACTATTAAACCTTGATTCAATTTTAGCATAAAAGTCGCACCAATAGTTCAAGATCAATTTGAATATAATAGGTCACCCTAGGTATGGACAATTAATCCAATGGGTGGTTTACAATTTTAATTGAATTCAATTTCAATTAATTTATGTTTTTGAGAAAGAATTACAAAAAATTGCCCAATTAGCCTAGGAAGTCTAATTACGTGTACCCATGGCATAGGTCCAATATTCTTCATGTTAAGTAGGTAATTAGGCTAGAATAGGGTTTATATGGTTTAGTTTTTTTTTTTTTTTGGTCGGTATATGGTTTATTTGGCCTTTCTTCAAAATTGGAACCTTTCTCTTCAAATTAGGCTTTTTTTTTTTCTCAAATTAGGCAAAGTTTCCTTTCAGGGACTAAATTGCATAATATTCAGGAAGACAAGGACCGAGCTGCCCGAACGGAGGCTAAATTGACCGATTTGGTTTAGACCAATCCGACTAGTCACTGGTGAAGAAAGCGGGTTCGGCCCTCCTTTGGCTAGTTTTTAGCGACAGTGACCACCCCTTGGCATCTCGTTGTGTGTACTTCTCTCCCATACCCTCCAATTTTTTAGATTTTGCAAAAACACATCCAAGTTTTGTGAAATTACAAAATTGCCCCTAATTAGGCCTCAATTGCAAATTCAATCCGAATCATCGATTTCGATGCATCACTACCGTTCGAATAATCACATGCCTAATTTTCTAGCTTGCTTGGCCCCTGAGCAAATTAATTAAACTTAGAGATCAAATCTTAACCGTTGGATTGAGCAGATGGCTAGGATTCGATCTTAGGGGTTATATATACAACTGTCCTTCCAAAAATGAAGAGTAGGCTCATTTGTGTATTGTGTTGTAAAATATTGCGTTGTGAATATATAATAGAGAGAATGGAGAGATTGAGTAGAGAAAGCCAGAACACAAAAGATCGTAGAAAAAGCTAGAGAAGAGAATTTTATTTCCAATATATCATTGTTATATAATAACAAAAACTAAGGTCCTATTTATAAAAAAAAAAAACAAGAATGTACTTATTATTAATATCAATTTATTGAATACTACATACATTTGATAGGGAGATGAATATTCATTGTATAGGTAGATGTACTTAGAATGTATGATACAAATGTACCATTGTCACGCCCCAATCCTTCGAGTACGTGCCCATCCCTCTGCAGTTGATTAAATAGCGACGTCCTATGACACATCGCCAACCCATTCAATTTTAAATGCACATGTGGAAGCGAATAAATAATCCCCAGACAACAACAAGATGGGATAGGAAAGTAGGGCCATAATTTTGAAATCCAAAAACACACTTATATATACATATCATAACAAGTCATACACAAACCAAGTCGATATATATATACACGCCAGGTCTACAAAATAGGGGGTTTCATAAAACTACAGGTCTTCCTCTTCCTCCACCTCCTCACTCTCATTTGAGCTTGCGGCCAAGTATACTGGAGTTCCTGGGTCTTCAAGATCCGAGTCAATCGGGTCTACCACTGACCCTCCAGGGGGATTTGCTGTGCCTTTTCCCAAAGCAACCTCCAGCACATACATATGTATCTCAGATTCTAGTATAGGACCCTCTCTCTGGCCATCCTAAGCATGGCAGTACCATGATCTGTATCGGTGGGGTACCTTATGGGGGAGGCCCGCATTGACCCAGACTATGGACCATACCAATTCATAAGTCTAGCCCCTAGGGCTCCCATGTAGGGGAATGTAAAACCTCTGTTTTGTGACCTTCTTCGGCTGTCCAAAATGCTTTGGAGGAGCTGCCATCCAAGGATTTGAAATGTTATCCCACAACGGGGTGAGATGACGTCTCAGCGAGTTCACCCCCAAAGACCTGACTAGGAAGAAAATACACCATGAGGGCTGCCTAAACACAAGCATGAGTCAGAGGACTTATCTTGGCCTCAGTCCCTTATTGCAAGTCAATATAATTCAACCACTCAATTAATCATTTCAACCAATTAGATCAAATCATTGATCAATTGACTCAGTCAATTCCATTTCATCATGACCTACCCTTGGCCGGCCCACTCAATACTATATATATAGTCCGATTATATCAAGACTACCCACTTTAAGTTAATAATAGATAGTATATCTCGCACTAAGCTAATAAAAAATAGTATACTGCTCGAACTAAGCTGACATATCAAGGCTCATAGGCTGATGTAGTATACTAATAATGTTCACCGGAAGCTGCTAAGATATATTGCTCGCACTAAGCTGACATATCAAGGCCCGTAGACTAATATAATATACCGGTATACCGCTCGCGCTAAGCTAACATACCAACCCGCTAATATAGTATACCGTCATGATCATCCAACTATTTCACCTTTTTTTTTTTTATCATACCCGATAAAAATAATCGTGTGTGAGTACACGATCGGCCTTAGCTAAAATACAATATTTTCCCTTTTGAAAATCCCACTAATTTCAACAATCCACAAATTCATTTTTGGCATTGTAAACCAACGCTTGATTATTTTCCAATTAATTATCGAAATTAAATAAATTTTGAGATAAAATCCAAAATCACAAATCACACTCAATTTGCATAAAATAGCAGTCAAATAAATAATTCAATCACACCATTACAATTAGCACGAAATTTCTATCACCGACCATCCCAGTCTAATTTTCGGAAAAATAAAAAAAAAAAAAAATAATTATGAAAATTAATTATTAAATACCAAAAATAGCAACTTAGGCCGGAAAAGCCTAATTAAAAGCCGAGATGGGCTAGGAAAATTTCTGAACCACTCTAGATAAATACTAGAGCTTGTCTAGCTCTAATTACACTACTCTAACCACTTAACATGTAATAATGATTAATTAAATTGTTAATCTAATCTAACTATTCACATAATCTATACTTAGTCTAAACTAATCAACCCTTAAACATCATTAATTTATTAAGTAGGGATTAGTGAGTTAAACTCACTTTATTAACAATCTGCTTGGATCAAAACGATGGGGACGCGGCGAGGACCGACGAACTCCAAAGCAAGACCGCCAAGCGGGGTCTAGAAGGCCGCCAAAATGGGCCAAATAGTGGGCTGGAGATCCACTAGCTTTGGCTTCTGGTCTTGGGCCGAACAAGCTGGCTGGTGGTTTGGTTGAGGCAAAGACGAGCAAGCAAGATCGACAGGGGCTGTTGGAGCTCGGATGGGGCTCGGTAGGCTTCCGGGTGGCTTCGGCAGCTGTGAGGCGAGCTCGAGCAGCTCTGGGGATGGCTTGGGGTCACGACAGAGGTGGAATGGCAAGCTTGGGATGCGCGGCTCTAGTGCGGTTGGCGAGCGAGGCACGATGATGTTGCGGTGCAGCTCTGGTGGACGGATGGGCATGCGACGGCTTAGGGCTAGCTACTTGTCACACCCTGATCATTGGGCACGCGCCCATCCCTCAACTGGTCGATTTATAGCAATGTCTCAGGACACATCGCCGACTCTTTCATTTTAATACGCATGCGGAAGCATATAAAATAATCCCCAGGCAATAAAACAATGGGATAGAAAAGTAGGATTCCAAATTTTCACTTTTAAAGCAACCACACTTATATACCTTGTAAACCATAGTCCACAAATATACAAATCGGACTATTAAATCAGGTCTTAGATAGCCAGTTCACAAAATAAAGCCTACAAAAATGAATCGACTTCCATCAAAAGAGGATTGTCCTATGACTAACTAGTTAGATAGGATCGTTGATTCTTCAAGCTTCACCTTCTACACTTTGGGCCTTTGGTCCTTCGCCAATACCATCTAAGGACCTAAAAATGGTTATATAATAACCAGTGAGATAACATCTCAGCAAGTTCTACCTTTGAAGACCCGATTAGGAAGCTAATACATTCTAGAGGCTGCCTAAGCACAACACGAGTCAGAGGACTTACTTTGGCCTCAGTTCCTTCCTACAAGTCAGTACATGTCAAATATACAGGAACCACATCAATTCACAGCATCAGATGAATTCATTGATCAATTGAGCTAGTCGATTACATGTCACCACGACCTTCCTCTGGTTGGTACATTCAATACTATCTATAAAGTCCTATTAATTCAGGACTGCTCACCCAAAGTTGATAATAGATAGTATAGCTTGCCCAAAAATGATAATATAGTATACTGTATATATGTTCGCCCAAAGCTGATTGATTTGGGCCCCTAGGCCATCAAAGTATACTATATATGCTCACCCAAAACTGATACTACATGCTCACCCAAAGTTGATACTATGGTATACTATTTATATGCTCGCCCAAAGTTGATAATTTAGGGCTCCCAAGCCAAGATAGTATACCCTTTTCATCATATAACAATTTATCATTTTTTTATCACACTCGATAAAAATAGCCATGTGTGGGTACACAGTCGGCCTTAACCAAAATGTAGTAATTTCCTCTTCGATAATTTTCACCATTTTATATGGTCCACCAAAATATTTTTGGCTTTGTAAACTAACACTCAGTTAATTTCCAATCAATTATTGAAATAATTAACTTAGGAATAAAATCATAAAAATACAATAAAATAATTTCAGCATGATTTAAAGCTCAATTAAATAAACGGATTGCACCACCATAATCAGCATAAAATTCCGGTCGTCACGTCCCAGCCTAATTTTCGAAATATAATTAATTAATTAAATAATTACGGAAATTATTAAATAATTGCAATAAATCCAATTTAGGCCCGTAATGCCTAATTGGATGCCAAAATGGACCCAAATTTTTTTTCGAGATTCGCTCAATAAATAATAGAGCGTGTCTGTTTGCTAAATACACTAACCATTTGCCTAACATGCATCGGTAAGTTTCTAATTTAATTATTCTAATCTAATCTATCAACATAATTGCACTTAATTAAATCTAAACGACTCCTAAGCATCATTAGCCTATTAAGTAAGGATTAGTGAGCAAAACTCACTTGTGCAAAGCGAAGATCGGTTCACCGCGACGACGACGCGACGGTGGCCGAACTTGGGCTCGCGACGACACCAATGGGCTTGGACCGGGCCTAAAATTGGCCTAACAAATCTCAGTCCAAGCTGAGATTTGTTCTCGATTTGGTCTGAGCTCACCTTGTGGGCTTGGGCTGCTTCACGGGTCTCAAGATTGGGCTGACTTTGGCTGAATTCTTGGGCCGAAATTGGGCTGAACTTTGGTGGATTGTGGGCCAAATTGCTACAGGCTTTTGGATTGAAATTGCGAGGCTGTGATGCTGCGAAGGTGGGCCTCGCTGAACTCGACGGCTGAAGACAAGAACACTGGCTTGAGCTGCTGGAGATGAAGACGTGCAACTGAAGCTGTTGCTGGGCGAGTGGAAGCTTCTTAGTCAGCAAATCCACCGAGGGGGTTGGCAAGTTGATAGAACCAACATCAATTGAGGACATGTAGCAGGGATGAGGGGAAAACGAGGGTGAGCTGGCAGACGATGGAGATGTCGGGCTGCAGGTTGGTTGGTCGTGAGTCGACCGTGGGAAGCATGGACCGAAGGAGATGGCCTGCTTTGGTGGGTTACAGGGCAAACTAACGACAACAAGGGACAGGGGTGGAGACGGACGCGTGGAGCAGAGAAAATGGGCAGCACGAACATGGAGCAGCTTTTGTTGAGTCTTCGAACGTGCGGCAGAGGAGAAAGAGATTGGATGGGGGTTGCTTCGAACGAAAAAGAAATGAAAATAGAAGTAGAAACAATGAGCGGATGGGGGAGCCGTGCGTGAGGGAGAAGCCAAGGAGGGGGGGGGCAAAGATAGCAAATTTTATCCCCTCCCTAATTGCATGTCCCCTATTTCTTTCTAGAGATAAAATACATCAATAATCCAAGGTTTGAAGTCCAAATTTGCTGCCCTTTTTCCAATTCCGAATTTCACCAATTTAATTTTAATTTCTTCACTAGATTTCCCAAATTAAGATCCGATTTTGATGAAGAAAAATCCCGAACAATTTTCTATAAATCCCCGACACTCAAAGGCTTAGCTTGGAAGTCCAAATTTCCTTTAATTTGGCCAGTCGAATTTTCCGCTAATTTTCCGCAACGTCCGAAACGGTTTTTCATAAAAATCCCGGAATCTCTGAAAAATCTTTGGAGAATGAGTTGACGTTCCCAAAATGACCCGTGACATGACATAACTTTCAATTTTTGAAATCGGGTTCAAATTCGTGGTTAATTTCATTCCGACGCGATTTTAATGTGACCTAACCTACCGGGTAGCTTTTAGAAATTTTTTAATGCAAATGACTCGTGGTCGATTTTCTTCGAGCCACAATGAACCTATTCGACACATGGCGACTCTTGGTTGTCGTGAAAATCTCGAGGTTTTGATTACGGACACATGGTACCAAAATGATAGAAAAATCAAACTAGTGCCGATTAATGAGAATTTTGAAATTTAGTGGGATCACCCATGTTTAACCACTCATCTCAGTCGAACCAACCTATTTTTGATCTCTAATCGATTTATATCTGTGCCGTAATGATCTCGGCAGATGAGCACGGTCGAGCAGCCGATTCCTGGTTGAATCCTCAAGTCTATTTGCCTTAAAATCTCTTAATAACTTTCCTAGATAGTCTAGTTATCTCACGGGTGATCATTTCTGAGAATAACACTATAAGCGCATTGATGAAATGCCCGATTTATTTAATTGAAAGGAGAGTTGAAAATCTAGGATGTCACACTGCTGGTTCTCTCTGCAAGTTTTTGAAGCTCTTTGGTCTTCAATGGAGGTTGGTCGATGGCAATAGAAGAGGGAGGGGGGACCGGTTTGCTTTGGAGGGGGCCGCCAAGGCCTTCTCTTTATCTTCTTGTCCCCTTGGTGTGGTCCACCATCCCCAGTTGGAATCCTCAGCCAAAAGCAGCCACCAAACTTGTCTTGGAAGCCAAATTAGAGGGTCCAAAGGTTGTGGGCAAGGGGGGATACGAATTTCACAACATTTTCTCACAATCCCACTTCAATTCCTCTTTGAATTAAATCAATTTGGCCCTCAAAAATTCAATTATTGAGTTCTCGATCAAATTGGCATTTTCCCTCACCAATAGATCCTACTTGCATCCCAATTTCGTGATAATAAACGGTCCTCTAAATTTTTGGACAAAAACAATCCTACCTCGACTTTTTCCCAAAAAAATCTTGATTTGCAGAAAAATCTTCAGATGATGAGTCGACGTTCCTAATATGATTTGTGACATGAAAAACTTTCAATTTCTGAAATCAGATTCAAATTCGCAGTTAATTTCAATTTGGCGAGTTTTTAGCATGACCTAGGCAATCGGGTAGCTTTTAGAAATTTTTAGTGCAAATGACCCGTGGTTAATTTTTTTCAAGCTACAATGAACCTCTTCGACACATTGGCGGCTCTTGGTGGTCGTGAAAATCTCAAGATTTCAAATATGGACACAAAGGTACCAAAACAACAGAAAAATCAGTCTAGTGTTGATCGACGGGAATTTTGCAATTTAGTGGAATCACTCACGTTTAGCCACACATCTCAGTCAACTGACCTATCTTTGATCTCTAAGAAATTTTTAATTGTGCCCGTAATGATCTCTGCAGATGAGCACGGTCGAGTAGTCGATTCCTAGTCGAATTCTTAAGTCTATTGCATTAAAATTCCTTAATGACTTTCCCAGATAGTCTAGTTATCTTAGCAGTGATCAGCTATGAGAACAACATTATAAATGCGTCGATGAAAGGCCTGATTTATTTAATTGAAAAGAGAATTGAAAATTCAAAATGTCACAACCATAATAAGTACATTAGATAAGATAAATCTAATGAATATTCATTCATGTATTTCATAACACTTCCCCTTGAATATTCATTATATTCATTACGAATGTGCATCGAATGATATTGCCTCATTAAAAACCTTAAGCCGGAAAAACCCAGTGGGACAAAAACCAAACAAAAGGGAAAATGAGTGTAAAGCATAAATTTTATGATCTCTCCCTTTTATGGATGCATTAAAGGCCTCGTTAAAAACTTTAAGCTGGAAAAAATCTGTGAGAAAAAACTGGATAAAAAGAAAAAAGAGTGCAATGCATATTTCATAAAATCTCCCGTTCAATTGAGCCATATAGCTACTGCTGGAGCTAGTCACTCTTGTATCTTGTGAACTCGCCGCATACCAATGCTATATACTAATTTCTCAAAAGTTGACGTTGACAATGATTTGGTAAAAAGATCTGCAAGATTATTTATGGATCAAATTTGTTTAACATCAATTTGTCGACTTTCTTGAAGATTATGAGTATAGAAAAATTTCGGCGAGATTTGCTTGGTCCTATCACCTTTGATATATCCTCTCTTAACTTGTGTAACGCAAATAGCATTATCTTCATAAATTATAGTGGGAGAATTTATAATCGGTATTAAATAACAAGATTATGAATATGCGTTATAACGGATCTTAATCAAACACACTCTTTTTTAGCTTCATATAAAGCAATAATCTCATAGTGGTTAGAGGATGTAGCTACTAGTGATTGCTTCGTAGAACGCCAAGAAATAGCGGTATCGTTATAACAAAATAAATACCTAGTTTGAGAGCGAGCCTTATGTGGATCAGATCTATATCTAGCATAAGCATATCCAACTAAACCAGAGTTAGTGGAATCCTTGGAATAATATAATTCCAAATCTGTGGTTCCTCGGAGATAACGAAAAATATGTTTAACTCCATTTTAGTGTCTCTGAGTTGGCTCAGAACTAAAACGTGCTAATAAATTTACTGCAAAAGCGATATCTGGTCTTGTACATTGTGCTAAGTACATCAAAGCCCCAATTGCATTGAGATATGGTACTTCAGGACCAAGTGTCTCTTCATCAGATTCTCTAGGACGAAATGGGTCCTTTTGGGGATTTAGAGATCTTACAACCATGAGGGGTGTTCAATGAGTGAGCTTTGTCCATGTTGAAGCGTTTAAGCAATCTTTCAACGTATGCTAATTGATGGACAATTATTTTATTTGCTTTATGCTCAAGTTCTAGACCAAGATAAAGTTTGGTTTTACCCAAATTTGTAACTTCAAACTCCCCTTTTCAAATACTCAGCAGTTTTAGCTAACTCTTATGGAGTTCCAATCAAATTTATATCGTCAACATAAACTGCTACAATAGCAAATCCGGTTTCTAATTTCTTAATAAACATGAATGGGCAGATATGATCATTCTTGTACATTTTCTTAATTAGGTACTCACTTAGGCGTCGATACCACATGCGATCGGATTGCTTTAACCCGTACAAGGATCTTTGCAAGTTTATTGAAAATAAATTGCGGGGAATGCATGTTTCAGGCATTTTAATCCCTTAGGAATTTTCATATAAATATCATAGTCTAATGAGCCATATAAATATGTTATCACAATGTCCATAAGACGTATTTCTAATCTTTCAAAGATTACTAGGTTAATGAGAAAACGAAATATAATCATATCCATCATAGGTGAATATGTTTCATTATAATCAATCCTAGGTCTCTAGGAGAATCCTTGGATAACGAGTCGGGCTTTATACCTAACAACCTTGTTTTTCTCATTTCGTTTCCGGACAAATACCCATTTATATCCAACGGGCTTTACATTATCGGGGATATGAGTTATGGGTCCAAAAACCTCTCGTTTAGTTAGGGAAGCGAATTCAGCCTTAATTGCTTTCTTCCACTTAGGCCAATCTTGTCTTTGACGGCATTTAATAATAGATTGCAGCTCACAATTATCATCCATAATTTTATGAGCAACTGAGAATGCAAAAGTATCATCAATGATAATTTCATTTCGATCCAAAATTTCATTATAATATGTAATGGAATTCTCAGTATTCTCAGAATTGGTATTCCTTTCATGGGTTTGCGTCACTTCAAGGGCAATAAGCTCTTTGGGAGCAAGTACAATTGTCACGTCCTAACCCTCCGAGCATGTGCCCATCCCTACTTGGTTGATATAATAGCAATGTCCTAGGACGCATCGCCGACTTATTCAATTAATATACGCATGTGGAAGCATATAATTAATCCTCAAACAATAAAATAATGGGATAGGAAAGTAGGGTCATAAATTTTTCAAACCAACATCAACCTTTTATAAACACATAGGTTTATTTACAGAAGCCCACAAAAAGGGAATCGACTTTTAACAAAAGAGAAATGTCCTAGAACTAACTAGTCGAACATGCTCGCTAATTCTTCGGGCTTCACCTCCTGAACTTCAGGCCTCAGGTTCCCTACCATTGCCAACTAAGGGCCTGAAAATGGTTATACAATAACCAATGAGACAATGTCTCATCAAATTCTACTCCCTAAGACCCGATTAGGAAGAAAATATGCTTTAGAGGCTACCTAAGCACAATCACGAGTCATAGGGCTTACCTTGGCCTCAGTTTCCTTCCTACAAGTCAGTTCAAATAATAGATACTAATAATCACATCATCCAATCAAACAGATCGAACCACTAATCAATCCACTTAGTCTATTACATGTCATCAAGACCACTCCCTGGTCATCTCAATTATTCAGTCCCAAATCTTACTCACGGCTCAACGAGCAGAGTCTACCAAATTCTTGGCTATAAATCACAGTCCAAAGGATACAACCTATCTTTAGGTGGTAATCACGGCCCAATGGGCGCAACCTTTAATAAGTGGCAGATCATGGTCATATTAGGCACGACCTCTATCAGGTGGTGATTCACAGCCCGATTGGACACGACCTTTAATAGGTGGTAAATCACGGCCCGATTGGGCACGACCGACTCCAAATTCAATGGCAAATCTCGGCCCAACTAGCACAGCCATACTTCGGTGGCTTTCTAGGTTCATTCACAACCTTTAATGATTATTTCTACTCAAATATTGACATTCTCCAATTTTGGGATAATTTTCCTATAAATGCCAATTCACTCAAAAATGTCACCCTTTAAAGGATATAAAAGGGTTGTCGTCCAAAGATTATAATTGTGAGGTTTGTTTATAAGGAAAGCTCATTATCAAACCTTCTATAACAAAGGTTAATCTTGAATCCCCTTTATTCTTGCAAAGAATTTAGGGTGATATTTGTGGACCAATACAACCACAAAGTGGACCATTTTGATATTTTATGGTACTAGTGGACGCATCCTATAGATGGTACCACGTTTACTTGCGCAGATTATAAAACTCTAGGCACAATTCCCTGATTATCCAATTAAGAGCATAAAGATGGATAATATTGGTGAATTTATATCAAAGAGTTTTAATACCTATTGTGCTTCACTCAGAATCGAGGTTGAGCACCTAGTTGTATATGTTCATACTCAAAATAGATTGGTAGAATCCTTGATTAAACATATCTAAATCATTGTTCGCACTCTATTATTGATAACGAATCTCAACGATATAGCATGAGGTCATGCGGTTTTGCATGCGGCAGCTTTAATAAGATTATGCCCCACTGCTAGTCTTTTATAATCTCCCATTCAAATGGTTTTTGGTTATGAATCAGATATTTCACATTTGCGCACATTTGGTTGTGCAATACAGGTGCCTGTAGCACCGCCAAAAAGAACGAAAAATGGGTCCCCAACGCCGTTTAGGCATTTATGTTGGGTTTAATTCACTTTTTTTCATTAGATTCTTGGAGCCAACTACTGGTTATTTTTTTACTGCCAGATTTGTAGATTGTCATTTCGATAAGACTAGGTTTCCATCATTTGGGATACCTACAACTTCCATAACTGCAATACAAAAACCAATTAAGGTTTTCTCTTGTAATGAGGAAAATTTATCTCAATTAGACCCAATGACTTTTGAATGTGAAAACGAGGTGCAGCGCATAATCCATTTACAGCGCATAATCTTTTAGTTAGAAATGCTCCAGCTAAGATAGTTGTTCTCGAAGAACAGGCTAAAATGGATCAAAATCCCTTGCACTTGAAGCATGGTAGACCAATAGGATCAAAAGATACTACTCCTCGAAAACGAAGGGGAAAGATTTAGGAATCCGCTCCAGAAAAGCCTAGCGTTGTTGTGACATCCTGATTTTCAGGTTTTGATTTCGATCGGATAAGTTGGGCTTTTAATTGATGTGACTGTAGTGCTTTTTTCGGAGTTTGCCACTCACGAGATAACTAGATCATATGGGGAAGTCATTAAGAGATTTTAAGGCAAATAGACTTGAGAATTCGACTAGAAATTGGCCGCTCTACCGTGCTCATCTACCGAGATCATTATGACACAGTTAAAAATCGATTAGAGATTAGAGATAGATTAGTTTGATTGAGATGTGTGGTTAAATGTGGGTGATTTCACAAAATTGCAAAATTTTCATTGATCGACACTAGACTGATTTTTCTATCGTTTTGGTACATTGTGTCTGTATTTGAATCCTCGAGATTTTCACGGCAACTGAGAGTCGCCAATGTGTCGAGTGGGTTCATTGTGGCTTGAAGAAAATCGACCACGGGTCAATTGCAATAAAAATTTATGAAAGTTACATGGTAGCTTAGGTTACGCTAAAAATGCAACGGAGTGAAATTAACCGCGAATTTGAATCCGATTTCAGAAATTAAAGGTTCTGTCATGTCACGAGCTATTTTATGAATGTCGACTCATCCTCTGAGAAATTTTCAGAGATTTCGAGATTTTTACGAAAAATCGATTCAGACATTTCAGAAAACGAACGGAAATTAGTATGGGCCGAATTTAAGGAAGTTTTGGATTCCAAGCCGAGCTATTTAGCGATGGGCACTTGCAGAAATTGTATGGGCTTTTTCTTCGATAAAATTGGTCATTGAATTGAGGAAATTGGAGAAGAAATTGAAGCTTAAATTATGAAATTCGTATGCTCATAGGAGGGCTGGAATTTTAGCTTCAATTTGGTTTAATTGTGAGATTTTATGCATGAAAATGATGGGGGAAGACATAGAGGATGAGGTTGAGGATTGCTAGGACCAAGTATCCAATGTTTTGGGGGAGAAGTACAGTATCAGTGCCATAAGTTGTGTGCGGTGCTCACTTTGGTGCCAAAAGTTTATGTTAGATCACTTAAGTGCCAAATCGGAGGAAAAACAATCGCTTTGGTGCCACTGGCGATAAATTCTGGCCAAAATGATTACGTGGATTTTAGATTTAAAAAAAAAAAATCGATAAACCCTTTAAACGACGTTGTTTTCCGTCCTACTTAAGAAAATGACATTGTTTTGCCGTCATACGTGGCTGGCTTATTTTGGAATGAAATTAGTGTTTTTTTTTTGTTCATCCTCGCCGACCTAGCTTGCTCGGCCACCATCGCTTGGCCACCGTGCTTGGCCACTGTCGCTCGGCCACCATCGCTCAGGGCGGAGGACGAGGAGGAAGAAGGGGTGTTGAAGGTGCAGAGAGAGAGAGAAGACGAGGAGTGTGAGGGAAACAAGGAGGGCACAGATGGAGATGGTGGATTGGGCTCTGTTCAGAGAGTGGCTAGTGCTGGTGTTGTTCTTTGGGGAAGAAGACGACGCCGCCACCATGGCTTCTCTCTCTCTCTCTCTCTCTCTCTCTCGATTTTGGGATTTAGGGTTTTTACTTGGGGTTTAAGACACCAAACGATGTCGTTTGGTAGTTTACATGCTGACTATACTCTTTGGCGAGCCACATCAGCGTCAAAAATTAATAAAAAACTGTCACGTCGGATTTCCGTCTAACCGGATTAGCGTTGGCACTGAAATGATCATTTTTCAAAATTTTTGGCACTTAAGTGATCCGACGGAAACTTTTGGCGCCAAAGTGAGCGCCGTACACAACTTATGACACTGATAGTGTACTTCTCCCAATGTTTTGGCTAAGCCTTGTTGACTATTATTTTTCCCTCTTAGTTGGCTTCTCCCTCACGCATGGCCCCTCTCCACATCTCTCTCTCTCTTTCCGTTGAAGCCACGCACGAAAGGTCCCCCCTCCCATCCGCCGACCACCCTGACTTGATCTTCTTTTGTTTACTCATTTCCTTTGATTTTTCACTCATGCTTATCCTTTCTCTCACCCTCTCTCTCTTTCTTTTCATTTTTTTTCACGTTTCCTCTCTTAGCTGTCTTCGGCTTCTTTTTCATCTTCGTTCGCGACAGCCACCCACGATTTCTCTCTCCCCTTTTGTCCCATTTCCGTGCAGCTCCATTCCCTTTCAATTTCCTTCGTCGACTCTAGAGCTCAGCAAACCTCCCCAAAGCTGACCGCAAGTCTTCATCCATGACATCCTGCAGCAACAACGTCCGCGTGTCCCACCATTAACCGAAGCTAGCCTGCTCCCTTTTCTGCACGTGCGGCACCTCACGACCAAACCAACACCCATCTCTCCTCTGCCTGTCTTCATTCCACCGCCAGCCCTTGTCTTCACGAATGTAATTTGCTGCCAACCTTCCATCTGCGCAACACCTCCACCGTTTGTCGACCGAAGTCCAGCTTCACGTGGTAGGTTTCACTAGGTCAATTTCCCCCCCTCCCCAACGAAGACTTCAGCTGCTCGAAGCCCCACCGAATTGGCGCCATCTCACGCTGCCACTTCATCCGCCAAAGTAGCCTAGGAAGACGATCCATCTTCAGCTCAAGTGCAGCCCAGCTCCATCCAGCGTCTTGGCCCAATTCCCAGCTGTGGTCGTAGGTTCAGCCCAAGAAACCAGCAGCTCCATTGAAGCCCTCAATTCAGCCTTGGTTCAGCCCAGTTTTGGGCTTGGTTCAGTAGCCCACGAATTATTCTTGTTCAGCCCAATTGAAGCCGAAGTCAGCCCAAAAAGCAAGCCCAGTCTAGCTTCAATCTTCAGCAGTCCAGCCCAACTTGGGCCCAGCCCATTTTAGCAAAAAATCTTAGATTGGGCTGAGATTTGTTGGGCCCATTTTAGGCCCGGTCCAAGCCCGTTGGTGCCGCTGCAATTCGGAATTCGGTTGCCGTCGCGTCGTCGTCGCAGTGTTCCGGCCTTCGCAATTAATAAGTGAGTTTCACTCACTAATCCTTGCTTAGTAGGATAATTATGTTTAGGAGTTGATTAGATTAAATTAAGCATGTTTATGTAAATAGATTAAATTATATTAGTTAATTTAATTATCTGCCGATCCATGTTAGGTGGTTAGTTAGTAACATTAGCGAGTAGAACCGTTCTATTATTTATTGAACGATTCTCAGAAATTTTCCGAGTCCGTTTCGGCTTCCAATTAGGCTATAACGGGCCTAAGTTGGATTTATCGCGTTTATTTAATATTTTTCGTAATTATTTAATTAATTATTTATTTTCTGAAAATTCAATCGGGATGGCTGGTGACCGAAATTTCGTGCTGATTGCAGTGGTATTTTGCATTTATTTAATTGAGCATTGGTTTGGGGTATTTATCCCAAAATTTATTAATTTTAGTTTTTAATTAGAAAATTATTGGGCGTCAGTTTACAGTACAAAAAATGTTTTTATCGACTATATAAATGGTGGAAGTTTTGAAAGTAAAGATATTATATTTTTTGCTCAAGCCGACCGTGTATCCACACATGATTATTTTTATCATGTATCTTTAACCCGAGGAAAATAGGCCAAGGTATTATGTTAATTGAGGAATTTAAGGGTGGAATACCATGTCCTTGGCCGTGGATGAATAATCATGTGATGATTTATAGTCATAGTAAGACGACTATTGAAAGTTGTTGGGTATGATGTTATGAGTTAAATCAAGTTAACCGCCAAAGTATGGTTGTGCCCACTGGGCCATATTTAACCGCTGAAGCATGGCGGTGCCCGCTAAGCCGCAATTAATTGCCAAAGTATGGCTGTTCCCATTGGGCCGTAATTTACAACTGAACTTGGAACCGGCTAAGCCCGTTGGGCCAAAATTGACCGCTAAACATTTGGTAGGCCGTGCCTGTTGGGCTGTAATTAATAGTTGGAGTGAGTAGTTGAAGTGACCATGTGAAGGTTTTGATGGCATGAAATCAACTAGGTTGATTGATCGATGAGTCGATCTAGTGTGATGGTTTTATTTGTTGATGTGATTCGATGAATGTTTGAATTATATTGACTTACAGGAAGAGATCGATGCCAAAGTAAGCCCTCTGACTCGTGTTTGTGCTTAAGCAGCCCTTGGGGCATATTTTCTCTCTAGTTGGGTCTTAGGAGGTTGAACTCACTGAAACGTCGTCTCACCCTGTTGTGAGATAACATTTCAGGTCCATAGATGGCAACTCCTCTTGAGTATTTTGGTCAGCCAAGGAAAGTCACAGAACGGACGTCTTACATTCCATTGCATAGGAGCCCAGGGGCTGGACTTATGAGCTAGTAAGGTCCATAGTCTGGGTCGATGTAGGTCTACCCAAAAAGGTACCCCGCCGATACAGTTCATGGTACCGCCGGGCTCAGGATGGTCAGAGAGAGGGTCCCATACCAGAATTTGAAATACCTCTGTATGTGCTAGAGGTTGCTTTTGGAAAGGGCTTAGCATATCCCCCCAGAGGTTCGGTGATAGACGCGATAGACCTAAATCTCTAAGGGTGATCGGTTCCTGGTTCAGTCCAGTTCCACCTTGGAACCGAGAACCGGACCGGGAGCACTGATTCCCAAAATTGTGAACCGTAGACCGGACCGTTGGGTCCTAGAACCGGGAACCGAACTGGACCATTGGTTCCGATCTGGTCCGGTTTGGTCCAACAAAATCAGCTCTATTTTTTTTTTTGCACTAAAGAGTGACCGCGCTCTGGACCAATTAATCCAATTTGATTCTCGGCCGATGCAACAAAACTAATCACACATGTTTCCACGTGCAAAATATTCAAACTTTACTTGTGTGATTCACACACTTCATGTGTTTCACACTTAACTTTAACCATGAAGGCCATGAACAATTTGGCAAAAGGTTGTGCTTGGCTTAGATTTTATAGACAATCTCTCTTCTGCTCTTTGAATGTTTAGTCAATGTGGAACTCTTGGAGGCTTGAACTGCCTTGTGGGTCTCTTGGAGACTTAGTTCTACATCGAGTAGAAGATGAAACTAACAATGAGATTTTTTCTATAAATAAAATAGTAACAAATATGGTTTTAATGGTCTTTTTGTCACATAGGAGGTTTCTACCACAAATTGCAATTTTGGTTGCAATAAGTTATCATGTTTATATATTTTATTAATTCTATAAAAAATTTGGTTCGGTCCGGTCGGTCCGGTTTGGTCTAGTTCCCACCTTGAAACTGGGAACCAGACCGACCGGCCACCGGTTCCAAGATTAGGAACCGGAAATCGGACCGCCAACTGTGGGAACCGCCCAAAACCGGCCGGTTCGGTCCCGTCTAGCCGGTTCCCGGTTTGGGCGGTTCCCGTTGCACACCCCTACAGATCTCGAAGATCCAGGAACTCCAATGTACTCTGCTGTAGGCTCAAATGTTAGTGAGGATGTGGAGCAGGAGGAAGATTAGTAGCTGTTGGAAAATCCCCCCCTTATGTTGTAAACCTTGAATCTATATATCAACTTGTATTATATATGACATGGGTTACTATGTGTGTGTGTGTGTGTATAAGTATGGTTTGGTTTAGAAAAACTGTGGCCCCTACTTTCCTATCCCATCTTGTTGTTGTCTAGGGATTATTTATTTGCTTCCGCATGCGTATTAAAATGAACGGGTCGGTGATGCATCTTGGGATGTCGCTATTTAATCAGCCATGGAGGGATGAGCACGTGCTCGGAGGATCGGGACATGACACCGCCTTTAGGAAAAAATGATTTGAAATCGTATTTGCAAGCATTGTGTATTGGTTAAATGCGCAAAGATAAGAAGAGAGTCTTAATGGTGTGCTTGCATGATCAAGAAGTAGATTCAGTCACCCAGCGGGAGTTCGGGGCGATGTGTAGTGAGTTGTGGTGGTATGTTTGCGTAATCAAAGATTGGACTACCACCCAACGAGAGTTTGGGGGCGATACCCGATGGGAGTCGGAAGCCGGTCACAGTAGATTCTAGACCGATGTCCCTTTTTGGGAAACCGTCTGAACAGGAGCTCTAGACGTAGTCGTGCTTGATAGGGTGGGATGAAGCCCGATCTTTATTGGTAGCCCGATGGGAGTTGGATGATCGCTAACTGGGAAGTTAGCCATGGCCGGGAGTTTATAGATGATGAACGTCGACTGGAAAGTTAGCCATGGCCAGGAGGTCATTAATAACTGGAGTACGCATGAGTATTGGGATCAATAATTGCTGGCTGAAAAGTTAGTCATGGTCGGGAGGTCATAAATTAACTGGATTGTCAACTAGGAGTTGACCGTGGTCCGATGGGCTGTAAGAACTGGAAACACGCGTGAGTGTTGAGATGGTTGGGCCTTATTATGAGGTAAAATTGTGTGACGTGGTATGAGACGTTTCACAATGATTTTACCTTATAATTGGGACTCGTGTGACCGATTGATGCATGATATGTGGCGCACTAATGTGCATAAGCATATGAGGATCATGGCATCATTGATTTTGACTATGCATGAATTGAGCACACTGTATATGGCACGCACACATGAATTGATAATGTGCAGGGTGTGACAATGGCTAGGTGAGATCGCTTGTGATGCGACTCATATGTAATTGATGAATTGCATCATCTAATGGCCACGTTCATTGTGTGTATTGTGCTGAGACGTAACGTGCAGGGTATGGCATACCAAGTAAGGTTACCCGCGAACCGATTATGTGGTCAATGGTTGACTCTGGCTATTGTGATTTGTTGATTGTTGGATGTTAGTCGTTGTAAGTTTGTGGGATGGTTTTGGAGAGATACCCCGAGTTGAGTTGGTGTCCTAACCGGGGCTGAGATTTATATCTCACTGGTTATTGTATAACTACTTTTAGGTCCTTAGGATGGCATTTCCGCCAATGAGGTTCAGTACCCTAAGGACTAGGATACAGTCGTGACGCACCACCGCTTCCCGGGTCGAGCACATCTATATGAGAAGTATCTCTTCACCATCTAGGTGAATGAGGGATCGGGGCAATGGATACCCCATATGTGACATCCTGAATTCTTGATCCTGTTTTCTACTAAATTAATCAGGCATTTCATTGACGCGCCTATAGCGTTGTTCTCAGAACTGATCATTCTAGAGATAACTGGACTAGTTGGGTAAGCTATTAAGGATTTTAAAGCAAATAGACTTGAGAATTCGACCAAGAATTAGTTTCTCAACCATGCTTATCTTTAGAGGCCATTACGGCACAGTTAAAAATCAATTTGAGATCAGAAATAGGTCTGTTTGACTGAGATGTGTGGCCAATCGTGGGTGACTACTAAATTGGAAAATTCTCGTTGACCGACACTAGTTTGATTTTACTATCATTTTGGTACCCTGTGTCCGTAATTGAATCTTCAAGATTTTCACGACAATCGATAGTTGCCATTGAGTTGAGTGGGTTCATAGTGGCTCGAAGAAAATCGACCACGGGTCATTTGTCCTAAAAAGTTCTGAAAACTACCCGGTAGTCTAGGTTATGCTAAAAACGCGCCGAATGGAAATTAACTGCCAATTCAAGTTCGATTTCAGAAATTGAAAATCCTGTCATGTCACAATAAATTTTAGGACTCACAACTCAGTCTCAGAAGATTTTTCTGACACTCAACACTTTTTGGGAAAAAGTCATCACTGGGTCGTTTTTTAGCATAAAAAGCCAAAGATCACTTTTGTTAGCAAAGTTGGGATGCATGATGGATACATGGGTGAGGAAAAGTGCCTGGGTAATCGATGGATGACCAATTGAATTTATTGTGGTCATTTGGGGTTGGATCAAATGAATTGAGAAGTCCAATTGAAGCCAATTGGTACAAAATTCGTAACTTTGCCCTTCCCCCTAGCCCAATGGACCAAAAGAGAGGTTGTGGGGTGTGTGTTGGTGGTTCAATGTGAGCCAAGAAGATATGCTTGGCCTAGATTGAAACTTGAAGACCAAGCTTGGAAAAAAATCAAGCCACAAGGGCCCCTCCTTTCCCCCTCACTCTTATCTTCTCCCTCACGCACGGCTCCCCCATCCAATCTCTCTCCATCTGCCTTTTTGCTGCCACCGAAGATCAACGAAGTAGCTGTCCGTGTGCGTCTCGCCGTTGCTCCTTCAACTTCAATCGGGTCAACGAATCCAGCAACTCCTCCATCTTGTTGACCGAAGCCAGTGAAGTCGGAGCCACACGCGTCCATCACCAGCGAACGCCAGCCGCTTCCTCGGCCCAAAACCCAGCTTCACGCACAGAGCCCTTGTGTTGACTCCATCGGCGAAGACCACCCATCTTCGTGTCTTCGTTCGCCGGTTAGCAAACCACCCACAAAACCCACCTAATCAACCTCTTCATCCACGCGGCAGCCACAGCCCACATCCCCACCGCCCACACATGCGAAGCAGCCCATTTTCTTTGCGTTTTTGCCAGCAACGAAGATTGCAGTTGCCGCGTCTTCCCCAGCTCGACGTTGCTTCCTCTCCTGCGTGTCATCATTTCAGCGGACCATCATCACGTGGGCTTCTCCAACAGCCATGAATCCCAGCGAAGTCAACCCACGGTTGGGCCCTCCTTCAGCCCACGTGATCCTTAGAAACAGCAGCTTCTTTGGGCCTTCTTCTTCAGCCCGTGAAGCCCGCGAAATTTCAAGTCCAGTAGCCCGCGAGCCCAGTGAAATTTTAAGGCCCAAGCCCAGCAATCGCTATGGGCTTGCAAAGCCTTTGGGCCCGGTCCAAGCCCATTGGTGTTGTCGCGAGCCCAAGTTCGGCTGCCTTTGTGGTGATCCGGTCTCCGCTTTTGATCAAGTGAGTAATCTCATTAATCCTTATTTAGTTTGCTAATTATGCTTAAGGGTTTATTAGTGTTAATTGAGTAGGATTAGGTGGTTAGATTAGAGTAGATGAGTGATTATTAGTTAATTGTGATGCATATTAGGTGAATTGATTGTGCAATTAGTAAATAGACACGTGCTATTATTTATTGAATGCATCTTGGGATTTTTCCCGACCCTTATCGGGCTTCAATTAGGCATTACGAGCCTAAATTGGATTTTAAGTATTGAATTATTAATTTTTGAAATTAATTTAATTAATTAATTATTTTCTGGAAATTAGGCAGGGGATAATCGACGACCGGAATTTTATGCTGATTGTCATGGCACAGTCCATTTATTTATTTAAGCTCTACGTTGCGTGGAATTGAATTAATTGTGGTGTTTTAGGAATTTATCCTAAATTGAGTGGAATTGAATGATTGATTGGTAGACAGCTGAGTATGGTTATTTAGCATTAATAATGCCTTGATGAGTATGGGAATACTCTTGGTTGAGACCAATTGGGTACGAGGTAATAGACATACGTGATTCGGTGATAAGGAAATCACCGGTGAAAACGGCACCTTAAAGAACACACGAGTGCTGTCTATTACGTGCATCAGTATAGACATATGTAGTTCGGTGATAAGGAAATCACTAGTGAAAATGGTGCCTTAAAGAACACACGAGTGCTGTCTATTACATGCATTATTATGGGCATACGTGGTTCGATAATAAGGAAATCACCGATGAAAACGGCACCTTAAAGAACGCATGAGTGCTGTTCATTACATCCGTCACCTTGGCGAAAACGATGCCCGCGAGCATTACTGTAGCTCTGTGACTGAGTGTACAATTGGAGGTTATATAGTGAGAAGTGAAATGACCTAGTGATGGTCTGATTAACATGTAATCAATTAGGTTGATTGATCAATGATTTGATTTGATGCCGTGAATTGGTTGGTTGATTGATGTTATATATGAGACATCTATGTATAACCTAGAATTGCAAGTTGGAACTGAGGCCAAGGTAAGTCCTCTAACTCGTGCTGTGCTTAGGCAACCTGGTGGTGTATTGGTTTACTAATCGAGTCTTAGTGGGGTAGAACTTGCTGAGATGTAGTTTCAATAGTTATTGTATAACCATTTCAGGCCCGTAGATGAGCCTGAGGAGGAAGAACCAGAAGTGGACGATGAGCTAGAAAAAGATGAAGAGCTTGAAGGAAATGAACCTAGTGAAGAAGAATCAGAGGAGGATCAGGATGATCCCGAGTACGACCGAGATGAGGATTGAGATCCCATCCTGTTTTGTCAGACTTGGTTTTTATGTGGATAAGTGTTAGATCAGACATTCGTGAATAGTATTATATTATTTACTATGAGGTATTTGTATAAAAGTGTGGTTGTAAATTTTCAGTATGAAAAATATAGCCTTGCTTTTCTATCCCATTATTTTATTGTCTGGGGATTTATAACCGCTTCCGCATGTGCTATCGAAAATGAAAGGGTCGGCGATACATAGTCCTGTGAATCGCATTCTAAAATCGACCAAGATAAGGAATGTGTGCATGCTTGAGGATCGGGGTGTGACACCATAGGTTCTTGGCATGGTTCATCCGGGATGGCGACATGCTAATCAGTCCCCTGAGAGGTTTTGACGGGCCGCCTAGTAGGGGCCTTGAGGATGATGACTAGGATCCCATGGAGCTGGACCCTCCTAACGGTGTAGTGGAGAACCCTAGCCCTGCTTCACCAGCGACTGACCCGTACGGCTCCAACTCTGAATCGACAAAGTCTGAGTTCGCCGGATCTGAGTGATTGTAGTGCCGAACCCGAGGGTTCCTTTTTGTATAGAGTTGGATTAGCCTAGCCTAGTTTCTTTTTTATCTGGCTTAGAGGATGGATCGGCCCTCTCTTAGGCTTGTAGATCGAAAACGATCCTCCGTAGGTTAATCTAATATAAAAATGTATATACGAGTTGTTGTTGTGGTGTTTCTGTTGTTCATCTCACTATCCTTGTTTGATTGCTTGATTGTCTGTGTGATGAGGAGATGGATCATTTTCCACTTGCGCATAATGAAAGATTAAAAATGAAGGGTTGGCAATGAGTCCTGGGACATCGCTTTCTATCGACCAAGGAAGGGGTTGTTGTGTGCCCGGGGTTTGGGGCATGGCAATTAACTCGGTGTGTTTATAAAGTGTGTTTTGTGAAAAATTTGCCATCATGTCTTACTATCCCTGTTTCTGATGGTTGTCTAGGTGTTTATTTAATTTGCTTCCGCATGTGCTTAATTGAAAGATAATATGAATGGGTTGGTGACACGTCCTAAGACGTCACATTTTAATTGACCACCGAGGGATATGCACTTACCCGAGGTTCGGGGCATGACATCCCCATCGTGAAGTGCTATTAGAGCTGGTCAATGTTTGGAATAATAAGGTGCGATGGGTCAAGGGATAGTTAGCTAGGAAATACTTTTTCCTTACGCTGATGCTTGTGATTGGTTGATTGTTTTGTGCGGGTCGCTCATATTTCTAATTGTGTGTTGTAATTGGAAGGCAGGTTCTATAAAGATTCTACAGAATGAGTGACCCTAAGCAGAGGACTCCTCGGAAGAGGGCAGTTGCATCTGTTACTCGGGGAAGGCCGCCGACTCGGATCGATGCCCGAGGTAGAGCGCCGGCATAGGCTAATGCGAGGGAAAAAGTATCACCACAGGCTGATACTAGGGTAGGAGCACTAGGAGATCCTAGGATAGATGGGGTCATCCAGGTGTTAGAGACGTTAGGGAACATGATGGGCCAATAGGCCCAGAACCAAGCTGTCGCTATTGTCGCCGCCACTGCTGCCGTTAATGCTATTGCTACTGTTGCTACCACACCTGCTAAAGTCCTGCTAGGAAATAGGAATGGTGAGCGGCAAATGCATAAATTTGTGGAGCAGTTCCTGAAGCTGAAACCACTGAGGTTCGCAGGAGCAGGCGATCTTGAGGTTGCAATTCTTTGGATCCGAGAGCTAGAGAAAGTCTTTGCACTGTTAAGGTGCTTTGAGGAAGAGAAGGTACTCCTAGTAGTCTACCAGTTGCAAGGGAATGCAAGTACTTGGTGGGAAGCCACCAGAGGGAGTGTTTCCCAAAGGTACGGTTCCAGTGTGGAATGCCTTCGTGGAAGTCTTCTATGGGAAGTACTTTTCTTACTACGCTAGAGAGCAGAAGATGACATAATTCCAGTGTCTTCGTAAGAATCAGATGAGAGTGGACCAGTATGAGGCGTAATTGACTGAGTTGTCCAAGTACGCACTGAGGCTGATTGAAGACCCGGTGGATAGAGCAAGGAGGTTCAGAGACGGACTGAGATCGAAGATCAAGGATTCGCTAGTGCCGCTAAATCTTAAGGATTATAATGATCTGTACGAAAGGGCCTAGCTGATCAACAGGAATTTGAACAAGCGAGCCGCCGCATCTGGCTCACGGTTAAGGCCCAACTGTGACATCATGATTTTCAAGTTCTGTTTTCAATTGAATAAGTTGGGCTTTTTATCGACGCGCCTATAGTTCTTTTCCTTGAGTTGATTACTCACGGGATAACTAGTTTATTAGGTGAAGCCACTAAGCAATCTAAACGCAATAGACTTGAGAATTAGACCAGGAATCGACTACTTGACTATGCTAATCTGCAAGGGTCATTACAGCACCGTCAAAATTGATAAGAGATCGGAGATAGGTCGATTCGATAGAGGTATGTGATTAGTTTGTTGGTGATTTCACCTTATTGCAAAATTTCTGTCGAACGGCACTAGACCGATTTTTCTGTCATTTTTGTACCCTATGTTCGTATTTGAAACCTTCAGATTTTCACAACAACTGAGAGTCATCAATGTGCCGAAGATATACAATGTGGCTAAAAAATAATTGACCATGGGTCAATTGTACTAACCCTCCGAAGATATTGAAAGTTATGTGATTAGTGTGTTGGTGATTTCACCTTATTTTAGGTCACGTTAAAATCGCGTCATATTGAAATTAACCGCGAATTTGAACCCAATTTTAGAAATTAAAAGTTCATTCATGTCACGATTTATTTTAGGAATGTCAACTCACCCTCCGAAGATATTTATGCAAATATGGATTTTTGGCGAAAATTCAAAGTAGGGCCGTTTTGGACCAGGAAAAATGGAGGACCATGTTTGAGTGCACCGTTGACCGTCAAGTTGGTTCAATTGGTGAGGAAAAATGTGAATTTAAGTGTGGGCACCTTGGTTGAATTTTTGGGCACCAATTTGAGTCCAATTGGAGGAGAATTAAATCAAATTGAAGAGGGAAATTGTCCAAATTCGTAGCTAGGGGGTGCTGCAACTTTATGGACCATTTGGGAGACTTCTTGAGGAAGCCATGGAGAGGAAATTGGCTGAGGATGACAGCCTTGGCTGGTGGGGCCTTGGCAATGAGTAGAAGGGATATTTTGGTGGACTTTCACGCATTTTTGGGCCCCCCTCTTCAGCAGCTTCTTCTTCTTCTTCCCTTGGCTCACTTTCTCCATAGTTTCGTGTTTTGAAAGCTTGAGAGAACTAGAGAAAGCTCTCCCCTGCCCGTCGACCGCCCCTAGCCATCGTGCCCGCCCGTTCGAGCCTCCCACTGCCCATCGAGTGCCGCCGAAACCCATGCTAGCTCGTTCGTCATTCGCTATCATCCCTCGGTCTAGTGCCGTCATCCGCTTTTGTTCGCAGGTCCCACGAGTGGCCTGACCGTCGTTTGTAGCCGTCCAAGTCATTGGAGCCACTATCGTTGCTCGCCTGGCCCCGCTACACCATTGCCATCCCTCCTTGCTGCTTCCAGTAGCCTAGTCTAGCCCCTTTGGCTCAAGGATAGAGGCCGAAGTAAACAAGGGCCCTTAGTCTTCGAGGCCATTTTAGGTCTCTTTCGAGCCTTGGTTGGTGTCGTCGCAGGTTTGGTTGTCACCCGCCATCGCATCGCCGTCGCTATGAACTCACTAGATCGTAAAACTAGTGAGTTTACTTGCTAAACTCTGCTTAGGGAGTTAATTATGCTTAAGTATTGATTAGTTTAGGCTAATTAAGGATTAGGTGGTTAGTTAGATTAGATTAGTGATTTAATTGCTTAATTATGCATGTTAGGTGGTTAGAATAGATTAATTAAGGGCTAGATAGAATGTACTATTTGTCTAGATAGGTGCATAAATTTTCTAGGCTCGTTTAGGTGGTTAGATTAGCATTTATTGGATTTAATTGCATTTATTTAATTATTTTTGTAATTTTTGTAATTATTTAATATTTTTTGAAAATTATACCGAGATAGACGGTGATTAGAATTTCGTGTTGATTGCAATGATGTGCTTAGTTATGCAATTGAGTGTTAATTTGTGCAAGTTGAGTGGTGAATGGAATTTTGGTTATTTTTTCCAAAATTGTGAAATTTTGGTATTTAATTAGAAAATCCTAGGTGTCAAGTTTTGACACCAAAACTGGTTTTAAATACTATATCAAATAGTGAGATTTTAAAAGGAATGATATCAATTTTTCTGGTTCATTTGATCGTGTACCCACACACGATTATTTTCACCAGGTGTTTTTAATACGAATAAAACAGGCCAAGCGCATTATCTTAATTGAGACATTTGAGTACAATGCATGATGTCCTTGATTGTAATTGAATGGTCGTGTGTTGGTTATTAGAATCCATCACGAGCGTTTACGCACAACGTTACCCCTATATGGAATGCCCTTGGACAACAAAAGCCGGTCGCAATAGATTTTGGACCGATGCTCCTTTGGAATTGCGTTCTAGTAGAGATGTTGCTGTGCCTAATGGGGTGAGACAATGTCTGGCTACACTAGAAGACCGCCGAACGTCGAGTAGGCCGTGCCCTGTGGGCCGTAATTAATTGGAACGTGTGATTGATTGAGATAGATGTGCCAGATTATGGAACAAAATTGTGTGGCACGATATGAGACATATCATAACAATTTGACCTTGTAATGAGGACTCCTGTGATTGCTTGAGATTGAGTGAGACGTTCCAATTGATGTGTGCATCTGTGATATGAACTGTACTGAAATGCATGAAGGAAATGAGACGAGGTGAGTCATATGTGATGTGTGATTAGATTGTCTTTAGGCATATTTCCTTTCTAGTCGGGGTTTAGGGAGTAAACTTGCTGAGACATTGTCTCACACTTTCGTGGGCTCAATCCTTTCAGATCCTTAGCTGGAATGTTTTGGTCAACCTAGGAGGGTTATCGAGCTAGTTACTAATTTCCCTATTCCCGGGGGCCACGCGGTCTGGGTTATGAGCTTGTAATGACCATCGTATGGGTCGATAAGGGCTTACCTCAGAGGATACCTCATTGATTTAGGGCATGGTTTTGCCGTGGGCTTAATGGATACAGAGTGGATCCCCTCCAGGGTTTTGAGGTCCTAGCTGTGGTGGTAGACGCCGCTCATGGCGAGGGTACAGCTGACTATCTTGATGGTGCTATGGTGGACCCAAAACCAAAGGAGACCTCGGAGTTTTCAGTTAGGGATTTGTGTGCCTAGCTGGCTTGTTGACCTTCCTTTTGTAGTAGACTTTTGGTTGTTGACCTTTGTATATAAACCGGTGTGTATATAAAAATGTTTTGGTTGTGAAATTGTTTCCTGCTTTTCTATCCCATGTTGGTTCCTATGAGGGGATTTGTTTATTCGCTTTTGCATGTGCATTAAAATGAATGGGTCGACGACGCATCTTGGTACATCACAATTCCATCGACCACTGAGGAATGGGCACGTGCTTGTGGTTCGGGGCATGCCACCAACAAAGACAACAATCGATTCAGAAAAAGGCTAATGATAGGAGGCAGTATTCCATCCCTCCCAATCGAAAGGGTGGAATAGGAAAGTTGGCACCCAACTCGAATGGTGTGTGTCGTTTCTGTGAAAGAAGACATGGATCAGCTCCATGTTTTACTAAGACGGGAGCTTGTTTTGGATGTGGCTAGTATAGCCACCAGATCAAAGACTGTTCGCACAAGCTTATGGGAGCATAGGTGCCACTGCCGCAGATGGGATAGAATAGAGGGAGTACGTCGTAGAATGTACCACAGGGTAATTTGAACAGGCCTTTGATGCAGGGAAGGGTGTATGCTATCACACGTAAGGAAGCGAAGGACTCATAGGATGTGGTTATAGGTACGGTCTCGCTGAACGACTATACTGCTTATGCTTTATTTGATCTTAAAGCTACGCATTCATTTATTGCTGAGCAGTTTGTTAAGTTAGTAGGATTGAGTCCAAAACCATTTGGGACAGTCATTAGTATATCTATCCTGTTAAAGGATAAAGTGTTGTTTGCGATAGGGTGTCTTGGTTGCAAGTTAGTGACTGGTGAGCGAGAGGAAATGATAAATTTGATTTTGCTTGCCATGTTTGACTTTGATGTGATCATTGGCATGGATTGGCTCACCAAGCAATGAGTTATAGTAGACTGTTATCATAAAGCGATTCAATTTAATCCATTAACAGCTGAAAGTTTTGAGTTTATCGAAAGTCAAGGAGGACCCTCGATTACCTTAATCTCGTCGCTTGAGGTAACCCGTTTGTTAGAGGTGGGTTGCCAAGGTTATTTAGCAACTGTAGTAGATACGATAGTTGAGGAGTTGAAGATGGAGAACATCGCCGTGGTACAAGAGTTTTCTTATGTGTTTCCTAAGGAATTACCCGATTTACCCCCAGAAAGGGAGATCGAGTTCGTGATTGAGTTGGCCCCTGGGACGGAGCCAACTTCAAAGGCTCCTTATTAAATGGTGTTGTTAGAGTTGAAGGAACTGAAGGTGTAGATGCAAGAGTTGTTGGATAAATGATTTATACGTCCTAGTGTATCACCTTGGGGAGCACCAGTACTATTTGTGAGGAAGAAGGATGGTTCGTTGCGCCTTTGCATCGACTATCGGTAACTCAACCAGGTGACGATCAAGAACAAGTATCCGCTACCAAGGATTGATGACTTGTTTGATCAACTACAGGGACTGTCAATACTTTCCAAGATTGACCTAAGAACAGGTTACCATCAGCTAAGGATTAAGAAAGGAAGACATACCGAAAACAGTTTTTTGTATGCTTTACGGCCATTATGAGTTCATTGCAATGCCGTTTGGTTTAACCAACGCACCAGCTGCTTTCATGGATTCGATGAATCGAGTACATCGTGATTGTGTTTATCGACAATATCTTGGTGAACTCAAGAAGTTCAGAGGAGCATGAAAGACGTTTAAGGACAATGCTTCAGACTTTGTAAGAACATGGGCTGCACGTTAAATTCAGTAAGTGTGAATTTTGGCTAACCCGTGTAACTTTCTTAGGTCACGTGATTTCTTGTGAAGGGATTTCCGTGGACCCGACTAAGATTAAAGCCGTGATAAACTGGCCAAGACCGATGATAGTGACCGAGATCCGAAGTTTCTTAGGATTGGCAAGCTATTATAGACGATTCATGGAAATATTTTCAGCAATAGCCATGCCTCTGACTCGACTGTTGAAAAGGAAGATAAGTTTGCATGGACAGAAAAGTGCGAGCGTAGTTTCCAAGAGCTCAAGGAAAGGCTGACTACCGCACTTGTGTTGATGATTCCGTCTACTCCTGGAGGGTATGTGATTTACAGTTGTGACATCCCGAATTTTGACCTCGTCTCGAATATATGATGCATTTCGTCGACGCACCTATGATCCTTTTTCTCTGAGCTAATCACTCACGAGTTAACAAATCTATTGGGTGAAGCCGTTAAGGGATATAAATGCAGCAAACTTGAGAATTCGATCGGAAATTGACTACTCGACCGTGATAATTGGCGAGGGTCAATACGACACCGTTATATTTGAAATGTGATTGAATATAGGTCGATTCGATAGAAACAGGTAATTGAATGGTGGGTGATTATGCTTGATTGCAAAATTCACATCAAGTGGCACTAACCCGATTTTCTATCAATTTTATACTCGGTACACATAATTGAAACCTTGTGATTTTTACAACAACCACGAGTCGCCTATGAGTCGAAGATGCACAAACATGGATTGAAAATTATTGACCATGAGTCAAATGCGATAAAATCCCCAAAAGCTACCCTATAGGTTAAGTTGTATTAAAATCGATTTGGTCGATGATTTTAATCACAAAATTGAATACAGTTTTAGGAATCAAACGTTCAAGTGTGTCACGATTTATTTTCAGGACATTGTCTCATCTTTCGGAGGAATTCCGTCGAGTCTGGGATTTTCGCGGAAAATCAATTTCGGACAAATTGAAAAAGAATTGGAAATTCGTATGGGCTGCTTAAAGGGGTTATTTGGCTGCTAAAATTGCTTTGTTTCTTGAAGAAATGAGAGAATATCAGCCATTGGTTGTCCCCTTAACATTGTGAGCTAAAGACTTTGTGGCCAAAGCACTCAAGTGCCTGATAATTTCCCTTGGATTTCAATTGGGCCTTGCCTTGACCTTGTTTCCCTCCTTTCCCTCCACTTTCCTCTCCATTTCCCCTTTTGTGTGTGCTCACTTCCCCTTTTTGCTCAACTGAATCACCTCCTGCCTTCTTCTTCTTCACGCATCCTTCCCATTTCCTTTCCACACTCATTTCCCTTTTGTTTTGCTGCCATTGAACAGTCCACTCCACGCTTTCATCACCTGCTATACCCCTTCCATTCCATGCCCGCATCTCATCTCCTTCATCACTTCCACCAACGCCCGATCCCTCACCAACTCATCGCCTCACCATCCCCATTGACTAGCCCCAACGCCAGACCGCCAGCCCTCACCGCATCACCGTCCAACTAAGTCTGGTGCCCAGCAGCTTCCGCTTGACTCTAACAACCGTGCCTATCCATCCGCCAGTCCATCCGCCCGTTTCAGCCGCGCCAACAGCTCTGACTAGCCTCTAAACACAACCAAGTCCAGCCCTTTGGCCGTGACTTGCTAGCCTCTGTTGGAGAAATGGTTGCCTCAGGTCTTCACTATCTTCACGTCGCTGTCACCGTGAACCTGCCGCCGTGCTAATTCGGTGAGTGAACGCCCTAATCTTGGGTTAGGAAGTTAATTACGCTTAGGGGATTAGTTTAGTTTTAATTAGGATTAAGGGTTAATCCTAGTTAGGTGGACTAGCTAGTTAGTTAGTTTGGTTAGATGAACTAGTTAATTAAGTTAGTTTGGTTAGGGGTTAGTTTATTTAACTAGAATAAGTTATTTAACCGTGATTAGTTTAATTAACCGTGGTTAGTGTAGTTAAATTAGATTTATTTAATTAATTATAATTAGCGTAAATTGTGACGGAATAGCCGTTTTGCAGAATTTTGCGTTTATCATCGTGGTTGAATTAATATGTGAAATTGATTGCTTAATTGTGCAATTGGGTGCTTGGTTGTCATTATGGATTATTATTGCAAAAATTTGATTTTTGGTATATAATTAGAAAAATACCGGGTGTCGGTTTTTATGCCAAAAATATTTTATGTATTATATAAAATCGTGGAATTTTGAAATGAGAGAGTATCACGTTTTATGGTTCAATTTAAATATGTGACCACGCACATTTATTTTATTGGGAATTTTTAATATGAAGAAAATAGGCCAAGTCCATTATTTGAAATTGAGGTATTTGAGTGCAAAGCTCAATATTCTTGGCCAAGTATGTGCTGGTGTGTGATCACTTAAATACACCGATGCGTTTACGCTGGGCGATGCTTGATTAAGTTCGGATGCTCCACGTCAAGGGATGTCGCTCGCAGTGGAGGGTGGGCCGATGCTCCTTTATGGGATGCCGTCTTGATGCATTTACGTGGGATAATGCCATGCTCGACAGCGGGACGACACCCAATTATGCTGGATGATCGCCAACTGTTGAGTTGGCCATGACCGGTGGGTCGTAATGACTAGGACACGCCTGAGTGATTGGGATAGTTGGGCCTGATTATGGGACAAAATTGTGTGGCACGGAATGCGACGTGTCATAACGGTTTGGCCTTATAATCGGGACTCATGTGTTTGTTCGGAAGATAAATTGAGGTGTTCCAATTACTAAATACGTTTGCTGTATGCATATGATATATGTGATGAGCTAATGTGCAGGAATGCGGCAAGGCGAGGTAAGTCCTATGTGGTGCATGTTTAGGACGCCTCTAAGTGAATTTTTATCCTAATAAGGGTTTAGGGTGTTGACTCGCTGAGATTTTATCTGACCTCGTCGTGGTTTAAATATTTTAAAGTCCCTAGTATTGAGATACGTCACATCCATTTTGGGTGCCCATGGGAGATGGAGTCAGAGTCTGCTTTTTTCCCTATTCTCGGGACCACCTAGACCCATGAGCTGGTGGTGACCACGGTTTAGGTCGATGAGGGCCTACCTCACTTGGTGCCTCATCGCTTCAAAGCGTGGTTCCTTAATGAGCCTAATAGGGCTTGGGAGGGTCCTCTTGAAGGTTTTGATGGACCTACCATCAAACCATCAAAACCGAGAATGAGGAGGTAGCTCACTCCATGGACATCGAATTGCTAGATGATGACATGGAGGACCCAGGGTCCGAGGTGGAAGGGTCCGGAGCGTAGGTGGCCGAGTAGTTTCTTTTTAAGTCAGACTTCTGTTTATATACCTGTAAGACTAACTTAGCATGTATATAAAGTGTGGTTTGCGAAATAAGCGTGGGCTGGTTTTTACTATCCCTACGTTCGTTGTTGTCCGGATATATGTTTAAATTTTGCTTTGGCATGTGCATAAAATGAATGGGTTGGTGATGCGACCTAGGTACATCGCAAAATTTTAGTCGACTGCCGAGGGATGTGTTCGTTCGCAAGGTTCAAGGTGTGACAATAGTGATGCGTCATACAGAGGACTGGGTTGCGTTTTAATGCAACATGGAAGAGTTCTTGCATACAAGCCCCGTTAGTTGAGACCTCATGAGTTGAATTATCTGACGCATGACTTGGAACTCGCATTGATCATCTTTGCTTTGAAGATTTGGAGACATTACTTATGTGGAGAAAAGTTCTTGATCTTTATAGACCATTAGAGCCTAAAGTACTTATTCTCTCATAAGGAATTGAACATGAGGCAGCGTCGTTAGATGGAACTTCTCAAGGACTACGACTGTGACATCCTGTATCATCCCAGAAAGGCCAACAAGGTCGCGGATGCGTTAAGTTATAAATCATCGATTGCACAGATGATGGTTTAGGAGTGGATCCTACTCGAAGGAGTTTGGGATTCGGATTTTAAGTTTGAGGAATGCCACCTTTCAAGTTTCATGGCTACCCTCAGAATTGAACTGGAAGTGCAGATAAGGATTAAGATGCTGCAGTTGACAGACTCTGAGATCTAGAAAATTCTACAAGAGGATGTAGAAAAGAGGAAGGCTGACTTTCAAGTTACTGAGGATGGAACACTAAAGTTTTGTGGGCAATTATGTGTACCTGATGATGTGGAGCTTAAGGAGGAGATCTTGTCAGAAACTCATCGGAGTAGTTACAGCATTTATCCAGGCGAATATCGCCAGACATGTTGCCAAGTGTCTAACATGCCAGCAAGTGAAATCACAGCATTGCAAGCCTAGAGGACTTCTGCAACCTCTCGAGATTCCCGAGTGGAAGTGGGAACATATTACAATGGACTTTGTGATGGGATTACCAAGAAGTCAACGAGGTAATGATTCCATATAGGCTGTAGTTGACAGATTGATGAAGTCTGCTCACTTCATCGCTATACGAAAGGACTTTGCATTAGACAAATATGCTGAACTGTACGTGCGATAGATAGTTCATTTTCATAGAGTGCCAGTGACGATCACGTCAGATCGAGACCCAAAGATCACGGTAGTTATTTGGAAAAGCTTAAAAACTGCCTTGGGAACGAAGATGTAGTACAACACGGCCTATCATCCGCAGACGGATGGCCAGTGTGAGAGAATAATTCAAACCCTTGAGGACATGTTGCGAGCTTACGTATTGGACTTCAAAGGAAGCTGGGAGAAACAACTTCATCTAGTCGAGTTCGCCTACAACAACAGTTATTAGCAGAGTATCCATATGGCACCGTTTGAAGCGTTGCATGGCAGAGCTTGCAGAACTCTTGTTTGTTAGGATGAAGTTGGAGAGTGTAAGATCACCGATCCTGAGTTGGTTCAACAGTCAGTCGACGCCGTCAAAGCTATCCAAGAAAGACTCATGACTGCTCAGAGTCATCAGAAAAGTTATGCAGAAAGTGGGGTAAACCATTAGAGTTCCAAGTTGGTGAACACGTATTCCTTAAAGTGTTACCAATGAGGGGTACTTTGCACTTTGGCAATAAAATGAAAATTAAGTCTGAGGTATGTCAGTCCCTTTGAGATTTTGGACCGAATTGGGACTTTAATGTATTGATTCGCATTGCCATTGAGATTTGCTCAAGTTCATGACGTCTTCCACGTGTCAATGTTGAGAACGTATGAACCCGACCCGACCCACGTGCTAAATTTTGAAGAATTAGACATGGACAAGAGAGTGTCGTACGTGGAGAGACCAGTTTGGATAGTGGATCAAAAGGAGAAAGTCCTACGCAACAAGACGATCCCCTTGGTTAAAGTGGTATGGCAACACCACATAACGAAGGGAGCAACGTGGGAAAGTGAAAAAGCGATGAGACATCAATACCCCTACCTTTTTGAAGAAGCATTGTAATGGTTTAAATTTCAAAGACAAAATTTTTATAAGAGGGGAAGAGTTGTGACATCCCGAAATCTGACCCCGTTGCGATTATATGAAAATGGTTGTTTCCTCGATGCGCCTTTGGTCATTTTTGTCACGTCTCGAATCCTTGGGCGTGCGCCCATCCCTGAATGGTCGATATGAATGCAACTTCCCAGGACGAGTCGCCGACCCTTTCATTTTAATGCATATGCGGAAGCAAAACAATAAACCCCTGACAACAAACAGCATGGGATAGAAAAGCAGGGCAACATTTCACAAAGCCACACTTTTATAAACAACTTGGTTTAGGTACAAAAGTGTCTAGGCAAAAGTCTATAAAATATCCGCTCTAAAAAAGAAGCTGTCCTACGACAACTAGTCGAACACATACGCCGATCTGTCAGACTCCACCTTCACAGACTCCAAGCTTCAGGTCCTCCACAACCACCATCTAAGGACTTGAAAAGTTAAGCCCATGACAGGGTGAGACATTATCTCGGCAATATCATCCCCTAAAAACCCTGTTAGGAGGAAATATACTCAAGGGTGGCCTAGCCACACAATACAGAGAACTTACCTCGCCTCAGTTCCCTCCTGCATGTCAGCATAGTTCATATACACACAATTGCATATAATCAAGATACACAACAATGGAAACTCCTCACTCAACTCAAAAAATCATAAGGAGTCCCGATTATAAGGCCAAACTATTATGACACATTCCATACCATGCCACATAATTTTGTCTCATAATTAGGCGTATCTAACTCAATCAACCATGTGTTTCAATTATTAATTTCTCCCCTCTCGGGCACGACCGACTCAAAGTTTGGTGGTCTATTGGCATAGCCAAGCATCATCTCATCCCATTGAGCACTGCTACATCTCTCAAAGACGGCTTTCCTGCAGGAGCATAGGTCCAGAATCTACTACGACCCAAATCCCAATGAATGGGTAACGTCCGGCATAAACGCTTGGGATGGGTTCTCTTAACCAATACATGACCATTCACTCTTGGTCCAAGACACCGTGCTTTGCACTCAAATACCTCAATTAAAATAGTGATCTTGGTCTATTTTCTTCTTATTAAAAACACTTGGTAAATATAGTCGTGTGTGGGTACATGGTCAGATCGAACCTGAAAAATTCATAACCTTCTTTTTAAAATTCCACTGTTTTACATAGTATATAAAACAATTTTCGGTGTGAAAATCCGACACCCAGAATTTTCTGAATAAATATTGAAATTTCCAAAATATTGGAATAAATGACCAAAAATCCAATCAGTACTCAATTTGCACAAATTAACATCCAATTGCATAAACTGAACATACCATTGTAATCAGCATGAAATTCCGGTCACCGAATATCCCGATCTAATTTCGAAAAATAATAAATAATTAAATAATTACCAAAATTAATTAAATAATTCAATTTAAATACCAAAAATACTAACCTAGGTCATAATTGCTTAATTAACCGCCTAAATGAGCCGGGAAAATTCCTGAACCTATCTAGGTAAATAGCACATCCTACTTAGTTACTAATTAATCTAATCTAACCACCTAACATGCAAAATTGAATAATTAAATCACTAATCTAATCTAACTAACCACCTAATATTTAATTAACATAAACTAATAAACCCTTAAGCATAATTAACTCCTTAAGTGTAGATTAGTGAGTGAACTCACCATATTAGTGAGCTGGTAAGTCCACAGCGATGTTGACATGGAGACGGGAGACAAACCCCGAAGTGGCGACACCAAACAAGGCCGGGAAAGGCTTGGAAACAGGCCATGAAGTCTCAGTTGGGCTGACGTCTTCGGCTTTTGCTTGCTGGTCGCAGGGGCTGCATGAGCGGCTCGGCTGGCTGGAAACAGCGAAAGAGGACCGGTAGAGCTGCTGCGGGGCTAGATGAAGGCTAAATGGTGGCTCTGGTAGCCTGAATGGCGACCACCACGGCTAGACGACCAGGGATGGCGATGGACAAGGGTGCGGGATCGCACGAGTAGGTGGGCAGGCGAGCAGTGGCATGAGTTGCGGTTCCGACGAGCTTCGGGCAAGCGTGTGGTGGCTTCAGATAGCTACTAGCTGTTCTCCTCTCATTTTCTAAGCTTCTCAACTCACTCCACAATGGGGAAAGTTGCTACTAAAGGTAGAAGAAGGTTGTTGGTCAAGGAAGGGACCACCAAAATATCTAAATACTCAAGTTCATGGCCCTACCAAGCTTGGTTGTCATCCTTAGCCATTTGCAGCTGCCAAGGCTTCCTTGGCAAGCCTCCCAAGTGTCCGAATGTTGCACACCATGGGGGGCTACGAATTTGGAACATTTTCCCTCATATTGGATTCAATTCCCCTCCAAATCTCCTTCAATTGAACTCAATTTAGTCCCCATAAATCCAACTAAGGTGCCCACACTTCAATTCACATTTTTCCTTGATAATCCGTCCAACTTGAATCCCAAAAATGTGACCAAAAACGGCCCTTGGATTTTTCCGGTCCAAAATATCCTTACTTTGAAAATTTACCGAAAATTTTTCGGAAGGTGAGTCGATGGTCCTAAAATGATACGTGACATGAAAAAACTTTCAATTTCTAAAATCGGATTCAATTTTGCGGTTAATTTCGATTTGGCGCGATTTTAGCATGACCTAACCTACCAAGTAGCTTTTAGGAATTTTTGGTGCAATTGACCCGTGGTTGATTATTTTCAAGCCACATTGTACATCTTCGACACATTGGCAACTCTCGGTTGTAGTGAAAATCTCGAGATTTCAAATACGGACACAAGGTACGAAAATGACAGAAAAATTGGTCAAGTTTCGTTTGACAGAAATTTTGCAATTAGCTAGAATCTGTGATATCCTAAAAATTTAGTTCTGATTTCTATTGGATAAGTTGGACTTTTCATTGACGTGACTACAGTGCTCTTCTCTGAGATGGTCACTCATGAGACAACTAGCTTATCAGGTGAAAGCCGTTAATGGATTTTAAATGCAATGGACTTGAGAATTCGACTAGAAATCGACTGCTCGACCATGCTAGTTTGGAAGGGTCATTACGACACAGGTAAAAATCGATCAGAGATTAGAGATAGGTTAGTTCGACTGAAATGTGTGGCTAAACGTGGGTGATTCCACTAATTTGCAAAATTCTCGTCAATCGGCACTAGATCGATTTTTCTGTCGTTTTGGCGCCCTATGTCCGTATTTGAAACCATGAGATTTTTATGACAATTGAAAGTTGCCAATGTGTCGAAGAGGTACGTGTGGCTCGAAGAAAATCGAGCATGGGTCAATTGCACCAAAAATTCTTAAAAGTTACCCCATAGGCTATGTTATGCTAAAATCGCGTCAGATTGAAATAAACCGCAAATTTGAACCCAACTTCAGAAATTGAAAATTTTGTCACGTCACAAGTTATTTTAGGAACATTGACTCATCTTTCGAGGAATTTTCAACGAGTTCGGGATTTTTACGGAAAATTGATTCAAACGATTTGGAAAACGAACGGAAATTCAAATTGACCAAATCAAAGGGATTTTTGACCTCTTGTGTGAACTACTCAGTGAAAGGAAGTTGTGTAAGCCTTTTCTTCAACAAAATTTGGACATCAATTGGAGAGATTTGTTAAGAAATCGGATTCCGGGAAAAAGGAAATAGAATTCGAAATTGAAGGAGAATCGTAGGCTTGAGGGACTGTCACATTTTGATCCTTATTTGGACTTCAATTGGGACAATTGGTGTTGAAATTGGCCTTGAATGACCAATTGATATTGTTGTTTGAAAATGGGTTGAAGATAAGGATGATTAAACTCTTGTTTAATTTATTTTGTGAACTTCAAACCCCCTCCTCCTTCGGTCTCACTCTCTCGCACGTTACTCTCTCTCTCTCCCTCTCTTTCTCTTGAAGACTTGCAAGATGTGGTCCCCTCTACCAGCCAACACTCCCTTTTGCCTCATCTTCCAATTGGCCAATTGTTTGACTTTAATTTTCTTGGTTTTTTGCCCGCACCTTTGCCGATTGTTCTCTCTCTCCCTCATCCTTTTCTTCCCTCTTTCCCTTCACGTGAAGCTCCCTCGACCTTTTTTCTTTTCTGCTTTTCCTCCATCCGGTATAAGAAGCCAGCTGCCCCCTTATCTTTTCCCCTTTCTGCTTGCGTCGCACCCAGGGACCAAACTCCTTCATTTTCCCCCATCCCCTCTCCTTCATTGCTAGCTACCGCGCGCTCAACATCAACACCGTCGAAGCTGCTTCCCAAGTTTGTGGCTTCTGCTTCAGTTTCACTTTCCCTTTTGTGGACCGACGTCAGCGCCCCACCCAACAGCAACATCGCACGATCGATTCAGGTCCATCTTCACTGCCGAAGCATGCTGCTCATCTCCACTGATCTTCAAGCCAGCTGCCAGCATGTCTAGCAACCATGATTTGCCCGCAATAGCTTCATTCCAGCGAGCCTTTCAACGTAGCAAGCCAGTAGCATCTCCACCTTCGTGCCGCACCCACACCACCACCCACAGCTGCCAAAACTAGCCCGAGCCACGTCCGTTCATCCATCGTTCTTGTCTCCACAGAATCGGAGCTGCAAGACCAGCTCAATCGTGAGCTTTACGGGCCAATTCCGGCCTCAGTTTGGCCTCCTTTGGTGTCACCGCTTTGGAATTTATCGGCCGCCGTCGCGTCGCCGTTGTCGTGGTTCATTTGGATCCTTAATCAAGTGAGTTTAACTCACTAATCCTTGCTTAGTATGTTAATGACGCTTAAGAGTTGATTAGTTTATACTAAGTATGGTTTAGGTGGTTAGTTTGAACAGATTAGTGATTTAGTTAATCCTTGATGCATGTTAGGTGGTTAGTTTAGTAAAATTAGCAAGTAAATAGGCCGTAGTATTTATTTATACATGTTCGGAAATTTTCCGGGCCTATCTCGGTATTTAATTAGGCTTTACTAGCCTAAGTATGCATTTTTGCTATTTATTGGTATTTATTAATTAATTTCCGTAATTATTTAATTAATTAATTATTTTTTGAAAATTAGACCGGGATAGCCGGTGACCGATATTTCATGTTGATTGCAATGGTGTGGTTGGTTTATTTATCTAGCTATTAATTTGTGCAATTTGAGTGTGATTTGTGATTTTGGGTATTTATCCCAAAATTACCGGGTTTCGGTTTACAATACCGATAATGTGTTTTTGGACTGTGGAAATTAGTGGGATTTTCAAAAGTGAAAATAATGTATTTTGGCTAAGGCCGACCGTGTACCCACACGATTATTTTTATCGGGTATGATAAAAATGGTGGATTTGTTAAATGGTTAGGGTGGTATACTATATCAGCTTGCAGGTTTGATATATTAGCTTAGAGCGAACAGTATACCAGTATACTATATCAATCTATGGGTTCTAATATGTCAACTTAGAGCGAGAAGTATACCTTATTAGCTTAGAGTGAGCTTTATTATCTATCAGCTTAGAGTGAGCAGTATTGGTATACTATATCAATCTACGAGCTTTGATATGTCAGCTTAGAGCGAGCAATATAAATTATCAGCTTAGAGTGTGTAGCATCAATATACTATATCAGCTTGAGAGCCTCGATATGTCAGCTTAAAGCGAGCAGTATACCATTTATCAGCTTAGTGCAAGCTATACTATCTATTATCAGCTTAGAGTGAGCAATCCTGATATGATCGGACTTTATAGATGGTATTAAGTGGGCCGATCGAGGGAAAGTCATGATGACATGTAATCGACTGAGTCGATTGATCGATGTTTCGATCTGTATTGATGAACTGAATTATTGAAATGATTGGTTGATTTTATGAATTGTACTAACTTGCAGGACGGGGTGGAGGCAAAGGTAAGTCATCTGACCCGTGCTTATACTTAAGCAGGCCTTATCGCGTATTTTCTTCCTAGTCAGGGCTTAAAGGGGTGAACTTGTTGAGACATAGTCTCACCCCATTGTGGGATAACATTTTTAGGTCTTTAGATGACAATTGAGGAGGACCTGAAACTTTGGAGATTGATGAGGAGGAGACAAAAGAATATGCGAATGTGTATGACTAGTGGGTTATAGGATAGTTCCCATTTTGTTGAGCCGATCTTTTGTAAACAACCTAGTATTGTGTATAAACCTGAAGCGTTTACAAAAGGCTTATGTTGGTTGTGATTTGTTGTCCCGCTTTTCTAACACAATCATGTGTATATAATAAATTCACACACCAATTTGAACGTCCAAACCAATCATTGCTCACACAAGCAAGAATCACAATTTAATCACCACTTACACGAGTAAGAACTACTGATACATATCAAAGCAAAAATTATAATTAAATCACTACTCACACGAGCAAGAATTACTGATACACATCAAAATAAGAATTATCAACATACGTCGATCCATCAATTCAACTCAACATGCGTTCCAATTAATTAACTACTACTACCTACACGAGCAGTTTTATCAGACACATGCCGGGGAAAAATAATAATTACCGACACATGTTGAGGAAGAATAATAATTACCGACACATGCCGAGGAGCGACTAATAACTACCGACACACCCTAGAAACGATTAATAACTATCGACACACACCGGGAACGACTAATAACTACCCACACACACCGGGGAATGACTAATAACTACCGACACACACCGGGAACGACTAATAACTACCCACGCACGCTAGGAATGACTAATAACTACCGACACATGTCGGGAACAACTAATAACTACCGACACACGCCGGGGAAGAATAATAATTATCGACACATGCCAGGAAATGAATAATAACTACCGACACATGTCAAGAATGACTAATAACTACTAACGTCCACTAACACACGCTGTGGATGGGTTCTCTTAACTATTAACGTCCACCAACGCACACTGGGGATGAGTTTTCTTAACTATCACACAATCATCAAGCATGATCTCTAGGCATATCACAAACCAACCATATATCATAATTATGCAATTTCCAACAATCAAAGCCTCAAAAACCATTACAAACTCATAACCGGCCCTAACCGGTAAAATAGGCCCACTCACACGTCTCCAAGTTTAAATCCTAAAACCAAATTAAATGAGTTCGAAAAATTCCCACATTTGAATATGTTGTACAAGACATATAAAAAAATATTTTTCATGAACACACCTTAGCCCAGATCCTTCTAGATTTGGCCCAGTAAATCGATCAATCCAGTACAAAAATTGTGTCTATTTCCAGAAAGTCTATTTTCCAAAATCAGTTTGGTTCGATGTCCAAAACATGTCCATTTGATTTGAAATTTGACTATGTTAAACTAGAATATACAAAAAAATAACTTTTGTCAAGAAACCATTTCGAAATTCGAACCCTAAGGGTTGATAAAAACCCCTCGAATTCTGAAAGGTCACCAGTTCCACCGAAAATTGAGGTTTTGTTTGAAAATGACAGAGCTGATATCTCCTTCTTTTAGATATCTAAAAATCTTGAGAAAAATATATGTTGTAGCTGAGGATGTCTAAAATATTTCTCAGGAATACATCAACCTCAAATTCGTAACCCATTCCGATCTACAAAAAAGGCAAACGATGAGGGTCCAGAAACTAGAACTGCAGGAATTCTAATGGATTTGACTAATAAATCATCAATGGTGCTAATCTTACTAATTAGATTAACACTAATTCATTCTAAGGCTAATCTAGCCATTCTAGCTTATCACTAATCCATACTTAAGCTAATCTAAACAACCGTTAAGCATAATTAACCTACCAAGTAGGGTTTAGTGAGCAAACTCACCGGATTTGCACGCCAATGAGTTCACTGCGACGAGGACGCGAAGGTGAGCGATAAACTAGCCCACGACGACACCAAGCGAAGTCCGAAAGGGCCCGGAAATGCTCCATAAAGCCTCACCGCTTACTGGTTCTTCAGCTTCTGTTCTGGAACTGCAAAGGCTAAATCAGTGGCCTGGTTTGCTGGAAACGGAGAGAGAAGGCTGTAACGAGTCAAGTGGGCTGAGGCGGAGCTCCATGGCAGTCGAAGGCGACTAAACAGGCTCTAGCTGAGCTTCACATTGGCTAAGGGACACTGGACGACCAGAAATAGCGATGGAGAAGGCTTGGGACACGGGGACTAGGTGTGAGGTGCGACAGGCGCGAGGGCTGTCCAGCGGTGGTGTGCGGTGTTGACAGGAAAGGAGGATGGCTGAGCTGTGGTTCTAGCTTGTTGGAGTTTTTGAACAACAATGGAAGGGGCTGAGAGCGTCGATTGATAGGGAGAAAGAGAGAGGAAGGAGAAGAGGGGGACCATTTGGCTAAGGGGGGACCACCACTTGCCTGATCCTCATCTTTTTTGTTCCCTTGACTAGTCCATCTTGCAAGTTGTCTTGCACCATCAATGTCTAGCCCTCAAACACTTCTAGAAGCCTTTTGAAATGGTCCACAAGTTGTGCCCATGGGGGGCATACCGAATTTTGAATGAATTTCCCTCAATTTGGACTTCAACCTTACTTGAATCAACATCAATTGGCCCTCAAAAATTCCATTATCGAGTCAAATTTCAAATTGATATTTTTCTTCATCAATGGATCCCACTTGCATCCCAATTTCACGATTGAAAACGGTCCTCGGACTTTTTTAGACAAAAACGACCCTACCTCGACTTTTTCCTAAAAAGTCTCGGTTTGCAGAAAAATCTTAGGAGACTGAGTCGACGTTCCTAAAATGACTTGTGACATGACAAAACTTTAAATTTCTGAAATTAGATTCAAATTCGCGGTTAATTTTAATTTGGCGCGATTTTAGCGTGACCTAGGCTATCGGGTAGCTTTTAGAAATTTTTAGCGCAAATGACCTGTGGTCGATTTTCTTCGAACCACAATGAACCCCTTCGACACATTGGTAACTCTCGGTGTTCGTGACAATCTCGAGGTTTCAAATACGGACATAGGGTACCAAAATGATAGAAAAATCAATCCAATGCCGATCAATGAGAATTTTGCAATTTAGTGGGATCACCCATGTTTTAACCACATATCTCAATCGAACCGACCTATCCCTGATTTATAATCGATCTTACTGTGCCGAAATGATATCTGCAGATGAGCACGGTCGAGTAGCCGATTCCTAGTCGAATCCTCAAGTCTATTGCATTAAAATGTCTTAATGACTTCCCCAGATAGTCTTGTTATCTCACGAGTGGCTACCTTAGAGAAAAACACTATAGGTGCGTCGATGAAAGGCCCAACTTATCCAATCGAAATCAGAGCTTGAAAATCAAGATGTCATAGATTACCTCCTTCATTTGGTGCCTCATCACTTCAAGGCGTGGTTCATTAACGAGTGTAATGGGGCTTGGGAGGGTTCCTTGCAGGGTTTTGACGGACCGCCTGTCGGGACGGAGGATGGGGAGGTAGGTCACCCCATGGACACCGATATACCAGATGGTGTCGTGGAGAATCTGAAGCTAGAGTCGGAGGGATCCGGGGCATAGGTTACCTAGGAGTTCTTTTTTAGACCAACTTATGTATATAAACTCCTAAGATTAACTTGGTGTGTTTATAAAGTGTGTTTTGTGAAAATTTGCCGTCCTATTTTTACTATCCCTGTTTCTGATGGTTGTCTGGGTGTTTATTTAATTTGCTTCCGCATGTGCTTGATTGAAAGATAAAATGAATGGGTCAGTGATGCGTCTTGGGATGTTGCATTTTAATCGACCGCCGAGGGATGTGCGTACCCGGGGTTTGGGGCATGACATACAGTGTTTGACACTCATCCTTTTTCCATTTTCCATTTTGAATGGTCAATGTCAATATAAGAAACCTTGAGAATCATAAAATAATCCAACTTGCCATCAATTCTCTTGACTTTTTTTATTTGTATTCCTTTTCTCTCTTTTTTTTAAATTCAAGGAATTACTAATCCACTCATAATGAATATTTTCTCCCTCTTATTCCCCCAATTGTGATAATACATAAAAACCTCTCCTTGATTTGTGTAGCACTCTTACATCCATGTAAGTATGGGTGAACATGATTCTAGAATAAAACCGGCAGGATATGCAAAGTAGATTCCAAGTTTCAAGAATTAAGGATTCTTTTTGATGAGTAGATTTGAGGTTCTAGGTGGAACTTGGACCTAAAACAAGTCTTTGTGTTTACCTTGTTCCATGTCTTTGTGCGATTCTGTGGTATTCCATGGCATTCAATGATGAGTATGTAATATGAAGCCACTAGACTAATCTTTCATTTTCAATGATATCCAACTTTTACTTTGTTAATATTCTATATTCTTCATGTGTCTAGATATTAGTTATGGTCAATGGATTGTAATAAATAGTGGTTATTACATGCAATGATTTACTACAATCATTTAATTTATAATATAGGTGAAACACCCTAGAACCTATGGTAGGGTAAATTCTAGGTTTCAAAAATTAAGAAACCTATTATAAAGGGATAGGTTTTGGAAACTAGATAACACTTGAAACTGCTCCCCCATCATGTAAGTGGTTAATTGTCTACTTCAAAGATACCCAGATATCTTATTTTTCTTTCCTCTTTAATTGCTGGCCAAATCTACTCAATTCCTTCATTATTAAATTTTCTTTTTTTTCCTCAACAGTGAGAATCAACTTTGCTCTATATTTGTCCTTTTCAAATAGCCATGTGACCAAAAGATTTTCATGATATTGCTTCTCAAAATTTGCCTTAGTATTCCCTAATTTGAAGTATCATATGTGCAAAGCACATCCCCATTTCCACCGCTTGAGGGGAATGATCCAAAAATCTAATTTAACTCAAACTTCCCTACCTCAGTCTATTTAGCATCGGTTTTTTTAATGCAATTATATGGGCTTTATTAAAAATGTTCTTAATATGCAAATTTAAATTAATAATATTTTTGGTTAGGGGTTTTCTTATGCAATAAACGATTAGACAGGTTGCCAACATTTATGTGTCAATAATGACTTGACTCTCCTTTGTCTTTTAAACAAACATAGATCATAAGTGCTTTTGTCAATTCTCATTGTAGACCAACAAAGTCACTAGAGATTTAATGACAAGGGACTTGAGTTCTGGACACATTTTCTATGTTACGTGTTTTGACTATGTGGATCTATTAGTGCATGTGGTGCTTGATCAAAGTCCCCTGTACCCAGAAGGGACATCACATACTTTTGTCACAGTATGCTCAAATTTCTTGTTCGTCTAGGATCAGAAAAAGGTTCTTCTTTTAGGTTTGCTCTCTAGTATAAGCTCATATTTTCTGAATCTCGACTTTAATGGCTGCAAATGGGGCTATTCGACGGCATGCTAGTGGATTGTTTTTCGATGAATTAGGCAATGTTATAGTGGTGGTACGCATATTCTCCGCCTACGTAGCTCTCGTCTTGTCCATGGTACTGGCTATTGCATTAGAGTTCCTAGACGGCAGGCCTATCCCACATGCTGAGCATTAGATGAGATCAGGATTTCCTTTTATCTGGACATAAACTCATTACCAATGCATTCATTATCATAAGTCAAGCTCAAATCTTGTCCATATTTTGTTAAAGATGCATGTGTTTGTATCCCAGCTTGCTTGCGAGAAGTACTACATTAGGACCACCAATGATACAATCATACATCTATATGTTGAGCTTAACTCAAAAAGAAATAATATAATTAGTCGACTCCAACTAGCTTCTCAGTTGAACTCCAACAACATGCCCTGAGGGCCTGCTAATGCCAATCACCCGCTCCATGGATAACACAACCTCCGACTCGCGGGATTAGGAATGCAGTGAACGAACATTATGAATGGAGAAAGGAGTGACATAGGACGAAACCATATCATTTTTAGACAGTATGTTTGGAAGATTCAATGACAAAAAGAAAAGGGAAAATGGATGACACGATAAAAGAAAAAAAGTACAAATTTGCAAATAAAAATTAATCTTCCATATAAAAAGCAGATAACCTTTCTGTAGTTGAAAAGCTTTTGCTACCTTGCCATAGGGACACTGTCACAATGGATCTCTGAAAAGGCCACTTCAAAAGAACAATTTGAATTGCTCACAAAAGACTCCTTCAACTCTGCCAATATATAATTTATGTCTGGCCTTTGAATCGCCCTTGGTTGTGTACAAGACATAGCAATCTCCACCACTTTCCAAGCTGAGTTAATGTTCAATTCTCTATGTAACCTAGGATCCACAATTTTCTGGATATCACCACTTTCAATGGTGGGAATTAACGATTCAAGTATGTGAATGAAGTTGCTGCCATCCCGACTTCTCATTACTGCAGGTTGGCCCGTGATTAACTCAAAGAGTACAATTCCAAAACTGTAAACATCACTCTTCTTGTCATAGTTTCCAAAAGATTGAAACCTAGGAGGGTGAAAAATAATATGAATCTTAAGTCAAAGACAAAAATATTGCTATGCAATTAAACATCCTAAACTAACTAGATCAATAATGTTGAGTTTTAGCAATTACTCGGGGCCGAGGTAGCCAAAGGTGCCGCCCGGGTGAGTTGACACATGAGAGTCATTTTCAAATGCAAAAGCTCTTGACAGGCCAAAATTAGCTAATTTGGCTTGGAAGTCTTCAGTTAACAAGATGTTTGAAGTCTTCAAGTCTCTATGAATGATGGGTGGCTTACAACCATTATGCAAATAATCCAAACCTGAAATCCTTGCAAAAACAATGTCAACAATACCAAAGCAATGACAACAAAAGATCTACCAACTATGGATATCTTATCATGCACCTTGTGCTGCATCCATGGCTATTTGTAGTCTCTTACTCCATGTCAAGACCTTCGAATGGTCCTCTGTTGGATGCATCTTAACGTTCCATATAAGCAAGATAGAGTCTTATAGGATTATTTTGCAGAAGAACCAATACAATAGAACAGGAGTACGAACCTGATAAATGTTGCCTTAAATTTCCATTAGCCATGTATTCATATACTAATGCCTTGTGCTTGGAATCATCGCAATATCCAAACAAGGAAACCAAATTTTTGTGATGTAGAATCGCTAATAGTTGAGCCTGTGGTATCACGAGTGTGCATTATTATAACATATATTGACAATAGTCTAAGAGGAAGTTTATGGACAAAGTTGATTTTTAAAGGAAGAGTAATTGCATCATTTTATCTGACCTCAGCCTGAAATTCCTTGTACCCTTGCTCTGATGATTCAAAGAGCATCTTCACAGCAACTACAGTGCCGTTATCTAGTGTGCCAAGATATACATTTCCAAATCCACCTTTACCAATCACTTGTCCAAAGTTCCTAGTGATTTTTGAGACCTCTCCATACTCAAAAGGTCGACTCTTTAGTCTCAATGTCCTCTCACTAGATTCTGTAGCAAAAGGTTCCCATGAGTATTGCAACTGCCACTTTAATTAGTGGACTTCCCAGGCAAATTACTCCAATTGTGTCATCAACAATTAAAAAATGTATGAGAGGTTTTTCCGATCCTATTTCAAGATCTATATTAATGGAAAAGAGGGCAAAAATCAAGAGATCTATGTAGGGATTCTCTGTCATTCCCTTTAATACGTTAACATATGGATTCTCTTGCTTTGCTCAATACAAATAGACAAGTTCGAGATTGCACAATCAAACTTTCTTTAAGGGACCATTAGAATACTATGGACAAACTTGTACTCTCAAGTTGTTATAAGTCCTTCTGATTCATAGCACATTTAATTTTGAAGAGAAAAATCAGAAAATTTATTGTGGATAAGTTAAGCTCAATACTGCACATTCTCTTTGTGATGTTGATGCCACAATGTTGTGGTGATCCTATCTCTCTCTTATCTCAATATTCTTGTGATCATTACGTAACTCATATTACTAGCATTGGGAGAATTTGATTAAAGTCAACTTTCTTTTGTTCCTAATTACAACATCGATGAAAATGTAAATTGAGACTCTTAGGGTGCGTGAGAAGAGGATAGCAAGTTGCTGAGTCGTACATTCTCAGATCCTAGAAAAGACACTGTTGCAGATAGAAATGTACCAAAGGAAAAGCATAGCCAAGATTGCGTCAAATGTAATGTAAATTGCGTGAACAGGACAAGTAAGAAAAAGTACCTGGCATTTGTTCAAATGCCTTGCCAGTTTTAGAACAGGTCCGTTTCCATTTGATTAACCAAATAATTGCCAAAGCACCAAATAGAGCCCCAAGAAAGCCTAAAACTGATGTAACAACTGTAACAAGTATGGTCTTTTGTTTCTTCTTACGTGGGCAAGGATCAGCCAGGCAAAGATGCACGTTTCCTATCAAACTGCCACAAAGAATGAAGGAGTTGAACTGATATTCCTATCAATAAGCATCCAGACTGATTTGCCAAATGGAGATCAAAAGTTGGCCTTCTTATTTGCTTTTAATCACAATAAACAGAACATGTCAATAGTCTTTCCACCCTATAAAAGTCGTATATGACTCAACAAGAGAGAGAAAGAGAGAGAGAAAAAGACCTCATGTTTAAAGTATTGTCCACAACCCTTTTCTTGAGAGCTTCAGGAACTGATCCAATCAGGTTGTTTCCACTTAAATTTCTGCAAATATAGCCATGATAAGAGATTTGTCCACTTTAAATACTTTGCTACTTCAGCTAGAGACATTAACTTACAGAAAGCTGAGATGTGGTAATTCAGCTAGAGTTTCTGGTATCACTCCTGTAAGCTGATTGTTGGACAAATCTCTGGGAATAGCCAAAAGCAAAATGTTTCCACGCATTAGGGCAGTATTTCTGCAGCCTATGTCTCCTAAAGTACAACCTAAATTATTCAATCAAGAGTTGACTCCCAGGGGATGCTTAATCATGAGTGACACAACTTACAAGTATTCCATTGTTGATAGATGTGAAAGTGATGAGACTATGTCGCCCATCAAATTGCTAGAGCTCAATTTCCTGCCATGATAGATCAAAAGAGAGGATCCTATCATTGCCATCTTCATAAAGGGAGCATTTTTTGGTACAATAAAAAAAGTTTGTGCATTCAATTCTTCGGAATAAAAATATTTTAGATCCTCCCAGTGTAAATGTCTCCAAGTACTAGAAGACCATTCAGAATGGTCAATCCCATTCCTTGCATGGGTCTCATTATCTCCCTCTTTTGTAACTTATGGTTATTTTTGGACCTAGAGTACCTAATAACTATTTGCAGAGGACTTAATACTTGCTCACACACAATGCAATTTCGAATACTTATGACAAATTTGAAAAACTAGGCTATTGGTCGATGAAGTTGAAAAAAGAACGTAACAGTACATTGGAGAAGGGGGCATTTATTGCTAATCGATGAGTATATAACTTGTCATGACCAAACCCATTCATATGGAGCAAGCTCCCAAAAGAAATACTCGATGGTGACTTTTTTGGGGTGGGTGTCAATTTAAGGATAAGTTTATGAGCTTTCTTCAATAGCATGCGAAGTTTAAGTTGTCAAAGACTCCCTCTATTAATTTGCCAGGGGACTCACAGGGATATAATCCTTGGAGGATTTCCATAACTACAGTTTAGACCATCCCATGTGTAATTGCTTGGTACGCATGGATCACCTTGCCAGCTTTCTCTCTTAATGTGATACCTTGCTTTGATGTCATTGATAGCTTTCACTGCAATTTAATCACAAAAAAGATCAATTATTTAAAGAGAAGAATAGAGATGCAAAAGGCAGTTGTGATCCATATGCATCATGCAGACTCAGTTTTCCAAAAGACTTGTAACACTCCAGGCTTCAATTTGAAGAGACTCTTCAACAATAATTACCAAGCAAAAAGTAGCCAAAGCAAGAAATTAAACAGATGGCAGTGGAGTAATACTTAGTCACATCTGTTGATCCCAACAAATCAACTATCGATCAAAGAGTTCACAAATAACTTAAGACCCACGGTGGAGACTAGTATATTTAGCGTTGGCTCACCCCAATCTTAGTTATTGACAATGGAATATCCATGTACTTACTTAAACAATAAAAACATGTAGAAAATAAAAGCATACCATCATCTTGTGCTGTGGGTACATTTGGAAGATCAACAACGTTATAGAGCTCCATGGCATTGAGGATCGGTGGATTTCCAGACTTATTCGTCGAATTAATCAAGAGGGTGATGAGTGGCCCATTAACTGGACGGGAAACTACAACCACTGGCTTTAAGTATTCAAGGCTCACCGTCTCTGTGAATTGATTATCATTCAAGGAAATTGTGAACTCCCTTTGCTGGACACTCAGTCTCTCAATCTCCATGAAATGTAAGTACACAATCCATATCTTTGGTGGTGCCCATGGCACTGATATGGCATCATTGGTCGGCCCTAAATCTACTGTCCACTGTAAATACAAGGGAGAACTCAAACTCATTGTCCCTTGAGCGGTCTGAAGAACGCCCCCGGGAACCTTATAAGCATTACTATAATTAGATAAATCAATCGCAACTGCGGTGTTCAGTATCGACCACTTAGGGAAGTGACAAGGTGTCCACAGCCGATCATAAACATCGTTAAGGGTACCTGTGTGAGGCATTTTGACAAATAGTTTAAGAGTAAACCGTTAAGCAATTGAATGAGTGACTAACGAATGCCAATTCATATGGATATGCAATAGAAATTTTAAAGCTACTATAATCAACACATATACTGGCAAAAAGCCGATGCGTTTGTTGGGTTTCCAAAAATCAAACATCTCGCTTGCGGTTAAATGCAAAACTTTTTGACCAAAAAATAATTGCATAACTTTAAAATTGCAATGTGATGTGTAGATGAATATTTTTGTTAGAGAGAAATTAATTGCCATGGACATGTAACCCGTACAATGATAACTTGAAAATTGTAATATGATGTCCAGATGGAACATCTTTTTCTTCAAGTAAAAAATGGTTTCAATTGGATTGGACTTACCTCATCCATGGCTGGAATCTATTGAACTTCGAAATTAATCATATATTTTATGTAAAACGAATAGGTTCGTGCTATTTTCACCCCTTGTTTGCTTCTAACATCCTAAATTATATTGAAATGATTATACTATCTCTTGTGAATCTCACTCTTGATTTAAAAATATTTCTTACATTTTTTTCTTCTTTTTTCGTTTGTTTCAATTTCAAAGACAAATTACCATGCTCTTGACAAACAACAATTATTAAGGTTAAATATGAGGTCCACTCTTGATTTAAGACTAATGCTTCCTTCTTTTTTTCTTTCACATTTGAAGCAAAATTTGTTTTCTTTCACATTTGAAGCAAAAATTTGTTTACTTCTTCTGCAAAAGTTAACTTTAATTTTGTGATAGAAACAAAAAAAAACTAATTATTTTGTGAATTATTCATATATTTCTTTTTTTTTTCGTGTACTAGGAAAAATATTATTAAAAAATTTACTTAAGCACAAGTGAGATGATAAGCTTTGAGTTAATTTGGTATAATGCATACATCAACCAAAATATTTAAGTTCTTGAGTAAATTCTAGAAAATTTATACAAAAAATCGAGGTCGAAAAATTCTCAATCATGAGAGTACTCTAGGGAAATAACGCAAACGATTTGAAGATAAAAATAACGTTTCTTCCCTCTAATATATGATAAGTACTTGCTTAGATTATAATAAGGGCGAATAAATTTAAAAGAAGACAAACATAAAGGAAACGCTAAAATTTAATGGGTGTAGAAGAAGCGGACAGGGTGAAAAAATTATTTGGAAGGGATGTGGATAAGTTTTTCTTTTAGAGAAATTGAAAAAAGAAGAAGAAAAAAGGGAAAAAAATAATTTTAAATCAAGATTGGGACTTGCAAGAAATAATATAATTAAGTGACAGGAGATATCAGGAGCCAAGAAAGGGATAAAAATAGGGCGAGCCTACAAGTACTATCAACAAGTTTTACGGATATATTATTAACAAGGGTCTTGGGCACTAGTTAAGACCGCTAAAATTAGTAGAAACGCACGCCAATATGTTTTGGAAATTGAAAATTAACATATTTAAAGAAAGTAGAGTACTTTAAATAGAAATATTCATATTTTCGAAGCATAATTAATAGCCATTGACAAATGTCCTACAAGCACTTCATGAGTAGACATCGAGTTCTTGCATATACTAGACATAATTAGTGCTTTGTGTGTCTTCTTGTACAGACTTATAATATATATACACACACACATACACACATTTAGCATAAAGAAAAAATCTCATTAATGTATTTGTAGTATGAGATTCGAATGTTAACATAGCATTAATCATTTTGAGCATCTTAGATGATGAAATAGTTGACATGATATTTTGACCTATAATTTTCATTTGTCTGGTGCACGTAATTTTTGTGACTTAATACAAAATATTGTGTCGATATTATGGTAGAAAACTTCTTTGATACAAAAGAGGTACAATTAGAATAGAAAAATAACGAAGAGAGAGGGAGAGAGACACAAGAATATAAAAATAGATAACAAATTGGGTGGAAAATGCAACAAAAGTACTCCTTCCAAGAAGCATAATCAATCCCTAGTGGCAACCTTAAAGGCAACACTTAGGGAGGACACTGTTATCATATATTTATTAGCAAAAATGTGCACACGTCACGTGTATGCAAAAAATATCATATATAAATTTTTGAAAAATCATCTTATCATAACATGTTACAATTATTTTGTTAATAGAAAGAAATTATCGACACGATTTAAAGGAATTGAACACATTTATGGATAGAAAGTATGAGACTATTTGTAAGATAGAAAAGATCTAAATTTAGACTTGAAATATTTGGGAGATAAAATAAAATTATTAATTTACAGAATTGTCTATTTAAATAATTTTTACAAGATTTTGGAGGAGAAAAAAAGGAGTGCGATATCTTAAAATATATTTATCTTATTTTCGCTAATTGAGAGAAGCTAAACAATACAGAATTAGTACCTAGTAAACCCCATGCTATGTCAATGCAAAATTCTACACAGAAAAAAAAAATTATATCTCTCAAATTTTGTAGATAATACGCGTACAATGATTACCCTAAAATAAATAAGTAATGTTATGCAATTCTCACATTATTATATTAGTAATTCATACTAATTTAATGATTTTTAATTAGCAAAGCAAAAACTAAATACTATTTCATACTAATGTATGTGTAAATGTATTAATTTTTTAAGAGATTCATCGATGAGTTAAGTTGTTATGATGGAGTAACTTAGGTGTTTTTGATGCGAACTGCTAAGTTTGATTGGGATCATAAGTGCAAAATTCCAAATTATTTTATTTTATTTTTTGCTTGAACCTCATGGCTTTTCTTTTTCTTTTTTGTGTCATCATTTAGTGATTATTGTTATAATCTTTGACACCTAGGATCATTTTCTTCAACTATCTTTGTTGTTTATTTTGGCAGTTTTATGTGCTGTAATTTGTTGATTTTTTCATTGCCTTTTTCGTCCTTGCTGACTGGCGCCTTCAATAGTTTGCAGAATGGCAAAATTTGATGAGGAAAAACTGAATCTCTCTTTACTAATGATTACTATGCATTTGTATTTCAAAAATGAATTAATTACCTGAACCAATTTGCCAACGAGGTTTGTCCCAGGTTGATCCGCGCACGGACTTGCAAGAACCCAGATTCCAATGGATAGACGTCATCGTCCAAAGCTCTTAGTTCCAATGCCGAAATAAAGGGCACTCCGTTGCCAGTTTTCACAAGACACACTCGTATGTCATCTGCCTCGGGCACATAAATGATCTCTTCGATAGTATCAGAGGACACCGTGGCCCAATAATTAACATCGATGTATAGGTCAAATAAAGGAGCCTGATTCTTCCCATCATAGTTCCCGTACAAAAATGATGCCCTAATAAAGTATTTTCTATTCTTGCCTTGGTCTGGTCTCAAAGTGTAACAATTCCTCGTTCCATCCGGAAAATACCTTACATTGTTTAAACACCGTACTTCATTTGTCAACCCGGATAACGGCATGTTTTTTCCAGAGCCTATGAACCCATCATCCATTTTATATGTTATATTAGTGTTCTCATCGGTGTACTCATTGGGTGCCCCACAATCGATGCTGATAAAACCTTATAAGTTTAAAGAAAAGAAAATGTCAATGAAATATATCTGTGATTTTTCTATTTGGACCATTGGAACAAGATCAATGAATCTTGATTATTCACACAACTCCATAACATAGTATCTACTGTACCATCAGTTTGACTCCGAAGCAAGTGAGAATGAATATGAAGAAGAGACCATTTTGTTTCATTAAGGGGTCAAAACTCATGGATCGCTTTAGGCAACGACATTTTACAAAGCGTGGAAGAGAGAGAGAGAGACCTGGTTGGGCTTGAACCACAATGACTAGTGCTGAAGCTAAAGAAGCAAGCAGCGCAAACGAAAATGCTGTAGTTGATCTTCCCATTGTCGTCGAGCAGTGGAGATTTTCGAAGAGAGAAGTGTGAGGAAGATATGTGCATGCAAGGGTTATATTAATACCGTGAGCTCCCCATGCAACCGTCATCATCTTATTGACCCGTACTCGGGCGATAATTATTCAAATTATTTTTTTCTTCCATTGAAAATATTGAGAGGATGGAAAGTAACACCTGGCCCCACGCGGTGCTCGTAATTGACGGAGACGTGGTTACAGCTCAAGAAGATCAAGACTTGCAGCTAGGTCTTCGTTTATAGCCAAGAAGACCAAGACTTCCTTGTAATTCACGCCCCCAAGCGGTGCTCGTGATTGACGGAGACATGGCTACAGCACAAGCAGACCAAGAGACCAAGACTTATCGCTAGGTCTTTGCCTGCAAATGTATCAAAGTTTAAGTACTAAAATATATGTCAATGGACAGCTTTTCTTACACGGATCATTATTATAGTACACCGTGAAATTAGCTTTTCTTTATCCCACTAGAGGTATCTGCCATGAAAATTATACAGTAAATTATGAGATGAATTGTTTGATAATAATAAAACGTTGATTTTGTAATTTCATGCCGTGGTTTTTTAACGCTCATATATTTTTCCTTGTTGCCTAAACTAGAAATTTATTTGGACATGTACTAAACTAAATTCTATGTAGTAAAGAAATTGAACATTACCAGTAAAGTGGGGAAAAACGGAGAAAAATGGTGAACAAGAGTCGTCCCAATCTACGTTGGCAAGAAAATAATAATCATTTTGGCCCATTTTTGAAGGGATTCAACTGTTTTTTTCCCTTGCCATACACGAAACGTGTGCCCATTTGTTAGTACTATCAATATGAATACAATGTAAAAATTATTAAAATATCATCATTCAATGCTATTCCCACAGCATTATTTCATATCAACCAAACACAAGAATCGCTAGTCCATCTTATTTCCACCTTTTACCAAACAAAAATACCAGAATAGTCATGCGATGCCATTCCCTAATTCGCTTCCACTCCACCATATCAAACACAACATTACATACAATGGTACATTAGTTAAGTACTTTCAATGCCAACTATCTTCCCAAAGGACGATTACCAATGATTGAATTTTCCACGGAATATCTTGATCATTGGAAGAAAAGAAATATCAAGGTTAAATTTGGGGAACAAAAGTCATCAAGCCTATTGAGATTGTTATTTATTAATAAGTAGAGATTATTCAGTTGTTTCAAATAATCCGACATGTACTCCAACGGAATTTATTGGAAGATAATTTGTCCCGAAAAGCAACGATGGACATAAAAGGGCTCCAAATTATTTTGTCCATCAAGGAGATTGCAGTGAATATTGATCCCTACACTTCTCGAGCACGATGATGGCCGTTTCCACTTCGTTTCCCTGAAAGCTCTCACTTTTTTTTTGGTCGAAAACAAGATGATAATATTAATACTTAAGAGTTCTTAAACAAAAGACCCATTGGGGCATCCAAACAAAGCAAATCCCAAAGATACTGGGGAGGCCGGACTACCCAAGAATGGCACAAGGAATTCATTCTAAGGGCCTTAGCTACCCAATCTGCTACACAATTTGCGGATCGACTACAATGGGCCAAGGAGATATTTTTAAAAGAGCCCAAGAGGAATTTAGCTTCGTCCACTACAGGCTTAATTTCCTAACGCGCGTGGTCTTCTTTGACCATTGCATCTAGAAGCTCGCTGCAATCACTTTCCAGTTGCAGTTGCAGGTTTTTCTCTTTCTTCGACTGAAGCAGCTTCAAAGCTTCGACCATGGCCAGTGCCTCCGTTTGGATCGCCGATGAAGCTGGAACAATTTTTGCAAACCCATCAAGAAAGGTCCCTGTAGCATCTCGGATAATCCCCGCGACGACACCTTCCGTAGCCAAAAATCCTGAAGGCATCATGCCAAAGTTAAAGGTGTTAGAATAGTTAGTATCACAAACTTTCTATATGCAAAGTCCCACATTATCAAAATTGAAATTAAATCGTTTTTTGATATATAGTCATTTACCAAGATATCATTAACTAAGTCCCTAGTAAGTAGGTAATAAAATTCTGATGGCACTGTGTAATATTTTATTTTATGCTATTTTTGCACTTCATCAGGACTATACATGCATATATAACACAATAAACAAATTTTACAAATTGTTAGGACATTTTTTTGTACATGACGATGAAACACTGTAATATTATTCAGTACAACAAGTGTACCATTGAAGTTATCGTTCATGATGATCAATTACTACAGCGAAAAGTAAAATACACCAGTAATTTGTTGACATATATAACCACATCAATTGAGTTGGGTAATTGTGATGGCATACCAGTCTATGTAAATTAATTATTGTTATTGGGTGCATTTAGAAATATCCTAATAGGATGAGAGCAATATCATGCTTCATGCAAATTATGATTACTTGATTGCTCCGTGGATTCCATAGATCCAATTATCATGGGAAGAAAAACCAAATACTTAAATAAATAATGCTTTTGTACGAAAATATTGTCCGATTAGTTCTAAATCTATTGTGTAATCTAAATCAATTGTGTGGATACCATTTCGGTACTAAACTTTTTTATTTTTCCAATTTAATCCTAATCATCTTAACAATTTCAATATACAGCTAATTTTCGCAAGAAATCAATGACGTGATGGTTTGTGACATAAGATGCCACAAATTATCCAGAAGCACTATAATGGAATTTCGTACCAAAGATTATTACTCAATTGGCAAAGTTGAAATATTAATGACTAAATTAGCACACGTACAATAAATCTAGCATTAATTGGGTATTTTTTCCATTCTTTGCCGTTGGCAATGGGACTTATAGAATGTACAACGTAAGACAACCAAGAAGAAGAGCGTGGCATGGAGACTTGCCAAGATGTTTTGCTAATATACAATGGAGGGGACTTGACTTGCGCATGGATGGATAAAATAAAAGGTAGATGCCCACTCACTTTTTCTTATAAGTCATTGTATGAGAGAATAAATTGTGTGATGTCCCGATTTTCAGGTTCTAATTTCGATTATATAAGTTGGGCTTTTCATCAACGTGACTATAGCGCTTTTCTCTGAGATGGCCACTTATGAGATAACTAGTCTATCAAGTGAAGCCGCTAATGAATATAAACGCAATAGACTTGAGAATTCGATCAGGGATCGACTGCTCGACCCTGTTAGTCTGCAAGGGTCATTACGGCACATTTAAAAAAAAAAAAAAATCAATTAGAGATCAAAGATAGGTCAGTTCGACTGAGATATGTGGCTAAACTTGGGTGATTCCACTAATTTACAAAATTTTCGTCGATCGGCACTAAACTGATTTTTTTGTCGTTTCGGCGTCCTATGTCCATATTTGAAACCTTGAGATTTTCATAACAACTGAGAGCCGCCAATGTGTTGAAGATGTACATGTGGCTTGAAGAAAATCGACCACGGGTTAATTGCACCAAAAATTCCTAAAAGCTACTCAATAGGTTGGGTCACGCTAAAATTACATCCGATTGAAATTAACCGCGAAGTTGAACCCGATTTTAGAAATTGAAAGTTCTGTCATATCAAAAGTCATTTTAGGAACGTCAACTCACATTTTGAGGAATTTTCGGCGAATTCGGGATTTTACGAAAAATTGATTCGGACAATTCAGAAAACGAACGGAAATTTGGATTGGCCAAATCGAAGGGAGTTTTGGCCTCCTGTGTGAACTACTTGAGGAAAAGAAGTTGCGTGGACTTTTTCTTCGACAAAAAATGGATGCCAATCGGAGAGACTTGTTAGGAAATCGGATTCCGGGAAAAATGAAATAGAATTCGAATTGAGGGAAATTGCCATTTTTGCTACCCCGGACTTGTTATTTGGGGGAATTATGATGCAAGAAAGCAAGTGAGGATCAAGTATTTTAGCATGGGGATTTTTGTGGACCAAATTGGTTTGAATGAGAGCTTGTGAGACCAAGAGTTTTGAGTATAGGATGTTTCTTTTTAATTTCCTTCCCCCCCCCCTCCCCTTCTCTCTCTCTCTCGTTCTCCCCCATCCGACCACCTTCTTCATTACTTTTTCTCTTTGACCGTTGACCCTCTTTCTTATCCTTCCCCCACCTCTGCCGACAGCTTTCCCCTCTCCCTTATCCCTTTCTGCCCTTTTTCTTTCTCTTGGATCCAGCTGCCCTCGACTTGGCTGGTCCTGCTTTTCTTCATGCCTTCGAAGACCCAGCTCCCCCACGATTTTCTTCTCCTCTGCCACGTCCGAAGCAGTTCCACAAACCCAGCAGCTTCTTCAACAATGCCCCTCTGCCTTTGCTGCGTGCCGACTTCATTTTCATGCCCCAAACTCCACCGAAACATGCTGCTCATCTCCACCGATCTCCAAGCCAGCTGCCAGCACGTCCAGCAACTGTGATCGCCCGCAACAGCTCCATTCCAGCGAGCCTTTCAACCGCAGAAAGCCAACAGCATCTCCACCTTTGTGCCACACCCGCACCTCCACCCGCAGCAGTCGAATCCAAACGAAACTGCGCCCATTTAGCCGCTGTTTTCATCTCCGCAGAATCAGAGCAGCAAGAACAGCCCAATTGTGAGCTTTGTGTGATCAGTTCCAGCCCTGCCCGAGCTCCCGTTGGTGCCGCCGCTTTGGAACTTATCGGCCGTCGTTGCATTGCCGTCATCATGGTTCAATCAGATCGTTAATTAAGTGAATTTGACTCACTAATCCTTGCTTAGTACGTTAATGACGCTTAAGGGTTGATTAGTTTAAGTTAAGCTAGGATTAGGTGGTTAGTTATAATGGATTAGTGATTTAGTTAATTATTGATGCATGTTAGGTGGTTAGATTAGTGCAATTAGCAAATAAATGGGTCATAGTATTTATTTAGATAGGTTTGAAAATTTTCCGAACCCGCATCGGCATTTAATTAGGCTTTATGAGCCTAAGTGAGCATTTTTTATAATTATTAATTATTTTTCGTAATTATTTAATTAATTAATTATTTTCCGGAAATTAGACCGAGATAGCCGGTGATTGGAATTTCATGCTGATTTCAATGGTGTGATATGTTTATTTAATTGACTGCCAGATTATGCAAATTGAGTGTGATTTGTGGTATTGGATAATTATCCCAAAATTTATTAATTTCAATATTTAATTAGAAAATTATCGGGCGTCGGTTTACAATGCCAAATATGTTTTTATGGACTACATAAATGGTGAGATTATTGAAAGGAAAAATATTGTATTTTGGCTAAGGCCGATCGTGTAGCCACACACAGATATTTTTATTGGGTATGATAAAAATGATAAATTAGATGATTGATTAGAATGGTATACTATATCAGCATGAGGGCTTGATATATTAGCTTAAAGTGAGCAATATACCTTAAGTATCGCACAGTTTTGGTGAGCAATTAAGTATCGCACAGCTTTGGTGAGCATTAAGAATCGCACAGCTTTGGTGAGCATTAAGAAGTATACTATATCAGCCTACGGGTCTTGATATGTAAGCTTAGCGTGAGCAATATACTCTATTATTAGCTTTGGACAAGCTATTCTATCTATCTCCAACTTAGAGTGAGCAGTCCTTGATAAGATCGGACTTGATAGATAGTATTGAATGAAATGACTAAGAGAAAGTCTTGTTGACATGAAGTTGAATGAATCAACTGATTGATGGTTGAATTGATTAAATGATTATGAATTGCATTAACTCGCAAGAAGGATTCAAGGCAAAGGTAAATCTTTTGACTCATGTTTGTGCTTAGATAGCCCTTGGGGCGTATTTCCTTCCTAGTCAGGGCTTAGGGGGTGAACTTGTTGAGATGTTGTCTCACTGCGTTGTGGGATAACATTTTCAGATCCCTAAGGTGAAGAATCCCGGAGCTAGAGGCGAAAGGGTCAGGAACATGAATGGCTCAGAAATTCTTTTTGAAGATAGACTTCCTGTACTTAGACCCTAGAGATGGCCTCCGTTTGTAAACCAGATTGTGGTTTTTAATAATGTGTTGATTTGAAAATTGTGGCCCTACTTTTCTATCTCATCTTGTTGTTGTCTAGGGATTAATTATTCGCTTCCACATAAAATGAATGGGTCGGTGACGTATCTTGGGACGTCGCTATTTAATCGACCACCAGGGGATGAGCACACACTCAGAGGATCAGGGCGTGACAAATTATGTTAGGCCACATTTCGGCAATGGAAAAATAGATGTTCGGACATGAAATACAATAAGGAATTTGATCAAGACTCAATTTAGGTTAGGAATGTGATCATCATTTGATTCTTGCTTTTCAATATTCCACCAACTCCAGCGCAATTGAGTTCACAAGACAATGGAGAAAAAGGGTCGGCGTCTCTCATTGAAAATGCATTTGTTTAAAGTATTTTGTCTTAAAGGTCGATTTGTTTTGGCATCTTGGAAGGTAAATTGTGACTTGTTTGACTAGCCCCAATATTTAAATCTTTTTGACTTGGTCAAAAAAATAGTTATATGACAAAAGAAAAAAAAGAGAGAAGGAAATGAACAAAGAAAGGGCACGTTCAGCGTAAAGAAACCGAGACGCTCAGGGAAAAGAAAGAAAGAGAGAGAGAGAGAAAGGAAAGGAGAAAGGAGAAAGAAGAGGAAATGGAAAAGAGAAGAGGGTTTTGTGCCACAGTGACCTCACCAAGCCAATTTGAATTCATATCACAATGCCCGTTACGTGCTCGCACCATTTATTTATCTAATCAAAGTAATATTTGGGGTTATGGCATCAACATGGGGTTTTGTGGATTTTGAATTATGAGTTTTGCTAAGTAGTCATTGAGCTGTGAACATGTATAGAAATAATAATTTAGGATGTTGTAAAGTCATAAGATTTTACAGAACTCAATTTGGACTTACGGCTAGCTCCAAAACAAAATCCTGGAGTTGGTCACAAGTGGTGAATAGTACACAACCAATGGCTTTCGGACCTAAATTTGATAGTTTTGGGCTTGATTTTGGGTCGGCCAAGTTATGGATCTTCTTTCAACCCAACAAAAAAAAAGAAGTTATAGATCTTCTAGTCCTTCAAAATATCTTATTTTTTACTATAAGCTCACTTGAAATGTTGTTCAATGAAGAGAATTATAGCATGATTAAGTTTCGCACTCAACTTTCGCATTGCGGATAACTTTAAGTATCTGCATTGTTTGAGAGTTTTGTTGAGGAGTCTTTTCATTAGTTTAAGATAGCTATTTCGCAGTTTTTGTAGCATTTTAAATGTATTTTATTGTTGGCACCTAAATTTTAGCTATTATAAATAATCATTTTATATTAAAGTCACAATAGGCATTAGACATTTCACGGCATCTAAATAATGATAGCGTTTAGAATGACTTTATCTGCATTAAGCATGTTACAAGGACAAAATGGATGATGATTAATTTGACCGATTTAGTCCACATTCAAAAGAATTGCACTTAAAGATCGGGTCATATATAGACGCATTCAAAGATTATTTCTATAATCTTTAAGGGAAAAGTGAAGAAATTGATCAAGTTTGGTGAAGTCGGATTGTTGAGGCTAGTAATACAACCTAGAAGGGTGTGAATAGGTTGTTTTCATACTTTGATGATCTTTTGTAGAAATTAGCTAATTGCTAAGTAAAGATTTCCTCAACTTCATGTTTAAGCAAACACTCACTAACTATATGTCATTGTATATAAAAAGATGAAGGACAATGGGACACAAAAAGTTGTAGTAGTTTGGCTTTATCCTCAAGCCTACGTCCACTCTTCATACTAACAACCTCAAGACGGGCGGGATTCCACCAATAATCTACTTCGAAAGTTAAAATCGACTAGTAGTGATCCTTCACGTGATGGATCATATTATTTGGACTCAATTGCTACTCTTACACTTGGGGAAAAGTACAAAAAAAGTCTAAACCTATTGCATTGGTACTAATTCAATTCTAAACTTTTCAATTGGACAAATTTAATCTTGAACATTTTTACATTGGTACCAATTCAGTCCATTTGACCAATTTTGACTAGCTGGCCCTAACATTTTAACGTCCTGAAAATTCAATTCTATTTTCAATTGAACGACTCGGGCCTTTCATCAACGCGACTATAGTGCTTTTCTCCAAGATGGCCACTCATGAGATAACTGACCTATCAGGTGAAGCCGTTCAGGGATTTTAATGCAATAGATTTGAAAATTCGACTAGAAATCGACTGCTCGATCGTGCTAGTCTCCAAGGGTTGTTATGGCATAATAAAAAAATCGATTAGAGACGGGAGATAGGTCGATTCGATTGAGATGTGTGATCAAAGTATGAGTGATTCTACCTGATTGCAAAATTCTTGTCGATCAGCACTAGACCGATTTTCTGTTGTTTTTGGTACCCTATGTCCATATTTGAAACCTCAAGATTTTCACGATCACCGAGATTTTGCCAATGTGTCAAAGAGGTACGTTGTGACTTGAAGAAAATCGACCATGGGTCAATTGCGCCAAATATTTCTAAAAGCTACCCAATAGGCTAGGTCTCGCTAAAATCGCGCCAGATTGAAATTAACATCGAATTTGAATCCGATTTCAGAAATTGAAAGTGCTGTTATGTCACGAGTCATTTTAGGAACGTCAACTCATATTTCGAGGAATTTCGGTGAGTTCGGGATTTTTACGGAAAATCGATTCGAACGAGTCGGAAAATGAACGGAAATTTGGATTGGCCAAATTGAAGGGATTTTTGGTCTCCAGAGTGAGCTACTTGGTGAAAGGGAATTGTGAAATTTGTGTGGGATTCTTCCTCAACAAATTTGGACATCAATTGGAGAGATTTGTTAAGGAATTGAATTTCGGACAAATCGGAAAATAAAAGTGAAATTCGGATCAAGAGGAAAGGTGAGAATTTACAGCCCAAAAATGTTTATCTGCGGAATTGTGAAGCTAAATTAGGATTGGGTGGTCCCTTGACTTAATTGGCACAAGACTTTTGGGGCTTATTTGATGATTGAAATAAGATTTTTGGCCTTAACTTATTTCCTTCTTATCCTTTCTCTCTCTCTCTCTACCGACCAACCCCTCCGCCTTCACGCCCACGCCTCTCTCTCTCTCTCTCTCTCTCTCTCTCTCTCTCTCTCTTCATTCCCCCCTTGTCTGACAATCCCTGCCATCTCCTCCCTTTCTCACACGTTTTTCTTCCCTTCCTTATCCATCCACACAAGTCTCTCTCTCTCTCTCTCCCTCTTGCACGCACCAGCTCCGTCGATTTCCCCCCTGGCCGCCTCTACTTCCCTTTCATTTTCATTTTCTTTCCTTGCATGTTCTTCTGCCCCACTAGCAGCAATTGTCACACCTCGATCCTCAAGCACGTGCCCATCCCTTGATGGTCGATAAAATTTGCAACTTCCCAGGATGAGTCGCTGACCCTTTAATTTTATTGCACGTGCGGAAGCGAACAACAAATCCCCTAACAGTAACCATCTCATGATAGAAAAGTAGGACAACACATTCACAAAACAAACATACTTTTATAAACATACTGAGTCACGTATAAAAGTCTACAACCAAAAGACTTCAAAAGATTGACTCTCAAAAGAAGTTATTCTATCTGACTTATACTTCCAATCACCTCAACTTGGCTCCACATCCTCCACTCTACGGCCCTGAAAAGAATTGAGCCCACGACGGGGTGAGATATAAATCTCAACGAGTTCATGCTCTAAACCCTGATTAAAAGGGTAATACACCTAGAAACGTCATAACCATACAACCACACAATTAGAACAGAGGACTTACCTCGCCTCAGTTCCTTCCTGCATGTCAGCACAATTCATATCATAACCATGTGCATATAGCAATTTCACACATCAACTGAAACAACTCACTTTCAAATCAACCACACACTATAGTCTCGATTATAAGGCTAAATTGTTATGACACGTCCCATACCGTGCTGCACAATTTTGTCCCATAATTAGGCTCAGCTAAATTACTAATTCAAACAATTCATAAGAGTCCTGATTATAAAGCCAAATCGTTATGACACGTCCCGTACCATGTCACGCAATTTCGTCCCATAATCAGGCACGGGTAACTCATATTAGTGGTTCATTCCACACCTGATATTCACTCTTAATAATCAAATTCTCGATTCAACTCGACATCTCCACTCAATATTCCGACTCAATACTCAATGCTAGGCTCAAGGTTCTAGAGGTGCCCTTTCCCCATGAAGTTCTGACATCACGTGGCACTTAATCCCTGACCACAACCAGTCATAGTACGAGGTATTAGAGGTGGCTCCCACGAATTCACACTGTCGTGTAGCACTTAGTTCTCGACTATACTAAACAATAGCTCAAGGTACTAGAGGTGACTCCCACGAAGTCACGCAATCATATAACACTTAGTTCTTGACTATAAAAAGCATTAGTACAAGGTTCTAGAAGTAACTCACACGAAGTATCGCTATCGTGTAGCACTTAGTTCTTCACTATGTAGGACAGTACTGCAAGGCTTCTAGAGGTGGCTGCCATGTAACTCAAGTCACCATGTAGCATTTAGACCTTTACTACAAATAGGCTATGGTACAAGATACTAGAGGTGACTCACAAGAATTCTCATTATCGTGTAGCACATAGTTCTTTACTGGCTCACGACCCATCGGGTTCCCTCAACACAACACACGTCACCTCATCTTTCAATAGTCATCTTGCCATGACTATAAACCAACACACAATTATTCACTCCCAGCCCAATGACATTGTGCTTCACACCGAAATTCCTCAATTAAATAATGTATTGGCCTATTTTCTTTGTATTAAAAATACCCAATAAAAATAATTGTGTGTGGGTACACGGTCGGCCTGAGCCAAAAATATAATATCTTTATTTTATAAAATCCCCACTACTTATATAATCTATAAAACAATTTTGTCATTGTAAACCGACGCCCGGTAATTTTCTAATTAAATACTAAAATTATTAAATTTTGGGATAAATACCCAAAATTACAATTAACACTCAATTTGCATCAACTAACATTCAATTGCATAAATTAACCACACCATTGCAATCAGCACGAAATTCCAGTCACTAGCTATCTCGGTCTAATTCCCGAAAGATATTTAATAATTCAATAATTACCAAAATTAATTAAATAAATCAATTTAATTACCAAAAATACTAACTTAGGCTAAAAATTGCTAATCTAACCACCTATTGAACTAATTAAATTATCCTAACCATTCTAACTATAAGGCTACATATTAAGCTAACTAATTTCAAGCTCTAACCACCTAATTTACTAATCTAACTAACCTAAATTAATTAAATAAACTAAAACTACACTAATCTAATCTTAATTTAATTTAAACACCCCTTAAATGTCATTAACCTACTAAGTAGAGTTTAGTGCATAAACTCACCGGTTTAAAATGAAAACCGATTCACCGCGACGGCGGCGGGACAGTGGTTGAAACCAGAATTTTCTACGGCACCAATGGACACTTGGACTAGACCAAGAACTGGCCTTGCAAGTCCACACCAATTGTTGGGCTTGGTCCTGGGCTTGGCTGAGATGCGTAGGCTGCTAGGCTGACTTCAGTGGGCTGAAGTTCACAGACTGGGCCTAACTTCAATCGACGGGCTGGAAAAGAAAATTGCGTGGACTGAGCTGGAGATTTGGGCTGCTCGGTGGGCTTGTCTTCGTGAGTGGGGCTAGCACGAGCGAGCTGGGCCGAACAAAGAAGCAGCAAGGAGCTGCTAGCGACGACGTGGGGGAGCTTCGTTGGCATGGAGGCGCACGGTCCACTGGCCGCTGGTGTTGACCGAAGAGGGAACAAAAGATGGTGGAGAGGGGCGAGCTGGCATGCGGTCCTCGTTGCTGGGGATGACCAAGCAGCAAAGGAGGAGCTAGCGTGAGGATGGTCAAGCGGTGGAAAGGAGAATGAAGATGGTGCGGCAGAGCTTCGGTGAGCTTGAATTCGTGGTAGAGGAGCAGCTGCAGTCAACGTTGGTGGAGAAAACTTTGCTGGTTGACTCGTTGGGGTTGTGGGCTTCGAAGGAGGAAGCAGCTGGATTTCGTGGCCGCGTGGAGTGAAGATGTAGGGGACGGTTACGGGAGTGCGAAGGGGAAGACAGCTTGCGACAGAAAGAAAAATTGGAGGAGCTCGAGTCTTCAAAAGAAAGTGGAAGAAAAGCAGATGTAGCTGGTTCAACGAGACTGCTATCCGCACCAAGAAGGGGGAGGATTAGATGAAGCGTGCTTGAGAAGCTACGAGGAGGGAAAGATAGTCAACACACATATCCATCTAATTAATTACTTGTCCCCCTCCCTATTACTTTCTTGAAATTAAATCCACAATTAGCTCAAATGGTGCCAAAATTCCGACCGCAAGCCTAGATCCGAATTTCCTCAATTTTGGACCTTAATTTCCTCACAAAATTCCCCAATTTGGTGTCCAATTTTGCCAAGGAAAAGGCCCACACCATTTCCACAATTTCCCATCACCAAGTAGCTCGGTAAGGAGGCTAAAAATCCATTCAATTTAACTAAACCGAATTTATGTTAATTTCCGAATCGTCCAAAACGATTTTCCATAAAAATCTCAGAATCGCCGAAAATTCTTCGGAGGATGATCCGACATTCCTAAAATGAATCATGACATGACAGAACTGCAGCTGCTCCTCTACCACAAATTCAAGCTGCTCCTCGACTACTCGGTAGGTTAGGTTCAATTTCATGGTTAATTTCAATCTGACGCGATTTTAGCGTGACCTAACCTACCGAGTAGCTTTTATGAATTTTTAGTGCAATTGACCCGTGGTTGATTATTTTTTAGCCACATTATACATCTTCGACACATTGGCAACTCTCAGTTGTTGTGAAAATCTCGAGGTACCAAATACGAGCACAGGGTACCAAAACGACAAAAAAATCGGTCTAGTGCCAATCAACGAGAATTTTGCAATTTGGTGGAATCACCCACACTTAATCATATGGCTCAGTCGAGTCAACCTATCTCCGGTCTCTAATCAATTTTTAATTGTACCGTAATGACTCTTGCAGATTAGCACGATCGAGTAGTCGATTCCTAGTCGAATTCTCAGGTTTATTGCGTTTAGATTCCTTAACAGCTTCACCTAATAGGTTAGTTATCCCATGAGCGGCCAACTCAGAGAAAAGCACTATAGATGCATCGATGAAAAGCCCAACTTATCCAATCAGAATTAGAACCTGAAAATCAGGATGTCATGCCAATTCTTCCCCCCACTCACGTCGTCCCCTCCAGCAGCGCATCCACGTATCTCCACCAGTCAACCCTGCAATTTTCCCGACCATTTCGTTGAGTCCTCCCACCGAAATTCCTATCTCTACCGAACCTTAGCCCCTGCAGCAGCTCACACCAGCTGCTCCTATGCCAGCATCTCTCCCCATTTCGATGCCAACGTCAACGTTGCCATCCACTTCTTTGAGTCTCTCTCATGTTTGCCTCAAAGACCACCATTCGCCCACCTCCACCGAAGTCATTCCCCAGCAGAACACCCCCTCGACGTCAACCAATTTCTCTATCGCTCAGCCTCGCCAACCAGCTCATCTTTAGCCGTGCACAACCCGCAAGCTCAGCCTAGTCCCGAGCCAAGCCCAACAGCCACCGTCCCTCGATCTCTCACTCGTTTCCTTCTCGGCCCGCTCCATTCAACCACGTGACAGACAAGAACCAGAACTAGCAGCCTAGCCGAGGGCTTTGTGGCCTATTTCGAGCCCTCCCGAGCTCCCATTGGCGTTGTCGTAAGCTCAAGTTTCGGCGGCCGTCACGTCGCTGTGGACTCACTGGCTCGCAAATCCAATGAGTTTACTCACTAATCCTTGCTTAGGGAGCTAATGACGCTTAATGGTTGATTAGTTTAGGTTAAGTATGGTTTAGGTGGTTAGTTAGAATGGATTAGTGATTTAGTTAATCGTTTATGCATGTTAGGTGGTTAGATTAGTGCAACTAGCAAGTAGATAGGCCGTAGTATTTATTTAGATATGTTCGGAATTTTTCCGATTTCGGTATTTAATTAGGCTTTTCCGGCCTAAGTTGCTTTTATTGGTATTTATTAATTAATTTTGGTAATTAATTAATTATTTATTTATTTATTTTCCGGAAATTAGACTGGGAAAGTCGGTGACTGGAATTTCATACGATTGCAATGGTGCGATTTGTTTAAATAATTGAGTGCTATTTTGTGCAATTGAAGTGATATTTGTAATTTTGAGTATTTATCCCAAAATTTATTATTTTCATTATTTAATTAGAAAATTACCGAGTGTCGGTTTACAATGCCAAAAATGTTTTTATAGACTATATAATTAGTGAGATTTTATAAAATAAAGATATTATATTTTTTTGCCGACCGTGTACCCACACACGATTATTTTTATCAAGTATTTTTAACATGAAGGAAATACGCCAAGACATTATTTTAATTGAGGAATTTAAATGTGGAGTACAATGGTTATGAACTAAAGGGCTGAGTGGTTTTCTGCTAAAAGGCTGTCCCTGAATGGCTTGAACGGGAGTTGTTCGCCCACTATGGGATGCATACTTGCAGGAAATTTACTCTCCTTCCCTGGTTCTAAGTCAAGGTCCATTCATGGTATTAGAGCCATGGTTTCGTTTGTGATGATATCCATTCCATGCGCTTCGTAGGTGAATCTAGTGCTCGGAAGATCCCTTCACATCATGACTATAGAACCAGAGATCCTCGAAGCACCCGTTTCTCTTGCTCCTTCTTCGTCATCTTCCACCCTCTCAGAATTTCGTGTCTCCAATGCTTCTAAGATAGATTATCTGTATGAAGTCTCTCTTAGTGATGAAACCAAGATTTCTGAAACCCAACTTCCTCTCATGAACCCTTACTCCGCTTTTGCCAAACCCAACACGTCTTTTTCACCCATCTACTCCATTCAACAACTCATTCATCAGACCCCAAAGCAAGTAAAGGAGTACGTCCAGTCCTCCAAATTTGACCAGCATCCCATACCTACTACTGAAAAAGAGTACTTTGTTACTCTCCAGATTCCTCCAGAATTTCCTAGACAATGGGTTCATCAGGGATATTCTCATGTCCATTATGGCGCTGTTCGTCTTGCTCTCACATTTCATGGTCGTAAAGGCTTGCCAGTTGTGGTAAGAATTGCTTTGTTGGATACTAGGTTTTTACAATACCAGCATGCTTGCATTGGTACTGTACAAATTACTTTGAATGCTGGAACAATCTTTATATCCAAACTTCAACATCGCTCTTTCAGACCCTTAGCTACTCTCTTTCTTAAAAGTCCAAGTACAGCTCATTGGAGCCCCTCAAACTGCTGACTCTGTAGCTGTAACCCTACATTACTATATGGTTTATCAAGTGCAAAACCACGCTCTTGATCTAAACTTCAACAATGGTAACGAAGATGCCTTGTTTATCTCCATGCAGAATGATCAGGCATCATGCATCCATGTTCCCAAGCAGATCCCGAAGGATACGTTGGCCAAACTCCTTCCAGAGACTTGGATCACTAACTATGAAAAGCTACACCAACATAACAAGCCTTTACAGTCTACGAACTCTAAGTTCGTCCGGAAAAAAGATGGAACTGTTTCTATCAAATTTGGCAAGGAAAAGGAAGAAAGTCCTTCTATCTTCCAAACACTCTTCATGATTGAACCATGCGTTCCAGAATCAATTTTCGAGCCAGATCCCAAAAAACTTGTTCAACATTTTAACAGTGATGGACATCTTGTTCATTACTACAATGATAATTATGGTCATTGTATCTGGGATCCTTTTTGCCAATGTTCCTATTGTACAAATTCCCCTGACGAGGTAGATCCTTTTGCAAAACCTCCACCTAGATGAAAAAGGCCAAATGATAAAGTATACCAAAGGTACTTAAATGAAGACTCCTCCGTTGATACTCTTGGTGAGTGTGATAAATATCAGTTCATGGTTTCATATGCACCACCTCCACCACCAGAGTTCAGTACTACATTCCAAGTTCCACCATATCCATCAAAATCACCCCCACCATCTCCTCCTAAAAAAAAACAAGTTCCCTCTCCGTTTTACAAGCCAATCCTAAAATGGGCTAAGAAGCACTCTTACCCCCTTGAAGCTCCAGCAGAAACACCACCCACTTCTTCTATCGCCATGTTCCATAAACTGACTTTCCTCCTCTTGTTAGAGAAAGTTCTAAACTTTTGTTTCTTGCTTCAGAAGAGTTTATTGATACACATGGCAGATACCGCCATATTCCTAAAATTCCTACCCCCACTGATGTGGAGGAACATGGGAGACAGAGAAAGACTCCTGCTGCTGAAGCTGTTTTAAATTGGCAATCAGAGACTCTGTTAGCACAAAACAATGCCTTCAAGGCAATTGATTCCAAAATTGGAAATGTGCAACAAGATCTCCGAAAGTATGATAAGACTACCAAGAAAATGGTTTCTGAATTCCAAAATAGGCTAAATGCCTTGGAATCAGGACAACATCTAGGGTATCATCATCTGGAGAGCCCAAAGCCGGAGATAGAAAAACTCAAGAGGCAAATCCAACTCCTTGAAGAAGGAAGGTTCAGACCCTTTGATCCCTTTGCAACTACTGTTAGAACTGGGTATTTGCCTCCACCACCCCAGACGTCCACTTTTGCTGCCATCCTAGAAGATTCTTTTAGAAAAAACCAAATATGGCAGAATTACGAAATCGTCTCAAAAGTTTGCAGAAAGACAAAGGAAAAGAGAAGATGCCTACAGAATCAAGTTCGATTGTTATAAAAGAAATGCCAGATCATATGATGTTATCCAATCCATTAGAATCTTTTCTAAAGGATTTGAGTACTCAGGGTACTCAGGAACCTGACCCTGTCATCCAACAGCCTGATCTTGCCATTCCAGAAAATCAGAATCTGTTTCCAGCCAAACAAACTTCTCCTAGTGTCTTTGCAACTGAATCAGATTCAGTATCCCTTTCGTCCTCTTCATCGTTCTCGATTCCTACTATTGATTCTCTCCCTATTGAGCTAATAACTTCCTTAATATTTATGGCTGATCCTCTAGATCATTAGATGGAATCAGATTATTCTGAGCCAGAAAATGTCAAGATAGACAATCCCGGACGGTATGTGTCCATGGCATCAAAATAGTTTTTTTACCATCGATGATATTCCCTACCACAAATGGCTAGAAAGATTTGAAGAATTTCATACTTTGTTGAATACTCAGTCCATCACCAACCATGATATGAATGATGTCCTTTACAACTTTGTTACGAAGTTCTCAGGAAGCCTCAAACTTTGGTGGAAATCAGTTTCAGAACAAGACCAAATTCATTTTCTAATGTCACCTGATTTCAGTGCCATGCCATCACCATCTTATATCATATCTTTGTGGAAAAGCCCACTAACCTCATAGAGATGAAAAGAAGAGAATTTTTCGAAAGAAAATGTTTCTCTCTCCAGAAGAAATATCTTAATAAGCATTATCGAATAATGCTTTAGCTATTCTATTAGATTGGAGCTGATCCAAATCCGAAACATGTGCTCCTAACTTCCATCCCTAAAGAATTATCCCAGATGGTTGAAAGATCTTTATTTGGAAGACAAAGGAGAATACAAGATATTCCCTTTGGAGAAATACAACAAGAAATCCATCTATGCCTTGAAGAACTATGCTTAAAACGCCAGATGGTTCGTACCTACATTTCAGACGACAAAAGTCTCGAGACAGCCTGTTCTCGCCAGAAGTTAAAAATCAAATGTTCCAAGCAAGACTGTGATGGTACTTGTGGTAAGTTTTCTCGAAGGAAGAAACATTTCAAGAGGTTCTAGATGAAGAAGTCCAAACATGGCCCCAAGAACTTCCGAAAAAAGAAGAAATGACGATACCTACTCAAAAGGAAGGATCGCACAGGCCATAAGAAATCAAACCGTTGTTTCATCTGTAATCAGAAAGGACATTTTGCCAAAAATTGTCCTCAAGCGAGAAAGCGCCATAATCGTCTAATTCATCACATTGAGAATGAAACGGGAATTTCTCTTGAAAATGATGATATTGAATCCTTATTCTCTGCTGATGAAGAACCATCTGAACAAACTCTTTATGTCATTCCCTCTTACCAAACTTCCAGTGAAACTGAGTCAGACTCAAAGTCTGAAGGCATTTTTCATATATCCCCTACATCTTCAGAACCAAGCCTTGACATATTTTCAAGTCAAACTCACTGTCCCCATTTCCCTATAAAAATCCTCACCTCAAAGTTTGCCAAACCTATCACTGTTATTGCTCTCATCAACACCGGAGCAAGTTGTTCAATTCTGGACACCAAAGTTCTTCCTGAAGAATATTGGACTCCTTATGTCCGATATTTCAATTCTGCTTCAGGAGACACTTTCTCCACAAATGTCAAGACTACTCCTGTAACTGTCCAGTTCTTTCCCCAGTGTTCCATAACCACAATAAAGACCTGATAATTGGGTGGGATATCATGACTCAAATCTCTCAGCTCAGTATTATTCCTGGAAAAGGTCTTAGGTATAAAGACCAATTCTCTGAGTTCGTCAATATTCAGAGGTTCTTTTCCATTAAAATGAGTCTATTAGATCCAATCATGCAAAAATTATTAGAATCTTGTTCGGAATCCCATTCGGAATTTGCTCAAAAGTGTTCCCATCCTTTATGGGAAAACCCAGAGTTCTTTGTTTGTCTTCCTTTCAAGAAGAATGAAGATCTAAATCCAACCAAGGCGAGTCATATGGGAATGAAGCTAGAACACTTGGCTTTAGCTCAAAGAGAATGCTCAGAATTATTACAACAATGCCTTATTGAAACTTCCAATTCTCAATGGACTTGTGAAGCCTTTTATGTCAATAAGCGTGCCAAGCAAAACAGGGGAAAATGAGATTGGTAATCAACTATCAACCTCTCAACCTTTTTCTCCAAGATGATAAATTCATTTACCATCCAGAGACTCTCTCTTTACTGGTTTAACCAAAGCCCACATCTATTCCAAATTCAACCTCAAAGTCGGATTTTGGCAATTGGGCATCCATCCTGAAGACAGATCTAAAACAGGATTCTGTATTCCGAACCAGCACTTCCAGTAGAAAGTTCTTCCTTTTGGCCTAAATGTAGCACCATCCATTTTCCAAAAGGCCATGTGTCGTATTTTCCAACCAATCTTGTCAAGTGCAGCAGTATACATTGACGATATCCTGCTCTACAGTCTTGACGAGCAGTCACACTGTCAACTCCTTGAGCAGTTTGCAGAAATTGTGAAAAAGCATGGCATTATGCTTTCCCAAAGAAAGATGAATATTGTCCAGACAGAAATCGAATTCCTTGGTATGCACCTTAACAAAGGGACGTACTATCCAGGGCCTCATATTGCTCAAGAATTATTGAAGTTTCCTGAAGACAACTTCACCACAAAACAAGTTCAACAATTTCTTGGGATAATAAATTATCTCAGGGATTTTGTCCCAAATATTGCAAAGCTCCTGATTCTTTTGCAATCTATGCTGAAGAAAAATCCCCTACCTTGGGGAAAAACTTAGACCAAAGAAGTCTCTGAGCTTAAGGAGATTATGCAGAATCTCCCACCACTGCAAATACCATTAACAGGAAAGAAAATCCTTCAAACTGACGACAGTGATGAATACTGGGCAACCATCCTGTTTGAAGAAATTGATGGTAAGAGACACCTTTGTGCTCATAAAAGTGAAAAGTTTTCTCAAGCTGAAATGCATTACCATTCCATTTTCAAAGAAATCTTGGCAGTAAAAAATGGAATAAAAAAGTTTGAATTTCATCTCATCGGCCATCACTTCCTGGTAGAATTAGACATGGCATCTTTCCCTCAGATGACCAAGTTTAAATAGAAGTAGATTCCAAACTCTCAACTGCTTCGATGGGCTGAATGATTTTCAAAATACTATTTTGAAACCAAACATATTCCTAGAAAGAAGAATGTGCTTGCCGACATCTTATCAAGTCCAAAAGCACCAACTGAAATCAACATGTACATCAAGAGGCCTACTTTTCACATGCTCAATTATGGCGTGAAATATAAGATTGAGAAGATCAAAGATTTGCCAAGTTGGAAAGTATCCCAAGGAGATTATTAAACAAATCCAGAATGATAGTCTCACTGAGAACTTGGGAAACCTCATGTGGCAATGTCACAGAGATTTATTCAAATTCAATGGAGGTTCAATTCTTTATCATTTCGGGTTAAATTTGAATTATCCATTCATTCATCCCCTTAGCTAGAAGGAAGATGATTTCCCTGATCAACTCAAGATGTTATTATCGTACTTAACCAATAAGTACTTAATAGCTATTGAAATTCCAACTAGAAGATTCATTGCCAACCTCCCCAGGATATTCTTACTCGGAAGAAATGTTGAAAAAGAAAGTGATAAGAACCTCTTAGACTTTCTTAATTGGTTCAATCATCCTACTCACTGGAAACATCTCTTGGAAAAAGAACTGAGAACCATGACCCCAAATCCTGAAGTCCATACCATCCTGTTTTTCCGACGTCCATGGCATTTTTTCATAAATAATGGCAACATCCTCAATGCTTCATAGGAAATAGGAACCACATCCTATAGACCTCACTTAGATAAGCTTGAATTCACAAATCTTATCCAAGATCTGTTAGATCTTGTGAACACCAGTACCAAGAACTCCAAAAAATCTTGTGCTAGGAAAACAAAACCATTCCCAAAGATGTATGGAACAATGTGCCTACTACGTGGAATAATTATGACCTAGCACCAGAAGTTAAGGAAGCACTCAGGCATTACAAACAAGATGCATCATCCCAAGATCACGAAATGACAAGTGAAGATAATATTGTCCAGTCTACTCAAGACCCCTATGCACGCTTTGGAGGTCCTCTTTCCCAAGATCCCTATAATCCAAGACCTTCATCCTTATCCCAAAACATGGACACATCATTCTATGCACATCTATCCAATTGGCTTCAGCCAAGCATTCCTGCCAACACTACAAGTGACAACACAAACAAGGCTGAAGAAGAAGCATCCCATTGGGCTCATGTAGAAGCATCCTCATCACGACGATTGAACCAAATCCTCTCAGCAAAAGACCTTGAAGCCCTTGAACAGAAATATGAGAAACATCTTCTAGAATGCAGCTCAGATGACTCAGTTTGTAGCTACAATGCTCGTGACGGACGAGACCGTTGAGTCTGTATAATTTCATTGTAGCAAGTCACTATTCACTTTTACTGTAGCACTAGGCTAGTGAAAATACTGTTCACAGTACAGTCACTGTTCATAGTGTGCGAATAATTCCCTCTCGGAAGTTTCCGGTGCCTTTGTTTGTATTTGGACTTGTGAGCTCGATCCTTATCAATGTCTTTGTGACCTCTTATCGTCTATATAACGCGAGGAGGGTGTAATGTGTTGCGCTGAGTCCCTTGAAGTAAAGTGAGTGTTTTGTGAAAACATTCTCCATGACTTTCTAAATCCCTCCTCTTCTCTAGCCTGGTAGGATCCACCAAGAAATGCAGCTTGGGTAGATTAGAAACGTTTCCATCCTGGCATCTTTGGGTGTCTCTAGGCTCTGAACTAAAGAGCTAAGTGGTTTTCTGCTAAAAGGTTGTCCTTGAAGGGCTTGAATGGGAGTTGTTCGCCCACTGTGGATGCATACCTGCAGGAAATTTAGTCTCCTTCCTTGGTTCTAAGTCTAAGTCCATTCATAAATAATCGTGTGATGGTTTATAGTCATGATAAGATGACTATTGAAAGATAAAGTGACGTATGTTGTGCGTGACGATAGGGGTTGGGTTAAGAAGACCGCCGAACTTCTAGTAGGCTATGCCCATCAAGTCGTGATTAACGGCCGAAGTATAGTTGTGCCCATCGAGCCGTGATTAACCACCTAAGTAGGTTGTGCCCATTGGTCCATGATTAATTACCGAAATATGGATGTTTCCATCAGGCTATGATTAATCGCCGATGTATGGCTGTGCCCATCGGGCCATGATTAACTGCCGAAGTATAACTGTGCCCATCGGGCCGTGATTAACCGCTGAAGTATGGCTATGCCCATTGGGCCGTGATTACTACCTAACATAGGCTATGCCCATTGGGCCATGATTAACCTCTTCACACTAAGAGACCGTCGAACATGAAATAGGCTCTGCCAGTGAGTGGCCGTGAGTAATAATTGGATCGAGTGATTGATTGAGAAATAGTGAGATGCGTTCCAATTGTTGAATGATATTACTGCATATTGAGATATGTGTACTAACATGTAGGAAGGATTTGAGGCAAAGGTAAGTCATCTGACCGATGTTTGTTCTTAGGTAGCCCTGAGGGCGTATTTCCTTCCTAGTTGTGTGATAACATTTTTAGGCCCTTAGATGGTGGTTATGGAGGACCCGAAGCCCCGGAGTCTGGGGAGGTGGAGACCAAAGAATCGGCGAGCGTGTTTGACTAGCAGGCCATAGAACAGTTCGCTTTTTCTTGAGCCGATCTTTTGTAAACAGCCTAGTATTATTTATAAACCTGAAGTGTTTGTAAAAGGCTTGTTTTGATTATGAAATCATTTCCTGCGTTTCTATCTCGTATTAGTTCTGTTAGGGGTAATTGTTCACTTCCGCATGCACATTAAAATGAATGGGTTGGCGATGCATCCTAGGACGCTGCTAGTTAATTGATCGTTGAGGGATGGGCACGCGCTCGAAGGATCGGGGCGTGACATCCCCGTTTAGTGGTATCAAAGCGGGTCGATAGTTGGAGTGATAAGGTGCGATAAGTTATGGGATAGTTAGTAGGAATGGCCCTTATTTCATGCCAGTGCATGTGATTGATAGCTGATTGGTAGCTTGTTTGTATGAGTCACTCAAATTCAATTATGGTATTGGAATTAGAAAACAAACTTCTATAAAGATCCTGTAGTATGAGTGATCAGGAGCTGAGAACTCCTAGTAAAAGGGCAGTAGCCTCTATGACTTAGGGTGGAATGCCGACAAGGATCGGTGCCCGAGGTAATCGTGGTAAAGCACCGACTTAGGCCAACGCGAGTATTGCTGCAGGCCAGTACTGAAAGTGTAGCAGCACCGAGCGATCCTAGGTTTGACGGGATCATTTAGGTGTTAGTGTTCCTTGGGAACTTGTTGGGTCAGTAAGCTCAGGATTAAGCCGCCGTTGTTGCCACGCCTGCTCAAGTTCAGCCTGGAATTGCAATCTGGGAGCGAGCCGTCGCGTCCAAGTCAAGGTTCAAATCCAGCAGAAATGGAAATCGGTTTGGAAAGGAGCCTATGACCGAAGAAAGATATTATATTCCGCCCACCAAGAAGGGTGGGATAGACAAGTCAGCACCGAATCAGAATGGAGTGTGTCATGCCTGTGGAAAACAACATGGATCAGCCTCGTGTCCTCCTTGGATGGGTGCTTATTTTGAGTGAGACTAATAGGGTCACCTGGTCATAAACTATCCTAGAAGGTCGATGGGACAAAAAAAAAAGGGAATGTGCCGTAAAACACATCGTGGGGTATTTGGAACAAGCCCCAGGTACAAGTAAGGGTGCATGTTGCTAACCGATGGGAGAGTGTCCCAATATGTCTTGTGGCACCCTGAACCACCTTAGGTCGCCACAGGCACCTAATGCTACACCTAATCACATCTCTTTGTAGAAGCGTCGTAAATCATAGACATTTTTTTTTTTTGAAAACTGTCCCAGCGCGACTCATTAGCGGAAGCAAAATATAATATTGCCATCTCCCCCTCCATCAACTATGATACAATTGCACACCACTAATAAAAGATAAAGCCATGACACTTTATTTATATATTTTTCAAGATGGGTTTCCTTGGGTCGGTACATCAAAAGAAAGGCCAGGACATGTAGCCACACTCGGCCGTAAACCCAAAAGGAAACACTCGACCCACTACGTCTATCGTGCAAGATCCCCCATCACTAGTGTCGGCTAATCATCCCAAAAAGTTTCAGCTCCTACTTCTCACGCACGGGCCCTTACACCCATCCCGGTGCATTAGGCGGTGGCAGCGGCAACATCCCACGCATCACTCCGTCTCAACGAACATGGACGAATATGAACTCCTGAATGACAGGGCCCTCAGCCAGGCCCACGTCATACATCACTAAGGCGCGCACTCGAATAAAAGTCAGTCCAGGAATGGTGGGACAGTCAATCTCCACGCACTCCACCTCTACATCTGAAGGTAGGCCGTAAAATATGCCCCGCGTGACAGCAGGGAGCGGCATCCTGCTAATCTGAAATGTTGGTCCCCAAAGGGGTGAGTACAACCACTCAGCAGGTAAAGGACCAATAAACCACACAATGCATCATGCCATGCAATCATCATAATCATAGCATCACATGTCATACAGGCATCCATGCACAACATACCATGGCATCATGCACATGACATCATACCGCATGTGCCATCATCAACATATAGACATCACCATCATATCATATACTTACCATCATCATGTCACATATGGCATCATCCTTACCATGCATCCATGCATATAACATCATCATTATATCACATGTACCATCATCGTTGCCATGCATCCATGCATGTAACATCATCGTCATATCACATATACCATCATCATTGCCATGCATCCATGCATGTAACATCATCGTCATATCACATATACCATCATCATTGCCATGCATCCATGCATATATCCTCATCATCATGTCATGCATATATCATCATGCATCATATCATGCATATATCATCATGCATAATCCAGTTTCAATTTTTATCTTGGACCGCCACATTTCTCTTTCCCGGGACCAATGTTTGTATCCCACATGTATCCAAGATACAATCAGACCATCCGGCTCTCCCACTCTCCGGGCATCTCGTACCCCAACTGGCATCACGAGGACCCTTTCGGCATCCGGCCATTCATGACCACCGGGCAACCGGCCGTACCCTTCTAGCCAGGCATCCCGACACTCTCGGGGTATCGTCGGCTCACACCTCCGACGGCCTTCTCATTTATCTCAATTCTCATCTTCAATTTTAGTTCAATTTTAACATGGCATGTGATGTGATAGCAATCAAGATCATACTCATCATTGAATTCATACATGCATCTCAATTCATTATCATGCATGCAGCAAGACACCATCATCCATAACAATACAATTCATGGAGTCCATGCAATTTAAAATGGTCCATATTTCATGCCTTTTCAAAGTTACAAAATTTCCAGCATGTACCATTTTTAGAAAATATTAAAATTAAATATCCATATGCTTCTCAAAAATCATGAAATCAAGACATGTGATAGACAAGTCAATAAGATAGTAATTTCATGAAAACACATGCCCAATAGAGTTCCGCACAAGATGATATAATCCACACGATTTCAGCATGTAAATTCGGATAGAAACAGAATGCACAGTTTCCGAAATAATTCGATTAAAATACACGAACGACCTCCAAAAATTATGAAATTTTACCAGGTTATAGTTAAGACACTAAAGTAGATTTTTCAGCAAGACTTCTAGGCCATATTCGTTCTAGATAATTTTCTATAGTCGTACGAAGCTTCTGGTTCTCGTACCGAAACGTCCAGTGTAGGTGTCTCCGAAATATCGAGTTTTCACCCCTTTTATACTTTTTCATTTCCTCTGAAATTTGGATATGTTTTACTTCAAGAGGTCCCCTACAACTTTTATTAAGGAATCTAAGTCAAATTCCCAACGAATAGTCACCATATGGGTCCATGAACTCTCGGGTGTCCTGTACCGCGTCTTGAGATTTACCGTCTTCAAGAGTAAGTCGATTTACTAGGCTACACTTGCTCATTTTACTTCAAATTTGAGTATGTTAGTATTTAGGATGTTCTATACAAGTTTTATGAAGAATTAGAAGAGAGATTCTTAGTAAAAATCGACATGCAACCACAAATCCACCGAAAGATGAGGGTTTGACCCCTTAAATCTCCATCATTTTGCTCCAAATTTTAGTATGTTTTAGTTTAATATGTTGGCTAAAACTTTCATGAAGAAATAAAGGTCAAAATTTAACTCAAAACATGCATTCAAGCTCTCAGAAGATTCTGTTCCAGGCGATTCACACAAAATCAGCATGCAAACTCAAGAACAAGTCACATTCTAGCTTTGGTTTTGCCTATCCTATGATCCGAAACCTACCACCAACAAATCACACATGCAAGAAATTAGTCCCAACTTGCCTCAAAGACCAAGCAGACAGCGGCGCACGAACGGCACACCGGCGACGGACGGATGGCGTGTGGGCGGCGACGGGCAACTCCTCCTCCCTCTCGGCCTCTCTCTCTCACAACTCACTCTCTCTATCTTTCTCACTTGGCTGAATACCACCAACCGGCCACCCTCTCTCTCTCCTTCCCCTTTTATTCCCCCAAATCCTCATCATTAGCAATCATCACTTGCCTCTCCACAAGCCAATGCATGAAGACCTCCTCTTGCCACTTGGCAAGGCTCATGCATGGTGGGCTTGGGAGCAATTGGGCCAGCAAATGGGCCGGCCTCCCTTGTGGCCGACGACAGCCCATTATGGGCTTCAATGGGCCGGCCAACTTGGCCCATCAAAATCCACCTTTGGGCCTAAGGCCCAAACGTAAATAAAAATCAAATTTTACCCTTTCTTATTCTTTCTGTTAAGAATTTAATTACTAAATTCCACATGGCCAAAATCTTGTAACATTTTATTTATAGGAACTTAGTCTATAAAGTGCATAGCCAAGCATAGGTTATTCTCATTAATATATCTAACTTAAAATCTCATGAACACAAGCATATATCTCTTGGTCTTAAGAGAAAACTAATGACCAAAACATATACCATAGGTAATTTCATTACCTAATTATGGGCTTTAACACACCTTAGAGCTTGTCTTGGATATTTGGCATGCCACAATTCTCCCCTCCTTAGAGAATTTCGTCCTCGAAATTAGACACCACTCGTGCCTTCTGGAAACAAGTAAGGGTACTTTTCCTTCATATGATCCTCACTTTCCCATGTGGCTTCCTCCATATCATGATGTTGCCATAATACCTTAACCAATGGGATCTTCTTAGTCCTAAGAATTTGTTCCTTTGGATCCAATATCTACACTGGCTCTTCGATGTACCTCACTTTCTCATCCACTTTGATGGCTTCATGATCGAGTATGTGACCATGATCCGGCTGGTACTTCCTCAACATCGATACATGAAACACATCATGCAAATTTCCCAACTTAGGAGGCAGCGCTAAACGATAAGCTACATCCCCTATCCTTTCAAGTATCTCAAAAGGTCCGACAAATTTAGGGCTTAACTTACCCTTCATCCCAAATCGAGATATCCCTTTTATTGGAGATACTTTCAAGAATACATGATCTCCCAAGCTAAATTCCAAAGGCCTCATATGCCTATCTGCGTAGTCTTTCTGTCTACTCTGAGCTGTTTTAAGTCTTTTTCTAATAATTTCAACAGCCTCAGTGGTAACTTGTACCAATTCAGGTCCTGTCAATTTCCTTTCACCTACTTCATTCCAACAAACATGAGTCCTACATCTCCTTCCATATAATGCCTCATAGAGAGCCATGCCTATACTTTTCTGGAAACTATTATTATAGGCAAACTCCACCAAATGCAATCTTTCATCCCAATTTCCTTTGAAATCAATTACACAAGCCCTTAACATATCCTCTAATGTCTAGATTACTCTTTCTGTTTGTCCATCTGTCTGAGGGTGAAAAGCAGTACTAAACTGAAGTTTAGTTCCTAATGCAATTTGAAGACTTTGCCAAAAGTTCGAAGTGAACCTCGAATCCCGATCCGAGGTAATAGTCACTGGAACACCATGTAAGCATACTACTTGACTTACATACATGTCCGCACATTTGTCCATTGGGTAGTCCATGCGAACAGCTAGGAAATGAGCCGATTTAGTCAGACGGTCCACTATGACCCAAATAGAGTCATGACTGTTTGACGTCCTTGGTAATCCTTGTATAAAGTCAATCGTTATATGCTCCCATTTCCATTCTGGTATGCCTAATGGTCTCAAGAGTCCTGCGGGTTTACGATGCTCCGCTTTTACATGCTGGCACGTCAAACATTGAGAAACGTACCTAGCCGTATTTGCCTTCATACCATTCCACCAAAATTGTTAACGTAAATTCCTGTACATCTTTGTACTACCTGGATGGATGCTATAATTACTCTTATGTGCCTCCGACAGAATTTCCTTCTTTAATTCTTCGTTGTCGGGAACACAAAGTCGTCCTTGGCATCTTGCTATTCCATCATTAGAGACTTGAAATTATGGTCTTTTTCCTAAAGACACAGTGTCTTTCATTTTCAAAATCTTCAGGTCAAATTCTTGCTGGATTTTAACTTTCTGAATAATTTCCGGTTCAATCCTTAATGCACTAAGCATACCGGTAAGACAATCTACCTTCAATTTAAATTCTGAGTCTGTAACGGACTTTAACAAGCTCCATTCCGCCATTCTTAAACTGGCCATCTCCATAGCTGACTTACGACTAAGAGCATCCGCTACCTTATTCGCCTTCCCTAGATGGTATTTTATCTCACAATTGTAATCCTTTAACAACTCCATCCATCTCCTTTGTCTCAAGTTCAACTCCTTTTGTGAGAACAAATACAACAAAAACTTATGATCCGTATAAATCTCAAACTTTTCCCCATACAAATAGTGTCTCCATATCTTCAAGGCAAACACTATAGCTACTAGCTATAAATCATGCGTTGGGTAGTTCAGCTCATGGGGTTTTAATTGTCTAGATGCATAGGCTACTACCTTGCCATGCTGCATCAAAACACATCCCAATCCTTTGTGAGATGCATCACTATACACTGTAAAACCATTAGGTCCAGTAGGTTTAGTCAGGATTGGAGCCAAGGTCAATTTCCTTTTAAGCTCTTGGAAACTCCTTTCACATTCCCCATTCCATTCAAATTTCACATTCTTTCGGGTTAACTTAGTTAAAGGACCTGCCTGTCGTGAAAATCCTTCAATAAACCTCCTATAATAACCAGCCAGTCCTAAGAAACTTCGTATTTCAGTAGGTGTCATCGGTCTCGGCCAATTTATTACCATCTCAACTTTAGCCGGGTCTACTACAATTCCTTCTCCTGATACCACATGCCCTAAAAATATTATCTGGTCCAGCCAGATTTCACACTTACTAAACTTGGCAAATAGCTTATGCTCTCTCAAGGTTTGCAAAACTATCCTCAAGTGTTGCTCATGCTCTTTAGGTCCTCTTGAATATATCAGGATGTCATTAATAAAAACAATAACAAACTGGTCTAAATAAGGTTTAAATACCCTATTCATTAAATCCATAAATGTAGCCGGCGCGTTAGTCAATCCAAATGGCATAACAAGGAACTCGTAGTGTCCTTAACGAGTTCTGAATGTAGTCTTAGGAATGTCCTCTTTCTTAATTCTCAGCTGATAGTATCCCAACCTTAAGTCAATCTTAGAGAAGACCGAACTTCCCTAGAGTTGGTCAAACAAGTCATCAATTCTAGGCAAAGGATACTTATTTTTAATGGTCACTTGGTTCAATTGCCTATAATCAATGCACAAGCGCATCGATCCATCTTTCTTTTTCACAAACAAGATCGGTGCACCCCAAGGTGAAGCACTTGGTCTAATGAATCCTTTGTCAAGCAACTCCTGCAGTTGCACTTTCAATTCCTTCAATTCGACTAAGGCCATCCTATATAGGGCTTTTGATATAGGTCCTATTCCAGGCATTAATTTAATTTCAAACTCAATCTCCCGCTCTGGCGACAATACAGGCAATTCCTCAAGGAATACATCTTGAAATTCGTTAACTACTCGAATTTCATCAATCTTAGGCTCTTCCTTAGTATAATCTCTAACCATGGCCAAGTACCCCTGACATCCTTTGTCAAGTAACGCACAGGCTTCTATTGCTGAAATAAGCACTACAGGTGGGTCTGACCTCCCAGAAATTCACAACTAGACTGATCAGGTAAGGTAAATTGGATTACTTTCCTATAACAATCCATCTGGGCACGATACTTATGAAGCCAATCCATTCCTATGATAACATCAAAATCATACATGGCCATTACAACTAAGTCTATTTCCATATCCTTTCCCCCCATTGTTATCTTACAATCTTCACACACTAGCGTAGACAATAACATATCCTTAAGAGGCGTAGAAACACAAAGAGGCGTCTCAAGAGGCATAGTTTCTATCTTACTCAACTGTCTATATCTTTCAGACACAAATGAATGCGTAGCACCCGTATCAAATAATGCATATGCCTTTTTATCATTTATAAAGATCGTACCTAAGATAACATTTTGGCAAGCTTCCACTTCCTATTGGGTGATCGCATACACTCTTCCTTGTGCTGGTGGCCTCTGGGGATTCCCTGGTAAGTTTGGCCTAACAGCATCCCGCTGTAGCTACTGCACCGAGCCCATACTCGCGTGCGATCTTTCCTGAGGGCAGTTTCTCTTAATATGGCCAATTTTTCCACAACCATAGCACTTTGGTTGTCCAATGCAAGGTCCTGGGCCATGTCGCATATTACACATTCGACACTCCGCATCCTGATAAGGTGTCCTTCCCAAATTCAGGTTACCCTTGCCTCTTCTGAAGTTCCCAAAATTGCCCTTCTTCTTAGATTCCCAGGTTCGACCTTGACCTGTATAGGGTCTCTTACCCCTTCTCACATCACCAAAGGACCATGGTTTCTTATCCTCCGAATGTTCCCTCACCAACTCCTGCTCCACCAACTATGCCCTTTCATAGATCTCATTATAATCCCTTATATTCAGAGGCACTAGTTGCTTCCTGACATCGGTCCTCAACCCTTTCAGAAACCTCTTAGCTTTCTCTTCTTGATCCTCAATCAGCCTAGGAGCATATCTAGACAGTTTAGAAAATCTAGCCTCATACTGATCTACTGTCAGTTCCTTTTGTTCTAATTGAACAAATTTAGTAATTTTCCTATCCTTAGCACAGTCAGAAAAATGCTTTCTATTAAAAGCTCTCGCAAACTCTTCCCAGTTAACCTCAGTACCTGGTGGGAAGATTGTGTCCCTCAATGCTCTCCACCAAAACTTTGCATTTCCCACCAACTGGTACTCTGCCAAAGTTATTTTCTCAACAGCAGTGCAGTCCAACAACCTGAAAATTTGCTCCATTCCATCAATCCAATGCTCCGCCTCCTCAAGACTTCCCATTCCACCGAACTTAGGTGGCTTCAGCTTCAAAAACTGTTCCACCAGTCCTTGAGTACGGCATTCTGCTCCAGGTTGTTGCTGCGCCTGCCTTTCCATAAGATTTTCGATATTGGCCAATGCCTGCAGGATGTCTTCCATTCGGGGCTCAGCCCTAGTAGCAGAGGCTTCAGCCTTCGATGGATGAGCACTTCCAGCTCGCACCATGACTTTCCTGCAATTTCCAAGCATTGCCTCAGGAATCATCTGAGACTCACTGTCTCCATTCAAAGCAACTACTACTACTACTACATAAGTAACATATACATGTTATTGGTACCTAAGGACAACTCAAAACTAACTACTAGGAATCTACGAGTGAATACTCATCACCCGTTATTCAATTATTCCGTTTTATATCCTATGGTGTCCATTGTCATCATGTTCCTCAATCTCCAAATGAGGCTCCTTATCACTCCACCTATAACCATTCGCTATGATACCAAAAAGGGGCGTTGTGGCACCCCGAATGACCTTAGGTCACCACAGGCACCTAATGATACACCTAATCACATCTCTTTGTAGAAGCGTCGTAAATCATAGACATTTTTTTTTTGAAAACGGTCCCAACGCGACTCATTAGCAGAAACAAAATATAATATCGCCATCTCCCCCTCCATCAACCATGATACAATTACACACCACTAAACATCATAATAAAAGATAAAGCCATGACACTTTATTTACATATTTTTCAAGATGGGTTTCCTTAGGTCGATACATCAAAAGAAAAGCTAGGACATGTAGCCACACTCGGCCGTAAACCCAAAAAGAAACACTCGACCCACTACGTCTATCGTGCAAGATCCCCCATCACTAGTGTCGGCTAATCATCCCAAAAAGTTTCAGCTCCTACTTCTCACGCACGGGCCCATACACCCATCCCGGTGCATCAGGCGATGGCGGCGGCAACATCCCACGCATCACTCCGTCTCGACGAACATGGACGGATATGAACTCCTGAATGACAGGGCCTTAAGCCAGGCCCACGTCATACATCACTAAGGCGCGCACTCGAATAAAAGTCAGTCCAGGAATGGCGGGACAGTCAATCTCCACGCACTCCACCTCTACATCTGAAGGTAGGCCGTAAAATACGCCCCGCGTGACAGCAGGGAGCGGCATCTTCCTAATCTGAAATGTTGGTCCCCGAAGAGGTGAGTACAACCACTCAACAGGTAAAGGACCAATAAACCACACAATGCATCATGCCACGTAATCATCACAATCATAGCATCACATGTCCTACAGGCATCCATGCACAACATACCATGGCATCATGCACATGACATCATACCGCATGTGCCATCATCATCATATAGACATCACCATCATATCATATACTTACCATCATCATGTCACATATGGCATCATCCTTACCATGCATCCATGCATGTAACATCATCGTCATATCACATGTACCATCATCGTTGCCATGCATCCATGCATGTAACATCATCGTCATATCACATATACCATCATCATTGCCATGCATCCATGCATATATCCTCATCATCAAGTCATGCATATATCATCATGCATCATATCATGCATACATCATCACGCATAATTCAGTTTCAATTTTTATCTTGGACCACCACATTTCTCTTTCCCGGGACCAATGTTTGCATCCCACATGTATCCAAGATACAATCAGACCATCCGACTCCCCCACTCTTCGGGCATCTCGTACCCCAACTGGCATCACGACGACCCTCCGGCATTAAGCCATTTAAGACCACCGGGCAACCGGCAGTACCCTTCTAGCCAGGTATCTCGCACCCAAACCGGCATCGCGAGGTATCCCTCAGCATAATTACCATGCCGAGCTTCTGGCTCCCCCACTCTTCGGGTATCTCGACACCTCTCAGTAATCCCGAGGCCCTCCGGTATCCGGCCATTCATGACCACCGAGCAATCGGCCGTACCCTTCTAGCCAGGCATCCCGACACTCCCGGGGCATCGTCGGCTCACACCTCCGACGGCCTTCTCATTTATCTCAATTCTGATCTTCAATTTTAGTTCAATTTTAACATGGCATGTGATGTGATGGCAATCAAGATCATACTCATCATTGAATTCATACATGCATCTCAATTCATTATCATGCATGCTGTAAGACACCATCATCCATAAAAATACAATTCATGGAGTCCATGCAATTTAAAATGGTCCATGTTTCATGCCTTTTCAAAGTTACAAAATTTCCAGCATTTACACCACCCGCCGTGGTAGCACTGATGGTAGAGAAAGGTGATGTCCACCGAGGAGGCCCTGGATCGAATCCACTGCGAAGCAGGGGGCTGATGTGCTGTGGTGACATACCCGGGGTACGTGGGTGGTGGTTTCCTACGTGCGTCCCCAGGGTTTACTTCCCAGCTGTCGGCTGTGCGCGAGGTTCCCTGGGTCACCAAAAAAAAAAAACAAATTCCAGCATGTACCATTTTTAGAAAATATTTAAATTAAATATACATATGCTTCTCAAAAATCATGAAATCAAGACATGTGATAGACAAGTCAATAAGATAGTAATTTCATGAAAAACACATGCCCAATAGAGTTCCGCACAAGTTGATATAATCCACACGATTTCAGCATGTAAATTCGGATAGAAACAGAATGCACAGTTTCGGAAATAATTCGATTAAAATACCCGAACAACCTCAAAAAATTATGAAATTTTACCAGGTGATAGTTAAGACACTAACGTACATTTTGCAGCAAGACTTCTAGGCCAGATTTGTTCTAGATAATTTTCTATAGTCGTACGAAGCTTCTGGTTCTCGTACCGAAACGTCCAGTGTAGGTGTCTCCGAAATATCGAGTTTTCACCCCTTTTATTCTTTTTCGTTTCCTCTGAAATTTGGATATGTTTTACTTCAAGAGGTTCCCTACAACTTTAGTTAAGGGATCTAAGTCAAATTTCCAAATAATAGTCACCATATGGGTCCATGAAGTCTCGGGTGTCCTGTACCGCGTCTTCAGATTTACCGTCTTCAAGAGTAAGTCGATTCAGTACGCTAAACTTTCTCATTTTACTTCAAATTTGAGTATGTTAGTATTTATGATGTTCTCTACAAGTTTTATGAAGAAGTCTAAGAGAGATTCTTAGTAAAAATCGACATGCAACCACCAATCCACTGAAAAGTCAGCGACATCGTTCCAGATCTAGTGCCTTCGTAGGATGAGGGTTTGACCCCTTAAAGCTCCACCATTTTATCCCAAATTTTAGTATGTTGTATTTTAAGATTTTTTCTACAACTTTCATGAAGGAATTAAGGTCAAAATCCAACTCAAAACATGCATGCAAGCTCTCACAACATTCTGGTCCAGGCGATTCACACAAAATCAGCATGCAAACTCAAGAACAAGTCACATTCTAGCTTCGGTTTTGCCTACCCTATGATCCGAAACCTACCACCAACAAATCACACATGCAAGGCACACATGCAAGAGTGGAAATCAGTCCCCGCTTGCCTCAAAGACCAAGCGGACAGCAGCGCACGAACGGCACAGCGGCAACGGACGGACGGCATGCAGGCGGCAATGGGCGACTCCTCCTCCCTCTCGGCCTCACTCTCTCTCTCTTTCTCACTTGGCCGAATACCACCAACCGGCCACCCTCTCTCTCTCCTTCCCCTTTTATTCCCCCAAATTCTCATCATTAGCAATCATCACTTGCCTCTCCACAAGCCAATGCATGAAGACCTCCTCTTGCCACTTGGCAAGGCTCATGCATGGTGGGCTTGGGAGAAATTGGGCCGGCAAATGGGCCGGCCTCCCTTGTGGCCGACGACAGCCCATTCGTGGGCTTCAATGGGCCAGCCAACTTGGCCCATCAAAATTCACCTTTGGGCCTAAGGCCCAAACGTAAATAAAAATCAAATTTTACCCTTTCTTATTCTTTCTTTTAAGAATTTAATTACTAAGTTCCACATGGCCAAAATCTTGTAACATTTTATTTATAGGAACTTGGTCTATAAAGTGCATAGCCAAGCATAGGTTATTCTCATTAATATATCTAACTTAAAATCTCATGAACACAAGCATATATCTCTTAGTCTTAAGAGAAAACTAATGACCAAAACATATACCATAGGTAATTTCATTACCTAATTATGGGCTTTAACTCACCTTAGAGTTTGTCTTGGATTTTTGGCATGCCACATGTCTAGAGCGTACTATGGACGTGGCCAGCAAGGTCATCAAGTGAGGGACTGTCCATGTAGGTCTAAAGGAACACATGCACCGCTACCATAGATAGGGTGCCACTAAGATGGCGAAAGGGATAGGAATAGACCGACCATGCATCAATCAAAGGGAGAATGTTTCTGAGGTGACTTGATCAAAGTAGCGCAATAGAATTTGGACTGAAGGTTGTAGACTTTCAGTTGTTGTAATAAAGCCGTAGAAAGGAGAATCACTGACTCGAGTTGTACTTGACTAGTTTTCTGATGTATAACTTTAATGTCAAGTGTTGAAAGAATTGGCTCTTGGAGTATCTTGTGGCAATGAATTGTTGTCGTGGGGTAACCCAGCTTAATCCATTAGCATGTGGAAGTTTCGAGTTTACTGGGAGTCGAGGAGGACCCTCGATTTCCTTAATCTTGTCGCTCGAGGCAACCCGTTTATTAGACGGGAGTTGCCAAGGTTACTTGGCGATCGTCATAGATAAGACAGTTAAGGAACTGAAGATTGAGGACATCACAGTAGTTCAAGAATTTCTGGATGTGTTTCTACATGAATTGTTAGGCCTGTCGTCAGAGAAAGAGACAGAACTTGTGAATAAATTAGCACTCAGGACAAAGCCACTCTCTAAGGCTTCTTACCAAATGTCGTTGTTTAAGTTGAAAGAATTGATGGTGCAGATGTGAGAACTACTGGATAAGGAATTTATATGTACTAGTGCATCACCTTGGAGAGCACCAATTTCGTTTGTGAAAAATAAAGATGGTTCGTTACACCTATGCATTGACTATCGTCAACCCGATCAAGTGACAATCAAGAACAAGTGTTCATTGCCGAAGATTGTCGAATTGTGTGATCAGTTATAAATAGTGTCGATATTTTCAAAGGTCGACTTAAGGACAGGTTACCATCAATTGAGAATCAGAAAAGAGGTTATACCGAAGACAGCGTTTTGTACTCGATATGGCCTTTATGAGAGTACTGTAATGCCATTTGGTCTAACGAACGCTCCAACTGTTGTCAAGGATTTGACAAACCGGGTGTTCCAAAGAATACCTAGATCAGTTCATGATCGTGTCTATCAAAGATATTCTGGTATATTCGAGGACTGCTAACGAGCACGAGAGTCATCTAAGAATGGTACTTTAGACCTTGAGGATTCATGGATTGTATGCTAAGTTTAGCAAATGAGAGTTTTGGTTGACTCGTGTTGCGTTCCTAGGTCACGTGATTTCAAGCGAAGGAATCTCCGTAGACCCGTCCAAGATAGAAGCAGTGATTAACTGGCCAAGACAAACAACCGTGACAGAGATCATAAGCTTCTTAGGTTTGGCCAGATACTACAGAAGGTTCGTGAAAGAATTTTTAGCATTAGCATTGCCGTTGACTCAACTACTGAAGAAAGAAGATAAGTTTGTGTGGACAGACAAGTGCGAGTGTAGTTTCCAAGAGCTTAAGTAGAAGCTAACTACCACACCCGTGCTAACGATTCCATCTAGTCCTAGAGGGTACGAGATCTATAGTAATACATAGTTTAGAGGATTGGGTTGTGTGTTGATGCAACATGGTAGAGTTATTGCATACACGTCCCGTCAATCGATACCTCATAGCTAAATTACTCGACGCATGACTTAGAACTACCATGATCATTTCATTCTGAAGATTTGGAGATATCATTTGTGTGAAGAAAGATTCCAGATCTTCACTAGCCATCAAAGTCTCAAGTATTTATTCTCTCAAAGGAAGTTGAATATGAGACAACATTGTAAATTAGAACTTCTGAAGAACTAGGATTGTGATATCTTGTATCATCATGGAAAGACGAATAAGGTCGCAAACACTTTAAGTCGGAAATCTTCAGTTGTACAAACGATAGTTAAGCAATAGATTTTACTCGAGAGAGAACTTGAAATTCGGTTTTCAAATTTGAGATAGGCCACCTTTCACATCTCATGGCCACCCTCAGAATTGAAACGGAAGTCCAATTTAGAATCATGGCATTTTAGTTAACAAATCCAGAGATTCAGAGAAACCCTGCAAGAGGATACTGAAAAGAGAAAGGCTGGCTTTCAGATTTCTGAAGACGGAACACTGAAATTTCGAGGATGATTGTGTGTACCTGACGATATAGCACTCAGGGAAGAGATCTTGTTGGAAGCTTATTGTAGCAGTTACAACATTTATCATGGCAGTACGGAGATGTATCAGAATGTGCGTCAACACTATTGGTGATCCGGTAGGAGGATGGACATCGCCAAGTGTTCGACTATGGCATCCGGATTTTTGCTGAACCTCGAATGTGACTGTCCGTGACAGATAGACTGAAGTATCATCGAAATGCGTCATTGGTACCATTTATGGACACTATTTCATCATCATCGTCGGTATAGCATTAGGCTATCATTTCATTGCCACTCAACGTCCCAAAACATTAACTTTCGGAGAAAAATTCTCCTTGAATGGCCATGCGAACAATTCCATCAACGGCCACAAGTTCTTGCCATATAATAATAGAAGAGATTGGCCACCACGCAGCCCATGCCCACGTCTCTTTTGTAGTCAACAGAAGAAAGGAAATGTTGACTGAGAAGCACCGCACCGCAGCCACGTCCACGCCTTGGACGGTCAACAATTGAGAGAATTGTTGACCGAAGGAAGCAACCGTGAGTTGCTTCGAGCGGCCAGCAAAGGCCACGTTCACATGTAGCATGCGAGGTGGCGTGCGGCAGCAGCATCTGGGTCAACTAAATGGAGAAGTTGACCGAAAAGAAGATGCACGTTCGCTGCATAGGGATGGGTTGGCCAGCGTACCCAGCGCAGGAGCAAGGAACCGGACACGTATCTTGCATGGAGAAGCAAGGTGGCAGCAAGTCAAGTGGGGCTCTCGCGCATGGACACGAGTAGATGGGCTGTCCGTTCTTTCGGCAGCCACCGAGGATGGCTCTTTTGTTGACCCATAAGGTCAATCAACGAAGGAACAAAAAGGGCGGATAAGCTGAGAGAGAGAACGAGCGAGCGAAAGAGAGAGCGCAGCGAGCGAGCGAGAGAATAGAGTGAACGAGAGGAGTTTGTGAGCGAGTGTGAGAGAAGTGAACGTGCAAGTGGGAGCAGCGAGGAAAGGGGAGAGAAAGGACTGCTCTCCGCCCGTGCTCGTGCGCCTCCACCGTTGACCGCACCACCGCACCGAACCCCTCGCCGTTAGCACCGTAGGACTTGAGGCAAGTTGAAGTCTACTAATCTATATTGTGTAGTGTTATTGTTGTCTTAGCAAGTGCATTGATAGGCTGGATTGTTGGGTTTTGATGCTCAATGATGATTTATTGAGTGACCAAGGCTGCTTTGAGGCTAAAGGGTTGAGGAAAGCTTCGGATTTTTCATATCTAGTTTCGATTTCTTTGGACTTCATCCAAAACAGATTTTTGACTATGAAATCTTGAAGAACTAGGCCACTGATTTGATTTGAAAAAGAAAACCCCTGATCCGTATTTGAAGTTTTACTTACCACGGCACCGGCCTCAATTGTTTTAAGAAAATGTACGGTGCTTTCATATTTGAAATTCTGTATCAATTCTTTTAAAACCATTAGAGATCGGGTTGACATTTCGGACTTGCTATACAAGTTTAAACTCATTTATTGTTTTGAACAAAACCTGGTCCTAGTCCAATTTGGAAAACCTCCTGACTCGTGCTGAAATTTTTACTTACTGAGGCGTTGTTCATCAATAATTCAAAAAGGAAAAGAAAATATTTTTGGTGCTCTCAAAATTACAAATCTTTGCACGAACCAATCTTTGAAAATCTTGAAGTCGGGAGTGTAGCTTCGAATTACCAATGTGCTGAATTCAATCTATTGTGTTTGATAACTCTTTTGGAATTTGGCCGTGAGTCGCAAGTGCAACCCAAGATTTTACACATGGATTCTTGAAATGCTTTGAAGGTGAAACATGGGAATGGATTTATGAACTGATATTATGTTGCTAAAATTTTGTGAATGGATTTCTTTGACATAGAAATGTCATATGATTTCAAAGCATGTTGTTGTTGCATTGAAAGTGTTTTGTTATTGAAATAATTTAGGATGTTAATGTTGCCGTTGGACTCTCAAGTCAACGATGCCCCGGAGTCGGGATGCTCCAAAGGTTTGAATGAGTAGATGCCCTTTGGATGCCTAGAGTCCGTAGTGCCCCAAAGGCTTTCCCCAGGAGTGTCGGAATGCCTGGTGGTATATCGGTACGTAATTCCGGGGGATGCCCGGTGGTATGTTGGTACGTAATTCCGAAGGGTAGAAGTAACCATTTTCATGGCAATCCCCGGCGATTCCTCGTGATACCAGGTGGGATGCGAGATGCCCTGAGGCTTTCGTGACGCCAGGTTGGGTGCGAAATCCAAAAGGACGCAAACATTGGTCCTCTTGGGGATGAAACCTTTTGAATATTAAAACTGATGGCTCTACTAAGTGTGTATGTGTGTGGTTTGGTTATAGGACTAAATCGTATAGCATGGAATGGGACGTGTCATAACAGTTTGGCCCTATAATCGGGACTTGTGTAACTGAAATGATACATTCTGGTTTTGAAACTGCGTTGCCATTGCCTTTTAAAAGTTTTATTGATGTGATGCATACTCTTTCTTTGATTACCTGTTTTATCTATCTTGCATGGATTTCGATTGCGATGGCTTGCATAGTATAGCTTGGTAGATCTTCAACTACTGGGTGGTTGTACTCACCCCTTTTGGGGACTAACATTTCAGACTAGATAAGATACATCTGCTGCCACTACCACCAGCAGATAGACCGAGTGGTTGGATATGACCGTGAGGAGGAGGATAGCAAAAGAATGAACTTTTGGACGCCGATACTGATCGATGGACTTTAAGTATACAACTATTGGAAAAGATGTCGGTCATCTTTTGAAGTATAGCCAAGTATAAAAAAACCATGGCATTTTGATGTACCGACTAATGATGTCCATCAAATTATGTAAATAAAAGTGTTCGGCTTTAACTTATAAATATTTAGGCCGTGCATGTTTTCGTTCTTTTTTTCTGTTTAAAAACAGATTTTTTGTTTTTTTGTTCCCGGGAACAAAAAAAGAACAGAAACGCGTTTGTTTGCGTTTCTGTTCAAAAATTGCTTTTTTGTTTCCGGAACAAAATTGGAACAAGAAAAAGAAACAAAAAAAACTTACTTCTCCGTTCGAGAAAAACTTCTTGATGGGCTAAAAAGAACAAAAATAAAAGAACAAAAATGAAACACTTCTCCCTTCGTTCGTGCCCTTCTCCGTTCGTTCGTGTTCGTGCCCTTCTCCGTTCACCACCAGCTGACTCTCCGGCGCCTCCCCCTCGGCTGACTCTCCGGCGACTCCCCACTCCGCTGACTCTCCAACTGGAAATAAAAGAAAATATCAGAGCCAGACGCGGGTGTAGCTTCTAGCACCGACTGGAGAAAACGAAGATCGATCATTGCGCGCAGAGAGAGAGAGAGAGAGAGAGAGAGAGAGAGAGAGAGAGATGGAGGGGGAGCCGACGAGGGTGATGATGGGAGTGAACGAATCGACGATCAATGGGTACTCGCACGAGTCGATAAGCAGTTGGGGAGCGTTCGAGTGGACTCTCCAGAAGATCGTCCGCTCCAACACCTCCGGCTTCAAGCTCCTCTTCCTCCACATCCAGGCCCCCGACGAAGACGGTCCTCTCTCTCTCTCTCTCTCTCTCTCTCTCTCTCTCTAGCTTTTGCGTTTGCGCTTCTTGTTTTGGTTCAATCGGAGGAGATGTGATCGGTGTTAGTTTCGTCGATAGGCGCCGAGCATTCCTATTAGTATCGATGTACGGTTGGTTTCCGTGTCGCATTCGCGTCAGGAATAGATATTCGTGCGGTTTTCACCGTCCGATGATAACCGAATCCCTATTGGTTGATTAGTTTTGTGTGAGAACTGAATGTGGATGCTCTCTCTCTCTCGGTTTTTGTGTGCATTGAGAGGTTTTTGGCGTACCTATCGTTGGCGGTGTGATCGGCAGAAAATCGATGCTGTGGATGGCAGGAAGATGTAGAGAAGAGTTTGAGAATGATCAAATCAATTAGAACTAGGCAGTGTTGTAAAAGAACTCGGGAAATGGAAGAGGACTGAATATGCTGCGCATGTTGTATATGGTAATTTAGGTACTCTCCCCTTTGCCTAGTCCGAGTTTCGGCAACTGCAGACCTCGGATATTTTGCAGCCACTTGAAAATCTTGTTCTAGTTCTGTTGTCGTAGTAAATCAGCAATGGTGATTGATCTTCTCTCTTTCCCCTGCACAAAAAGAAGTTGAGGTGCTTGAGAATACGCCTCTTCTTTAATTAGCCAAGCCTTGTGTTTGAATAGCCTGGAGAGGATGAGTTGCAGGAAGGGAGAGGGATGACCTGGATCTTCAGATCTGTTGTCACTGCTTGTCATCAAAGCTACTCTCTTACTTAAGAAGTTCCTGAATGGAGGGGTGGGATTTTGGTGTTTAGGAAGAAGCCCATGCTAAATGAGAGAGATGCGGCATGTTGTACATGGCACTTCATCCTTCTCTGGATTTCGATGGAATGCTCTGACTGATTTATTGTGATATGTGTCATGTTGTGACCAAAAACACGGTAGAAGTGCATAGTCATCTGTATGTGTCTCTCCCATCTCTTACTCTGTAAAAAGAAGAAAGAGACTTGAGGCATGAGCCATTGTATTTAGCTCTGCAGTTTTAATTTACAGAATGTGAAACTTGAGTTATTAATTCTAGGCCTCAAAGGGAAAGCCCTTGAAACATTTGATCACATATGTTCTCTGAGAGTGAAGCTGGACCGGGTGTCCAGGCTCAAAACTCTTGCATATTGGTTTTAGAGAGTATTATCTGCCTTTAGAATGCTGAGCGATTGGATAAATGAGATCATTCCCAACCAACAGGTTTTGTAATCATTTCCATAAGTACTTCATAGAAAGATCACTGTGGGGTTTGCTTGTTAGACTCTGGGTGTGGCATTTATATATGTATGGCAATAAGTCAGTCGTGCCTTTTGATTCAGCAATTCTTGTTGCCCAGGCAAATTGTTTGGGGAAATCCTGCATCCTCACTGATATATGGCCTCTCACTTTGCCTTTGCCATAGGTTTTGATGACATGGATAGTGTATATGCATCTCCGGATGATTTTAAGAGCTTGAAACAGAGGGACAAGGCGAGAGGAATTCATCTACTGGAGTGCTTTGGAGATTTTTCTCCTCTCTTTTTCCTGAATAAACATTGCCAACAATAATATTCGCCATTTCCTTATGATGTGTTCATGTTAGGTACAATGTGAAGCGTGGATCAAGAAAGGAGATCCAAAAGAGGTCATCTGTCATGAGGTGAAGCGAGTTAGGCCTGATTTACTTGTTGTGGAAAGCAGGTGTCTTGGCCCTTTCCAAAGGTATATTGAGCTCTTTTCTGGATTCTGCTTTCAGCTGAACATCTCATAAATCGAGAGCCTGCCCCTGTGGAGTCCCCATAGGCTTCAAGACAGCTTAATCTTCCTCTCATGACCTCATCATTGACTTGCTGGCTGAGTGGAAGTTCTCTTACTAGTTGTCACATCTCGCATGTCGATACATCTCTATCGTCTGTTTAGAGTTAGCTAATGTCATGCATATTTCTGGAAACACCTCATTACCTGATCTTGTCATGCACATAACATCACAGGGTATTTGTCGGCACGGTCAGTGAATTTTGCGTGAAGCATGCTAAGTGCCCTGTCATAACCATCAAAAGGCCCGCAGATGAAGCTCCTCAGGACCCTGTCGACGACTGATTGATTTCCATTTCGTGGATGACCAATTTTATCATGTTAATAGATTGGTCGTTGATTCTCGGCTGGAGACTTTGGGCCATGAATCGAGGATGTATCTGAGTTTGCAAATCATGTGTCGTTCGTGTATGGCTGTTGGCACTTGAATCATGAACTTCATTTTCTGTGATTTTTGATTGATCAATTCCTCTGCAATTTTGTCAAATCAAATGTTGTTGTCTTGTGTATTGCATCAAAAGAAATCCCAAACAAAAAGAAGCCCAAAAAGATCGATCGAAACGAACAGAGAAACAAGAAAAGAATTTGGAGATTCGCACAAGTCAAATTCCTCATTACAAATGCAAATACAACATCAGCTCAGGCCCCCCATGAACAACCATTTCCTTCCCACTATAACTACACTAAACCCTCTCACCAAATCACACTTCGATTTAAACCCTAAAAGACCATCACTTCTTATCAGCTCTATATCAATCGCCTCAAATTGGGTCCTTCCCTAAACAATGGCGACCTTCGCACCGGCCTCCTCAAGCTGCTTCTTTGCGTCCTCCGCCTCGTCCTTGGACACCCCCTCCTTGAACTTCTTCGGCAGCCCCTCGATCAACTCCTTGGCCACCTTGAGCGCCAAGCTCGTTTGCGCCCTCAGCGCCTTGATCACCGCCCTCACCGTCATTTCATGAGAATGAGAATTCAATATCAAGTTTATATGATATAAAAATAAAAAGTAAAAAAAGTACTTGAAAAAAATTTGATACAAACTTTACTTACAAAATTTTCTACAAAGTATGCCATATGATCATGTTCAAAATGTTTGTCTTCACTCACCATGAACAAAATAAAATTAATGAGCATTTCATGAGAATGAGAATTCAATATCAAGTTTAAACTTTATTAAAAAAAAGTATTTTTTTTAAATTTAAAACATAAATTTTGTACAGTTTACCAAACGTGTTTATGTTTTTTTTCTATTCTAGGAACAGAAATTGACTGCAGTTACCAAACGTGTTTCTGTTCTTTTTTATTTATTTCAAGAACAGTTTTTTTTTTACACTTATCAAACGCGTTCTTTTGTTCAAAAACTGTTCCCCGGAACAGAAACACTTTTTTTATTTTTTTATTTATGTTTCCTTGAACAATTTTTTAACAGAAACGTTACCAAACGCGCCCTTAGTTTGTGTGCATCGTTTTAATTTCAGGATAGGGAGTAGTTGGTTATGCTTCCGCTATACTTTCTACGCAGGGGCCGATTTAAAAGATACAAATCCCCAGGATTTTATGAACTATCATGAAATTCTTTGGTATCAGAGTAATGGACCTTCAAGATGAGTGGAAGATATATGTGGCAACCCCAACGGATCGAAGACCGTTCAAGGGGTGCCACATCGACGTGTCAATGAAGGAAGGCACAACATTGTAAGCCGAGATGACTCTTTTAACCCATTGAGATTCCCAAGTGAAAAAGGGAAACATATCGCAATAGATTTTGTGACAGGCTTACTAAGGAGTCGAGGGAGTAATGATTCCATTTTGGTAGTGGTCGACAAACTGACGAAGTCGGCTCACTTTATTGCATTAAGAAAGGACCTAGTTTTGGATAGGCATCCGAAGTGTACATGCGTCAGATAGTTCGTTTGCATGGAGTCCAAGTGACGAATTTATATAAGATCTAGACTCGAGGTTCCCAATTTCAGCAGAGCTTTCAAATGGTTCCTTCTGAAACATTATATGGCAGAGCGTGCAAAACGCCAGTGTGTTGGGATGAAGTTGAGAAAAGAAAGATCACAAGCCCAGAGTTAGTTCGGCAGTTAGTGATTATAGTTGCCATGATCAAAGACAGATTAAAGACCACTCAGAGTTGCCACGAAAGTTGTCTTGTTAAACGTCGAAGGCCAGAACTCCAAGTTGGTGATTGCACCTTTCTAAAGGCGTCACCAATGAGGAGTATTTCGCGCTTTGGCAAGAAGAGAAAGCTAAGACCAAGGTACGTAGATCCCTTTTGAGATTTTGGAAGGAATTGGGATCCTAAGATATCGTCTTGCACTGCCACCGAGGTTGGCATGAATGCATGACATCTTTCATGTGACAAGGCTGAAGACATATGAGCTTGACCCGACCCACGTGCTGAGTCTTGAATAGTTAGACGTGGATGACAGAGTGTTGTACATGAAAAGCCGGTTTAGATTATGGATTAGAAAGAACGGATTATGTGTACCAAGAGGGTCCCCTTGGTCAAAGTGGTCCGACAACACCATGGGACTGAAAAAGCAACCGAGAAAGTGAAGACTCGATGAGACAACGATAATCCCACCTTTTTTTATTAAGGTTTATAAATGTTTAAATTTCAAGGACGAAATTTTTATAAGAGGGGAAGAGTTGTGATGTCCTGAAAATTCAGTTCTGTTTTCAATTGAATGAGTTCGGCCTTTCATAGACGTGACTATAATGTTTTTCTCTTAGATGGTCACTCACGAGATAACTAACCTATCAGGTGAAACCGTTAAGGGATTTTAATGCAATAGACTTGAGAATTCAACCAAGAATCAACTGCTCAACCAGAGATAGGGCGATTCGACTGAGATGTGTGATCAAAGTGTGAGTGATTCCACCTGATTGCAAAATTTTCGTTGATCAGTACTAGACCAATTTTCTGTCATTTTGGGTACCCTATGTCCGTATTTGAAACCTCAAGATTTTCATGACCACTGAGAGTCGCCAATGTGTTGAAGAGGTACGTTGTGGCTCAAAAAAATTGACCACGGGTCAATTGCATCAAAAAATACTAAAAGTTACCTAGTAGGCTAGGTCACGCTAAAATTGCATTAGATTGAAATTCACTGCGAATTTGCATCCGATTTCAGAAATTGAAAGTGCTCTCATGTCACGAGTCATTTTAAGAACGTCGACTCATCTTTCGAGAAATTTTCGGCGAGTTCGGGATTTTTACGAAAAATCGATTCGGACGATTCAAAAAACGAACGGAAATTTGGATTGGCCAAATTGGAGGGAATTTTGGCCTCCAGAGTGAGCTACTTGGTAAAAGGGAATTGTGGAATTTGTGTGGGCTTCTTCCTCAACAAATTTGGACATCAATTGGAGAGATTTGTTAAGGAATCGAATTTCGGACAAATCGAAAAATAAAAGTGAAATTTGGATCAAGAGGAAAAGAGAGAATTTGCAGCCCAAAAATGTTTATTTGTGGAATTGTGAAGCTAAATTAGGATTGGGGGTCCCTTGACTTAATTGGCACAAGACTTTTGGGGCTTATTTCATGATTGAAATAAGATTTTTAGCCTTAACTTATTTCCTTCTTATCCTTTCTCTCTCTCTGCCGAACAACCCCTCCGCCCTCACGCCCATGCCCCTCTCTCTCTCTCGCATTCCCCCCCTCGTCCGACAATCCCTGCCATCTCCTTCTTCCCTGGTTTCATTTTCTTTGACTTTTGTTCAACCGTATCTCTCCCTTTCTTACACGTTTTTCTTCCCTTCCTTATCCATCCACGCAAGTCTCTCTCTCTCCCTCTTGCACGCACTCGCTCCGTCGATTTCCCCCCTAGCCACCTCTACTTCCCTTTCATTTTCATTTTCTTTCCTTGCATGTTCTTCTGCCCCACCAGCACCAATTCTTCCCCCCACTCACGCCGTCCCCTCCAACAATGCATCCATGTATCTCCACTAGTCAATCCTACAATTTTCCAAACCATTTCATTGACTCCTCCCACCGAAATTCCCATCTCCACTGAAGCTTAGCCCCTGCAACAGCTCACGCCAGCTGCCCCTATGCCAGCATCCCTCCCCATTTGATTGCCAACATCAACGCTACCATTCACTTCTTCGGGTCTCCCTCATGCCTGCCTCGAAGACCACCATTCGTCCACCTCCACCAAAGTCATTCCCCAGCAAAACACCCCCTCGACGTAAGCCCATTTCTCTACCACTCAGCCTCGCCAACCAGCTCATCTTTAGCCGTGGACAACCCACAAGCTCAGCCTAGCCCCGAGCTGAGCCAAATAGCCACTATCCTAGATCTCTCGCCCATTTCCTTCTTGGCTCGCTCCATTCAGCCGCGTGACAATCAAGAACCAAAACTAGCAGCCCAGCCGAGGGCTTTGTGGCCTATTTTAGGCCCTCCCGAGCTCCTGTTGGCGCCACCGTAAGCTCGAGTTTTGGCCACCATCGCGTCGCCGTCGCCGTGGACTCATCGGCTCGCAAATCCAGTGAGTTTACTCATTAATCCTTGCTTAGGGAGCTAATGACGCTTAAGGGTTGATTAGTTTAGGTTAAGTATGGTTTAGGTGGTTAGTTAGAATGGATTAATGATTTAGTTAATTGTTTATGCATATTAAGTGGTTAGATTAGTGCAACTAGCAAGTAGATAGGCCGTAGTATTTATTTAGATAGGTTAGGAATTCTTTTGTGTTTTGGTATTTATTTAGGCTTTTCTGACCTAAGTTGCTTTTATTGGTATTTATTAATTAATTTTGGTAATTATTTAATTAATTAATTATTTTCCGGAAATTAGATCGGGATAGTCGGTGATCGGAATTTCGTGCTGATTGCAATTGTGCGATTTGCTTAAATAATTGATATTTATAATTTTAGTGATATTATAGTGATATTTATAGTGATATTTATAATTTTGTGCAATTATAGTGATATTTATAATTTTGGGTATTTATCCCAAAATTTATTATTTTCATTATTTAATTAGAAAATTACCAAGCGTCGGTTTACAACGCCAAAAATGTTTTTATAGACTATATAATTAGTGGGATTTTATAAAATAAAGATATTATACTTTTTCTCAGGCCAACCGTATACCCACACACGATTATTTTTATCGGGTATTTTTAACACAAAGGAAATAGACCAAGACATAATTTCAATTGAGGAATTTAAATGTGGAGCACAATGCCCTTGGCTGTGGGCAAATAATCGTGTGATGGTTTATAGTCATGGTAAGATGACTATTGAAATATGACGTAACGTATGTTGTGCGTGATGATAAGGGTTGGTTTAAGAAGACTGCCGAACTTCTAGTAGGCTGTGCCCATCGAGCCATGATTAACCGCCAAAGTGTGGCCATGACCATCGGGCCATGATTAACAGCCAAAGTAGGCTGTACCCATCAGGCCATGATTAACCATCGTAGTATGGTTGTGCCCATCAAGCCGTGATTAACTGTCGAAGTATGACTGTGCCCACGGCCCGATTAACTGTCGAAGTATGACTGTGCCCATCGGGCCGTGATTAACCGCCAAAGTAGGCTGTGTCCATTGGGCCGTGATTACCACCTAATATAAGATGTGCCCATTGGGCCATGATTAACCTCGTCACACTAGGAGATCGCCGAACATGAAATAGGCTGTGCTCGTGAGTGGCCGTGAATAATAATTGGATTGAGTGATTGATTGAGATATAGTGAGATGCGTTCCAATTGTTGAATGATGTTACTGCATATATGAGATATGCATTGTACTAACATGCATGAAGGATCTGAGGCAAATGTAAGTCCTATGACTAGTGTTTGTGTTTAGGTAGCCCTTAGGGCGAATTTCCTTCCTAGTCGGGGTTTAGGGGGTGGACTTGCTAAGACGTCATCTCACCCCGTTGTGAGATAACATTTTCAAGCCCTTAGATGGTGGTCGTGGAGGACCCGAAGTCCCGGAGTCTGGGGAGGTGGAGACTGAAGAATCGACAAGTGTGTTTGACTAGCGGGCCATTGGACAATTCCCTTTTTGTTGGGCCAATCTTTTGTAAACAGTCTTGTATTATGTATAGACTTGAAGTGTTTATAAAAGGCTTGTTTTGATTGTGAAATTGTTTCCTATTTTTCTATCCCGTATTAGTTTTGTCAGGGGTAATCGTTCACCTCCGCATGCGCATTAAAATAAATGGGTTGGCGACGTGTCATGGGATGTCGCTAGTTAATCGACCACTGAGGGATGAGCACACGCTCAGAGGATCGGGGCGTGACAAACGTGGGCGCCAGATGATGGCCTAATGCTGACGTGGCAATTTTTTAATAAATTTTTATTTTTTTCGATTTTTTATTTTCTTTTATTTTTATTTTTTTCCTTTTCCTTTTGTTTTTCCTTTTCTTTTGTCCCTTCTTCCTCCTTAGACTTTCAATGGCTGGCAAGCCTCTAGCAAGGCTCCCCAGCCATTGGCTAAGGAGCTTCTTTCCTCAGACTTCTGCAGACTAACCAAAAATAGCAATTGCTACTATCTTCTCACCACAGCCTTTGACTGACTTGTCAAACACTCTAGCTACTCTACTACATGCTTTATTCCGATTTTGTTGCTACTGCAAATCCAAGTCTTTCAATGGCTCTTTAGTTGACTCAATGAACATCAACCAATGTAGTTGGTTGTTACATTACCATCAACTTGATCTTTACGGTTTCAACATAAATTTCATCAGTACCTAATCTTTTGGTTGACTGGTGCTATTTGTAATAACAAGACATTTGTAAACTTCCTTCCAATGGAACACACCATGGATGTTGCGTAGTCCTTTAGTCCAAACATCTGCAAACAACATAATTAGTAATACTAAAGATAGTTTGGGCATCATCAAATTTTATTGAAAATGTTTTCTTCAACAATCTCACCCTTTTCTATGACAACAAAACTACCACACAAATGTAAACAAATAGTAAAGCTTCTTTGAAATTATTTGCATAATTTAAAATAGTGTCTCCTTAGGATGTGTGATATCCTGAATTTCAGGTTCTATTTTCAATTGAATGAGTTGGGCTTTTCATCGACGCGCCTATAGTTCTTTTCCCTGAACTGATCACTTACGGAATAACTAGTCTATCAAGTGAAGCCGTTAAGAAATCTAAACGCAATAGACTTGAGAGTTCAATCGGAAATCAACTACTTGACCATGATAATCTGCAAGGGTCAATACGACATCATCAAAATCGATCAGAGACCAGAGATAGGTTGATTTGACAGAGGTATGTGATTAGTGTGTGGGTGATTCTACCTAATTGTAAAATTTATATCGAATGGCACTAGACCGATTTTTCTATAATTTTTGTACCTTATGTCCGTATTTGAAATCTCAAGATTTTCATGACAACCGAGAGTCGCTAATGTGTCGAAGATGTACAATGTGGCTCAAAAATAATCGACAACGGGTCAATTGCACTAAAAATTCTTAAAAGGTACCCGGTAGGTTAAGTCACGCTAAAATCGCGTCAGATGAAATTAACCACAAATTTGAACCCGATTTCAGAAAGATTTTTCGGCAAATCGGGATCTTAGGAACGTCAACTCATCCCCCAAAGATTTTTCAGCAAATCGGGATTTTTGGCAAAAAATTTCAAAGTAAGAGTATTTTGGATCGGGAAAATCATAGGGCCTTTTTTGTCATGTTTTCGGGATTCAAGTTGATTCAATTGATGAGAAAAAATGTTGAATTTGATGATGGCACCTTGGCTAAATTTTGAGGACTTCAATTGTGTATAATTGAGGGAGAATTGAAGGGGAATTGATGGAATTGGAAGGGAAAGTGCCCAAAATTCGTAGGTCATTGGAAGCGCAACATTTAGACCACTTGGCTGGCTTGTTAGGGAAGATTGAGGGCTGCAATTTGGCCTTGGATAACAGCCAAGGCTGGTGGGGCTTTGCAATGAGTGAAAGAGGATAGAAGTGAAGACTTTTGAGGTAAATGGGACCCTTCTATCTCAACAGCTTCTTCTCCTTCTTTGAGGCACCTTTAGCCATTGTTGAAGATTTCTAGAGCTTGAGAAAATCAGAGGAAACTGGAGAAAGTCCCCCTAGCCCGTTGACCATCGCCGGCGCTCCCTACCACCATCACACACTTGTCGTGAGGCCTGAACCCCACGCACCGGCCCACGCGTTTGCGCGCCCGTCTGCCTACGTCCGAGCCTTCTAGTTGCATCCCGAGGTCCCTTAACAACTATTAAAGCCTCGCTTGGTTGCCATTCATCGCCGTCCAGCAGCCGCCGTCACCCAATTGGTCTATAGCACCCTCCGCCAACCTTTCTCGACATTTCCAGCCTAGCCAGCAACCACCTACAGCCGCAACCAGAGACCGAAGCCCAACCCAGACGAGGACTTCAAGGCCCATTTTAAGGCCCATCCAGTCTCCGCTTGGTGTCGTCGCAGGCTTGTTTATCCCTCGCCTCTACGTCGCCGTCGTTGTGGACTCACTGGATCGTTAAACTGGTGAGTTTACTTGCTAAACTTTGCCTAGGGAGTTAATGATGCTTACGGGGTGAATAGCTTAAGTTAATTAGGGATTAGGTAGTTAGTTAGTATGTATTATTGATTTAATTATTCAATTGTGCATGTTAGGTGGTTAAAATAGACTAATTAGGGACTAGATATATCGTGCTATTTATCTAGATAGGTTCGGAAATTTTCTAGGCTCGTTTAGGTGGTTAATTTAGCATTTCCAGCCAAAGTCGGTATTTATGGTATTTAGTTGCATTTATTTAATTATTTTTTTATTTATTTAATTATGTATTATTTTCCGAGAAATTAGACCAAGATAGCCGATGACTAGAATTTCGTGCTGATTACAATGGTGTGCTTAGTTTATGAAATTGAATGTTAATTTATGCAAATTGAGTGGTGATTGAAATTTTGGGTATTTATTCAAAAATTATGAAATTTTGGTATTTTGTTTAGAAAATACCTGGCGTCGGTTTTTAATGCCAAAATGTTTTTAGGCACTATAATAAATAGTGGGATTTTTGAAAAGCACGATATTGCATTTTTGGCTCAGACTGACCGTATACCTACACACGATTATTTTTATCGAGTGTTTTTAACACAAAGATAATATGCCAAGTTCATTATTTTAATTGAGGAATTGGTGTGCAAAGCACAATGTCCTTGGCCAATATTGATTGATCGTGTGATAGTTAAGTGAACCCAACCCCCATGTGTGTCGGCATGTCAGCTTGTGTGAGCAGTAATCGCTCTCAGCTTGTGCGAGCAATAGACCATGTCAGCTTGTGTGAGCAATCAAACTCACATTCAATTCACTGTCTATGAAAAAGCTTTTGTTGAGGATGTTGACACCCTCACTAACATTTTGGGAGTGGAAAGAAGCATTTTTCAACCAATCCAAATTTCAATCGGTCAAGCAACTCGTTTCTTGGTGAATGACAAAGTGCCTTATAGGAGTATCACATACTCTCGACTGCTAGCATCAAGCGTTCTGTTGCACAAAATTGTGTTCAACTGCATCAAACCCAAGGCAGCATCAAGACTGACGTGTCCAGATTCGAGGCAAAGATCATGTGGGCCATCTGCAATGGCATTGCTTTTTCTCTACCGCACACTATTTTCTTGCACATGTATAGGACAATCTTGAAAGAAAAAGGGCAATTGCCTTACACAGCTTTGATCACCAAGTTGTTCTGCCACTTCAAGATCCAATTCCCCTCTCAGCTCTGCTCAAGAACCGTTAGTCCTATGGTGATAGAACTGAAGATGATCTCGAAGATGAGGTTGAAGGATTTGAACAAGGCCATTAAACGTCTGAAGAAGGAATCAACAAGCAGAACCAAGGCAGAATCGACTTCAGCAAAGAAAAGGAAAGGGAATAGTGTTGCCCAAGCAACTTAGAAGAAGAAGAAGAGGTCTATCCTCCTAATGGGTGACGATGAGGAGGATGATCTAACCATATTTGCTCTTGCCTTGAGGAATCTTCAAGGAGTTATTGATTTTGAGGAAATAGAGGAAGAGGAAGCCGAAGCATAAACAGAAGAGGAAGAACACGCGGAAGAAGAAGTAGGTGAGCACAAAGAAGAAAAAGAGGAGAATGACCATGAAGATGAAGACTCGGATGGAGCAAGTGGTGCCATGCCACTTTCAGATGAGACTGAGAGAGGAGTTTCTGAAGAAGAAAAGGGAGATGCTGCTTCCAAAGACGAAGAAAATCAACAAGGGAAGGGATCTAGTGCTGAGAAAGAAAAGGCTGCAGAAGGGGAAGTCTCATCTCAACCTGAAGGCAACAAGTCAATGGGAGATCTTGAGAAAACTCCTACTGCTAGTGATGGCATTCCTACTGCTAGTGATGGCATTAGCAGATCCCCTGCAGATCCAGAAGAAGTCTTTACATCTCACTTCCCTGAGATTGAGATTGAAGAAGAGACTCCCAATCAAGACAAGCAACAAGATGCTCGTATTCAAGTCGATGTTCCTCCATCTCTTGATACTCCACGAACTCAATTTGATGAAGCCGGTGTTCAAACCGAAATTGATCCTAACTATCAAAGGTTGTTGAGCTCCTTTTGGAGGTTAAAGATCAACAATATGGAATGAAGTACAAGATTCAAAAGCTTTACACAACCTTAAAGTCTTCTACAGACTCTCTCGAAGGACTTCATGTTAAGGTACAGTCTCTTGATACTAAAGTTCAGACTTTGAATCAACAGACATCACAGGCTGTATACAAAGTAGAAGAGGTAGTGCAGTCACCTGAGGATTTCCGACTCGTTCGAGCACTCAGACAAACCTGATTGATTTAATCTTTTCAATTCTATCTTTTTTGAATTTCTCTTTCTTTTTGCTGCTGACAAAAAGGGGGAGAATGAGAATGAGAAGCAAATTTAACTTTACCTTGTTTGAACTTGTTTGTTTAAACTGGTTGTGGTTGTAGGATGAATTCTTATATTCTGAAGTGCAGTAACCTTTGTGGTTATGATTTTGGATATGGATGATTAAATCTTGTCTTTGTCGAAATTTTCAAGACTAACGTGTTTTTTGTGGTTGTAGAATTGATGCTATCTAGATCCTTACATTTTGTTTTTATAAGTTATCATGTACTTCTAAGTATTGTTTTGCAGGATATAAGTCTTTAAATCTGCAGGAAAGTTTTTTCACCATAAAAAAAGTGGGAGATTGTTAGAGAAAACTCTGATGATGTTTTCAAGCTGACAAAACTTATCTAAGTTCTATTTTGAAGTTTGCTAGAGTTTTGTGTCAAAGTCTATCTTACAACAGAAGTCTGCCCACTCTAACGAAATTCCAAACTGAACGCAAGTGTAGAATGAAGACTTATCTAGACGTGGGATTATCTTTCTTTCTTCATAAGTTCGGTTCATACAAGATATAGATAGCTTTCTGGTTGGCAATATCACCTATAAGATTGATTATCTTTATTGGAATCAATTTAGATACATCAAATCTTTTCAGAAAGCAAGTTAATTTGGAAAGAACTACTTATGGAAACCAAGATCCTAATTCTATGGGCGAACGGGATTAACAAGCTTTCATCACAATCTTCAAACAGCTTGAGATCTCCTAGATTGATTCTGTCCAACGGGTTGATTAGAAGAATTCTTTTGGAAAATGCCAACGATTAAGAAGGCATGCAAGAGTATTTAAGGAGGCCTCTTCAGTCATTCGATAGAGTGTGTGAAAGAAGAATTCTAAAGTCTGAAGCTTCCCACTTACTTGTTATTCCTTACATTGTGCTCAAATTTGTACTCAAAAGAGAGAGACTCAAAGTGAGACTTCGTGTGAGTAGTAGAGACTCTTCACTGTGAAGTCAAGATTACAAGATTGTAAATTCTCTTTTGATTCTTAGTGGAAACTAGCTAGAAGGCTGTCAGCATGGGAGAGTAGACCTAGGCTTAATCTAAGCCAAACCACTATAAATTATGTGTTCATTTTCTCTTCCATGAACTCCTTTACCTTATTCGTACTTCAATTTAGTAGTTGAAGTCTAAACTCTTTCAAAGTCTGCTAATTATCAGACTCAGTTTCAAAAGCAAAATATTCTTACTGCTCTTTGCGAAAATTGTCTTCACACATTTTCACCTCCTCTAGGTGTTTATACCATAATTTTTACATGGAACAACTAGAGGGTTTCGTTCTTCCTAGAAATAAAAAGAAAGTATGTAAATTGATTAATTCTCTTTATGTGCTTAAATGGCATAAAAAATTTGATTTGGTCATATTGTCTAATGGTTTCATCCACAATAGTGCTGATAAGTGTATATACTCTAAATTCACTAAAGACTATGTCGCCTTTGTTTGCTTGTATGTTGATGATATGCTTATCTTTGGAATGAACATGACTAGAATTATTGAGACTAGGAAGTATCAAACTTCCGTGTTTAAAATGAAGGACTTGGGTGAAGTAGATACTATCTTAGGTATTAAAATTAAGAAATATAGTAGGGGTTATTCTTTAAGCCAATGTAATTATGTTGAAAAATTGCTAAATAAATTTCAACATCTTGGTTTTAACGAAATAAGTACTCTTTTCTATTTCGGTATTAATTTAAATTATAATACTAATAGAGTGATAGCACAACTTGAATATACAAGTACTATAGGGTCTTTAATGTATGCGATACATTGTACTAGACCTGATATTGCTTATTCAGTATGCAAGTTGAGTAGGTATACTAATAACCCAAGTATAGAACATTGGAGGGATATTACCATAATTTTTGGTTATCTTAAGGGAATTAAAAATTTAAGATTGTTCTATAATTATCCAGTTGTATTAGAAGAATACATCAATGCTAGTTGGATTAAAAGTGTGGAAGATAAACATTCCACTTCTGGATGGATTTTCACACTAGGTGGAGGTGTTGTATCTTGGGCGAGCAAGAAACAAATATGTATAACTCACTCAATGATGAAATTGGAATTTGTTGCTTTAGCGGCAATTGGGAAAGAGGTTGAATGGATTAGGAATTTGTTATTGGATATCAAAATATGGCCTAGTCTTATGCCTCCAATTTCTATCCATTATGTCAAGACACTTTGGCAAGAGCTTATAATAGCACCTATAATGGTAAATCTAGACATATCAGTCTAAGACATAATATTTGAGACAATTGATTAAAGATGGCATCATAACAATTGTTTACGTGAGGTCAAGTAATAATCTAGCCGATCCCTTGACAAAGGCTTTACTAAGAGACATGGTAATAACGGCTTCACAAGAAATGAGGCTAAAACTCTTTAATTGAAATCACCAATAATGGTAACCCAACCTTTTTTCTAGAACATCACTAGTTACAAAGTTTAATGGGTAAGAACAAATTACTAAATGTGATTGTTTGATGTTGACGTGGCCTTGATATAAGAAGTCGATATCGTCTATTACGTTTTGTAGGCTGAATTGAATTCTTACTGAAGTGAAGTACAAATTTGTAGTAAAAACACATGGTAGATACTTCACCTATATGAGTTTCGAAGTGGTGCCACTTCTTACGAAAGTTACGAGTTTTTTCTAGAGAACTCATGAAATAGTATCAAGCACAAGGCCATAATAATGTAGAGTAATATAGAACTTCTTGTTAAAACAAGATGTTAGTATATATGCTGTATGTCTGATTCTATTATTAAAAAAATAAGTTTAAAGCTAAGCTACATGTCACTTTGATAGAGTTTTGAGATACTTGCACTAAGTAAATATTTAACTCGAAAGATTCCTTTTATGTACATATATTAATCTCACCGAAATTTTGGCTATATAGTTTTTAAAAAAAAATTAAATCTTTGTTTTACAAATAAAGTAAGGAATTATTGGAAGTTTATTTGTAAAACAAACTAAGTGTGCTTTTACTTGTCCCCATTAAAAAGTTGGGAGAAGATGAGTCTATTAATAACTATAAGCATTATTTAATGTGTTTAAAGAAAAAGGTTAAGTGTGGGCTAGACCCCACCATACTTGTGTGCGAGTGTACAAATCATTACGTGATTATTAGACGCACTTAGCACTTTGCACTCTTGCGCACCCGCAATTTAATTAACACTAACCCCTTTATTTTTATTTTATTTTGTACTATTACTTTATTAATCTTTATTAGTTCAAATGTTTATTTGTTAAAAAGAAATTATTTATTATTCTTATTATTATTATTATTATTCCAATTTTTTTTATATATGTGTCTTTTCATGACAACCTTTGAAAATTATACTTGTTTAGTTTGCAACATTTCCTGAAAGGTTGCATTTGTTCACTTTGCAACTTCTTTCGATGTGATGTCTTTGTTTATTTTGCAATCTATATATATGTACATATGTATATGTATATGTATATGTATATGTATATGTATATATATGTCAGTTTTTGGATGAACGAGTATGAGATCATTTTTTAAGTTTTCTTTCCAAAACAACAACCATCTTTTTCAATTGTTTCCTAGAATGACCTTGGAAACATACTAGAATTGCCATCTAATATTCTCATTGAAGACTTTGTTATGTTTTGGAGGATATTCACCAGTGACCATTAATAACATTGTAGAGTAAACAAATCCTTAAAGAAAGTGATATCGCGTCTGAAAGTCCGATTTGATTGTTCTATTGATTTGAAGCCATATTTTCCAACAGATATCCAATGATTGGGCCCAAGTCCATCAAGGCCTAGCCCGAGCCTTCAACGCCCATGCTTGGATCCATTGAGGCCTAGCCTAAAGCCCTAGTCCTCGTGCCCAATGTGACAACACCCAAGCCCAGGTCCATAAAAGTAGTTCTTGAGTCCCCTACATTAGGGCTTCAGTGTCACGACTAGGGGTGATCAGTTGCCGGTTCGGTCCGGTTCCAAAATGGAACCGGGAACTAGACCGGGAGAATTGGTTCCCAATTTTGGGAACCGTGGACCAAACCGTTTGGTCCTAGGACTAGGAACCAGACCGGACAATCGGTTTCAGTTCGGTCCAATCCGATCCAACAGAATCGGCACTTTCTTTTTTCACTAAAGAACGACCATTCACTAAAGAACGATCATGCTCCGGACCAATCAATCCAATTCGGTTCCCGGGCAATCTAATAAAACTACTCACACATGTTCCCATGTACAAAATATTCAAACTTCACTTGCATGAATATCAATCATAGTTTATGTGTTTCACGCTTAATTTTAAGCATAAAAGCCATCAACAATTTGATTAAAAGTTGTGCTTGGCTTAGGTTTTATAGACAATCTCTCTTCTATGCTTTGAATGTTTAGTCGATGTGGGACATTTTGAGGCTTGAAGTGCCTTGTCATTTGCAAGTGAGGGGAGCAAGAGAGAGAGAGAGAGTGTGAGCATGAGGAACTCCTAGAGCGTTGTCCTACGATCAAGGTAAAGATGAGTACCCATTGGTCTAATTCAAAGAGCGGGAATGGTTACAAAGACAAATGAATCTGCAAAAAGCATAGTTATGGCGAGACCCATGATAGCATGGGAATCTACAAAAGTCGTGGAAATGGAGAATATGCACGGGAGGGCGACCTTCACTCATCAAGATCAACTAGAAATGCTCTCTTAGTCTCAAGCAGATAGACCACTCTTTTCTAAGCATTTGAGAGTGACACCTACGTAAGATTTTAGTTGCTAGGATTTTGCAATTCACAAAGTATTGTCGATACACCGACATGTAGCATGAGCAAAGAACAACGAAGATGAAACTAACAAGTAAGTTTTCTCTATAAATTAAGAGTAACAACAAGAGCTTTGGTGGTCTCTTGGCCACATAAGAGGTTGTTACCTCAATTGCAATTTTGATTGCAATAAGTTTCATATATAATATTCATATATTATATATGTTTACATATTATATGTATATAAATTATATATAAAAAAATTTGGTCCGATCCAGTCAGTCCAGTCGGTCTAGTTCCCACCTTGGAACTAGGAACCGGACCAACTAGCCGCCGGTTCCAAGATTGGGAACTGGGAACTGGACCGCTAACCGTGGGAACTGCCTAAAATCGGCCGGTCCAGTCCAGTCCAGTCTGGTCCCGGTTCGGGCAGTTCCCTTTGCACACCCCTAGTCACAACCCCACCTCCATCCCCAGGGTTATGAATAGTAAGGGTTATTTTCGCAACGTTCCAAGCACATCACCGTCCCATCTCTCTTTATCTTTTCATTAAGCACATGCAGAAGCGTACATATAACACCCAAACAAAAACAAGCAGCTAGGATAACAGCCATTTAAAAATATACAATTACACCAGTTATATTTACAAGCCATTTTTGTCATAGGCCATTTTATTTACAACCATTACATCTTCAAAAGGCCGAGGTAAATCGTAACTCCTCTAGCGAGATTGTAACTCCTAAAATTGACATGAAACTTCCATGCCTACAAGATACTTTTGAGCCTAGCTCCAAGATGCTCCTTTAGTGACCGAACAGCTCCTAAGATGGCTTAGAGGAGAAGGATGTGAAAAATAGGAGAGAAAGGGAGAGGAAATGAGAGAATAGCTAAGCCTCCAAAATGTGAGTATGCATTTGAAAGTGCTAGTATAAACACCTAAATGGGGTGAATAGGTGTGAAAACAAATTTCTATAAAACGCAGTAAAAATGATTTACTTTTAAACTAAGCATACGTCCACTCTCCCATACTGACAACCTTCTGGCTAATTTCCACTATGAATCAAAAAAGAGTGTTACAGCCACATAATCTTGACTTCTCAGTGAAGAGTTTCTACTTCTCTCACAAAATCACAGTTTTGAGTTTCTCTCTCTTTCAAATATAAGTTTGAGCATTATGAAGAATAAGTGATTTGGAAGCTTCAGACTTTGGAATTCTTCTTTCATGCTCTCTATCAAATGACTTGGAAAATCTCCTTAAATACTCCTTTATGCATTTTCAACCGTTGGCACTTTTCGAAGGAATTCTTCCAATCAACCTATTGGACAGAATCAATCAATGAGATCTCGAGCCGTTTGAAGATTAAGATGAAAGTCTTATAATTCTGGTCACCCATACAATCAGGATCTTGACTTTCATAAGTAGATTCTTTCCAAATTGGCTTGCCTCCCAAAATCATTTTGTTGTTTCAAAATTGATTTGATCAATAATACTAAAAGAGTAAGTGAGATTTCCAAGCCAAATGTATCTTGTTCATACTGAAGTCTTAAAAGAAGAGAAATAATCCTGAGTCTGATTAAGTCTTCATTCTTCACTTACGTTCAGTCTAGTTCTTCACCAGAGTGGGGTAAACTTCTGGTGTAAGATAGACTTTAAAAGAATTACACAAAAGTCTCGTATTCCTGAAAGTGAGAATAGAACTAGAAAAGTTTTGTTAGCTTCAAAATCTAATAGGAGTTTTCTCCAACAATCTCCCCATTTTTTCTGGTGACAAAACTTTCATGTAGATTTAAAACTTATATCCTGCAAAACAACACTTTAGCAGTACATGATAACTCATAATAAAAATATATTATTATAGAACTGAATGACATTGATTCTACATCCACAAAAAACACATTAGCCTTGACAATTTAGAGTTCAAGAGTTCAAGAACTACAAAAGTTCAATCCAAATTCACAACCACAAAAGTTAATCGCAGAACATAATTATTCACAAAATTTAATACTGCCAAGTTCAAACAAACACAGGAACTTTTAAATTTGCTCTCATTCTCCCCCTATTTGTCAATAGCAAAAAGAAAGAGAAAGTCAAGAATAAAAGTGTGAATGAAAATGATATAAAAAGATGGAGTCATTCAAGGTTGTCTAGGAACGCGAACAAGTCGAAAATCCTATAGCGACTACACTGCCTCCTCAAGCTTCTCTTGGCACTAATGATAGACATTCTCAACTTTGGCTACAGTCTGCGAAGCCTATTGATTCAGAGTCTGAACTTGAGTATCGAGAGACTGTACCTTGCTAGTTAGAAAATCTGAGGTAGACCTTAAAGTAGTATGTAGCTTCTGAATTTCAACCTCCATTGCATATGGTTGTGTTTTTACCTCCAAAAGGAGTTCTACTATCCTTGGATAGTTTGCATCAGGTTCAGTTTGAGCACTAGCTTCAGCGAAGTAAACCTGTGGAGTGTCCAGAAGTAGAGGAACATCATCTTGAACATGTGCAGTTTCTTCCTTATCCTGACTCGATGTTTCTTCTTCTTCAACATCAACTTCAGGGAAATGACATGCAAAAGCATCTTCAACATATGCAGGAGATCTACTAATACATCACTAGCAGTAGATGCAGTTAAAGGAGTTTTCTCATGATCTCCCCTTATTTTCATACCTTCAGGTTAAGATGAGACTTCACCTTCTTGTACCTTTTTTTTCCCAGCACTAGATCTCCTTTCTTCCTCAATGTCCTCTCTTTCAGATGTAGCATTTTCCCTGTTGTCTTCAGTGTCATCCAACAATGGTATTGCACCAGTGTCTTCTTCAGAATCTTCATCTTCATTCTCCTTTTCTGCCGTTCTTTCAGCATCACTCTCTTCTTCTTCTTCGTCTTCTTCTTCTTCTTCTTCTTCTTCTTCTTCTTCCTATTCACCTTCTTCTTCTTCTGTCTCTTCAAAATCAACAAATCCTTGAAGATTGTGTAAAGCAAGAGCAAATATCATCAGATCATCATCTTCCTCCTCTTCGTCATGCAGAAGGATAGATTTCTTCTTCTTTGAAGTCTTTTGGACAACGTCCTTTCCTTTTCACTTCTTTGCAGCAATAGATCCTTCATTGGTTCTACTAGATGATTCCTTCTTCAAAAGATCCAAGGCTTTAGATGGATCTTTCAACCTCATTTTGGAAATCATCTTCATTCCTTCTTGCTATAGGAGTGAGAGTTCTTGATCAAAGTTGAGAGGGCAACCGGATTTAAAAGTGTTTGAACAATCTTGTAATCAAGGCAAAGTAAGGCAATTGTCCTTTTTCTTTCATCACAACCCTGTACATATGCAAGAAGATAGTATGTGGTAGAGAAAAGGGAATTCCATTGCAAATTACCCACATAATATTCGCCTCAAATCTCGAGACATTAGTCTTGGAGGCAGCCTTGGGTCTAATGCAATTGATGACAAACTTGTGCAGCAGAATGTTTGAAGCTAGCATGCGAGAGTAAGTGATACTCTCACTCGGCAGTCTGTCCTTCACTAGAAATCGAGTAGCTTGACTGATGGAGACATTTATAGGTAGAAAACCACTACGTTCAACTCCCAGAATATCAGCTAGAATATTCACATCCACAAAAAACACTTTGTCACAAATAGTGAACTGAATGTGAGTTTGATCCAGAAAAGATAGATTGGAGTAAAAATATGCTATTAATTCAGGATAAGCTTTTGCTATCTCGGCACAAAATTTTTCAAGTTGAAGATTGGCTAACCTTTCCCTCAAGTTAACCTTTATGGAGTCCAGAAAGTCAAAATCCACTATGCGAGGGTTTATCACTCCTCTATTCAGCATTTGAGCATAAACCATTTTATGCTCTTTTGAACGAAAAAGCTTCATTCTTTCTCCAGGAATATCAACAGCCACACCCATCTAGGGTTGAAAATTTGTAAAAATTCTCTCATCATCATCTTTGTTCTCTAGCTGACTCTTTGACCCAAAACGAGGATCAAAAGGAAAGTTCACAAATTCCTTTTCAACCATTCCTTTTGGCGCTATTCCTAGTCTTTCCATTGTTTTCAAGAATAAAGTTTCATTTCCATACCCATTATCTTTCAGAAAGTCAATGATAAAGGTCATTGGACTTCCACCTTATTTCAAAAAGGTGTAATGCTTGAAGAGTACCTTAGGCCTCATAACTCTGATAGGAACCGCTTCTTGTGCAACTTCCTTGTCTGCAGATTGACGATGAGAACTCCACGGAGAATCATCTTTAGTAAGATTGAAGTGAGTTGGTTCTTCAGGCATGTTCCGAGGACCCTGACTTGCTATGCGAGAGGATTTCCTCTGGTATGACATTGATGCAGACTTGAAGGATTTCATTAACATATTCAAGTGAAAGAAAGAAAGAAACTTGTAAAGAGATTTTGAGAGTAAAAATCGAGAGAGAGAGAGAGAGAGAGAGATTAGGGTTTGAAAGTGTTGTGCTCGAAAGAAATATTCTGAGGTATTTAAAGAAATCGAAAAGAGGTATACGAATCGTCATAAAGAAAAAATACCTTCTCATAATAAATTTAAAAAAGGTAACTACCAAATATTTGAAGTCCGAAATTTAGGAATAAAATAGTAATTTCTAAACATAAAATAGGCAAGCAATGATTCAAATATAATCATACATGTTCAGAATTTACATACTAAAAATAAAATACCTGGATTGGAGAAAATTTACATATTGAAGTAGCTTCCTCAAATTGAAGTACTGAGTCTGATCAACTTCAGACTTTAATTGAGAGGAGAGATGATATTCAGCTTGCTGCAAATCGACTCAAATAAGTTCTTCTCTAGAGGTTTTGTGGAGATATCTGCCAGTTGATTCTTTGAATCAATAAATTGAACCATAATCTCACCATTCTAGACGTGATCCCTTATAAAATGATGATGAATCTCGATATGCTTTACTCTTGAATGAAGAATTGGGTTTCTAATCAGTTTTATAGCACTAGTGTTGTCGCATCTGATCTCTGTGCAAGATTCTTCTATTCCAAAGTCTCTTAGTTGTTGTCTTATCCATAGAATTTGAGAACATACTCTGCTTTTGCTATAGATAATGCAACAGTACTTTGTTTCCTTGAGAACCAAGATACCAGCATTTGTCCCAACAGTTGACAAGTGCCAAATGTGCTCTTTCTGTCGACTCGACAATCGGCTAAATCAGCGTCAGAATAACCAAGTAGAGTAAAGTCTCCTTCTTTTGGATACCATAGACCTAGCTTTGGAAAAGTCGCAACATATATTATGATACGTTTAACAGCACTTAGAGAGATTCTTTTGGCTCAGATTGAAATCTAGCATAGATACACACACTGAATAAAATGTCAAGTCTAGAAGCAGTGAGATAAAGAAGAGAACCGATCATGCTTTTGTATAGTATACTTTCTTTCCTCCTTCATCCTTGTCTAGTTTTGATGAGGTTGATGTAGGAGTTTCTGTTCTTTTGCAATTTTCCAATCCAAATTTTTCGATAAGATCTTTGGCATATTTCTCCTAGTGAATGAATATACCTTTCTTTGATTGTCTAACTTGCAATCCCAAAAAGAAGGTCAATTCACCCATCATGTTCGTTTCAAATTCATCCTGCATAGATCTTGAAAATTTCTTGCAGAGATTTTCCTTAGGAGAACCAAATATTATATCATCTACATAAATTTATACAAGCAGAAAATATTTTCATTCCCTTTTTTTAAATAGAGTAATGTCAATTTTTCCTTTCTCTAAGCTATTTTATGTTAAAAACTTGCTCAACCTTTCATACCAAGCTCGTGGTGCCTGCTTCAAACCATACAATACATTTTTTAGTCTGAAGACAAAGTCTAGTTTTCTTGGATCTTCAAATCCTGGTAATTGTTCCACATAGACTTCTTCTTGAATGAATCCATTAAGGAATGCACTTTTGACATCCATATGGAATAACCTAAAATTTTGATAATAAGCAAAAGCAAGTAATAATCTAATCGCTTTTAACCTTGCTACTAGTGCATAGATCTCGTCATAGTCTATCCATTCTTCCTGTGTGTATCCTTTTGCCATAAGCCTTGTTTTTATTTATTTATTACTTTACCTTTCTCATCCATCTTGTTTCTAAAAACCCAATTTGTTCCAATCACTTATTTGCCTTTGGGTTTTGGAATCAGCTCCCACACATCATTAATGTTAAATTGTCTAAGTTCTTCTTGCATAGCTTCTATCCAGCTTTCATCAAACAATGCTTCTTCTACTCCTTTTAGTTCTATCTCAAAAACAAGTGCTAATGCACTAGAGTCTTCTTTTCTTTTAGATCTGCTGTGGATTCCTTCATCAATTTTGCCAATGATGAGTTCTTTGGAATGACTTGACTTGTAATTCAGTTGCTATTTGACTTGAGAATCTGTTGATCCTCTGTACCGTTTGAATTTTCTTGTTTTGCTTGTTGTTGTACTTCGAAAGTCTGAACCTCTTTGGGGGACATAGACTTTATTAAGTCTAGAACTGGTTCAAACTCTTCAAGTTGAATCCGATCCAGTTGATTCTACACATAATCCTAAAACCTGACGTTCATAGATTCTTCTATAGATTGAGTCTTCTTGTTAAAGACCCTGTAAGCTTTGCTTGACATTGAATAGCCAAGAAAAATTCCTTCATTTGATTTTTCCTCGAATTTTCCAAATCGATCATTTGCATTCTTCAAAATAAAGCACTTACAACCAAAAACATGAAAGTGAGAAACATTTGACTTCTTTCCTTTATATATTTCATAGGGAGTCTTCTCTAGGATAAGCCTTAAAAACACCGTGTTGATAATATAACCGGCAGTAGAAACTGCTTCTACCCAAAATCGAGAGGATATTTGGCTTTCTATCAATAGAGCTCTGGCTATCTCCTATAAAGATCTATTTTTCCTTTTTCACAACCCCATTTTGTTCCGGAGTGTATGGAGAAGAGAAAACATGTTGAAAACCAAATTCATCATAGAAGTTTGCAAAATCCTGATTTTCAAACTCACCTCCATGATTAGTTCTTATGTTTGAAATAGCATAACATTTCTTGTTTTGAACCTTCTTGACAAAGTTTGAAAAATATGAAAAATTTTCAGACTTGTTTGCCAAAAAGAATACCCAAGTGAAACGTAAATAATCATCCACGATTACTAAACAATATTTATGTCCGCCAAGGTTTTGAGTTCTTGTTGACCCAAAAAGATCCATATGGAGAAGTTACAAAACATGGCTGGTAGAAACATGATTTGCTAGTTTAAAAGAACTTCTAACCTATTTTCCTAAGACATAGGGAGTGCATAACTCAGACTTCTGATAGGCCAAATTAGGAAGCCCTCGAACCAAATTCTTAGAAGAAATTTTGGCAATATGCTTCATATTTACATGACCAAGCTTTTGATGCTAGAGACTAGCTTCATCTTGAATAGAAATAAGGCACTATGAATTTTCTAGATTTACGTCCAGAAGATATATGTTGCCATGCCTTCGCCCAGTAAAGGATTGAGAGAAATCTTGACTAATTCCTAAACAAATGCCTTCTCGAAAGTTTATTTTGAACCTATATCACAAAGCTGACTTATACTCAAAAGGTTGTAATTTAAACCTTCACCAAGGAAACGTTGTTGATAGTTAGACTTCCAATCTTCACTGTTCTATATCCTATAATCTTCCCTTTGTTGTTTCCTTTGAAAGAAACTTTTCCTCATTTTAGTCTATCAAGCTTTATGAAGCAACTTCAGTCTCCTGTCATATGCCTAAAACAGCCACTATTCAAATACCATTTGACTTTTTTTTAATAGTGACTTGCAATCAAAAGAAAAACTCAAACTTTCTTTGGTATCCAGATTTTCTTGGGTCCAGGGGTGTTAGTATTAAAAACAGCTTTTGCCTAATCTTTCTTAACAGGTCTCCAAACTTTGGGACATTTATTCTCAAAATGTTCTGCGCTATTGCACTTAGAACATCTTAGTGCACTTCGGCTAACAGATTTTACAAATACTTTTTGAAAATGGTTTTTGTAAAATGTCTTTTCAGGTTTTTGTTTAAGTTTCTCTTTTACTTTAGGAAAATCAATTAAAAGAATAGTTTCAAAATTCATACACAAACCAGATTTTTTTGAAATAGGATATTTAAGCTGTAAGAATTTTCTCTAATTTTTCTAATCCTTTTGAAAACATTTTTGAAATATCTGAAATCTCCATTTTAAAACAGCATTCTCTTTTGAAAAAGAATTAGAATTTTCTTTCAAATCATCGAAGTTTCTTTTCAAACTTTCAAACTTTTCCTTCCAATAAACTTCCTGTTGCCTGAGCTTAGAATTCTCCTTTTTCAGTTCGGAGATCATTTTAAGAGAGGTTTAAAGATTGAGGCCAAATTCATCTATATACATAAAGGCTTTAATAGGAATTTCTGAGTGACTAACCTCGATTTCTTTGTAAGAGTCTGAATCAATGTTTGTTTATAATTATAAGTCTGACTCTGAGCGAGTCATCAGACATATGTTCACAAATTCTTCTTCGCTTTCTTCACATTCGATGTCACTCCAGGTTTCTGCTTTAAGAGCTTTCTTGTACTTCTCAGAGTTTCCTTTCTTCTTTTTCAATAAATGACAGTTTGGTCTGATATGCCCATTTTTTCTTACACTCAAAGCATATAATATCCTTGTTAGTTTCAATGTCCTCCATTAGTCTCTTCTGAGAATTTTGCATGCTTTGATTCTTTCAATTCAGTCTTCTTCCCTTTCTGTCCAGCTTTCTAAATTTTTTTATCATAAGGGTTAGCTCCTCATCGTCCATATCATCATCCGAATATGTATCATCAGAATCAACATTATACTTTAATTCAATTGATTTCTTACCTTTTGGATCTTCCTCATCATTGATCTCCTCTACTTCGTATGACTAAAGTGTGCCTATCAGTTCGTCAATTGATAAAGGCATGATCCTCTGAGTTTCTCTGATTGAAGTCTTCACACGATTCCAATCCTTTGAAAGTCTACGCAATAGTTTATTGACTTTCATTGGTCCAGAAATTGATTGACCTTGATAAGCTAGGCCATTCACAATAACATGTAATCTATCCCAAACTTTTTTTGCTATTTCACAAGAAGAAATTCAGTTATATTCAGTGGGAGACAGAGCACAGTTTAAAGAATAAATTGCTTTTGTATCAAGAGCCTGTCTCTTGGTAATTTCAGCTTGTGTTGATTCATCAACATCAATCACTTCTTTCCCTTTGTCTGAAGTTGATGTTGCCTTTGGATTGATTCATTTTTCAACAACATCCCACTCCATAGGATCTCTGGATCTGAGAAATGCTTTCATTTTGTTCTTCCACATATTGTACTCATTTCCATCAAAATAAGGTAGTCTAGTGTTGCTCTGTCTTTAAACCAATCCTCGAGCCAGAATACTAGCCATAGAAGATCTTTAGCTTAAAAATAAAAACACTTTAATAAAGTAAGCACACAGGCTTTGATACCAATTGAATGTGCTAGTATAAACACCTAGAAGGGGGTGAATAAGTGTGAAAACATATTTGTAAAACGCAATAAAAATGCTTTACTTTCAAACTGAGTCTGGTGAAAAATAGACTTTGAAGAACACTTCAGACTTTAACAACTTATTTAGAAACACAGAAAGATATCACAGCAAATGAAGTAAAGGAGTTAAGGGAAGAGAAAATAAACACGAGATTTATAGTGGTTCGGCTTAAATTAAGCCTACGTCTACTCTCCAACGCTAACAGTCTTCTGGCCGGTTTCCACTATGAATAAAAAAATAGTGTTACAGCCTTATAATCTTGACTTCTCAGTGAAGAGTTTCTACTTCTCTCACAAAGTCACACTTTTGAGTTTCTCTCTCTTTCAAATACAAGTTTGAGCACTATATGATGAGAACAAGTGATTCGGAAGCTTCAAAATTTAGAATTCTTCTTTCACGCTCTCTATCAAATGACTTGAAGAACCTCTTTAAATACTCCTCTATGCATTTTCGACCGTTGGCACGTTCTAGAGGAATTCTTCTAATCAACCCATTGAACAGAATCAATCAAGGAGATCTCAAGCCGTTTGAAGATTAAGATGAAAGTTCTATAATCCTAGTCGCCCATATAATTAGGATCTTGGTTTCCAGACTAAAACCAGCAGCTTCAGAAATGAAGTTCCAACAGTAAGCAAAAGCTTGTTGGCTGGTTTTCTGCCTTTTCCGGGTCTCCCTTGGAGTCGCCATTGACACGGGATCTCACCGTTGTCGTGCTACTGTCGCCGCGAACCCGTTTATTCACTAATCCGGTTAGTTAACTCCATAATACTTAATTAAGTTGTTAATTACGCTTAGAGGGTTAAAATTAGTGTTAATTAGCTTAGTTAAATTAATATAAAGTGAGATTAGCCTTAAGATTGATTAATGCTAATCTAAATTGATTAGATTAGCCTTGAGATGGATTAGTGTTGATCTAATTGGATGGATTAGCACTAGTGAGGATGGTTTAGTCCAATTCAAGGAATTTTCCTCGAATCTGGTTTCTGGACCCTCGCCATTTTGTCATTTTTGTGGATCGAAATATGTTACAATTTTGAGGTTAATTCCTTCTTAAGCAATATTTTAGACATCTTCAACTATGACATATTTTATCCAAAATTTTATGGAGTTAAGAGATTAAGATTTCAACTTCGTTAAAAACAAAATAGAACCTCTGTTTTCGTTCGAACTTGTGACCTTTTGGTGTTCAATGGATTTTTATCAACTCTTGAGGTTCGAATTTCGAAAGATTTTCTTCACAAATGTTGTTTTTCACATCTTATAGTTTAACATAGTCAAATTTCAGATCAAACAAACTAGTTTTGGATCTCGAACCAAGCTGGTTTTGGAAAATGTGATTTCTATAAACGGACACAGTTGTTGTAACAGTTTGAGCAATTTACTATTCTTCATCCAGAAGGATCTGGGTCAAATGTTCGTTTAAGTATCCTTTATAACATATTCAATTTTGAGAATTTTCTGAACTCATTTGATTAGGTTTCTGGATTTAAACTTGGAGACACGCGAGTGGCCCTATTTCTGCCGGTTATGGCTTTATGGTTGTTCTTAGTGTTTTGCTAGCTGGGAAGTGCATATTATGTGATTTGGTTTATATTTGGCATGTTGGGAATTTATGTGTGAGGTTATGTAGATGGTTGTGCTATGATGTGTTATGTTGAGGAAATCACATGTGTTGCGAGCAAGTAAAAGACTAAGTGCTACACGATAACGTAACTTCGTGGTAGCTACTTCTAGAACCTTGTATTATTGCTTTACGTCGCCAAGGGCTAAGTGTTACACGATAACGTAACTTCGTGGGAGTCACCTCTAGAATCTTGAGCTATTATTTTAAGTGGTCAAGGGCTAAGTGCTACACGATAACGTAATTTCGTGGGAGCCATCTCTAGAACCTTGAGCTATTGTTGGATGTGGTCAAGGGCTAAGTGCTACACGATGACGTAATTTCATGAGAGCCACCTCTAGAACATTGAGTTTGGATATTGAGTTTGAATATCGAGTGTGGATTGAACCACCGATATGAGTTATCCGCTCCTGATTATGAGACGAAATTGTATGGCACGGAATGAGACGTGTCATAACGATTTGGTCTTATAATCATGACCCTTGTGAATTGTTTAATGAGTGATATGATGCGTTCCAGCTATTGATGCATATGTTATGTGAGAGGCACTAATGTGCAAGAAGGTACTGAAGCGAGGTAAGTTCTGAGTGGTGCATGTTTAGGACGCCTTTGAGTAAATTCTCGTCCTAATCAGGATTTAGGGTGTTGACTAGTTGAGATTTATTCTCACCCCGTCGTGGTTTACAATTTCCAGGTCCTTAGTTTGGAGATATTGGAGGGTGTTGTGGAGGATCCCGAGCCAAAGTCGAAGGGATCCAAAGTATAGGTTGTCCAGTAGTTCTCTTGGGGCAGACCCTTAGTGTATAGACTTGTAGGACTGACTTGGCTTGTATATAAAGTGTGTTTAGTGAAAATGGGTTGTCCTGCTTTTCTATCTCATTTTTGTTATTGTTTGGGTGTATGTTTAATTTGCTTACGCATATGCAAAAAAAAAAAGGGTCAACGACGCATCCTGGGAACGTCGCAAAATTTAGTCGACCGCCGAGGGATGTGTGCATGCTCGGGGTTCGGGGCGTGACACTACCCATGGCCTAGCACAAAGTCAAGGTGCCCATGGACCTTAGAATAAGTGACGAAATAGCCAGATCTATCCCTGGGCTCATTCCGATCGACACCCAATCCATCGGTAGGGTTCATGGTCGGTGTATTATCAATCCATGATCGAACATCACCAATTCGAGATTCCGTTCCAATCACTAAGAATTAATTATGGAATGATGCAATTTTGATCAGAAGGAAATCACATTTGGTCAATTCAGATCATCTGTGTATCAGTGCATAACCGGGTAGAATCACTCGCGGCTAGACACTGCGACCGGTCGGATCAACCCATGACCATCCACCAATCCAAAATCATTACGTGACCAATTCTTGTGATCAAAAGGTCATCTTATGAGCTGGTGATCCTATCTCATAGGTATGATTAGTAGAAATTCATGGCCAACATCTTGACCAATCCATGACCGATCAGTCGATCGGTCCATGACCGATCCACGATTCCTTACCGATCGAGCCGACCAATCCATGACCAATGATCCATGATCAATCCATTCAAGACCTTATGACCGATCCTTATTGGGTTAGAATCGAGGATGTTACATCTGGTCCCCGCACTCAAGCCCAGATACATAGAGGTCATGAGCGGGTCCCCAATGCTTAGGCTCGAGTCCTTAGTTGATGATATGTTTGCTCTCATAATAATGTTTTTTCAAATTGAATTTTAATTTTTTTTTCTTTTTTTCTTTTTTTTTTCTTTTTTTTAACTCTTCGGTAGTCTTTGGCCACAGTTGGTGACCAACCATCACCGTGACCGCCACTAGCCAAAGAAGAAGGAAAAAGGACAAAAAGACAAAATAAAATATTTGGTTATTTTGGTAATTTCCCCTAGAAAAATCAAATTAGATTTTGCATACCTTATAGCAGAAAATATTTTTAAGTTCATTTTCAAGTTTTAGCCGAATATCGAAAAATATTTTTATTTTCCTAGAAAATGACTACTTGAAAAACAATTTTTAGAAAATTTCACATATTTCATGAAATAAACGGAGCCTAAATCTCCCCCCTTTCTGTCCCTTTAGATGCAAAACGATTCTTTCCATTTGAAGATGGGATAATTATAATAGGAAAATGTTAAGTGGGTAAAAAATTTATGAGGGTATTATCGTACAATATTTTATTCTATGTTATTTTTGCACTTCTTTGGGACTAAATGTGTGCGTGTGTGTTTGTAACACATACATACGTATACATACATACATATATGACATGATAAACCAATTTTACAAGAGTTACGACATTTTTTTATACATCACGATGAATGCCGTAATATTGTTCAACATGGAAAATGTACCATAGAAAATATCATTCATGATTATCAATTACTGCAATAGAAGGTAAAATACACATAATTTGTCGACAAATATAACCACATCAATTCAGTTGGGTAACAACTATGATGAGCATACCAGTCTATGTAAACTAATTATTATTATTTGGTGCATAGAGAAGTATCCAACTAGGATAAGGGGAATATCATGATTCATGTGAATTATGATTACTTGAGTGCTCAATGAATTCCATAGGTCTGATTCTCATGGGAAGAAAAAAACAAATATATGAATAAAGGGTGATACTATTTCCACTCCGACTAAATCCACCCAATTTCTACCAAAAAGACAAAATCACCGTACATAATTGAATTGCAATTTAAATTGAGGGTCCTAGATGTATTTACTTTCCTTTTTTAAAAAAGTTTTTATATATTTATGCAGGGCCTACTTACCATAATTAATAATTTAATATGCTTAGTTTTTGTTTGTGGTAGATTTTCCATACATGTTAAGGGAGTTATTTTTTTTTTATTGTTAGATATTACTTCCATAAAAAAAAATTTGTCGAAAAGAGAAATTTCCCATAAATCTAGTTCGTTTTCATGTTCTTGATTATAATTATAATTAAATTGTTAAGTAGATAAAATTTAATTAAATAAAAACATTGCATAAAGTAAGAAATTTTTTGTTTGAAAATGCTGATGAAATATCATTTTTATGTATTGACAAAAATTAATATTATTTATGAATTATTCAAAAAGTATATCTAGATACCTTATTGTGCGTAATATTTTTAGTGTATTCCAAAGTATTCCTCTAACATCTTACATTATCTGTATAAAAGTATTTTGCTAGTATAATGAGGACAAAAGATAAATTCATTGATATTATAAATTAAGAGATTTGATCTATACAGTAGACTAATGAAATTAATGAAAAGCTCAACAAGATAGTGAGCTTTTGAGATAAGATGGACCAAAAATAGGTAAGTTGTTATAAAATCAATAATAATGAAGAAGAGACTTTTTAGTTTTATACTATATTTAAAAAGAGTATTTTTTTCCTTACTATTAGTGAAATGATTTTACATGGAGTATGTAAAACGTTATAAGAATATATGAGAATGCAATTTTCTTTAATATGCTAGAAAAACAACATATTGGAAATCCTTAATTTTGCAACAGTCATGAATAGAAAAAGGAACAATAGAAAAAACAAAGAGTGGGCCATCACTTTAAACTACAATTGAAAATTTAAGGACAATTTTGTCTTTTTAGTGTAGATAGGGATGGCTATAATCATTTAGGAGGTGGAAATAGCATCATCCCAAATAAATAATGCTTTTTTTGTGAGAAAATTGTCCAATTAGTTGAAAATCTATTATACATATGCCAATTTAGTGATAAAATTTTCGATTTTGTCAATTTAATCCTAAAGAATCTTATCAAAATTCCAATATAATCAAATTTCAACGAAAAATCGCTAACATAGCTGTGTGCCACATAAGATGACTCATTTAGAATTTCGTGCAAAGGTTTGTGATTCATTTGACAAAATTGGAAAATTTATAACTAAATTTGCATATGTACAATAAATTTAGTAATGATTGATTAAAATTTTCCCTTCTCTACCAATGGAAATGGGAATTACACAATGCACAATGTATGAAAACCAAAAAGAACAATGTAGCATGGAGATTTGCCATGATGTTTCCCAGATAAACAATGGAGGGGACTTGATTTGCGCTTGGATGGATGAATAAAAGGCATATGCCCGCACCTTTTCTTACAAAGTTGCCGTATGAGAGAATAAAATGTGTTGGGTCATATTTGATGTGAAATACGAGAGGGAGGGTGATCAATAGTTGGTTCATGAGGGAAAAGTACCAAGAAAAGCCTTTATGTTGGTTTCGATTCAATCTTAAACATTTTACATGTGTACCAATTGAGTCATTCTAGCCAATTTTTGGCCAAAAATTCCTATTATGGCACAACTAGCTTTGAAATGATGTGGGTGGTGCTAACATGAATATTGTTAATAATATTTTGAATTTTTTAAAATAATTTTTATGGTTTTTTCTTCTTCTTTTTTCCCAAGAAGCCTGAGGGTTGGGAAAGGTCACTGCCCAACCCTCACTGGCACTAGGCTAAGGGGCTATGGTCCTTGCCGGCTCTAGGTTTGGCCTAGATTTGGATAGGGCGTCACATTTTAAGAAGCACCAACACTCTCCGAGAGCTTTCGTATCGTGACAGACACTCTGATGTGTTCAACACTCTTTGACACTTTCGAACACTCAGTCAACATGAATTGGAAAATTCGACACCTGATTAACTTTTTTGACACTTTCCGACACTTTAGTCAAAATTCCAACATACGAATTTTCGATACGTGATTCTGACATACAAGATCAATTTTAAAAAATTTCAATCAATAAGGGGTCAAAATGTATATATGTGAAAAATAAAAAACAACAATAAAAATAATCAATGGGGAAAGAAGAAAAATCTAATATTCTCTTCTTTTCTCTTCTAACTCTCACTTCTTGTGATATACAATTCACCCTCAACTTTTTCTTTTATTTTCTTTTTCGACACATCTGACATGTAAGTCTAGAATTTAAATTGCTTGTTTTTTCTTTCCAAATTTTATGAATTAATAGAATGGAGTTTAATTTGTCAAATTTGAAACAATAAATGATATTATTAAATGGTGGATTGATATTTTTAGTGTAAATTCATTATTTTTATTATTGTTTATTTATGAATTTGAATCAAATTAAGTTGATTAAAATAATCATGAAAATGATAACTATAAAAATATATATTTAATATACAACATGTCCCAACGTATCAACATTCTCTATTTTTTTAGAAACGACGTGTCGGTGTGTCATGTCGTGTCATGTCAATGTCGATATTACTTAGGTCGCAGTTGTGACATCCTGAAAATTTAGTTCTATTTTCAATTGAATGAATCGGGCCTTTCATTAATGTGCCTATAATGCTTTTCACTGGGATGGCCACTCACGAGATAACTAGCCTATAAGGTAAAGCAGTTAAGGGATTTTAACGCAATAAACTTGAGAATTCGACCAGGAATTTACTGCTCGACCATGCTAGTCTACAAGTGTCATTACGGCACAGTTGAAAATCTATCAAAGATCGAAGATAGGTCGATTCAACTAAGATAGACGATCAAAGTGTGGGTGATTCCATCATATTGCAAAATTCTCGTCAATTGCAATTCTCGTCAATCAGCACTAGACCGATTTTTCTATCGTTTTGATACCTTGTGCCCATATTTGAAACTTTGAGATTTTCACGATTACCGAGAGTCGACAATATGTCGAAGAGGTATGTGTGGCTCGGAGAAAATTGACCACGAGTCAATTGCACCAAAAATTTCTAAAAGCTACCTAGTATGCTAGATCTCACTAAAATCGCGTCAGATTGAAATTAACCATGAAATTGAACCTGATTTCAGAAATTGGAAGTTCTGTCATGTCACAAATCATTTTAGGAGCGTCGACTCATCTTCCGAAGATTTTTCTGCAAACCGAGATTTTTGGCAGAAAATCAAAGTTCGATCGTTTTAGACCGGGAAAATTGAGGGACCGTTTTTTGGGTGGATTTTTAGGATTCAAGTTGGTTCAATTGATGAGGAAAAATCATGAATTAAGTGTGGACACATTGGCTGATTTGTTTGGACTTCAATTAGTTTGATTTGAGTAAGAATTGAATGAAATTGAAGAGGGAAATGTGCAAATTCGTAGCCAATGGGGGAAGCAACCTTTTGAACCCTTTGGCAAGCTTCTTGAGGAAGCCAAGGAATGGATAATAGCTGGGGATGACATCCACACATGGTGGGGCAGCCACTTGAGCACTTGGGATATTTAGCTTGACTTTTAAGGCATTTGGGCCCCCTTCAATCTTCAGCTGGCTTCTTATTCTTCCTTGGCTTCACTTTCTCCATTTTAGAAGATTTAAGAGCTTAAGAAAACCAAAGGAGACCAGGAGCAAGCTAGCCGAGCAAGCTGCAAGCCTGTCCGAGCTCCCTCGCGCCAACTGCTGTCGTCGCACGTTCCAGTGAGCCAGCCGCTGTTCTGCCGATGTCCGAGCTCTTCTAGCAGTGTCCCTTGCCGTTCGACCATCACAGCTCTGCCTAGAAGCTAGCCAATCTCCTCCGTTGCCCACTCGTGCTTGCCGGTCACCCGCCCGGTCCCATCTTCGTCGTTCCAACCAACCAAGCCACTCGGTTCAGCCCTTTAACCAGCAGAGCAGAAGCAGAAGTTCTAGCAAGGGCTGAAAATTCATGGCCCATCTTAGGCCTCTTACGGGCCTAGTTTGGTGTCACTGTGGGCTTGTGTTCCGCTCACCTCCTCGTCGCCGTCGCCGTGAACTCATCAAATCGCAAAACCGGTGAGTTTGCTCACTAAACCTTACCTAGTAGATTAATTATGCTTAAGGGTTGTTTAAATTAACTTAAGAATAGATTAGTGATAATCTAAAATGGTTAGATTATCTTTAGGATTGATTAGTGTTAGTCTAATTAGTGGGATTAGCACCATTGATGATAGATTAGTCGAATCTAGTGAAATTTATGCAGTTCGAATTTCTGGATCCTCATTGTTTGCCCTTTTTGTAGATCGAATGGGTTACGAATTTGAGGTTGATGTCTCCTTGAGAAATGTTTTAGATATCCTCAGTTACAACATATATTTTTTCCAAGATTTTTAGGGATTTAAAAGGAGGAGATATCAACTCCGTTATTTACAAACAGAATCTCAATTTTCACTAAAACTGGTGACCTTTTAAGATTCTAAGGGTTTTTATCAACTCTTAGGGTTCGACTTTCAAAATGGTTTCTTCACAAAAGCTTTTTTTCACATCTTCTAGTTTAGCATACTTAAAATGTGGATCAAACGGATATTTATTAGACCCCAAACCAAACTGATTTTAGAAAATAGACTTTCTGGAAATGGACCCAGTTTTTGGTGCTGGATTGAGTGATTTACTGGGCCGAATCTAGAAGGATCTGGGTTTATGTGTCTGCATGAAAAATGTTCATTTATGTGTCTTTTACAACATATTCGAATTTGGAAATTTTCCAAACTCGTTTAATTAGGTTTCTGGATTTAAAATTGGAGACGCGCAAGTGGGCCTATTCTGCTGATTAGGGCTGGTTATGAGTTTGTTATGGTTCTTAAAGCTTTGACTGCTGGAAATTGCACATTTGATAATATATGGTTGGTTTGTGATATGCCTAGAGTTTATGCTTGATGGTCGTGTGAAAGTTAAGAGAATCCGTCCCCAGTGTGTGTTGGTGGATGTTAATAGTTAAGAGAACCCATCCCCAGCGTGTGTTGGTGAACGTTAATAGTTATTAGTCTTTCCCGGCGTGTGTCAATAGTTATTACTTAACCTCGGCGTGTGTTGGTAATTATTATTTTTTCTCGGCATGTGTTGGTAGTTATTATCTTACCTTAGTGTGTGTCAGTAATTATTATTTTTCCCAGCGTGTATAGTATTAGTTAATTAATTGGAACATATGTTGAGTTGAATCTATGGATCGACGTGTATCGGTAATTCTTGCTTTGATGGGTATTAGTAGTTCTTGCTCGTGGGAGTAGTGGTTTAATTATAATTCTTACTTTGATGTGTATTGGTAGTTCTTGCTCGTGTGAGCAGTGATTTAATTATGATTCTTGCTTTGATGTGCATCGATAATTCTTGCTCATGTGAGCAGTGATTAAATTGTGATTCTTGCTCATGTGAGTAATGATTAGTTTGGACGTTCCAAATTGGTGTATGAATTTGTTATATACACATGATTGTGATATGAACTATGGTGACCTGCAAGGAGGAACTGAGGCCAAGGTAATTGTATGATTGTGTGATTAAGACGTCTTAGGCGTATTATCCTCCTAATCAGGGTTTAAAGCGTGAACTCGCTGAGATTTATATCTCACCCCATCATGGGCTTCACTTTTCAAGACCGTATGGTGGAAGACTTGAAGCCGAGTTGGGGGGATCTAAAGTGTAGGTCAGATAGGACAGTTTCTTTTTAAGAGTCAATCATTTGAAGTCTTGTGGCTGTAGACTTTTGTATTTGACTCGGTGTGTATTTAAAAGCATGTTTTGTTTGAAAATCTGATATCCTGTGTTTCTATCCCAAGATGGTTACTATCAAGGGATTTGTTATTTGCTTCCGTATGTGCAATAAAATGAAAGGGTCGGCGACTCGTCCTAGGAAGTCGAAAAAATTTTCTCGACCACTGAGGGATAGGCACGCGCTCAAGGATCGGGGTGTGACAGCAGTCCTTACCAAATCTATGTGAGGGCTCATGAGCCCTTGCTTTGGCTAGTGAGGATGCAGTGGCCCTTGGCCTCGCCCTCACCAACCATAGCGAGGGCAACAACACCCACTAGCAAGGGTAAGGGCCACAACGCCCTTGTACAGTGTCGACAAGGGTTAGCTAGCAACCCTTGTCGACCTTCAGGCTTCCAAAAAAGAAAACTGAAGAAAGGGGAAAAAAAGAGAGAACACATAAAAAATTAAAAAATTCATAATGTTATTAAAAAATGCCAATGTCAACGTAAGAGTTGGTAAATTTAAGACGATTAGGAGGAAGAAAAATAAAATTCCATAAAAGATAAGAAAAGCTAGTAGTTGCATAAAAGTGTTAAATTATCAAGAAATCAATAGATTAATAATTATTTTAATCCACCTTTTTTATTATTATTTATGACCGAGGAACTGCTAGAGATCACCCTTTGGTGATTACACGACCCTCCGATGCTCGGTAGAACCGTCAGGCTTTGCCGCAAGTCGCTATTTAGATGTAAAATCTTGGGGGGCTGACTTAGTAATCCACCCTTGAGACCCCCACTTAAGTCATGGAAATGCAATGAAATGGTTCAAATTCTCGACCTCAGCAATGAGAGAGAGCACTCACGCCATCTACACTGCCCATGGGTGGGTATTTTCCGGTTTTTTTTATATTTACTAACTTTTTCATAAAATTACCAAATGCGGGATCACTCATCACATTTATACGAGTAGAACAGTAGAATCATCCAGATTGTGCCAATAGTCATTTTAGTATGGTTGATGAGAGTATATGGCCTTTTTCATTTCATGACTTTATAATTTCTTCTAAGGTTTGCATTTATGTGATGTCCATCGTCACTAGAGATTTGATGATTAGAGATTCGAGTTAAGGACACACTTTCTATGTCACAAATGCTTTGACTTGGCGGTTCTACTTGTTAACGTGGTGCTTGATCAAAGTCCCTTTACTCATAAGGTATATCTCATACTTATGTTGCCGTATACGTAAATTCTTGTTCGTCTAAGATCATGAAGAGGTTCTCTTTTCGGGTTTGCACGCTAGGATAAGCCTTTGCTTTTATTGAATCCCGCCTTTGATCGCCATAGAGGGGCTATTTCATGGCACATCGGTGGATATTTTTTTTGATGAATTAGGCAATGTTATACCGGTGGAACGATCTTCTTTAGCCACATAACTCTCATCTAGTCAGTGATGTTGGCTGTTGCATCGGAATTCCAAGACGGCAGGCCTATATCACATTCTAAGAATTAGATGAGATCAGCATTGCCTTTTATCGGGACATAAACAGATTATAAACGCATTCATTATTATAAGTCAAGCTCAAGTCTAGTGTCCATAATTTGTTTGAAGATGCTAGTTGCTTGCGACAAGTACTACATTAGGACCACCACTTGATACATATATATTTTGAGCTTACCTAGAAAGAAGGAAGATAATTAGTCCCTCATCATATGTTTTCTCAATCCCGCCCCTCAATATTGCTAAACTGTCGCTATATACCCGATGGTGTTGAGTCAAACTAATTTCTCAGTTGAACTCCAAGACTGATGGCTTGCTAATGCCGATTATCCCAACCCAACCCTCGAATCACCCTCGCCCCTTGGATGACATTAGTAAGCAAACTATCATATGATAGTGGACGAGATAGTACCATCAAGTCCTAGTACACGATGAATCAAAATCATCAAGAGCCTCTTGCGCAATCCAATTACTCAGCCTTTTTAGGATGCATTTGGCAATTTACCAGACAGTAACAACTAGCTTTGAAATGATGTGGGTGGTGCTGACATGAATATTGTTAATAGTATTTTGAATTTTTTTTAAAATAATTTTATGGTTTTTTCGTCTTCTTTTTCCCCAAGAAGCCTGAGGGTTGGGAAAGGTCACTGCCCAACCCTCACTAGCACTACGCTAAAGGGCTATGGCCTTTGCCGGCTCTAGGTTCAGCCTAGATTTGGAGAGGGTGTCACATTTTAAGAAGCACCAACACTCTCCGAGAGCTTTCATATCGTGACAGACACTTTGACGTGTTCAACACTCTTCGACACTTTCGAACACTCAGTCAACATGTATTGGAAAATTCGACACCTGATTAACTTTCTTGATACTCTCCGACACTCTAGTCAAAATTCCAACATACGAATTTTCGACACGTGAATCTGACACTCGAGATCAATTTTAAAAAATTTCCATCAATAAGGGGTCAAAATGTATATATATATATGAAAAATAAAAATAAAAACAACAATAAAAATAATCAATGGGGAAAGAAGAAAAATCTAATATTCTCTTCGTTTCTCTTCTGACTCTCACTTCTTGTAATATACAATTCATCTTCAAGTTTTTCTTTTATTTTCTTTTTTGACATGTCTGACATGTAAGTATAGAATTTAAATTGCTTGTTTTTTCTTTCCAAATTTTATAAATGATTGAAATGGAGTTGAATTTGTCAAATTTGAAACAATAAATGATATTATTAAATGGTGGATTGACATTTTTAGTGTAAATTTATTCTTTTTATTATTGTTTATTTATGAATTTGAATCAAATTAATTTGATTAAAATAATCACGAAAATGATAACTATAAAAATATATATTTAATATACAACATGTCCCAACGTATTGACATTCTCTATTTTTTGAGAAATAACGTGTCAGTGTGTCGTGTCATGTCATGTCAATTTCGATATTACTTAGGTGGCAATCCTTACCAAATTTAGGTGAGGGCTCATGAGCCCTTATTTTGGCTAGTGAGGACGCAATGGCCCTTGGCCTCACCCTCACCGACCATAGCAAGGGCAACGACACCCACTGGCAAGGGTAACGGCCACAACGCCCTCGTACGGTGTCGACAAGGGTTAGCTAGCAGCCCTTGTCGACCTTCAAGCTTCCAAAAAAGAAAAATGAAGAAAGGGGAAAAAAAGAGAGAAAACATAAAAAAAATTAAAAAAATTAAAAAAATTCATAATATTATTAGAAAAATGCCAATGTCAACGTAAGAGTTGGTAAATTTAAGATGATTAGGAGAAAGACAAATAAAATTCCATAAAATATAAGAAAAGCTAGTAGTTGCATAAAAGTGTTGCTAAGTTATAGCAAATTATCAAGAAATCAATAGATTAATAATTATTTTAATCTACTGGTTTTTTTTTTTTTAATGAATGAGGAACTGCAGGAAATCATCCTTTGGGATCACACGACCCTCTGGTACTCGGGGGGGGGGTTGGCGTAGTAATACACCCTTGGGACCCTCACTTAAGTCATGGAAATTCAATGAGAGAGTTCGAACTCTCAACCTCGGCGATGAAAGAGAACACTCACGCCAGCTGCGTTGCCCATGAGTGGGTATCTACCGTTTTTTTTTTTTTTTTTTTTTTTATGTTTACTAACTTTTTCATAAAATTACCAAATGTGGGATCACTCATCACATTTATACGAGTAGAACAGTAGAATCATCCGGATTGTGCCAATAGTCATTTTAGTACGGTTGATGAGAGTATATGGCTTTTTTCATTTCATGATTGTATAATTTCTTCTTAGGTTTGCATTTATGTGATGTCCATCATCACTAGAGATTTGATGATAAGAGATTCGAGTTAAGGACACACTTTCTATGTCACAAATGCTTTGACTTCGCGGTTCTATTTGTTAATGTGGTGCTTGATCAAAGTCCCTTTATTCATAAGGGATATCTCATACTTATGTTGCGGTATACGCAAATTCTTGCTCATCTAAGATCATGAAGAGGTTCTCTTTTCGGGTTTGCACGCTAGGATAAGCCTTCGCTTTTATTGAATCCCGCCTTTGATCACCATAGAGGGGCTATTTCATGGCCACATTGGTGGATATTTTTTTGATGAATTAGGCAATGTTATACCGGTGGAACGATCTTCTTTAGCCACATAGCTCTCATCTAGTCAATGATGTTGGCTGTTGCATCGGATGAGATGAGATCACATTCTAAGAATTAGATGAGATCAGCATTGCCTTTTATTGGGACATAAACAGATTATAAACGCATTCATTATTATAAGTCAAGCTCAAGTCTAGTGTCCATAATTTGTTTGAAGATACTAGTTGCTTGCGAGAAGTACTACATTAGGACCACCACTTGATACATATATATTTTGAGCTTACCCAGAAAGAAGGAAGATAATTGGTCCCTCATCATATGTTTTCTCAATCCCGCCCCTCAATATTGCTAAATTGTCGCTATATACCCGATGGTGTTGAGTCAAACTAATTTCTCAGTTGAACTCCAAGACTGATGGCTTGCTAATGCCGATTATCCCAACCCAACCCTCGAATCACCCTCGCCCCTTGGATGACATTAGTAAGCAAACTATCGTATGATAGTGGACGAGATAGTACCATCAAGTCCTAGTACACGATGAATCAAAATCATCGCGCAATCCAATTACTCAGCCTTTTTAGGATGCATTTGGCAATTTACCAGACAATAACAATTTATATTCTTTTATTCTCGGAGGTAGATTTGAAATATAAATCCGTTTGATAAAATTTTTATTCTCAAAAATAGATTTGAAATATAATCAAGGAGTAAAAAGAAAGTTACTTCTTTGTTCTTAAGAACAATTTCAGAATTAAGCAAACTTAAATTTTGAGTAGTTACCAAATACTTTAAAATGTTTAGAAATTATTCTCAATAACAGAATAAAAATGAATAATTTTTTATTAGAAATCATCCTCGGGAAAAAAATAATTAACGGACACACGGTTACTGTCCGAATGATTGACGTACGCCAACTCGTGCATACTACACAGATTCACCACGAGAGAATCATTCAAAGCAAAGGTAGGAACCCTTTCAAGCGCGTTCTCCAACACTTTGATTGAATCCGACAAGTCCCTCAGATACATTAAACAAATCGCCTAATTGTTGATCGCCACCACGTCCGAATCATTTCTTTCAGTACACTCCTCATGACCCCTCACAGCCGACACATATAATCCTTCCCCACCAAATACAACAAGGCCCTACAAGGCCTTATTTCTCTATTCACAAAGATTTTTCAACTCAACCTCACTCAACCACCCACGACCCTTCCCTTCGCTCGCCATCCCCTCGATCCACTTAAACGAGCTCCTCGCGCCCTCCAAAACCCCACCCTGCATCTGAATATACCCCAACCTCGACACCAGAACCGGGTCCTCCGAATATGTCCTTGATCAAATCCAAGCACACGCTGAGCTCCTTATAACTCTGATTATCCACGATGCTGTTCATCACCAAAACCTCCCTCCTCCTCCAAGCCCTCACCAACTCGTCCTCCTTAGATCGTCAGCGGTGGCGGTGGTGGGGGCGGGGGCGGTGGCGGCGGTGGCGGTGGCGAGGTCGGAGCTTCTTCCATGGCTTCCCTTCTTCCCTGAGTAGTTTTAACGAGTCCTCCCCCCTCTGCGCACACAGGAAGAGAAAAGAGAAAAGGGTGGGGGAGAAAAAATGGGTCAGGTCGGGTTAGTTGCCATCGTTGAGTTTGGAATCCTAAACAAACTGCCGGTGATAAGCTGGAGGAAAGTAAGGATGACGTCAAGTCATCATGCCCCTTTATGCCCTGGGCGACACATGTGCTAGAATGGCCGGGACAAAGGGTCGCGATCCCGCGATTGGGTCGGGTCGGGTCACCGCTGGACTGGCTATTCCGGATCCGGATCTTCTGAATTCGGGCCGGTCGGGTCGGGTCGGGTCGTGCTCGGTCGGCCTTTCAGAAATATAAAAGAATCTCCCCTTCTCTTCCGCCGCGCGCTCGTCTTTTCGCTTTCCTCTCCCGCAGCCACGCCCCACCCTCGAGTTTCGTCCGCCGCCGCCCGGCCGGCGAGACGCACCGCGACGGCGCGGCCCGCCGCGTGTCACGGGCGAGCGCATCTCCACGACCGTAGGGCCCGCGGGAGCTTCGACGCCGCGACCGGAACGACAGAGAATCGCGACGGTCGCTCTCGCATCTTCTGTTCGTATCGGCCTCCGCGAGCTTCGACGGCGACGGCTCGCGCCTCGTGGCCCTCCACAAGCTTTGGACGAACCGACACGGCTGGCGCTGCTAGTTCAGTGAGGGTTTTTCCTTTTTCTTTTAGCCGAAATTTCTGTTCTTTATTTAATAAATGTGATTGCTAACAAATTACATGGGTTGTTTGTGGATGCTGAACAGGCTGAATCGTGCCGAACTTTGGAAAAACACCGAGAAAGGAGTCGTACTGAAGGATTTGTTTCGGTGATTCTTCAGGGTATAGTTCTTGAACTGGAGTTTGAATAGTGTCTTGGGGATGTTATGAATTGAATGGATGGTGGATGGATGGGCCGTGAAATCAGAGTTGAATAGACGGGAGTTTCTTACTTTGGTTGATACTTGATGCTTATGACTGGTTGTGCATGGGCTGAGCTGTGATATTGTTCTGGCTTTCGATTATAGTTACTTCGATTTGTCGCTCTTGTCGCATTGTTTCTGTTCCCAGTTGTTGTTATTATTAGTATTTGTTAAGATGTCTTCGACCCGGGATTTGCATTCTCGAGCCTGTCAAAATCAGAGCATGCAAAATCCTACGCTGACTTCTGCTGGCGGAGCGTCTCCTCCCCCCAAACCACCTGTTCCTCCGTCAATGCCTTGTGGAAGTGAGGCACTTGGGCAGAATCAATCGGGTGTTAGGTTCAATGTCACTATGGCCCAGCTCATATAGTATGAAGACATCATAAACTTAAAAGTTACACTATTTTGGAGTGTTAATGTCATACAATGTTAATAATTGATAAATTCCATATGGTTATCCAAGACTTTTTTATTGTTTGTGTAATTTTTAGGATGTTATGATCCTATGTAGGATGCCAATCCTAACAACTTCTCTTGTGCTGGTGGCAATTTTTTATGAAGAATCCACTGGAGGATGTTAAGAAGAGAAAATTTTGGGCCTTCTCCAAAGGCGAGTGGAGGAGTCCACAAAGAAAAAGACAGAGAAAGCATATGATGTGGGAGTGCAGGAATTCACAGAGTGTTCCTATGTTTAAACTTTGTTCCCTTGTTTTAATGTTGATGTGTATGTAACTGTGCAAAACTGAGTAAAAGCTTCACAATTTGGCCACAGTTTGTTAAATTTGTAGGATTGTATGATCCTCAATCCATAATGTTGTTTCAAAATGCCACGTCTATTAGAATTACTGAGATGAAGTTAACGTCAAAGCAATGCTTTAGTAATAGTTATTATCAGGTGTGCATATTGTCTATATTAAATATATCCCTGCACTTTTCTCCCAATTTTGGACACTCGTTGCCTCATACCTGTTGTGAAATGAAAACTTGGACAATTGGATACTATGACAAGTACCCATGTTGGCTCCCATATCTGAGAAAAAATGGCCCTTGCAAATGGATTTGATGTGTGATTTTATCTTTTCATTTTTTTGGTTGTGCTTTGTAATAAAAATGTAGTGTTTTAGAGATTGCTGGTGTACAATTTTCAAGTGATCTGGTTTGGACGGTAATAATGATAAGATAACTCTTATGGACTGCTCTCAAAGGTGTATTTTGTAGTCAATATTTATTTGTTGTTTTCGCCAAACACCAGAATGGATACAATATGACAGTGTACTGCCTTATATTGTGTGATTGACCTAATGAGGTGAGAGTATAAGAGATTCCTCAGATTCCTTGTCCTATCATAAAAGGTTCCGAATTGTAGCTGACCTGACCTACTCTCTCAATTAAGGCCATTTTTTGAGGCCCTGGAATCCACTGGTCAAGGTAGAACGATCTGTGGCACATACCTTTATTTCCCATTGATCTCTTGCTGTCTAAGGATTGTTTCTGTGAAATAATTGGAGGATTGCCTGTTATATTCTTGACTAGATTTTATTTTTCTCATTTATTTAAATTATCACGACACATTGTCATCCTATTCCAAATACCATTCTTTTCAACCCTTTTAAATTTGCTTCAGATGGAAGATCAAGCAGAAGAAAATGTGGACACACCACCTGCGAAGCAACAGGCTCTTCTATGTCAAGAGTGTGAAAAGAACCCATCAAAATACAAGTGCCCTGCATGTTTTTTCCGCTCATGTAGCCTTCTGTGTGTAAATGCCCATAAACACCGTACCGGCTGCAGTGGCAAGAAGAATCAGACTGACTTTGTCCCTCTCTCTCAATTTAATGACAATGTTCTCCTCTCTGGTATACTCTCTCTCTCTCTCTCTCTCTCTCTCTCTCCCCGCCCCATCCCCCCCACTGCACATGAATGTGTATCAAAATTCTAGCTTTTTTGCTGTCTTGAGTATGATTATTCAGGCATAAATTTTTATTGGCAATTGCCCTTTATCTGAATGGTTTCTTTTCCTCAGAAAATTAGCTTAAGCCCAAAGCTTACTTCTGCTTTCTTTTCTCCCTTTTTTTTTTTTTGGGTCAATACTTCTGTTTTCATATTTACATTTTAAGAATCTTTCATTTATTCTTGAGTTTTTTATGTTCATAATTCTTTGAAATTCATGATGGACATAGACTATAATTTGCTCGAGGAAGTGAAGAGGGTGACTGAAGCTGCTCACAGAACAAGAACTAAATTAAGCGTGCATCCTTATTTTAAGCTGCCATTTCCCCTCCAAAACCTCCGGCGTGCAGCTGCTAGTAGGAGAACGAAACTCTTGTTCCTTCCGAGTGGACTGTCAAGAAGGGGCCGAAATCAGTCTCGATATGAGCAAAGGTGTGATGTCAGAATCTTGACCTTAGAGTGGACTATATATACTATGCTATTGATTTTGTAAGATGACTACGAGTTCTGCACAATAGGTGTAGATGATTTTTGTGGTAGGCTTTATGCATTCTTCTTCTTCTGTTTATCAGTTACTTCTTTTTTTTGGGTGGGGTCACTCTCTTGGCTGGGGTATACAACATTAGATCAGCTGGGTCCTTCTGAAGGCATTAAATATTTATCTTTAAAACCTGATCTTGCTCTAGGGATTTAGTGATAACAGTGTCAGTATTTACTCTACCTGTGATGATGTGATCTCCTTCTCATCTTCTTTCTCCTTAAGTCAATAATCAAGCCATCTGATGATAAAAGATGTATTATCGAAGGTTAAGATCAGCTCTTCTATCTCTATGTCTGAATCTTCATTATATGGGTTTATTTCTGGATCACAGTTGCAGCTCCTAAGAATATTTGGAATCGATCATTTAACTGAGAAAATGCTATCAAGAAGTGATTCCTTCTATGCAATTACATTCATCGATCAGGAACATTTCTTAAACAAGCATGGTTGAACTTATCTAACGTGCTTATTTAGGTTTTAATCTCATTTGCAAGTTTTTTTCTTGCCATGAGATTAGGAAGTGCAGGACTTGTCAGGTGTTGACTCTTTGGTCATGCTTTGGATATACAGATTAAAGGTGTCCGTAAATGGCATTTTTTTTTAGAAATGATTTTCATTGAATTTTGTAAGTAGTTTTTCGGTCTACTTGACCTTGGCATTCCCATGCTTTTGGCTAATACTTCCCTGCCTTTATCAGCCCTCTTCTTTGAAGATGTTTTTGCTTAAGAAGATTTATAGTCAGAATGTGATTTTGGAATAGTTTTGTAGTTTCTCATCTATAAACTGTGCTTTTTAAAATGTTTCAGGAAGAAATTTATTTCATGGACGATTGAATGGCGCTTTCACTCAACAGATGTGGTATTATGTGACCATGGGTAAGTCATGTAGTTAAGCTTGATGAAAGCTGATCTGCAGTACCTATGTTCACCTCTTGAGATGAGAATTAATTTGTGCTACTGTCCATTCCAAAAAGCAATGATACCGTGTTTAGTGGTTGAGGATGGTTTTTATTGCAGAACACATGAGGACATGACCCTTCGTACCGTCATTGAGAAACATCTGAAACCTGGTCCATGGAACCATAAGCTAAAGCATTTTTGTGATGAACAGCTGGACAATCTCAGATTTTTTATTCGTAAATATCCAAAGGTAATCTTCCCTTCTTCAACTTCTTCAAGCGTGCTCATGAAGTTTAGTCTTTCTGTTTGCTTGTTCATGCTGTGGATCTTTCTCTATAATGGAGGGGGTTTCTCAGATCAATTATGGATGTCAATCTTTGGGGTTGACCATCCATCTTTACATGCTGCCTATCATACTTCTCAGCAGTTAAATGTTCGGCCTAGTGAATTCAGTTCTACTTTTTGCCAATCCAGGGTCCCAAATCACCTTTCAAGGAGTTGGACATAAACACCTCTCTTAGGCAACTATTGGCAAATGTTGTCATCTTAGAATATCCTGTGATGCACGTCTTCCTTCCATCACACAGTTGTGATTTTGAAGTTGTGAAAGACGGGAGAGCCATCACTCCTAAATCAGATTTGCAGTGCTCTGTTGGAAGTGGTAATTCGAATGTGCATGGTGTCCACTTCAGGGAGGAGATTATTGAAGATAATGGCTGTTTGGAATCGCGGGTGTGTGACCTAATGCAGCAAGGGAACTCGAGTGGAGGATCTCAGTTTTCCCATCAAAATATAAAAGCATCAAGTGGGCCCTTGGCAGGACATGTATCTGGACTAAGTGAACCACTTCCCTCCAATGTTGGGGACTCATGGATTATTGAGGACATGGAAATTGACTTCGATCAGGGACTGATGGATGCCTACTCAAATCTCATTGCACAAATGAATCCCGATGATTTTCTTGAATTGGATGATGAGCTTGCCAGAAAAGGTAGAGAAGAAAGAGGAGGCTTACCTGGAGGGTGCAACTTAACACCAGTGGTGGATGAATTAGAGGAAGGCGAGATTTTGGAATGATGAACCACTCGCACGATTTTTCCTGCTTGTTATGCTGTATATATTTACGGTTTTTTGTAATATCATGTGACCTGGAGATGCCTGAGATTGAGGAGTCCTTTTGATGCAGAATGGTCACTCCAGCAAAGTCTCCTGTTTTCTTCTTTTCATCATATTTTGCAGGGAGATTGAACAAGTTTATAAATTAGGCGCACGTCTCGTTCTCTCTACAACGGGGAGAGGCATTTTGTAGCCGAGTTTTGGGTTTGGTTTGGAATTTGGGCAAGTGGAGTTGATCTCATTTCTGATTTATATGTGTGCTTTGTTTTTGTAGTTTGAACTCCGATTCTCCTCGATCCTATGGATCACTGTCTTCATATTCTATAGACATTAAGTTGTGGAAGCGACGCAAAAATTAATGTCTTCATTTTCCTCGAGAGGCTCTTGTGAAATGCAAATTCGTGAAATGCAGAATCAGTGCCTGAAAGTGTTGTTTTTCCTTTTGGATCCAACGCATAATGACATGAATTCAATTGAACTTGAGGTTCTTGTATGTTACCCTCTATAACTGAAATTTTGACATAATCTTCCGATTTGCTTTGTTAAAGAAATTTTTTGAAAGCCAAGGCTGCTCAAGTGAGAAAATTTAATTTCTCATGTAAGTAGAGGTCAAGATGAAATTTCAGCACTGTTTGTTTTACGGTAAATGAATGATAAATATCTTGTTAAAAATAATCATCAATGAATGATTTAGACAATATCTTATTAAAAATAATTATTTGTATAGTTTATAAAAAATGAATAAATTAATTAGATTTTTATCATTTACAAAAATATTTAGATAGAAACTATTGTCAACAATAAAAATATTTTTCAAATCCCCATCTTTTTAGGAGGATTGAGATGGAGATGATTTCATTTCAAGAAATGGGTTTTTACTCACGCTTTGCGAGAGAGGTAGAGGCGAAAAAAGCCCGAGAGTGAGTGTTAGAGTAGGATTAGAGTAGACCGACAATATATATATATATATATATATATATATATATATATATATATATATATTTCAATGACTAATTATTTTAAGCGATATAAGCGATTGTTTTTCAGAAAAATATCTTTCAAATAATTTATTTTTCGTAAATATTAGGCAATTTTGTTTTTTTTGACCAAGGGTAGGAGTTAGAGACCTAGCTATGGGAGATCATGATACATTCTATAGACCTCGTGAATTGGTAAAGTCATGGCCTTTGACCTATATAAGTGCTCTTGACTTGGAAAAAAACAATGTACCATCCTACGATGTCGTTTAATATATTAAACGAGGGAATTTATGCTCATCGTGTGGAACTTCTCTAGCCCTTTCTATCCCACACTCCAAAAAAGTTATTGCATAGATTATGTGGACAAATATCATTTCAATCATTAATCATGTAGATTCCGAGATCCACATGATCAACAACTGAAATTAACTTCTTCTTCTTCTTTTCTTTTTTTTGTAAAGGTAATATATAAATAGAGGAAATGCCAAATGTACAAAAAATTAAGGTACCAAAACTTTATGAGTGAAAGGATGCCATGATAAAAAAAACCGCAACCGCGGCGTCCCAATACAGGGACAAACCAAACAAAAACAACAAGCACGGCAGGAATAAACAACTACCTAAGCACAAACACCTCGGCAAGGGAGAAAAAACCCGGCTTCCATCAAAACCTTTCACACTTCATCTTCAGATGTTTCATGAGGCAATTGCTGCTTCAGGCAAGCAGGCTCGACTTTGACTTTCTGCACCAAAAAAAAAAAAAAAGAAAAGAAAAAAAAGATTTGTAAGGAATAAGACTGGTCGAAGCACATTTATATTTTGGGGCTAGGCAAATTAAGTCGATACTTGGGAGATGAAAGCACACTATCAATTATAATTGAGCAAGAGAAAAAAAAATCCTAAATTATGCAAACTCAGTTGCATTTACCATGAACTTTTTTCTGGGAAAATTGTTCAAAGAGCCCTAAATCTATTGCACTTTTACATTGAGTCATAGACCTTTTCACTTTTTACTAATTGAGTTCATTCAGTCAATTTTAGTCAGGATTCACTAACATGGATGTTAATTATCATACATGACATGGCTGGCATAATTTTTTATTTTTAAATTTATTTTTGAATTTTTAAAAAATATCTTTTAGTTTTTTCTTCTTCTTTTTTTCCTTCTCTCTTCTTCCTTGCTGGTCTCCTAGCCTCTAGCGACTAGCCAAAGATTGCGACTGGTCGACCACATCAAAAACTGGCAAGGGGCGACCTTGATGGCCTCAGGTGAGGCTTGCCCTCACCAAATTTGATGAGGTTGAGCCTTGCTAGAGGCCAGTGAGGGTCGACACCACCAGCCTCACGTGAGGTCGCCCTTGTTGGGATCTAATGAGGGACAACCTTATGGGTCTTGAGCAAGGCTTGCCTTTGTCAAATCTGGCGAGGGTGAGCCTCACTCGCAGTCAACCCTCGCCCTCACTTGAAGTAGGCAAGGGGTGACGCCTCGCTGGCCTCATGCAAGGTCGCCCTCCTCGAGATCTAGCAAGGGATGACCTCATGTGAGGTCGGCGAGGTCCCCCTAGCCAATTTTGACGGGCTGATCCTTGCCGATTGTAGCCTTAGGCTGGTCACTAGAGGCTGGGTGACTGATAGAGGAAGAAGAAAGGGGGAAATTTTTTTTTAAAAATAATTCTAAAAATTTGAAAAAGTACTTAAAAATAATAAATTTTGTCCACATTAGAGCTGGCTGTGCCATGTAGGATGGCCAACGTTCAAGTCAATAACTTCCGACCAAAATTGGCCAGATTGACTCAATTGGCAAGAAGTGAAATGGTTTAAAATTCAATTAGCAAAATTAAAAGATTTAGGATTGAATTTTGTCATACTAAAAATCAGGCAAAAGAACGCTTCAAGTGCCATAACTTGGCACAAATGGACACTTAAGTACCATAACTTACGAAATGTACACTTAAGTGCCACATTCGAAGAAAAACGGATCACTTAAGTGCCACTCCGGCCAAAGTCCGGCCAAAAGGCTGACGTGGCATTTTTCCGGCGAAGTGAGCCCAAAACAACGCCGTTTTGCACGACATGTCTAAATAATGCAAAAACGGCATTGTTGTTGAGCTGACGTGGTAAAAAAATAATATAAAAATTAATTTAATTAATTTTAAAATTAAATTTAGTTAAAATATTAAAAAATAATAATTTAAAAATTAAATCTAGTTAAAATATTAAAAAATAATAATTTTAAATTTTAAAAAAAAATTAAAGAAAAAGAGAGGGGGGGGTGGTGGCTCCGCTGCCTCCTCGCCATCGCCGGGAAGGGCCCCAAATCCGGCGAGTGGCGAGGGGTGGCGGCCGTCGCCCCGCTTGGCTAGGGTCGCGGCCCCGGCCCTTCGTCGCGGCCCTTCCCGGTGACGGCGATGGCTGAGGGCTGAGCCCTCAACCACCGCCCCCCCTTTTAAATTTTTTTAATTTTAAAATTATTATTTTTTAATATTTTAACTAAATTTAATTTTTAATTTAATTTAATTAATTTTTATATTATTCTTTTACCACGTCAACCAAAAACGACACCATTTTTGCATTATTTGGCCACGTCAGCATGTAAAATGGTGTCGTTTTGAGCTCGCTTCGCCGGAAAAATGCCACGTCAGCCTTTTGGCCGAACTTTGGCCGGATTGGCACTCAAGTGATTCATTTTGCTCCGATTTTGGCACTTAAGTGTACCTTTCGTAAGTTATGACACTTAAGTATCCCTTTGTGCAAAGTTATAGCACTCCAGGGGTCCGCATGTCCTAAAAATCACAAACTTGTATTTGTGTAACACATATACCCTTTGTTATAGTTTTGTTAATGAGAATCGTTAACAATCTGTCTACCGTACACTATAAAGCAAATAATATTGACATGGCAAGATAAATAAAAATGATGTTAATTTTGTTGAAAAATCATCTAGTAGAACTTTGATGCAAAGTAAATGTCACATAGGTACAATTTGAGGGTTTTTCTATCACAAGAATAAGTTTAAGGTAAATGAGCCTTAGTGGGTATAGTTTAAGGTTATTGATGTTACAAAAAAAAAAAAAAAGTTCAGTGTATATGTGTCTCCTCAGTGAGGATAATTCAAGGTTTTTTTGGGACTTTTTCCTGTTAAAATTATTGTTTAATGAAAATTTTATGTTTGCATGGTTCGACAACCGTAAAATTCTAGAAATCCTTATACCCTGGTTTCAGCTTTTTTTTTTTTTTTGGGTGATGCTATTTCACGTCCTTCTCGATAAAACATCCCTTTTAAAGATAATGGATCAAATGACCTTTTAATTACAGGATTTGATTCAAAATTTACAATGTATATTATTCACGGTCTCTTTTAATAAAAGGTAAGGAAAAAGACACCAAAAAATCCAAAACTATACCCATTGTAATGTATTTACCCTGAACTTTCTTTTATGACATCAAAGATTTTAAATTGTATCCTCTGTAACACATTTATCCTAAAATTTTTACTGTAATATAAAAAAATTCAAAATTCTATTTATATGGCATATTTACTCTCATTAAAGTTCCGTTGGATGTTTTTTTTTTTTTTTTAGCCAAAACGTCATTTTTATTTCACTTGAGCCACGTGGTGCCATGTCAACATTGTTTGTTTTTTGGCGTCTATGTTGGCAGATTTTTAACAATGCATTATTGACAAAACCTTGACAAAAAGTAAATATGTCATACATGTACAAGTTTGAGAATTTTTTGTGTAAAAAAAAAAAAATTAGGGTAAATATATCATAATAGGCATATTTGAAGTTTTTGTTAACTTTTTCCCCAATATTAATTCATCATTGCTCTCATTCACACACCATATCCATGTTAAGTTTTCAGAAATACATCAGTCAACTTATATCTCCATGTCCTTTTGAACAGTAAAATAAAAGATATATTTAATCCAAGTAAAACTATATCTCAATGTCGAAGTATTTATATACAAAACTCGCTACATGCTTTTTCTTTTCATAATCCGAGGGTACGAGGACAGATGCCTGATTTTTTGAAGGGCTATGAGATATCTTGCAATTTTCATGAACTGGGAAAGTCACAGCTTTTGACTTGTGCATATGCCTTACTAGAGAGTAATTTCTATGCAATAGTTGAGATTTGAACAAGTGACATTTCATTAATTTACTTATTTAAAGTATGTCAATTATTCAATATGCATAGGACGTGAGGCGTGAAATCTCGAACGTGAACGCTAGCAATGAGAACGTATACTCAAGCAAATAGAGTACCTAAAAATGTTTATGTCGACTTGGGTTTGACATCGTTATAAGATAAGATACATGGATGAATAAACTTTCCACTTGGACTGCAGAATTGGATTTGCACTCAGAAATTCAGTTAATTAATTAATTTTTCGTCAACAGAAATGCGTGCACTTTATTTTTACTGAGGCTAGTCACTCAGATTTTTTTTCATTAAGTTTTTTTTTATTCCTCTTTTTAGTTCTTTCTGTTGCTACTAATTCTAAAGTAAGCGGATAACACTATGAGGAATAATCCTTGCTGATTATATATATATATATATATAACAGAAATGCGTGCACTTTATTCTTTCTGTTGCTACTAATTCTTAAAAAAAACATCGTTTTTATTTTCTCTTTATTTGTTTCTGTTGGTCCTTTTCTTTAGCAGCGAACCTTTTGATTAGAGTCATTGGAGATGATGTTCCCAACGCTGTCCTAACCTGGCTTTGTACGTGGTCTTCATGCATGCATAGTTGCATGGTTTGCCCACGTAAAGGGTGGGATATAAGCACGCCACAGAGAGAAAGTCCTCTGCAAACCACGTACGATGTGCACTAGAAAAAAAAACAAAAGGAAAATTACCAAAAACATATTGAAAGTTATTATATTTTTATCAATTTAGTTACAAACTTTTTAATTGTACCAATTAAATCCTAAATATTTTCATCTTCTACTAATTGGTTCATCCAGTCATTTTTACCATAAATTATTAATGTAGACATTAGGCATCCTACATGGATTGACTAGCCCTAACATGGTTGATTTAAGAAGAAATTGATTTTTTATTTTTATTTTCTTTATTTTTCTTTATTTTCTTCTCTTTTTCTTCACTTTTTTTCTACTATGGCCAGCTGACCTTTGCTTGGCCGTAGTTTTTTTTTTTTTTTTAAAGGAAGAAGAAGCGAAAAAAAAATTATCAAGGATGACCAGTTTTTATGTTAGCGATTTTTAGCAAAAAATGATTGGATAGACTTAACTGACAAAATATGAAAATATTTAGAACTTAATTAACATAATTAAAAGATTTATGACTTGTCACGACGAGATGTAATGTCTCCGTCCTCCACCTTACTAAAGCGAGATATTAATCTTTCACTTTTTAGCATAAGCGGAAGTCGAAATTAAGCATCAAGCAAGCCATCAACAGTAACGGACGAACAAGCATAGAAAAACAAACAACATCTTTCATTTCTTGTATTATTTTTAGACATGAGTGATAATAGAGCAATACGGGAGGTCAAAAAGATATACTACACCCATAGACTATCCACTTAGCCTTCATCTACGCCCTCAAACTATCCACAACCTAACACCCGCTCAACACAGTTTGATCTCAAAAAGTGCCAAAATTGTGTCTTAAAAATGGATCCCTACCACCATTCATCTCCCCATCGGCACCGTCTTCGTCATCGCTACCACTGCTGTCCCCTGGGAATGGCAGAGGACCACTCAAATATCTTCCGATGTTGTCGTAGAGTGCCAGAAAGCGGTAGGTAATATGGACGGTCGGTGGACTTGCATCTATCTAGAGTGCGGATGTGTAGCGTATGAAAGTCACGAAAGGAAAATATGGAACGGTAAACTTGTAAAGTTGCCCCTCTAGAACTACTGCAGCGCCATAGCAGAAAACTGGGATAGTAGAAATTGTAGTCATGGCTATGGATATGAAAAATGTGTACACCAACAAAAGTGAGCTAATGCCTAGCAATGAAATATCCAAAACACTATGCCATATAATCCACCCCTCACAAAACGAAAAATCTACCTAAGATACATAACTCATGTATCTTCTAGGCAAGACTATGAAACAATGCTAAGGACCAATGAACTGTAACGACAAGACCTAAATATAGTCTAAACCCACAACCAGACTCATGACATAAGGACTTATCAACCTCGACAAACCATGCAATCACACAAACCGTACATAATTCACATGTTTTAGTTTTCAATTTTTGTTTCCACTCCAAACCACATGTCAATGCTCTCACCAAACCACATAAGGAGGAATACTCTCATCTAGCAAAGTTCCGGTGCGCTCTCCGGTCCATTACAGTGTACATTGGTTTGTTGTCCGACCCGCGCAAACTTCATGGTCCACTAACCATGGCATCCCTACTCCGGGGCATTTAGGGTTCACTATCCCTAGGCTTCTAGGGTCCACTATTCGTGGACATCTCGAATTTCTCTCCGAATCCACAAGGCATCACTAGTCGTTGTCCGACAGTATTCATCACTGTTATTGGACCCCGTCGTATCATCGTCATCATCGGCACCGCATTTGACCATTGTTTCATTGCCACCCAACGTCCCGAAACATCTAACATATTTTCCTATGAGACCACCGGAGTACTCATGCGCGGCCATGCATGAAGGACCAATTAGCCATGCCAAATTTCCCTTCTTCATGCAGCAATTGAAAACCGCGTTTATAGGAGTCAACCAAAGAAGCCCATTTGACTAAAACCCACGTTGAATGGCTTCCCTCACGCTGCTCGAAGACTTTAGATTCGTTGGGCCATGCACACGTAATGGTGGTGGTCAATTGAGAAGGGAATGGTTGACCAAGAGAAAGCCAATGGTGGCCACGTTGCTCCTCCGTTGTCGACCAGCAAATGAAGACTTGGAAAAAAATAAAACAAAATGTTGTGGCCACATCCTTGCATGGGGAACGCAAGGTGGCGTGCGTCCAAGAGGAAGCTCGGCTGGTGGACACGCATGGTACACCTGCCCATCGTTGCCGCAGCCACCGAGGATCTACCTTTGTTGACTCATAAAGTCAACCAACGAAGGAAACATAATGCTCGTGAATGTGAGCAAGAGAGAGAAGGATCCGAGCAGAAAAATTTAGGTAGAGAAAGAGAGAGTGAGTGCAGAGAGTGAGTGAGGGAAATTCGTGAGCGAGCAGCAAGCAAAAGTGAGGGGGAGGAAGGAGACCGCCCTCTGTCCGTGCGCGCACGCTTCTGCTGTCGACGTCGCTCGCATTTGCTGTCGTTGAGCCGTGCCCATGACCCGCGAGCTTTCTGTTTTTGCTTGCCGTTGAGCCGTAGGACTTGAGACAAGTGAAAGTCTACTGAACTATATAATGCAATGTTGTTATTGTCTGATGTAGTGCAATAGACTCAGAGATATTTGGGTTTTGGAGGTTGGATGCTGAATTTTGGATGATTGAGGTAGATTGGAATCATGAAATTGAGGAAATGTTTTGATTTTCTCTATTCATTTTCGGTTCTATTGAACTATAATCGAAAGACCAATTTGTGGTGGATTTTTGGAAGTGAGATAGTCGTGGCATAGGCACGGGATCCTATTGAATCCGCACTGTCTAAAATAAGTCATGTGTATAACTCAGCAATTTTGTAAATTTTCTAGGGACAGTTCTAGTGCGATTTTGGTCCCGACTTCTTCATGAATGTCGTGAAGGATTGTTTAAACTATAACATATATTTTTGGTCAGATTTTTCGAAATCCATTTAGTGGCATAAATTTCTTTTAATGTACTGTACTTTTCTGCTGGAGTGTAAATTCTGGTTGATGGAATAAATTTGAGACTGAGTTGCGTGATTTACTATTCTCTATACATGAATAATTTGGCTTAGTGTTCTGCATGAAATTATTTCCTTTAGATCTTATTTATAACATATCAAAAATTTCGAATTTTCTGAGTTCGTTTGTGGGCTATTCCAAAATTTTACTAAAACTGTGCAAAAGTGTGCATTCTGGTTTTGAGTTGTCTTTATTCCGAATTTGCTCAATTTATCCCAAAGGTGAATGCATCTTGAGTTGTTATTTGACATGATGGTTTTTGGCATTCGGCATATCATTCAACACCAAAGATTTCAATGAAAACTCATGAGACGTCCAATGTCATTGCATTGAAAATGTTTTTGGTATTGAAATAAATTAAGATATTAATGTTGTCGTTGGACCCTCGGGTCAATGACACCCCGGGAGTTGGGAGGCCCATAGGATCGCGGTGGCGATGCTTTTGGATGCCTGGGGTCCATAGTACCCTAGAGGTTTTCCCCGGGAGTATCGCGATGCCCGGTGGTATGTCGGTACATAATTCCGGAGGGTAGGGGTAACCATTTTCATGGTGCGCCCCGGAGATTCCCCGTGATGCTAGGTGGAATGTGAGATGCCCAGAGGTGTAACGGAACACGCTCCAGATGCCCAGTGGCCCAGTGGCCGAATGCCAGAGGCTTTCGCAACGCCAGGTTAGGTGCGAATGCTCGGAGGGATGCAAACATTGGTCCTCTGGGAGGTGAAACCTTTTGAATATTAAAACCGATGGCTCTACTAAATGTGTGTATGTGGTTTGGTTATAGGACTAAATTTCATGGCATGGAATGGGATGTGTCATAACAGTTTGATTCTATAATCAGGACCCGTGTGACTGAAAATGGTGCATCTTGGTTTCGAAACTACACTTACCATTGCATTAAAGAGCTTTATGGATTTGATGCATACTCATTTCTTTGATCACATGTTTTGTTTATCTTGCATGAAACTAGATAGTAATGGTTCTACACGATATAGTTTAGTGGATCTTTCACTGCTGGGTGGTTGTACTCACCCCTTTGTGGGGGCTAACATTTCAGATTAGAAGAGATGCCTCTGCTGCCTATAATTCCCAGCTCGTTCTACGGACTTTTGGTCGACCTACAATGGGAACGATCGGAATACCAACACCCCGAGGTGAGTGGGTTGTCATTCAAACAAGTGAGAGTTATTTTGGTGTTCGATATTGGTCTCTCCGTCGGCCCCATTCTTCAGGAGTTTATCGCTGTTTTTGTCCACCGAGATGGACGCTTGCTAGGGCTGCTGCCACCGCCACTAGCTGATGGACCGGATGGGTGGGTGTGACCGAGAGTTAAGTGAGATAGCTAGTATAAGCACCTAGAGGGGGGTGAATAGGTGTAAAAATAATTTCTCGAGATACCACAGTGATACTAAGCAGGCGATAGAAAGGAAGTTCTCTTTTGATTAACCCAGCCTGAGTCTGAATACTGAGTCTAGTTTCCTTGGGTCTTCAAACCCAGGTGGTTGTTCCACGTAAACTTCCTCATGGATGAATCCATTCAGGAAAGCACTTTTGACGTCCATTTGGAATAACCTGAAATTTTTATGACAAGCAAATGCAAGTAATAAACGAATTGCTTCTAACCTTGCTACTGGTGCGTAAGTCTCGTCATAGTCTATCCCTTCTTCTTGCGTATATCCTTTGGCCACGAGTCTTGCTTTGTTTCTTATGACTTTCCCTTTCTCGTCCATCTTGTTCCTGAAAACCCATTTAGCACCAATAATAGATTTACCTTTTGGTTTAGGAGTTAACTCCCAAACATCATTAATGCTGAATTGCCCAAGTTCCTCTTGCATAGCTTCAATCCAGCTTTCATCAGTCAAAGCTTCTTCTATGCTTTTGGGTTCTATTTAAGAAATAAGAGCCACAGCACTAGACTCTTCGCGCCTTTTGGATCTTGTGCGAATTCCTTCATTGATGTCGCCAATAATAAGATCTTTGGGATGACTGGACTTATGCTTCCAGTTGCTGGTTAATTTTTCAGATTGATGGTCACTTCCTTCACTTGAATCTTCAACAGTCATTTGTTGCTGGTCCTTCAAAGTCTGAGCTGCTTCCTGAGATTTAGACTTTGTAGAGTCTGGAGCAGGTTCAGGCTCTTCAAGATGAGTCTGAATAGATTCATTTTGCATAGAATCTTGGAATTTGACATTCATTGATTCCTCCACAGATTGACTCTTCTTGTTATACACTCTGTAGGCTTTGCTTGAGGTTGAATATCCAAGGAAGATGCATTCATCTGATTTTTCTTCAAACTTGCCAATTCGATCATTTGCATTTTTCAATATAAAACATTTGCATCCGAACACATGAAAATATGAAACAATAGGCTTCTTTTCTTTGAATAATTCATAGGGGGTTTTTTCTAGAATAGGCCTTAGAAAAACTCTATTGATAATATAACAAGCCGTAGAAACTGCTTCAGCCCAAAATCGTGAAGAGATGTTGCTTTCAATTAAAAGAGTTCTAGCCATTTCTTGAAGAGATCTATTCTTTCTTTCCACAACTCCATTTTGCTCTGGAGTATATGGGGAAGAGAACACATGCTGAAAACCAGATTCATCACAAAATTTTGTAAAATCTTGATTTTCAAATTCACCTCCATGGTCTGTTCTTATACTTGAGATAACATACCCTTTTTTTTTTTCATTTTGAACCTTTTTAGCAAATTTTTCAAAATAAGATAAGGTTTCAGACTTACTTGCCAGGAAATATACCCAAGTAAATCGTGAGTAGTCATCCACAATTACCAGGCAATATTTCTTACCTCCAATGTTCTGTGTTCGGTTGGTCCAAAAAGATCCAAATGCGAAGCTGCGATACACGGTTAGTAGAAACTTGATTTATTGGTTTAAAGGAATTTCTTACTTGTTTTCCCAATATGCATGGTGTACATAGATCAGACTTTTGGTATGATAAATTGGGTAGACCACGAACAAGCTTCTTTGCTTTGAGATTTTGGCTATCTCTGTTTCATATTAATGTGCCCAAACTTTCTGTGCCATAAGCTTGTTTCGTCTTGGATTGAGATTAGACATTGCGATTCATCTGGTTTCACATCCAAGAGGTAGATATTTCCATGTCTTCGACCCATGAATGACTGAGTAGAGTCTTTACTGGTTCCTGTACATATTCCCTCTTGAAAGTAGATTTTGAAACTGGTATCACACAGCTGGCTGACGCTGACCAGATTGTAGTTGAGTCCTTCAACTAAAGAAACATTGCTTATTGAGAGGTTTCCAATCTTTACAGTTCCAAATCCCACTATTCTTCCTTTGCTATTTCCTCCAAATGAGACTTTTCCACCATTCACTTGAACAAGCTTTATGAAGCAATTTGAATCTCCTGTCATATGTCTTGAGCATCCACTATCCAGATACCATTTTACATTTTTCTTGATAGTGACCTGCATTTAAAAAGAGACTCAAACTTTCTTTGGTACCCATATTTTCTTGGGTCCATTGGAGTTAGTGTGATATGAGGTTTTTGCCCATACTTTCTTAACAGGTTTCCAAACCATAGGGCATTCTTTTTCAAAATGATCTGCACTATTGCACTTTGAACATCTGAGAGCATTGCAACCTACTGGTTTTACAAAGATCTTTTTAAAATGATTTTTGTAAGTATCTCTTGTCGGTCTTTGCTTAATTCTTTCTTTCACCTTTGGAAAATCAATTAAAGGAATGGTTTCAGCAGTCATTCTCAAACCAGATTTGTTGAAATAAGGTCTTTGAACAGAAAGAATATTTTCCAGTTTTTCAGATCCTATAGAAAATTTTTTAGAAATATTTGAGATATCATTTTTTAATAGAGCATATTCTTTCGAAAGATTATCTTCACTTTCTCTAAGAGAAGAAACATTTATGTCTAAACATTTCACCTTTTCTTTCAAAAATTTTCCTGTTGTTTTAGAGCAGAATTTTCTTTTTTGAGTTCGGAAATATTTTTAAGAGAAGTTTTAAGACTAAAACACAACTCATCAATGTATTTAGAAACTTTAATAGGGATTTTAAGGTTACTCACCTCAAATTCACTGTCTGAATCTGATTCTGTCTCTGAGTTTGAATCTGAATCTGATTGTGCCATTAGACATATATTGGCATAATCATCATCACTTTCTTCACATTCTGTATCACTCTAGGTTTCTGCTTTAAGAGCCTTTTGATTCTTTTCAGCTTTTCCTTTCTTCTTCCTCAGAAGAGGACAGTTGGGTCTGATGTGTCCCTTTTTCTTACATTCAAAGCAGACTACATCTTTGTTTGATTCATCATCCTCAACAGACTTAGTCTGTTGCTTTTGAAAACTTTGTTTCTTTGAATTGAATCTTCTTCATTTTCTGTTCAGCTTTCTAAATCTTCTTATCATGAGAGCAAGCTCCTCATCATCCATATCGTCTTCAGAATCTGTAACGTCAGAATCATCATTGGATTTTAATGCAATGGATTTCTTACCTTTAGGGTCTTCTTCTTCATTGATTCGTTCCACTTCATAAGACTGAAGAGTCCCAACCAACTCATCAACAGATAGTGGCATGATTCTTTGGGTTTCTCTGATTGAGGTCTTTATGTGATTCCAATCATTGGAGAGTCCACACAGTAGCTTGTTTACCTTCATGGGATCATAAATTGGTTGACCTTGATTTTCAAGACCATTCACGATTTCTGTAAAATGACTAAACATGTCAGTTATAGATTCTCCCGATTTTATTCTGAAGGCTTCATATTGACCGAGGAGAATGTTGATTCTAGTCTCTTTCACTCGATCGGTTCCTTCATAGGTAATATGTAATCTATCCCAGACTTCTTTAGCTGTAACACAAGAAGATATTATGTTATATTCAGTAGGAGATAAAGCACAATATAAAGAATAAATTGCTTTTGCATCAAGAGCTTGTCTCTTGATTATCTCTTCCTGAGTCATTTCACTAGACTCCACAGTATCTTTTCCTCTCTCTGAGACAGGTGCAGCTTTAGGAGTGATTCCTTTTTCTACAACGTCCCATTCCAGAGGATCCTTTAATCTTAGGAACGCCTTCATCTTGTTTTTCCATATGTTGTAATCATTTCCATCAAAGTAAGGTGGTCTGGTATTGCTTTGCTCTTCTATCAGCCCTGGAGCCAACATACTAGCCATGGATCTTTAACTCTGAAGTAAAACACTTCAAACAAAGTGAGTACACAAGCTCTGATACCAATTGAGATAGCTAGTATAAGCACCTAGAGGGGGGTGAATAGGTGTAAAAATAATTTCTCGAGATACCACAGTGATACTAGGCAAGTGATAGAAAGGAAGTTCTCTTTTGATTAACAAAATGAATTATGATCAAAATAAAGTAAAGAGTAGGGAAGAGAAAATTAAACACAAGGTTTATAGTGGTTCGGCTTATCTTAAGCCTACGTCCACTCTTCCGCACTGATAGCCCACCGGCTGGATTTCACTATGAACAAAAGAAATTTTACAGCACAGTTCTTCCTTGATTCCACAGTGTAGATATACTACCACACTTCCTCAAGGTTTCTCACGAATATAAACACTCTTTTGCGTACAAGTTTTCGCTCAAATAAATTGACTAAAAACAACAAGGAGCTTCAGACTTTTGAATTCTTCTATCGTGCACTCCTCGAACAACTAGAACGTCTTCCTTATATACTCCTTTATGCCATCATACCCGTTGGCACTTACCAAAGGAATTCTTCCAATCTTCCCGTTAGACAGAATCAATTAGGAAGATCATTCGTGCTATTAAAGGAACATGTCGATAGTCCATCAATCATGTTCGCCCATACAATCAGGATCTCGGTTTCCATAAGTAAAACCTTCCAAGAATATTTCGCCAATCATCGGATCCTTAATCTCCGAATCAATCAAGATCAAATAAAGGATTCTGTTATGTCATATCCAGCCAAGAGATCTTCTTTAGTCGATAAGGTCATATCCTTAGTGAAACATCTAGTTCTGGATAGCCTTTCTTCAACGGATTAGAAACTGTCAATGAGGATAGACTTTGAGTCTTGAGTCTGGCTGTCCGGGGTCTTCAGACTTTAAATAGCAGAGTCTGCAAACCTTCAGACTAGACTGATGGAAACGTTTTGTCAGCTTCAAAACATTTCAAAAAGATTTCTCCAACATTAAGGTCAACAGAAGAAGCATTTTTGGACACCGACATTGACTAATGGACTTATGTACATAACTGTTGGAATAATCGGATGTCTTTTGAAAGTAGCCGAGTATAGAAAATCTTGGCATTTTGATGTACCGACTAAAGATGTCCATTTGGTTTATGTAAATAAAAGTGTTCAGCTTATTATCTATAAATGAAGTGTATCCAACAACTCCTTCCTGTAATTAAAACGATGCACACCAACTAAACACATTTATGAGTTATAAGCCAAACACTTTTTATTTACATAAACCAGATGGACATCTTTAGTTGGTACATCAAAATGCCAAGATTTTCTATACTCGGCTACTTTCAAAAGACATCCGACTATTCCAACAGTTATGTACATAAGTCCATCAGTTAGTGTCGACGTCCAAAAATGCTTCTTCTGCTAACCTTAACTCTCGGTCACACCCACCCATCCGGTCCGTCAGCTGGTAGTGGTGGTAGCAGCAGCCCCAGCGAGCGTCCATCTCGGCGGACAAAAACAACGATAAGCTCCTAAACAATGCGGCTGGCGGAGAGACCAACATCAAACACCAAAACAACTCTCACTCGTTCGAATGACAACCCACGCACCTTGGGGTGTTGGTACTCCGACCGTTCCCATTGTAGGTCGATCGGAAGTCCATAGAATGAGCCGGGAGTTACAGGTAGCAGAGGTATCTCTTCTAATATGAAATGTTAGCCCCCACAAAAGGGTGAGTACAACCACCCAGTAGCGAAAGATCCACTAAACTATATCATGTAGAACCATTACTATCTAGTTTCATGCAAGATAAACAAAACATGTGATCAAAGAAATGAGTATGCATCAAATCCGTAAAGCTCTTTAATGCAATGGCAAGTGCAGTTTTGAAACCAAGATGCACCGTTTTTAGTCACACGGGTCCCAATTATAGAATCAAACTGTTATGATACGTCCTATTACATGCCATTCAATTTAGTCATATAACCAAACCACACACACACTTAGTAGAGCCATCGATTTTAATATTCAAAGGTTTCACCTCCCAGAGGACCAATGTTTGCGTCCTTTCGGGCATTCGCACACAACATGGCGTCGCGAAAGCCTCCAGCATTCAGCCACTAGGCCACCAGACATCTAGAGTGTGTTCCGTTACACCTTCGAGCATCTCGCATCCCACCTAGCATCACGGGGAATCTCCGGGGCGCGCCATGAAAATGATTACCCCTACCCTCCGGAATTACGTACCGACATACCACTAGGCATCCCGACACTCCCGGGAAAAATTCTGGGGTACTATGGACCCCAGGCATCGCCACCGCAATCCTATGGGCGTCCCAACTCCTAGGGCATCATTGACCCGAGGGTCCAACGGCAACATTAACATCTTAATTTATTTCAATACCAAAAACATTTTCAATGCAATGACATTGGAAGTCTCATGAGTTTTCATTGAAATCTTCAGTGTTGAATGATATGCCGAATGCCAAAAACCATCATGTCAAATAACAACTCAAGATGCATTCACCTTTGGGATGAATTGAGCAAATTCGGAATAAAGACAACTCAAAAACCAGAATGCACAGTTTTAGTAAAATTTTGGAATAGCCCATAAACGAACTCAGAAAATTCTAAATTTTTGATATGTTATAAATAAGATCCAAAGGAAAGAATTTCATGAAGCACACTAAGCCAAATTATTCATGTATAGAGAGTAGTAAATCACACAACTCAGTCTCAAATTTATTCCATCAACCAGAATTTACACTCCAGCAAAAAAGTACAGTACATTAAAATAAATTTATGCCACTATATTAATTTCGAAAAATCTGACCAAAAATATATGTTATAGTTTAAACAATCATTCATGGCATTCATGAAGAAGTCGGGACCAAAATCACACTAGAACTGTCCCTAGAATTTACAAAATTGATGAGTTATCCACACGACTTATTTTAGACAGTGCGGATTCAATAGGATCCCGTGCCTATGCCACGACTATCTCACTTCAAAAATCCACCACAAATTGGTCTTTCAATTATAGTTCAACAGAACTGAAAATGCATAGAGAAAATCAAAACATTTCCTCAATCACCCAAAATTCAGCATCCAACCTCCAAAATCCAAATATTTCCGAGTCTATTGCACTACATCAGACAATAACATCATTGCATTATAAAGGTTAGTAAACTTTCACTTGCCTCAAGTCCTACGGCTCAACGGCAAGCAAAAACAGAAAGCTTGCAGGTGATGGGCACGGCTCAATGACGGCAAATGCAAGCGACGTCGACAGTAGCAGCGCGCGCGCACGGACAGAGGGCGGTCTCCTTCCTTCCCCTCACTTTTGCTTGCTGCTCGCTCACAAATTTCCCTCATTCACTCGCTGCACTCACTCTCTCTTTCTCTGCCTAAATTTTTCTGCTCGGTTCCTTCTCTCTTGCTCACATTAACGAGCATTCTGTTTCCTTCGTTGGTTGACTTTATGAGTCAACAAAGGTAGATCCTCGGTGGCTGCGGCAACGATGGGCAGGTGTACCATGCGTGTCCACCAGCCGAGCTTCCTCTTGGATGCACGCTACCTTGCGTTTCCCATGCAAGGACGTGGCCACAACATTTTGTTTTATTTTTTTCCAAGTCTTCATTTGCTGGTCGACAACGGAGGAGCAACGTGGCCACCATTGGCTTTCTCTTGGTCAACCAATCCCCTCTCAATTGACCACCACCATTACGTGTGCATGGCTCAACGAATCTAAAGTCTTCGAGGAGCATGAGGGAAGCCATTCAACGTGGGTTTCAGTCAAATGGGCTTCTTTGGTTGACTCCTATAAACGCGGTTTTCAATTGCCGCATGAAGAAGGGAAATTTGGCATGGCTAATTGGTCCTTCGTGCATGGCCGCGCATGAGTACTCCGGTGGTCTCATAGGAAAATATGTTTGATGTTTCGGGACGTTGGGTGGCAATGAAACAGTGGTCAAATGTGGTGCTGACGATGACGATGATACAAGGGGGTCCAAAATTGGTGTCGATGATGAAGGCCGATAACAATTTCGTCAATCCGCGACGTATCGTCACTTTTTCTGAGGTCGGCAAAATGTGGATGCCACAATCACACAACATCTTAGGCATGCAAATTCATGCACAATCATCTTGGCTTAAGTATGAACAACCAAAACATGACACCCATTCACAGGGACCTTTTCTATCATCCATCCAAGAACTCGACATCTACTATCACAAGTAGAAACATGCCTCGAAGACTCGACACAAATTAAAACTAATAGAAACTATCAGGCCGTCAAAGACTTGAGACCAACTAATCAAACCATTCATGGGATCAACGACCCGACTCTTCTAGCTCTAGCCAAACCATCAATGAGGACCCATCCACTAGAACGACTCAAACTCGGACAACCACATCACGAGAAACCTCACAACCAAACTGTCTCCACCTCAGCGCCACCGAACCTCAACCGGACTCCACAAACCACCCCATTAATCTCAATCGAGCCATAACCGAACCTCAACCAGATCATCAATGCGACATGCAAACCACAGTTCAGCTCAAGACAATCAAATTATAATCCTAATGATTCCTCGACACCTCACGGCACATTGCTGCATGACATAAGAATCTCATCCGACCCATGGTAACAACCAAAATCTGACCCAAAATCACATAGACCAAAGTAGAACAACGCAAGCCAAACATCACAGCACATCAAAGACAAATTAACTGATCCATATGACGAGCAAATCAAAATTGCATAGAGAATCAGGATTTCACTTGCCTCAACGACCTATCCAAACCTAGTTTTGCCGCAACACGAGGTCTATTCCCTCGCTTTTGCTGGACGCGACTCCAAAAGGCGTGATCCCCTCGATCTTGTGAGTGAAAGTCAAGAAAACGAAACGATGAGGGGTCGGGATGGAGAGAGAGTGGTCGGCGAGAGAGAGACGTGAGAGGGAGAGGAAGACGGAGAGAGAGAAATGAGAGGAGAGAGAGAAAATCATGGCTGTTATTCCCCTTCAAGGCTTCTTGCATGAAGCCCTATTGGTTGCATGGGGCAGGGTGGCGCCAAGTGGCGTGAGGAAAAGGGTAATTAGCACGACCACTTTGCCAAGTGGCGAAGGAAAAAGAGAAGAGAGAGGGAAGAGAGGGGGCGGCTAATTATGGGAAAACGACACTAGTTGTGTCTAATTTTACACATTCATTAGGCATTGGGAACTGAGAACCATAACCACATCTCATCCCAATCAGGACACAAAATGCCTTGGCTAATACACGGGTCAAGTACCATCATTTCAAAAACCTATAATAGACACATCTCTGAAAATCTGGATGTTACATAGCTGAATTGAAAAAAGTACAATAAATTTAATACTTTTTTAGTAATTTTCCCCTCAAAAGAATGTTAATTAGTGAACTAGCTTTCATTAGTTATTAATTAATGACTAGTTTTAATCTCTCTCTCATATACTTAAAGGTAGTATGATGGGATACCCATAACCCAACAGCATACATCGCTTGCTCAAATATATGTGATCACTCGACGCGGTAAGAGAAAAATAAGTTAGGTAATCAACAGTGGGCGGGTTAAGCTCTCTATAATGAATCGACAATTCAAGTCGAACAAAAAAAGAACTTGTCGCCAATCTGCTGTCCCTTGTCTTATAATTTTCCATGACATGAACAATTTGTAGAGTGAGATATTTTCAGACAATTGATTACGCGCAAAAAGAGTTGCCAAGAGTGACAAATGCAAAAGACGAGGAAAATTGGAATGTGAAATAAAGAAAAAATGAAGTACATGCGGCGACGGTGAAGACATCGACAAAGCTCTTTTTGTTGTATTGCAGAAACGAAAAGTATGATGAGCTAGATCGGTCGATTTTTCAAATTTAAAATTTCCGGTAAACCGTAACGAAGATGATTTATACAGAAAGAAAAAGTCGGACATAAGCCGTGTACCATATAAAAATCGTATGAGTTTCAAATTCTCGTAAATTAAGGAGAAAGCGCGTATAACCCTATATCCGAACAATTTTCGTTCATTGACTGGTCGAATGCCTAGCTCTAGGAGAATTAATAGTCAACGCGAAGCGCATCACGCGTTACTATGAACCGGTGTCATTACATTATAGAGCAATATATAGTCAAAGATGACGTAATATATCTCTACCTTATAAACTTGGGTTAATATCATGGGCCAAGTCGCAGCGATTGTTCGATCTTTCCAAGAAAAACCAGCCTCACATTCCCATCATCTACCTTATAAACTTGGGTTAATATCATGAAAAACAACAAACCAGTACAAAGTAATATTTTTTAATTAAATAAAAAAAAATGTAAGCCAAGTCTATTTTAGCTTCTACAATATTTTATAAAATCGGTTTATGTAAAACAAATATCAAAAGAGCCATGGGTGCTTACACATTCAATGGTTATGATAGTGTTGATCTACATAAACTGAATCTATGTAGCAGCCTCTCGAGAAAGTTGAAAAAAGTAACGAATCGCTTCTTTAGCCCTTTCGATTGCCACACACCGAAAAAGTCATGCATAGACCATATCATCTCAATGAATAACTTCTAGAGAGAGTTGAAAAAAACATCAAATAGCTTCCCTAGCCCTTTCAATTCCCACACTTTGAAAAAGAGAACAACAGAAATAAACGAGGAACAATAAAAAGACACAAGAATTTTACATGATTCGATTCAAACATTAGTATCTATTTCAAGGAGAGAGCCACTAACAAATAATCTACTTTGATTAGTCAGACTTATAATCACTCACACACTGAAATATTTTACATGTCTAAATTACATCCCAACCTTTTAACTTATAAATAAAAATGTTGGGATAAGGATAGTAAAAGTATCATAATTTTTATATAGAGCTCACTTAAGTATTATAATTTCTTTTGTTCACTTAAGTACCACATTGGAGTAAAATTAATCATTTGAAATGCCATTCCTAACAAATTTTCCTACATGAATTTCTTTTTATTATATTTCCATTTCAACATGGATTTTTTTAATTTTTTTTTATTAATTGTCCGTGTTAATGCTGACGATGGCGTCCATGTTAGATTTTCTGGTGAAGCAATTCACCGATGGCACTTAAGTGATTAATGTTTCAAATTTGTAGTACTCAAATAAACGAAAAAAGATATGACATTTAAGTGAGCGTCATGCAAAAGTAATGATACTCCTAATGTACTTACTCTTGCATGGTTGCATGATTTGCCGATGTAAAAGGTCGGATATAAGCACACACAAGAGAAAAGGTCATCTATAAACACATACAATGTGCACTGAAAAGATAGGAAAATTATCATAATAATATTTGAAGCTATTGCTCATTTGCCAATCTAGTCATGAACAATTTAATAGTGCTAGTTGAATTATGAACATTTTTATCTTTTGCGAATTGAGTCCATTTGGTTAATTCTGGCAGGAAAACGCTAACATGGATGCTGGGTATCTTTCATGATATGTTCGATGTTAACGTGGATAATTTAAAATATATATATTTTTAAATTTTATTTACTTATCTTTCCTTCTTTTTTTTTCTTTTTTTACTATGGCTAGCCAAGGTCACTAGACCTTCGCTCAGCCGCATAAAAAAGAGAAGAGAAAAATATAAAAAATAAAAAATAACTATATTAGTGCCGGTTATGTCAAATAGAATGGCCAATATCCGCATTTGTGATTTTTAATTAAAATTGACTAAATAGACTTAATTGGAAAAACTTGAAAATATTTAAAATGCAATTGACATTATTAAAAGATTTATGGTTGAATTGACAAAATTATAAGGCTTTGGATTTTTATTTTTATTTTTAGTAACTTTCCCCTCAAAAGAATGTTGATTAGTGAACTAGCTTTCATTAGTTATTATTTAAATGACTAGTTTCAATCTCTCTCTCTCTCTCTCTCTCTCTCTCTCTCTCTCTCTCTCTCTCTCTCTCTCTCATGCTTAAGGCAGTGAGATGGGATCCCCATGATCCAACAGTGTAAATGGTTCGCTCAAATATGTTTGCACACTCAGCACGGTAAGAGGAAAACAAGTTAGGTAATTACCGGTGGGTAGGATTAAGCTCTCTACAATGGTTTGACGACACAAGTCGAATATAAAAAGAACTTGTCGAGAATATGCTGTGCCTTGCCATATAATTTTCTATGCCGTAACCTATTTTTAGTGTGAGGTATTTTCAGACGTTCGAGTACACGTAAAAATAAGTGCCCAGGAAGTGACAAATGCAAAAGATGACGAAAAATATAATGTGAAATAAAGAAAAAAATGTTTGACAAAAAAAAGAAATAACGAAAGAATGAAGTACGTGTGACAAAGCTCTTTTTTTTTTTTTCTGTATTGCAGAAAGAAAAGCCCGATGTTTTAGATTGGTCAATTTTTTAAATTATAAATTTCCAATAAACCGTAATGAAGATGGCTTATATAAAAACATAATGTTAATAGTGTGAAAAGCTCTCAATTGATACACCCCGTGATAATTTTATCTCAAATTAATTTTTTAACTAAAAAAAATTTATAAACAAGTCCATCTATGACAAATTTATAAAAAAAAAAACTAAATATTTAACCACCAAAAAAAAAAACTTCAAATGGGAACACTTGGAATAAATTAACTCTCTGTTAATTTCCATTTAATTGAATTAACACTGCAAAAAATCACAAATTGGTATACTTATAACGAATGGATGATAAAACCTCAAACAATTATATACTCACTAGTTATCATGCGTAATCCAGCCCAGTAATTTGACTAATAAAATTTAACATAAACTTATAGATGGTAAATTTATTATGAATATAATAATTTGAAGTTTTTGCTAGTTAAAAAAATTAATTTATGGTAAATTTATCATAAATATATCAATTTAACGTTCTTTATAATGTTAACTCCAAAAAAAAAAAAAAAAAAAGGCATAAACTGTGTATCATATAAAAATCGTACGAGTTTTAAATTCATGAAAATAAAAAAGAAAGCCATACCCTGATATCCGAACAATTTTCGTTCGCTGACTAGTCAAACGGCAAGCTCTTGGAGAATTAGTGGTCAACTCGAAGCGCATCACGCGTCACTATCAAGCGTGAACGTGGTTTATCTCCTCCCCCCCACCCACCCACCCACCCAACGTCTCTTTCTAATCATTACGTTATTGGGCAACATATAGTCAAAGATAACGTAACATAACTCGGATTCGTCCAAGTGACCACCCTTCCAACATAGAAGGGAGGTGAGGGGTTCAAATCCCCACATTCTCAGGAGGGAATGGGGTGATGACGCGTAAGTTTCAGGAGTGGGTTTCGACTCCCACACACGCCCTGCAAGAGGTAGGGCAAAAGTCTGAGAGTGAGTGTAGAGTAGGAATAGAATATAACTGACCAAAAAAAAAAAAAAAAAAAAAAAAACTATATTGATCACCACCCAAGTTCGCAGCCGCCGTTCGATCTTTCCACGCAAACCCAGCCTCATATTCCCATCATCCACCTTATAAATTTTAATTAATACTACGAAAAACCTTCAAGTAATACAAATTAACTTTTTCTAAATTAAAAAAAAAAGTGAGCCAAGCCCATTTTACATCTACGATATTTTATAAAATCGGTTTATGTAAACTAATATCAAAAGAGCCATTTAAATTGTGGAGCACTTACACATTCAATAGTTATGATGGTGTTGGTTGACATCAATCGAATCTATATAATGGCCTCTCAAGAAATTGAAAAAGGTAACGAATAGCTTCTTTAGCCCTTTCGACCACCACATGCCGAAAATGTTGTTACATAGACTATATGGATCAATATCATGTCAATGAAAAACTTCTCGAAAGAGTTAAAAAAAAAAAAATCAAATAGCTTCCCTAGCCCTTTTAATTCCCACACTTTGAAAAATAAAACGCGAATAATGAACGAGGAACAATAAAAGGACAAATTTTTTTACACGATTCCATTAGAATATTGGTAACTAATTCAAGAAGAGAGCCAACATCAACTAATCTACTATAATTAGATAATCAAACTTACAATTGTTCACACGTTCGAGTATTTTATACCTTTAAATTACATCCAAACGCAAGTGTATTTACAAATAAAGCACCCAATTTGGATGTAAACTCTAACACAAAATCACCTCTTTTTGCATGGCTAACTCAAGAACCTCTTGTGCTGTACGACCACTCTTCAAATAAAAGAACACAATGTGTCTCCAAAACATTGTTTGTGTATTTTAATAAGAAGCGTGTAGAATTGGAAAGGAAGCCAATCACATTACCCTTGTACCATGCTCAAAAAGTTTGATCCGATGTTCTTCAAATCCAGACCACAAACTTTTGATGTCCTTGTAGTATTGGTTTTGACGTTCTTCATTACAAATGTCTCATTTGCTCGTAGCGTGGCTGAGTAATCTTGATTCATATGTTCTTTAGTTCCAACCTCATAAGTATCGGACCTCTAGTTTAGATACACCACCAATCTTATGTCGAATGGTAGGGATCTTTTCACTGTCAAACCCTCGTGCCCCAAAAGTCCAGTCGACAACAACCTTTCTTAATTTAATTCACTTTATGATCAAACTTGGAGATTATCTTGTTGACGCCGAATCTTGATTTTAATATCCAACGAGCAAAACAATTCGTAATCCTAGATTATAATACGAAGAAGGCAGCATCAAATCGAAATCCAACTCGGACTTTGCTTTATGCCTTATCTAATATGGACCACTTTATATCTTACAATTGGGTTGGGTTTCTTACACAAACTCAAATTCGAGACATAATTTAACAGATATTATCTCAACAAATAACTTCTCGAGAGAGCTGAAAACAACAAGAAATAGCTTCCCCACACTTTCAAAAAGCTATTGCATAGATCATATGGATTGATATCATCTCAACAATTAAGTAAGTGAGCCCATTTTTGAAGATATCTTATCAACGGTCGGGACAAATTTGGTCCGCATGGTTTTTTTTTATCCCCACACTTCTATTCACATGCTTTGCGAGGCAATTTCGTCGCCATGCTAGCAGACTTCACTTTCACTGTAAGACGAAAAAGATTTGGGAATAGAAAAAGGAAGAAGATTAGTCGAAGCACATGAAATTTACTGGAGGGCTAGGCAAACTAGGTTGACGCCTGGGCGGCGGAGACGCGGAGTCTTTAATAGATCATTGTTGTATGATAATTTAAATTTTGCAGGGAACAATAACCGTGAACTCTAGGAATCTTCAACTATAGGCCGTGGAATCTAGAACGAGAGCTGTTTGGAAGCTTGCTGAGCCGGAGCTTGAATCGGAATTAGTTTTCGGATTGATGGTGTCGGTTTTACAATCCCAATCGCGTCTAAGCAGGGCCTTACACGGGAACTAGAGGAGATGGACGGACCCATGCCAACATAGGATGTGAGCGTCGGGACCTTACCGAGAGAGCGGAGAAAAAGACTGAACCGATGGGGAGTGAACGAATTGTCTGATCAAAGTATCCGATAAGCGACATTGCTAGAAAAGTACCATGCGATGAACGATCTTGAATGGAGGTGGAGATGGGGAGTGAAATGCCAACTGAAAACGAAAACTAACTACGGCACGAACTGCAAAAGTGTCAACAGGTGAGCGCCAAGTTGCAAAGGGTGTACCCGGATGTGCGCCAAGTTAGGAAAACCTAGCTTTGGTAGAAAGTTAGGGCCTGCATGTTTTTGTTCTTTATTTCTGTTTCTGAACACTTTTTTTGTTTTTTTGTTCCAGGAACAAAAAAAAAAAAAACAGAAATGTGTTTGGTTGCGTTTCTGTTCTTTTTTTGTTTTTTTGTTCCTGAAACACAAAAAGAACAGAAATGAGAAACAAAAAAAAAGTTGTTTCTTGTTCCAGAAACGATTTTGAAGAAACGTTTTTTCCTCTCTCTCTTCTCTTTTCTTCTTCTTTTCTTCTTCTTTTTTTCTTCTTTTTTTTCTTTGGCCGGCGGTCGAGGGCCGGCAACGCCGTCGAGGGTCGGTGACCTCGCCGGAGCGTCGCCGGCCCCCGGCGAGGCTCGGCCTCGCCGACCCGGGCGAGCTCGCGCAGCGAGGCCGAGCCTCGCCCAACCACGTCGAGGCTCGGACTCGCCGGGGGCCGGCGAGCCTCGCCGTGGCTGGGCGAGGCTGCGGAGACCGGCCGAAAAAAAAAAAAAATAAAAAAGAAAGGAAAAAATGAAAAATAAAATAAAATATTAAAAAATTAAAAGAAACAAAAAAAGAATAAAATTTATCAAACGTGTTTCTGTTCAATTTTTATTCCCGGAACAAGTTTACCAAACGCATTTTTTTATTCAAAAATTTTTCCCGGGAACAGAAACACTTTTTTCTATTTCTGTTCCCGGAACGAGAAAAAGAACGGAAATGTTTCCATGCAGCCCCTTAGAAAACATGAGAAATAGGCGAAGGTGTAAACTCCGTGTATTCTACGCGGAAAAGTTACAGGAAGATCAACATGTAAGAATATGTGTTGACACCTAAATTTTGGCGACCCGTTTATTCATTTATCGCATTAAAAAATTAGGGATTAATTTTAACCCCTAAAAAAATATTAGTTAATTAATTAATTGCATAACATATAGATTTAGGTGCATTTGCATTTTTTGCATTTATTAGACCAGTGGCGGATGGGTTTGAATTAGTGGTTCTGAGCTTTAAATTGACAGGCCGGACTAAGCCCACAAAGCGAGCAAATTGGCCTAGGCCCATTTTTTTATAATAAAAAATCTCGTGAAAAATATGAATTTGAAATTTTTCTAGGATATAATGAATTTTTTGAATAGGGCAGATGTAAAAAACAAATATTGCGTTTTGAAAAATAATCTTTGTGGATATGAAATTTGAAAAAATTAAAATCGTAATCCTCGCCCTATAAATAAGTTGTTTGCGTAGGGTTTCAGGGAAGGCCACGCAATTGAGACATTCGGCCACATTGAGGGGGAAAAATTCAGAGAGAAAAACACGAGAGAGGGGCTTTTCCTAGGGTTTGTTTTTGGTCGACGAAAGAAAAAAAAAACAAAAGTGAAAGGTGAAAAGTACAAAGGGAAAAAGTAGCAACAGTGAGACAGCAAGGGGAAGTGACGAGAGGGAGCAAAGAAGAAAAAAGAAGAAAAGAAAAGGAAAAGGAGCTTCTGTTCATTTCCTCGTGTAGCTCCGAACGCTGGTGTCTCCCTCGCCAATCCGCTCCACCAGCCCGACGAAGCCCACCGCGCCTCAGCCGATCTCCGTCCCCGAGTTCAACACCGGAGCCCCGACGACGCCCCCGCTCCGACGACCCGTGTTGCGCCGACGCCACCGAACTGCACCGCTTCGATATCCGGTCGCGCCTACCGCCGCCTGCACAGCCCTCACGTCGCCACCACACCCACGCTAACCCCCGCCATGCTCGCACCCGAGCATCGACGCTGCCTCCGTTCGATCTCGCCACGCCGACGCTGCCCGGAGCCGAAGCCCACTACGACTCCGCCGCTCCACCTCTCCATGCGCCCCCATGACCCGATTCCTCCGTTTAGCCTAGCGACCCGGCGCCTCTCGCCGAACCCACGAGCCCTCTCGCTCCACCAACATTCCGCCGGTCTCGCCCGTGACGCTCATCGAGCCACCCCGAGTCCGTGACCGCCCAGCACCGATCTGCTGCTGGATCGGGCTTTGCTTCTCTTCGAGCTGCTGTTCCTGCTCCAGCCGTATGATTCTGGCGACCCACGGCGCCACCTATGAACCGTTGCTGCCGCCAATCCCCCTCGTCGGACCTTCGCTGGAGATCCGATCGCGACGCCCGCCGTACCTCTAACTCGTCGCTCCCGCTCGCACCCGAGCACGAGATTTGCTTGGGAAGCCAAAAAAAAGAAAAAAAGGAAAATCAATTAGGTAGTTTTTCTTTTTTATTTACTTTATTCTATTTTTTATGTTATTTTCATTTATTTACTTTGTTTTTTTAGTATAATTATTCCTTAATGTAAGATTGAGATTGCCCGACAAGAAATTGCTCTAAAATTTGGGATTGACAATCCAATTTTCACGCTAGAAATCCGACTCGCAATCCCGCCGCTTGAAAAATCGCCAATTCGATCTCCCCGCCCGAGTTTCGATTCGCGATTTATTTAAAAATTGGTCAACCCGATCTCATGCGCGAGATATGGTTCGCCAATTTGTGGATATCAATCCCATCTTATCTAATTTGCCGTCATGTTGGTTGAATTAATTTTATTTTTGTGAAAGGAAAAATCCAAAATATATTTGAGTTAGGACTAGGTTTATTTTAGAATATTTATTGTTATCTTGCATATTTAGAATAGAGATTTTATTTCGAATTTTTAAAATTAAAAAAATCCAAAAAGTGCATTCATTTAGGATGTTAGTTTCTGTTTAATTTAAGTTGCATGTTTAGATATGTGGCAATTTTAAATTTCGAAATTAATAATAAAAAAGAATAAAAAATCATCATGCATATGTCATGTAGAATTAAGGCGTTTAGATTAATCTTTTTAAATAGACTGCATCTTAGGTTAGAGATTGCTAAGTTAAGATAATATCTTGGTTAAATTAGGGTTTAGCCTGACTTAATCCTTAATATAAGTGGGATATAATCTTAATCTAGCTAGATAATTTTCACATTTTTCTAATCTCGGATTTCATAAAAAAAAATACAAAAATGCCTTAGAATAAATTAGTTTCATTTTCTAGGATAGATTCATGTGCATGTCATATAGAATTAGATTCATAAAATTTATGTCATTTAGTGATTGTTGCTAGGTCCATTCAATTAGCAATTGCATATCATTAGAATTAGATCATTTATTTATATTGTATTGCATATTGCATGATTTTCATTAAATAAGTGAAAAAGAAAAAACAAACAATTGTTCTAATTAGAAATCATATCTAGGGTTGTTGATGTGAATTTTGATTTGACATTGCAAATGCTTTCGTTGCTTCGAGGTAAGTTCTGTAATTTATTCATCGATGTCTTAAGTGTTAAATGGGTGGTTTGTGCACCCGTATGATCACCTCACATGTTAGGGAAATAAATTAAAATCAATTCAAGCTGCTTGCCCAACATTTTTGAAAATAAACAGAAAGGTACCGAAAGGGCGTTAGAGAAATTTAGCGTAACCAAGTCCTCGAACACATAAATCTTTGGTTCGTAGGAGTAAAATAAATCCCCTGTTACTTTACTTGGGTTTCTAATCGATCCACCAAAAATAGATTAGTGGTGACTCTTAACTGAAATAGGTGAAAAAAATTAGAGTAAAATCAAAGTAGATTAAAGAAAGGATTCGATACAATACAATAAGTAAAGGCAGATTAAAGAAAGGAGGAAAAAATAAATAAATAAAATTAGCTTCAACCTTGAAGAAATTTGGCATTGGTAAATTCCATTTAGAATAACTTAAGGAGAATAAAAATGTGCCTAGGGCAAATCAAACAAAACCATTTTAATGAAAAACTACATGTTACTCCAGTTTGATGTGCCAACCTTTTTTTTTTTTTTTTTTTCTCTTCCCCTTTTCGTCGAAAGCGCGGGAGACGACCGGATAACATCACTTGAAAGCAGCGACAAGTCAGGCCGTGACAAAGTCTTATTCATATCAAGTCATATGTAGTTTTATATTCTTTCCCAATTCTTTCCCTAGAGAATATTAGGAAATTCTATTTCTCAGGGCGTTCAAAGTTATCGTCGCGTGCGCATGGGCTCTGGTCAAATCTCAAAGAGCAAAAATCCGCGTTGAATAGTAGTACATTCAATACATATGACTAGAATGATATAACATATAGTAATATACTATAATCAACTAGTGTCTCTTTGGACATTATAAATACCAACGAAGAGCATCTCCGTCTTATCAAAGAAGTGCCTAAGACCGTGGCATATTCTAATACCAACTTCTTCTTCTTCTTCTTCTTCTTCTTCTTCTTCTTACATCCTCGTTGTTTTGGTCGATAGTCGCCGCACAAACTACATCCATTTGATCGATTTCCTACACGTGGTGTGTCGTGTGTGCGGTTTTGATTCATATAAGAGTTGAAGATGAGTTGGTTAGTCACATGGCAAGTGATGGTAAGTTTGAGCCGAGGGCGAAGAAGTGCATATTTCTGAGTTATGCACATGGGGTGAAAGGCTACTTACTGTGGTAAACCGATTCCAGATCACCCGGTTTTCTAATTAGTAGATACGTGATCTTCGATGAGACTGCAATACTTCAATAGAGAAGTTCTGAGACACAACCAACAGAGCAGACAGATCATGGTATCATTAGTGAGGTGGAGCTTCAGGTGGAGACTCCGAAGACCTCTAAGATAACAAAAGTTGAGACTGCAGATGAGGCCGCATTTCCTGAAATTGGCGATAGTAAACAACTAGTAAAGCTGCAACACACTTTAGCCGCAGATAGATAGAAAATGCAAATTAAATCATTAGTATGTTATGCATTAATTGTAGGTGATAAGGTGGAGACGGATGAGCCTTCGTCTTACTCTGAGGCGATGGCTAGTTCGGAGTTGACGTAGTGGCTAGAGGCTATGAGTGAAGAGATGAAATCATTCCATTGAAATCAGACATGGGAGCTAGTCAAAGTACCCAAGAGCCAAAAGATTATCGGAAGTAAATGGGTCTTTAAATGGAAAGAGGGCATTCCCGGTGTCAAGGTAGCGAGATATAAGGCGAGACTTGTGGTGAAGGGATATACACAGCGTGAGAGCATTAACTACAATGAGGTGTTTTCTCATGTGGTAAGAGATACTTCTATTCGTGTTTTACTTGCTTTAATTGCATCACAAGATCTCGAGTTAGAGCAACTAGATGTGAAAACTACGATTCTTCACGGTGAGTTGGAGGAGCAGATTTACATGAGGCAACTAAAGGGATTTACTATTTCGAGTAAGAAGATCATGTTTGTTTGTTGAAGAAATCTGTGTATAAGTAGAAACAGTCTCCTAGGCAGTGGTATAAACATTTTGATGCTTTCATGGCTAGTCAAGACTATTCAAAAAGTCAGATGGATAGCTATGTCTACTTTAGGAGATTGGAGAATGGTTCTTTGATTTATCTAATATTATATGTTGATGATATGCTGATAGCAACTAAGAATACATCTGATATTGATGTATTGAAGATGTGGTTAAATGCTAAATTTGAGATAAAAGATTTAGGTACTGCAAAGAAAATATTAGGTATGGAGATTTTGCATGACAGGACTATAGGAGTTTTACGGTTATCTCTGAAAAAATATATTGAAAAGATCGTGGTACGTTTTAATATGCAGTCAATAAAATCTGTAAGTACACCTTTAGCGAAGCACTTCAAACTTTCAGATAAATTATCACCACAGACTGAGGTGGATGAGGAGCACATATCCTGTGTTCCTTATTCTAGTGTCGTTAGTAATATTATGTATGTTATGGTGTGCACTAGGTTTGATATTTCACAAGCTGTGAGCGTGGTTAGTTGCTACATGAAGCTAACTGGTAAAGCTCATTGCGAAGCTGTGAAGTGGATACTCAGATATTTGAAGGAGATGGTAGACATGTGTATATTGTACCAGAGGGACAGCAATGGCAATGAGACCACTGGTTTTGTGGATTCGGATCACACCGGTGACTTGAATGATCTCAGATCTTTAGTAGGGTACATGTTTACGCTAGCGAGTGGTGCAGTTAGTTGGAAATTGTCATTATATGATCACATTGCATTGTCTTCGACTGAAGCAGAGTACATGACTCTAACCTTTGTAGCAAAGGATGAGATATAGTTACAAAGTTTGCTCTCGGACTTTGGGTTAGAACAGAAAAGTATAGATATATACCGTGATAACCAATGTACGATATATTTGGCGTATAATCCGGTTTATCACGAGCGAACGAAGCATATCAACATCAGGTACCACTTCACCCGATATGTCTTAGCTAAGATTGCTACAACAGATAACCCGATAGACATGATGACTAAGTTTGTTCTTTTGGCGAAACTCGAGATCTGCTTAAGCTCTATTGGCATCTATGGAGAGTGAGCGCATGTCGGGGCGTTGGGAGAGTAGCATGGATGATGAGCACTATAAGTTGGCTTCAAACATCGAGGCAAGGTGGAGAATTGTTAAATTAATGTCTCAAGTTTGAATTTGGATAACAATTTGTTAAATTGAGTTTTGTTGAGGAAGATTTTTCCAAGTGGATTACAAATTGAATGAAGAAATCTTTCTTCTTATTGGACTTTCTTTCGGACATGCAAAATAAGCAACAAAACAAGGGGAATATATTTTGTCACTAGAAGACAAATAGAATGGGCATACTATATATTTTATTATCTATTTATCGTTAAAGGAGATAAAAGAAAAATGTAGAAAAAGGAAGGTTTTCCTCACCTTTACGTGCACCGTCTCACCTCTATTGAAGAAAGAAGCAAACTGTCGAGACCAAAGTCAAAGTTTGACATATATAAGAATAGAATACCAGTTCTATGAGTTCTTTTCTGCGTGCGTGGAGCTGCGAATAACCTAGAGAGCACCGCACGACGAAAGAGAAAAAAAAAAGGGCAAGAGCCGCGGGTCCAGGAGAAGAGTCACGCCACACGTAGCTTTGAACAGAAACGCAAATCTATACGTATGCGGACCATTGACGAACGTTGAAGTACTTGATTTTAGCATACATAGAGCGTCTTGTTTAAAGCTTGAATGCGCAGTAATTTTGTGCAGTGAGATTTTGTCCAAGTAAGTTGTTTATTTATAAACACTTTGGATTTATGGTTAAATTTAGGTGTGGGAAACACTAGAGCGTGTGAGCGATTGTAAACTCTGAATCTCCGATTATAGTGGATTATTTGCTGCTGGCTCTCCCTGTGAAAGTAGGTACTGATACTCGGATCGAACCATGTAAATTTATAGTGTCATTATTTCTCGTTTATTTCTCTAGTGATTTTGCGTTGACGTAAATTGCAAGATTATGTAGTTTCCGTATAATATATTCTAACAATGATGGGATACCCATAATCCAACAGAGTACATCACTTGCTCGAATATATGTAAACACTCGACGCGGTAAGAGAAAAACAAGTTAGGTAATCAACAGTGGGCGGGTTAAGCTCCCTATAATGAATCGACTATTCAAGTCGAACATTAAAAGAACTTGTCGCCAATCTGCTGTCCCTTGTCTTATAATTTTCCATGACGTGAACAATTTGTAGAGTGAGGTATTGTCAAACAATTGATTACGCGCAAAAAGAGGTGCCAAGGGTGACAAATGCTAAAGACTTGGAAAATTGGAATGTGAAAAAAATAAAAAATGAAGTACATGCGGCGACAGTGAAGACATCGACTAAGTTCTTTTTGTTGTATTGAAGAAACGAAAAGTATGATGATCTAGATCGGTCGATTTTTCAAATTTAAAACTTTCGGTAAACCGTAACGAATATGATTTATACAGAAAGAAAAAGTAGGACATAAACCACGTACCATATAAAAGCGTATGAGTTTCAAATTCTCGTAAATTAAGGAGGAAGCGCATATACCCTATATCCAAACAATTTTCGTTCATTGACTGGTCGAACGCCTGGCTCTAGGAGAATTAGTAGTCAACGCGAAGCGCATCACGCGTAACTATAAAGCGTTATCATTACATTATAGAGCAATATATAATCAAAGCTGACGTAATATATCTCTATGAAATCAATCATGGGCCAAGTCGTAGCGATTGGTAGATCTTTCCACGTAAAGTCGCCTCACATTCCCATCATCTATCTTATAAACTTGGGTTAATATCATGAAAATAACAAGCTAGTACAAAGTAATTTTTGAAAATTAAAAAAAAAAAAATGTAAGCCAAGTCTATTTTAGCATCTACGATATTTTATCAAATTGGTTTATGTAAACTAATATCAAAAGAGCCACAGGCGCTTACACATTCAAAAGTTATGATAGTGTTGGTCTACATAAACTGAATCTATGTAACAACCTCTCGAAAGAGTTGAAAAAGAGTAATGAATAGCTTCTTTAGCCCTTTCGACTGGCGCGCATCGAAAAAGTCATCTCAATGAATTAACTTCTTGAGAGAGAGGAAAAAAAAAACATCAAATAGCTTCCCTAGCCCTTTCAATTCCCACACTTTGAAAAAGAGAATGACAAAAATAAACGAGGAACAATAAAAAGACACAAATTTTACATGATTCGATTCAAACATTGGTACCTATTTTAAGGAGAGAACCAACATCAAATAATCTATTATAATTAGTTAGATTTATAATCACTCGCACGTTGAAGTGTTTTACACGTCTAAATTACATCCCAACATTTTCACTCATAAATAAAAATATTGGGATAAGGATAGGAAAAATGTCATAACTTTTGTATAGAGCTCATTTAAGTATCATAATTTTTTTTTTCGCTTACTTGAGTACCACATCGGAGTAAAATCAATCATTTGAGAGGCATTTCTAACAAATTGTCCTCCGTGAAGTTTTTTTATTTTATTTTATATAATTCCATTTTGATGTGGATTTAAAAAAAAAAAAAATTATTGATTGTCTGTGTTAGCGGATGATACCATGTGGGATGATTATTTGGCGAGGCAATTCACCGATGGCATTTAAGTGATCTATTTCCAAATTTGTAGTACTCAAATGAGCAAAAAAAAAGTCACGATACTCAAGTGAACATCATACAAAAGTTATGACATTTCTAATGCCCTTACTTTTGCACGGCTGCATGATTTGCCCATGTAAAAGGTGGGATATAAGCATGCACAAGAGAGAAGGTCATCTACAAACACATACAATGTGCACTCAAAAGATGAGAAAATTATCAAAATAATTTTAAAGCTATTGCTCATTTGCCAATCCAGTCCTGGGCATTTTAATAGTGTCAATTGAATTTTAAACATTTTCATATTTTGTTAATTAAATCCATCCAGTTAATTTTAGCCAAAAATCATAAACATGGATGTCGGGTATCTTACGTGATATGTCCGATGTTAACGTGGATAATTTTTAAATTTTTTAAAATTTTTTTTACTTCTCTTTTCCTTTTTTTTTTTTTCTTCTGTTTCTAGTATGGCTAGCTAGGGTCAGTGGACCTTAGCTCAGCCACATCAAAAAGAGAAGAGAAAAATAATAAAAATATATAAACAAATAAATATATTAGTACCGATTGTGTCACGTAGAATAGTCGGTGTCCACGTTAGTGATGTCTAAGCCAAAATTAACTAGATAGACTCAATTGACAAAACTTGAAAATGTTTATAACTCAATTGACATTATTAAAATATTTATGATTAAATTGGCAAAACTACAATAATTTTCTGCTCAAAAGAATGTTGATTAGTGAACTAGCTTTCATTACTTATTAATTAAATGAGTAGTTTTAATATCTCTCTCTCTCTTCCAATGGCGTACATTGCTCGCTCAATTATATGTGAATAGTCAACGCAGTGAGAGAAAAACAAGTTAGGTAATTACCAGTGGGCGGGTTAAGCTCTCTAGAATGAGTCGACTATTCAAGTCAAACATAAAAAGAACTTGTCGTCAATCTGCTGTCCCTTGTCTTATAATTTTCCATGCCGTGAACAATTTGTAGAGTGAGGTATTTTCAAACAATTGATTACGCGCAAATAGAAGTGCCAATAGACCTAAGCAGGTCTTTAAACTGCTTAAGGAAGAAATAGGCGGAGGGACCTGCCCTGGGGTGGGAGTCCCTGCGTGTCTGTCTTCCGTAAAGGCAAGGTTAAGGCCTTGAAAAAGATACTTAACCCCATTGCTGGACCGGCCACAATTCCCTATACGGGAAATCGGCCAGCACGCCTGATCCCCGTGAAGCCTTCCCCAGGTAACTAATCTGTGGGCGTGGTTCAGGGAAATGATGGTGCCAGGATAAAACCTGGGTGTGTAGACTGAGGTATTTTCAAACAATTGATTACGCGCAAACAGAAGTGCCAAGAGTGACAAGTGCAAAAGACTTGGAAAATTGGAATGTGAAATAAAGAAAAAATAAATAAAGTACTTGCGGCGACAGTGAAGACATCGACAAAGCTACTTTTGTTGTATTGCAGAAACGAAAAGTATGATCATCTAGATCGGACGATTTTTCAAATTTAAAATTAAAACTTGAAGTAAATTTACTCTCCGTTAATTTTCATTTAATCAAATTAATACTATAAAAAATTACAAACGGGTATATTTATAACAAATGGACGGCAAAACCTTAAATAGGTGTATATCCCCAATTCTCATGCGTCATCCAAATCAGTAATTTGATTGATAAAATTTAACATAAACTTATAGATAGTAAATTTATCATGAATGTACAAATTTGAAGTTTTTCCTGGTAAAAAAATTAATTTATGATAAATTTATAATAAATGTATCAATTTAACATTCTTTATAATATTAACTGAAAAAAAAAGGCATAAACTGTGTACCATATAAAAATCGTACGAGTTTTAAACTCGTGAAAATAAAAAAGAAAGCCATACCCTGATGTCCGAACAATTTTCGTTCGTTGACTAGTCAAACGCCTAGCTCTTGGAGAATTAGTGGTCAACTCGAAGCGCGTACAATTACCTGGGCCCAGGGTGAAACCACTTGATCTTACCGCTCAGATCGACTGCCCTAATAAGCATTCGGATCTCCCAAGCGCCGCTCCGCATTTTATTCCTCTGCCCTTTCTCCGCTGCTGCTGACATGGCAACATGCTATTGGCCGATACACGAAAGCCCCCGAGCACCACCGTAGCGGGCCCATGACCACCGCCAGTCCCGCCGCCCCCACCCGCGCCACCGAAAAATCATCCCCCTCAATCATTTGTGTTATTTTGCCTCTCGCAATTATAACATTTAATATCATGCTTCTTATTCCTTTAATTTCATACCAATAGGAATGTTTTAAATTTTTTTTAAAATGTCACATCATATACGCAGTCCATAAGATTAGAGATTTTCATTGTTCCAAACGCGGATATGAATCATGATCATAAGGAAGGTAGGGTAGTTTGGTCGATCTTGAGAACATCAAGCCCGATGATCACCTCCATATAGGAGGATCGCATGCTCTTTGTCTTTTGTTGCATCTAAAAAATTTTCAATAATATTCTAATCTTTTGCAAAAAAAAAAAAAAAAAAAAAAAAAATCAAATCAAATTGTAATTATCTGCCTCTTCTTAGTCTAAAGCCGACGCGCTCTGCCCCTTTCAAATAATATTCTGCACATATTCTTTCGTACATAGTCTTCCCCGTTTGGTCCAATCGGATCGTTCAAGTAAACTTCTCCGTGGAATAAAACCAAAAAAAAACAAAAAAATAAATGGTCATTGGAGGACGGGAGTCGCGCGTGATCAGACGACGAGGAAGGGTCACCACTTGGAAGCATTCGTTTCTAGTAGACAGAGACAGCGGACTTCATTTCGAAAGAGTCGTCAAGCAGAGTAATCTTGATTCAAATGTTCTTCAGTTCCAACCTCATAAGTATCGGACCTCTAGTTTAGATACATCACCAATCTTATTTTGAATGGTAGGGATCTTTTCACTGTCAAACCCTCATGCCCCAAAGCCCGGTCGACAACAACCTTTCTTAATTTAATTCACTTTATGATCAAACCTGGAGATTATCTTGTTGACGCTGAATCTTGATTAAATATCCAACTACCAAAACAATTCTTAATCCCAGATTATAATACAAAGAATGCAGCATCAAATCGAAATCCAACTCGGACTTTGCTTTACGCCTTATCTAATATGGACTGCTCTATATCTTACAATTGGGTTGGGTTTCATACACAAACTCAAATTCGAGACATAATTTAACGGATATTACATCAATAAATAACTTATCGAGAGAGCTGAAAACAACAAGAAATAGCTTCCCCACACATCGAAAAAGCTATTGCATAGATCATATGGATTGATATCATCTCAACAATTAATTAAGTGAGCCCATTTTTGAAGATATATAATCAACGGTCGGGACAAATTTGGTCCACATGGTTCTTTTTTTCCCAAACACTTCTATTCACATGCTTTGCGAGGCAATTTCGTCGCCATGCTAGCAGACTTCACTTTCACTATAAGACGAAAAAGATTTGGGAACAGAAAAAGGAAGAAGATTAGTCGAAGCACATGAAATTTACTGGAGGGGTAGGCAAACTAGGTTGACGCCTGGGCGGCTGAGACGCGGAGTCTTTAATAAATCATTGTTGTATGATAATTTAAATTTTGCAGGGAACAACAACCGTGAACTCTAGGAATCTTCAACTATAGGCATGGAATCTATAACGAGAGCTGTTTGGAAGCTTGCTGAAACGGAGCTTGAATCGGAATTAGTTTTCGGATTGATGGTGTCGGTTTTACAATCCCAATTGCGTCTAAGTAGGGCCTTACACGGGAACTAGAGGAGATGGACGGATCCATGCCAACATAGGATGTGAGCGTCGGGACCTTAACGAGAGAGTGGAGGATATTAGCTGGGTTCACTTCTATGTGGAGGAAGCCCAATAACTTGCAAGCCTAAAAAGGGGCTTGAGCCCATATGATAAATTATATAGAAAATAGGATTTATCACTATCTTTATAAAGTGTAGCCATAAAAGGAAATCGTAAAGAAAAAGAGAAAGCAAAATCTGGGATTTTGGGCAATATCTGATTTACATCAAGCTGGAGGTGGAGAGGAGAGTGAAATGCCAACTGAAAACGAAAACTAACTAGGACACGAACTACAAAAGTGTCAACGGGCGAGCGCCAAGTTGCAAAGGGTGTGCCCGGATGTGCGCCAAGTTAGGAAAACCTAGCTTTGGTAGCAAGTTAGAAAACATGAGAAATAGGCGAAGGTGTAAACTCCGTGTATTCTATACGGAAAAGTTACAGGAAGATCAACATGTAAGAATATGTAAATGAAAACACTAAATGAAGTTAGATCATGATTGGACTGAATACATGATGATGAGAATATAATCTCATGCGATTCATGGGAAAATTGTCCCAAAAATCTTAAATTTGTTCGATTCATGAGAAAATAATCTTGTGCACTATAGTATCATTTTAGAGAATCCATGTCATGCTTTCAAAATCTTTATTTTCTTCATCATATACACAAGTTATCTTGCATTTTTATTTTTGTGGTCTCATTTAATATAAAATAGTAATAAAAGACTTATACACATGAATATGAAACCCGTCCCAAAAATATCTGAAAAAAATGAATGTTTCTGGGGAAACTCAGGTGGAAGAGATGTTTTTTTTTTACTTTAAGAAGAGGAAAATCTTATCTACCGGATTAGTGTACATTTCAATTGAAATTAGGAATTCCGTGCACAAATAGAAGCAGTCCTTAACTACTTACATATTTATCAAATCATATATATATATTACCATTAGGCATTACAATATATAAAAAGAATAAAGGAGGGTTTTAAATGCAAGATCCAAGAACATATTTATTTGTGCGCCGGTATCAAAGTACTCTAAGGTTTGGGGCTTTAACAAGTCTTGTGATAATAATCAATCATTTATTTCCAAATGTGTTAATTAATTTTTATTTTATTTTTGTTCATTCTAGTTATTGACATGTAAAATGGGTGAAGAAAATTAGAGTAAAATCAAAGCATTTGCGACGTCTCCCTCCCACTCTCATTTTTTTTTCTTTCTAAAAGATAAAATAGGATTCGATACAATACAATAAGTAAAGGCAGATTAAAGAAAGGAGGAAAAAATAAATAAATAAATAAATTAGCTTCAACCTTGAAGAAATTTGGCATTGCTTAATTCCATTTAGAATAACGTTAGGAGAATAAAAGTGTGTCTGGGGCAAATCATACAAGACCATTTTAATGAAAGACTGCACGTGACTCCAGTTTGATGTTTCACCTTTTTTTTTTCTTTTAATTTATTTTTTCTTCTTCCCTTTTTCGTGGAAAGCGCGGGAGCCGGCCGAATAACATCACTTGAAAGCAGCGACAAGTCAGGCCGCGACAAAGTCTTATTTTTATCAAGTCATATGTAGTTTTATATTCTTTCCCAATTCTTTCCCTAGAGAACATAAGGAAATTCGATTTCTCCAGGCGTTCGAAGTTATCATGTAATTTCTCCCGTTTTGGCATATTGTCTTGGATTAATCGTCGCATGGGAATGGGCTCTGGTCAAATCTCAAAGAGCAGAAATCCGCGTTGAATAGTAGTACATTCAATACATATGACTACAATGATATAACATGTAGTGTCTCTTTGGACATTACAAATACCAACCAAGAGCCTAAGACTCTGGCATATTCTAGTACCGACTTCTTCTTCTTCTTCTTCTTCTTACATCCTTGTTGTTTTGGTCGATAGTCGCTGCACAAACTACATCTGTTCGATCGATTTCCTACACGTGGTGTGTTGTGCGCGCGGTTTTGATTCCTGTAAGAGTTGAAGATGAGTCGGTCAATCGCATGGTTGCTATGTGTTTTTGCGGTGATGGTGTCGGCGGAGGCGGGAGTCCGGCGCTACAGGTGGGATGTGAAGTACGAGTTCAAGTCGCCGGATTGCTACAGGAAGCTGGCCATCACCATCAACGGAAAGACCCCAGGCCCAACCATTCTAGCACGACAGGGAGACACCATCATCGTGGAAGTTACCAACAAGTTGGTGACAGAGAATCTTGCGATCCATTGGCACGGAATCCGGCAGGTATATAGCTATGGCGTCGAAACTATGTTGAAATTATGTTATGAAAGTGTCGATCAGGTGTTTGATAAAGATTGCTATAAGAAGTTTATAGAGACGATGATTTTGGGTGGGATTGAAAGTGCAGATTGGAAGTCCATGGAGCGATGGAACAGAGGGTGTGACTCAGTGCCCCATTTTGCCTGGAGACAACTTTACCTATCGTTTTATCGTTGATCGAGTGAGTCCTTATATACAATGCAAATATTATCTTTCACCTATGTTCCTGTGGCCTCTGCTTAATCAAAAGTTCATGTGAATTTCAAGTGGACCACACCTCATCCGATAATTCGGGGAACTGGTCTTATATATGCCTGGTGTAGCTTGGTACAGCACTTGTTCATACATAGATCTGAGAGAGATGATCAAACTTTCATCTTGCAAGGCCAGTTTAGATGACATTATAATTTTGCCCTATGTAGCCCGGAACATACTTGTACCACGCCCATTACGGGATGCAAAGAGAGGCTGGACTGTACGGGTCGATCCGGGTTTTGCTGCCGGATGGCGTGGCCGAGCCCTTCACTTACGACTACGACAGAAGCATCATCCTCAACGACTGGTACCACGCCAGCACTTATGAACAAGCTGCTGGTTTATCCTCCATTCCCTTCGTTTGGGTTGGGGAGCCTCAGGTAATACACTTCATTTGATTTCCTCAACTATGGAAAAACAACACCATTTTCACTCATTTGTAATCCTTTTTTTTTTTTTCCTTTTTTAACTCATTCTTTTTGCTTTAATTACAGTCGCTACTAATTCAAGGGAAGGGAAAGTTCGATTGCTCCAAATCGGCCACTCCAAGCTCAGATCCAACGGCTTGTAACACAACCAATCCCGAATGTTCGCCATACGTGCTGACAGTCGTCCCAGGTAAAACATACCGTCTCAGAATTTCAAGTGTGACCGCTCTATCGGCTCTCAGCTTTCGAATTGAGGTAAGCTTTCATCACCTACGAATTATTCCTTCAGTTTCACCTTTTGTTTTTATCGCCTCCTCTAATAATCTCAAAGTCTCAAAGATTAAAAATCTTCATTGTGGATTACAAGAGAAAGTGTTAAATTATGTTGTGATGTTGTATACTAGAATCTCTATTGATAAATTATTCAAATATTAAATCACATCTTTTTCTAATAGCTCACACTTTTAGAGTTGTTGGTGATGGTCCCACAAAATATTACATTATATTAAAGCCAAAATATCTTAAGTTTAATTCTTTCTAGACCCCTACTTACCTCCTCAATGAAATGCTTACAAGCTTAGTATCAGGTAAAAAGATCAGATTAACTGAGAAGTAGAATGATAGAATATTTAACTATTAAATCACTCTTTCTTCTAATAACTTAAACTTTTTAGGGCCGTTGATGGTGGTTCGACAAAATTTCACAATTATAATGACCTTACACAATTTGGTTTCATTCAACTTAATAAGTTCAACTTTTTAATTGGAATATTTGAAGTTTTCGATAGACTAAAGTTCACGGAACGGTGACAAAAAGTTAAATTGACAATTTGGCATATGATATATATATTAGTCGATAGCGCCGAATTGGTTGGAGTCAACGAGAGGAAGGGAGGCCAAGATAAGAGAAGTCGTAAACGGCAATCTCGATGTAGGTCAATTATTAAATGAGTTTCCACTTGCCGAGCAAATAAGAATTTCCCCTTACCAAAAAAAGTCAAACAACGCTGTATGCACTTTACGTTCATACACATTTTTCTTTTCGGGAGATATTAGTTGATTTTCTTTTATATAAAACTAAAATTTAAAATGCTTCTTGGATACAACGTTGCAAGACTAGTACGTTAATATTCACTACTTGGATTATGTTACGAATTTCACTTTATTTTGCAGGGTCACAACATGACTGTAGTTGAAGCGGATGGGCACTATGTGGAGCCGATCGTGACCCAAAATCTGTTCATCTACTCGGGGGAGACATACTCTGTCTTGATCAAAATTGACCAAGAACCCTCGAGAAATTACTGGATCACGACCAGCATTGTGGGCCGGAATGCCACGGCCACGACCCCTCCTGGTCTAGCCATCCTCAATTACTACCCGAACCACCCTAAGAGGGTGCCTCCCACAGGTCCACCCGCCGGCCCGATCTGGAATGACATTGCGCCACGACTGGCGCAGAGCGTGGCGATCAAAGCCCGCCAAGGGTACGTCCACACTCCACCCCCAAAATCGGACCGAGTGATTGTGCTCCTCAACACACAGAACAAGATTGACGGTTATAACCGTTGGTCTGTGAACAACGTGTCGTTCACACTCCCGCATACACCATATTTGGTCGCCCTCAAGGAGAATCTCCACCATGTGTTCGATCAGCACCCACCGCCCGATCGGCTACACGACTTCACGACTTATGACATCTACCGCGTTGTGAACAACACCAATGCCACCTCTAGCAGCGCAATCTATAGACTAAAGTTCAACTCCACAGTGGACATCATACTGCAAAATGCAAACACCATGACCGTAAACAACAGCGAGACGCACCCGTGGCACCTCCACGGCCACGATTTCTGGGTCCTTGGGTACGGGACAGGGAAATTTGATGCCGAAAATGACCCGAAAAAGTACAATTTGGCGAACCCGATCATGAAGAACACGGTCGCAGTCCACCCTTACGGGTGGACCGCCCTGAGATTTGTGGCGGATAACCCGGGCGTTTGGGCGTTCCATTGCCATATAGAGTCTCATTTCTATATGGGCATGGGCGTGGTGTTTGAAGAAGGTGTCGAGAAGGTCGGCAAGTTACCTTCAGAGATCATGGGATGTGGTGAAACAAAAGCCTTCAAGAGACCCTAAGTTAATCATTCATCCCTTATTTATGTACTGACAGGATTCATTTGTTAAATGAAATTTTTTTATATCTCTAAATTTGATGAGACATGTACAAGTACAACTTGTGATGTGGATACTAGCAATCTTAGACTTTGCTTGGCACGAAAGATTAGTGATGCGGGACAAGATTCTCAAGGCCCAAACCTTTTTGTTTGAAAATTAATCTTTGGATTTATGTAAGTTTTTTTAGAGGATATTCAGTAGGTTTGTTTATTGCTGTACGGTTGCTTCAATTGTACCTCTTTCAAATTGTTTGTCTCTTAGATACATAAGACTTGGACAGTAATTGCATTCAGATTTGTGATCCGTATTAATTTGACTTTGGATTTTGCTTATTGTCGTTTTCTGACTTGATTCTAATTCCCATTTCTTTCGTTTTTTTTTCTTTGACCGAATTCTAAGAATGGTGCTCTTTCCACCCCTTACATAACTAAATCCATCCAATTTTCACCAAAAAAAGGCAAAATTACCCTCTATCATTGAATTGCAATTTAAATTGGTGGTCCCCAATTTATTTACTGTGTTTTTTTTTTATAAAGTATTTCTATATCCATGAAAATCTACTTACCATGATTAAGAATTTCATATATTTAGTTTTTTGTTTATTGAAGATTTTCCATATATATTAAAGGAACTATGTTTTTTTATTGTTACATATTACTTCCATAAATATTTGTTTTGTGGAAAGGACAAATTTTCAAGAAATCTAGTTCTTTTTTGCATAGTAGATCAAATTTATGGTTAAGTAGGTAAAATATTATTAAACCAAAACATTACATAAAGCAAGAAATTTGTTTTGAAATTGCTAGTGATATATCATTATTTTGGATTGACAAAAATCAAAATCATCTATAACTGTTAAACAAAAAAATATCAAGATACCTCATTGAACACAATATTTTTAGTGTATACCTAAATAATCCTCTGAGTCTTACATACTCAGCATAAAAGTTTCTCACCAATATAGTAAAGAAAAAACTTAAATTCTTTGATATGGTAAATAAAAAGAATTGATAAATATTTTAGATTGATGAAATTAATAAGAAGTTCACCAAAAAAGTGAGCATTTGAGATTTTAGGAATGAAAAATAGATAAGTTATTACTAGATGTGGATCCTTTTGTGACTAATTAGGCAATGTTATATTGGTGCGACGCATCTTCTCTAGCCACGTACCTCTCTTCTAGTCAACCATACTGGTTGTTGCATTGGAATTCCTGGACGGCAGGCCTACCCCGCATTCTAAGAATTAGATGAGATCGGGATTGTCTTTTATCTGGACACAAACACGTTGCAAATGCATTCATTATCATAAGTCAAGCTCAACTCTTGTGTCCATAATTTGTTTAAAGATGCTCGTGTGTATATCCCAGGATGCTTGTGAGAAGTACTACATTAGGACCACCATACATATATATGTTGAGCCTAACCTAGAAAGAGAGAAGATAATTAGTCCCTCATTATAAATTTTCTCAATCCTGGCACTCAATATTGCAAAATTGTCACTATTTACCCAATAGAGTAGACTCCAACTCATTTCTCAGTTGAACTCTAAGATTGTGCCCTCAAGGTTTGCTAATACCCATTAGCCCCATCCATGGATAACCCAACCTCTGAATCACCTTCCCCCCCAAACTCAACATGGAATTCCTATTTTCGCAGGATTTGGAATGCAATGAACTGACATTATGAATGGAGAGAGGGACGATGGAGGACGAAACCATATCATAGTTACACAGTGAGTTTGGAAGATTCAATGACAAAAAGAAAAGGGTAAATGGATGACGCGATAAAAGAAGGAAGTACAAATTTGCATGCAAAAGTTAATCTTTTACCTAAAAAATGGATAACCTTTCTGTATTGGAAAAGTTTCTTCTACCTTACTATAGGGACACTGTCACGATGGATCTCCGAAGAGGTCACTTCAAAAGAACTACTTGATTTGCTCACCAAAGACTCATTCAACTTTGCCAATACATGATTTATCTCCAGCTTGTGAATTACCCTTGGTTGGGCACAAGATATAGCAATCTCCACCACTTTGTCATGACCCGATCTCGCCATCCGATCCCACTCACAAGGAAAGGAATGGGGGAAAGATCGGATTTAGGGGTACTTGACCACAAAAGTTCCCTCATAGTTCTCAACTAAATGGTTGTCATCACTTTATCCCTAGACAAACCTCTTGTGAGTTCCCTTTACAAGTTCACGAGTTCTCCCGAACTTGTATCCCGTGTGACAGCAAAGTGTCGCAACCTATACCCACACGAGCGACACACCTTGAAAGAGGAGGTCGATTATGAATATCGGATTTAAGGGTACCTTTACCATGGTAGCTCTCCCTCTGATACTCCTTCCTAAGGATGGCGCCACTTCATCCATTAGAAATTTTCCACATGCGAGTATGTTAAATCATGGTGAAACTTATGAAGACCCATACCTTGTGTGACGAGTTCATCTATACTATCTAGTTGCTTAGGACAGCCTAAAAATAAGACAGGAGTCGCCACTAGTCTTGTTTTTTTTTTTTTGGGTTGGCTAAAAATTCAATCGAGGGTCAAGAGTACTCCCTCAATTCCTACGCAACTAGATATCCAGGTCCGAGGACTTAGTTTATGCCAATATTTCTATTAGTGCCCTTTCGGTACCTAACCAATATATTGTGTTTACCTAATGTGTTAATGCATTTCTTCTTACATTTTTGGGATCGTTAATCCTAAACTAAGTAATCATGCATGGTTGGTCATTTTCATACTATTATGTTTCTAGAAAATGATAAAAGAAAGCAATCAATGGAATTGAAATTACGAGACGGTAAGTAAACAATCAAGGAAAGTAGTAAATCTACTATGCAATCCTAGAAAAAATATATAAGAAAATCAAAAATGAAAATGATAAGAAGAAAAGAGAACCCACAACTCGTCGGGTTTTATACAATAAATGGAAACCGAGACATATGTTGGGGAATGAATAGTACATGATAATAGTCGGAATTGACATCGACCTTCACCGTCTTCATGTCATCTCCATCTTAAGGATCCTAATTTAGATCTAGTCTAGAAAATCTATAACTAGGTATATACAATGGAAAGAAACAATGATACATGCCAAAATAAAATAAAATAAAACACAACATCATACTAAAATCAATTTCTTAAAGGGAGTTCAATTCAAAAAGAAGATTTGGGCCTCAAGGTTGGCCTTTGTAGTTCATGCACAAGTCCCTCTAAGACATCTACTCAATCCATTTTTGTCACTTATAGCCATTATTGATCAATCGTATTCTCGAATGACCAATAACACTTATAAATCCCTAATAAAGCAATCCATATGATCCTACGATTTCCTCGATATCATGCATTAAACCTATCATTCATCTAGAAATCACATGCATTTTTGGAAATTAAACATGCATGCAGGCCTTTTAGACCTTATTTCTCAATTAATCAAACAAATGAGTGAGCTGTCGGTAAATCACATATTATTAAAAAAAAAAAAAAACATGTGCTAATTGCAAACACAAGCACTTCTAAATGAATAACGTATTTGTATGCATGGAGGGTACATGTGATATTTCAAAGATATCTTTTGAAATCATCTACAAAAAGTTTTGAGACAAAGTAATGTCTCGGCTATGAACAACATTCAATTGCCAAGGTTAGCTTAGTGATTGCATAAATGTACTCACAAGTATCGCAAGCATTTTAAATATAATTCAAACCATGACTTTTCACAATGTCAAATCGAGCTTTTGGAAAAGAACTTTTTAACAAATTGTTTTTAGGAAACATCACATGTACCAAAACATTTTTAAATTTGATTTGAAAAGAAGACTCATTGAAAATCATTTAACAATGAATATCGAGGTATTTAAAGCAACTTTTATGAAGATGGAATGACCTAGGTTCATGCACAAACTAACCTAGGAAGTTTACCTAAACAATCACAATCAAGATCATGTTAGGAAATTTCACAATAAGCATGTAAAGATAGCGAAATTGGACAATGCCTAATGACAACTTGTCCATGAAAAAATTTTCCTAAACAAGCTATGTATGATTGTACAAAAATAAGATAACAAGCAACATCATGTCAGAAAATTGACAGAACAATAGGATATTTAGTCATTTTTACAAATATTTTTCCTATCAAAACAGGTCTAAAAATCATCATATTTTCACACAACATAACCAACATGTTGACAAACAAGTTTTATTAAGAGGCTAAGTATAGAATCCTTACAGAAAAAAGAACAAAAATGTCAAAATTCTATCCAAACATGGGTTAGAACAGAGGTCTGAATTTGATCCCATGTCTAGATTCTTATCTAGTTTTGAAAAAAAAATGGAAAGTAATCCAAACGATGAGCAATTTGTGTGAAATTAGCGGCATTGGAAACCTCTAAGTGTGCCTTTCAACTTCCTAGAATGACTCGAATCCAAACTAGATCAATTTAATACCCTAAGATTGAGATCTGTAAAGGTATGTGTGTTAGTAACTAAGAAAAACAAAACACAAGCATGCATTAGAAAACCTCAAAGTCATTCAAATAATGCATAAACGGCATGGAGAAATTACATGGGACTTAGGATTGGATGCAATGGAAAATTTGGATAATCATCTAACCCTGAGTCGGCATGTAAAAATGTCATGCAATTTAAATGACATTACAAAATGATTTAAGGTTCCTAATTATATGCTTGGGAATCCTAAGCGTGATGAACACTTTTGTGACACAAATTTAACATGCAATAAATTATATGACCTAAACATGTACACAGACCTTGCAACATGTGGTTCAATTATCAAGAAGACATAATGGCAAGATTTGATCTCGAGATGACTCAAACAAGCATGACAATGTGCATATAAGATAAAATTTTGTCTCAGCATTAACTCCATAGAATAAAGATAATTTCAACCATCTCAAGATATGAAAAAATCCTATGAAAAAATTTCACATACTTCATGCAATGAGAAATGTTTCTCGTTCGAGACCTAAATATAATCGTATGAGTTGTAGCAAAAATGCCAAGACAAAGGTGTATATCCAAGTTATATATTGCTGCGACATCTTTTCACATTAACTCATGCAATTGATATACTAGACAACATCAACACTTTGCAAATCATGTATCAATTAAACACATATAACATGTATTTCATCTTTCATGAAGGATTTGAGACCAAACAACCTCATTTATGGACTCAATTTTACCAAAACACAATTCAGAATAGTGTAAGGCAGACTGTCCTATGTTCGGATCTAGACAATCTTGACCTAATTACACATCCAAAATATCTGACAAAAAAAAAAATCTGGACATTCTCCACACAATTATAAGCAACTTTTATGAGGGAAAGTTCCTCCAGAAATTAACACAAAGATCAGTACAAAAATGACAAAGTCAAAAATCAACTCGGAGCAAATTGACCTAGGCTCATATTTGAGTGGTTTTGACCTAGCTAATCATATCCAAAAACTATAATTAAAAAAAATGCAAAAAATTCTCAAAATAGTAACAAACAACTTTCATGAAGGAAAGTTCTTCCATAAATCAACACAAGAAATTGCACAAAAATATAAAATATAAAAGGCGGAACAAGAACAAAATTGAAAACTAACCTAAATTACACAGAATCGCTCATCTTTGGGGGTGTTTTTTAAAGATCAAACGATGCTTGATTGGGACGTTTTGACATATCGATTCGAAGTTACTATGTGTATTTTAAAAGTCTAGAAGGACTCGAAATCAAATAAGATCATCCCAAACCTCATTTTGGCTAAAACAATAGGTCAGTTCAAGAATACGAAAATGCATATTTAAGGCTAAATCAAGTCAATCATTCATAATCAATCAAGAACAATCAATTGTAGCAAATCATCATCCAAATCCTTTAATCCAACATCTAACATAGTATATTATCCTAAAATTGAACCCTAACCCTAGCTGGTTAGTCTGGTCTTGCTTCATGGGGTTTGAGACCAAGATTATTACTTGATGGGTTATTTAATTGAGATGATGGGCCTAGGTAGGCCCATCCGCTCATATAGGGAAAAGCTGTGCATCGATAATTTGAACATTTATAACTTCAATGATTTAGTGATAAAAAAGTGGGCTTTGACTAGAAACATATATTATTTGACAAAGCAAATATAAAATTTTGGAGAGGCCAAAAGCAACCTTTCTAACATAATCCAATCATCCTCGAGTTGGAGAGAGGATAACAACATAATTTCTACAGTCGTCAAGCATTGTAGCATGTTGATTTGCTTAAATTCATTATCATAATACTATCAATTTCAATTCCATACTATGTACAATCTTTTTGAGATATCCACTACTTATCTTTAAAATCCTTATTTCTAACGAGGAAATTAATCCTAAATAAAATAATAGCACAATGAATATGGTGGATAAAGTTATTATCGTTTATAAGTTGATGATGCTCGAAGCCTTATTAAATTGAGGTCCAATTAATCCTTCCACTCTTCTAGATGTGGGGGAAAGTATCCAAAAAAATTCCAAACCTATTATGTTTGCGTTAATTCAGTTTTAAACCTTAGTCATAAACTTTTTCACATGTTGTCGATTGAGTCTATCCAACTAATTTTGACCAATATAAAATCGTTGATGTGGATGTTGGCCATCTTATGTGGCACTACCCACTAACGTGAATATTTTTTTAGTTCTTTTGTTTTTATATAATATTTTGGCTACAATGGCCCTCAGTGAGGCCAATTGTAATAATTAAAAAATAAAAATTTTAATAAAAATAAAATAAGAAAATAATTTAAAATCTAATTTTTAGGAAAATTTTGTAAAAATTGTCAATGTTAACACTAATCATGCCTTGTAGAATTGTTGGCATCCACATCAGCAATTTTCGGTCAAATAAGTTTGATGGATTCAATTGGTAAAATGTGAAAATATTTAGAACTAGATTTGCCCAATTGAAATGTTTATAACTGAATTGGCATATATGTAATATGTTTAAACTTTTTTTTTTTTACTTTCCCCCTAAATTTAGGAATGTGGACCAGGACAGCATGTATCTTCTAGATCTCCACACTTTGACCTACCAATTTGGTAAATATACCCCTTCTTTCCAAAAAAAAAATAATAATAATAAAATAAAGAGAAATCAACATTGGAAAGTGGCGACGAGTCGGACCGCGACAAAGTTCTATTTTAGACGCCCCCGGCTTTTGGTCTTTTGCCAAGTCGCATGTACTTTTATTCTTCCCTAAAGAACATTAAACGATTTAGTTCCCTCAAGGCGATCGAAGTTACCAAGCATTTTAATTGACTGACATATGTCTTGGATAAATCGTCACACGCGTTGAGATCATACTTTCAATACCTAATACTAAATACCATAACATATCATCATACAATATAATCAACTCTCGTCTCTTTAGACATTATAAATGCCATCGAAGAGCATCCTCCGTCTTATCGACGAAGTACCTAAAACCGTGGCATATTTTTATACCTACTACTACTTCTCCCCCTCCTTCTCCTCCTTCTTTCATCCTCATTGTTGTTGTCGACAGTTGCCCCACAAACCCCGTCCATTCGATCGATCTTCAATACGTTGTGTGCAGTTCGATTCTGGTAAGCGCAAAAAATGAGTCAATTAATTACCTTGTTGCTATGTGTTTTTGGGACGATACCATCGGCAGATGCTAAAGTTCATCGCTACAAGTGGGACGTGGAGCATGAGTTCAAGTCGCCGAATTGCTACAAGAAGTTGGCCATCACCATCAACGGAAAGACCCAAGGTCCGGCCATCCTAGTGCAACCGGGAGACACTGTCGTCGTGGAAGTTACCAACAGCTTGGTGATAGAGAATCTCGCATTTCATTGGCACGGAATCCGACAAGTATACAGTGAACCAAAGTGAAACCAGGTTAAGAAGGTCTCGTTCAAGTGTTTGATGAAGATTTGTAATAAGCGGTTTATGAGACAATGATTTCGGGTTGGACTAAATTGCAGATTGGAAGCCTGTGAAGCGATGGAACAGGGAGTGTGACTCAGTGTCCCATCTTGCCTGGAGACACTTTTACCGATCGTTTCGTTGTTGATCGGGTGAGTCTTCATGGACAATACAAAGATTATCGTTCCTCCCTGTTCATGCTATTCGACCATTAAAAAAAATGCCCATTCACGCTAGCTTTTATAAAACCTCAGATCATGTGAGGTTTTTATGGAACTCACTTCCTTGATCGTTCATGAAACTTGGGTTCCCATGTGTCTGAGTGCAGCCCAATGTTTTTGTCACCCAAGTTTTCCCAACAAAACTTGTTCATATGTAGATCGAATATCTAGATGAATACACAACAGGCATGAACATACACATGATTAATGGTGCATTTGGTTCAACATTTTATAAGCACATTAGGAAAATGCAAAATAGTTTAACCTAAATGGTTTTGGCAAATATAAAGGTCGTTTGGTAATTATGCTTTGAGAAGTAACTTTAAGATAAATACATTTTGGTAGAAAACATATCTAAAAAGCCTCCCGGTGATTAATATTAGTTTATTAATTTTTATTTATTTAAAATTGAAAAAAAAAAATCAAATTATATAATTAAGAAAAAATACCAAACCCTTTACCGATTTGACAAAAGGCCCACGGCCGCCAACGAGCCAAATCTGGCACCGGTGGCTATCGATCAAGGTCGCTCGAGGTAGAGCAACCTCCGGCGAGGGCTGTGAGAGGTTGCCCAAGGTCAGCAGGACCATGCGACCTAGGTGACCACTACCTAGATCACCCAAGGTCGTGTGACCTTGACCAATGGCCACCAGTAGTAGATCTAGCTCACCGACAATCGTAGCCCTTCGCTGGTCCGGTGATGGGTTTGGTCCTTTTTTAATAAAATATAAAAAAATAATAGTAAGGGACAAAATCAAATTGAAAATTGGTGAGGGTAGTTTTGGAAGGACAAATAAATAAATTTTAGCATTTGGGCAAATGTCAAATCTCAATGCTAGTCCTTATTAGCATTGGGGCTTTCAACCTTCTCAGTACTAACTTTCAATTGAAAACTCCTTCAAAATAATTGCTAAATGATCCAACATTTTTCCAAAAGGCTTTGGAGGTTGAAAGTCTTTTGGGAATGCTGAACTAAACGCATCATAAATTCTCATATTGCAAGAGCTGCTCTAGATGACATTAAACTTTTACCTTATGTAGCCCGAAACATACTTGTCCCACGCGTATTACGGGATGCAAAGAGAGGCCGGACTACACGGATCGATCCGGGTTTCGCTGCCGGATGGCATGGTCGAGCCATTCGCTTACAACTACGATAAGAGCATCATCCTCAGCGACTGGTACCACCAGAGCACTTATGAACAAGCTGCTGGTCTGTCCTCCATTCGCTTCGTTTGGGTTGGGGAGCCTCAGGTAATTAAAAGTTTCGTTGATTCCCAATTCCAAAACTCAAACACCATTTTCACTCATTGCCCATTTTCTTTTTCATTCTCTTTTGTTGCTTGAATTGTAGTCACTTCTAATTCAAGGGAAGGGAAAGTTTGATTGCTTCAAATTGGCCCGTCCAATCTCAGATTTATCGGCTTGTAATGTGACGAATCCTGAACTTTCGGCATACATGCTAATGGTCGTCTCTGGAAAAACATATTGCCTCAGGATTTTCAAATATGATTGCTCTATCTACTCTCAACTTCCAAATTGAGGTAAACTTTCATCACCTACGAATTATTCTTTGGTTCTTCTTTTCCATCGCTTCCTAGACCGATTTCAAAGTCTTGGAGATGAAAGACCTTCACTATTAGCATCTCATTTTGGATTACACGTAAGGTGGTATTAAATTATCTCGCAATGCTGCATACAGGAATTTTATAATGACCACCTTAGTTTCATTCCACTTAGTAAGTTGAATTTTTTGGTTGGGATACTTAAAAGTTGTCACAAATTTAGAAGCTGGGGAAAGGTAACGAAATGTTGAAATCGTAAACAGCAATCTCGGTCTTGCAAAGGATTCGCCTTTAAGTATTTTTAACATGGAAGGGAGAGGTGAGGGGTTCAAATCACCACATTCTCAGGGGGATGGGGTGGGGACGCGTAAGTTTCAGGAGTGGGTTTCGACTTCCACGCCCTTGCAAGAGGTATGGCAAAAGTCGAGAATGAGTGTAAAGTAAGAATAGAGTAGGGCACAAAAAAAAAAAATCTCGGTCTTTATTTTATTTATTAAGTGTCCACTTGTTGAGAAAATAAGGATATCCACTGTTGACACATAATTTTGGAAAAATAAAATTGCATTTTTGAACAAATAAAATAAAAAAATAAAAAATGGATGAAATCAATTTGATTGATTATGCATGAAATTTGAAATCTAATGGATATTCAGATTTTGATAAATGCAGAAACAATTAAAAAATCATGTGAACAAATGGCAAAATTTTTATAAAACGGAATAAATCGGATTTATTTGCAACTTTGATTTAATGTGATAGAAATGGAAATTCGAAAAATAATTCAAAGCGACCGTTCGGAATTAGTATAAAAGAGAGTTTCATTTTTCGTAACTCGGGGGAGGGGGAAAATTTTTCCAAGAAATTGAGAGGAAAAAGTTCCGGAGAGAAGTTCACACAAAAAAGCTTTGAGAGAAAAAAGAAAAAAGAAGTCAGCTTTTCCTTCTGAGGAAAAAGCAGAAAAAGAAACAGAGAGGAAGAAAGAATTCGTACAGAGAGTAGACGTGAGGTGAGAGAGAGAAAAACCAAAAAAGAAAAGAAAAAGAAAAAGACGTGTGTACTGTACTTCTTCTTCGTGGATTCTTTTTCCGTGAAGCCACACGCCACTCCGCTGCTGTTGACTGCGCCCGCACTGCCTCACGCCGGTCACCGCGCCTCCGTCACCGCCGCTTGACCTCCCCTGCGACGCCAACAGCAGCCAGCCCCACGAGCCCCCCCTCGCTGCTGAACCCGATCTCGCCGTTTGAGTGCCGACACCTGCAGATCTGAGCTCGTCTCCAACCGATGCCGCGCCCCGGCGACTTGCAAGCATCACACCTGCAGCAGGTCCCTCCGCTTCGCTTGCAACCCGCCGGTTCGCGATTCACCTGGTCATCGCCGCGCCTCCGCGCCTCCACGCACTAGCACCCGCAAGCCTCGCCGCGCAGCAACCTACGACCCGCAGCAACTCGCGCACACCACCCGACGACCCCGCGACGTTGCAGCAGCCCGAGAACCCGCGCCGGCCATCGCGACCCGCTCCTGCCCAGCCGACGCCGGAGCTCCGAAGCCTGCCGCTCCCGACCTCGCCGCGCCACCGTGCCACTCGCCTCAGCCAAGCACCCGGTGCCTTCGCCGCCCGTCTCCGCTCACCGAACGCCACGCCTGCGCACCCAACGCCGCACCTCGAAGCCCGAGGCCTGCTCCGCTCCACTACTGTTCCGCAGCAACCGAGCTCTCACTGTTCACCATTGCCGCCGCACCTGCTGCTGAGTCCTCTGTCCGAGCGCCACCCCACGGCTGCCAAGCCCAATTTTTGAAAAAAAAAAAAAAAAAAAAGCACATTAGGTAGTTTTCTTTAGTTTATTTTATTTATTTTATTTTACTTGATCTTGTTTTTTAGTATAATTAGTCTTTAGTATATGATTGGAAATTCCAACATATCACCTGATTTTTAAGATTTTTTATTTCATCTATAAGGTCTTAGATGAAATAATTAATTAAGCGGGAAAAAATTGATATTTTAATCTTTAAGGCTTAAGATCAATTTATCAATTTTATCAGCGAAGTATTATTCCTTGATCTTAATGATGTGTGATATCATTGGTTTAGCTTGTCATGATCGCTTTGTTTATTTTGAAATGTGTTTGGGTTATAATATTGTATGTTTTAGGGTTTACATATTTAGAATAGGAATCTTATTTCGAATTTTAAAATAAAAAATAAAAAAAATCAAATCAATCAATTTATGTTGCTAGATTTTTAATTTGGATTACATGTTTAATTATTTGGCAATTATTAATTTCGAAATTAAACAAAAACAAAAAAATCATCATATACATGTCATGCGGTGTTAAAGCATATTCTGCACATCATTGCATATTAGGACTAAATTGCACTTAGTTTAATTCTAGATCATATTTTTTTCTTAATTTGTTATAAGTTTAGGTATTTTTTAGATATATTGCATTTTAGGATTATTTAGGTTAAAATAATGTTTTAGTTTAAATTAGGATTTGGCTCAACCTAATTCCTAATATAAATCAAATAGGATCTTAATCTAATTAGGTAATTTTCACACTTCACCTGAAAAATACAAAAAAATGTCATAAGTTAAATTAGTTTTATTATTTATGATAAAATGCATTCTTTTAGGAAAAAGAAAAAATGTCATATGCACGTCATTAGGGCTAAATTCACCGAGATGCATGTCATTTAATATTTTTGCTAGGCCTATTTAATTAGAAATTGCATGTCATTAGAATTAGGTCATTTAGTTAATATTACATTGCATATTGCATGATTTTCATTAATTAAGTGAAAACAAAAAAAGAAATTGGTAATTAGAAACCATATTAGGGTTGTTGATGCGATTTTTAACTTAACATTGCAGATGCTTTCGTTGCTTTGAGGTAAGTTTTTGCAATTTATTTATTGTTTATCTGGGTGTTAAATTGGTGGATTGCACACCCGTTCACCTCACATGTTAGGAAAATATATTTAAAATCAATTTAAGCTTGCAAAAAACATTTTTTGAAAATAAAAGAATGGGTTGGATTACTTAAATCTAGTTTTCACAAATTTAGAAGTTTCTGGTTGGTAGGGGAAACTCCGGTAAAAAATAGATTAGTGGCGAAATTAAAAAAATCAATTGCGTGTTAAGAACTTGAACTTAAGTCGTATGGGCAGCAATCTCGATGCTGGCCAATAATTAATTAAGCGTAAACCACTTGATTCAGAAAATTTGGATATCCACTTGTTCCAAAAAAGTTAAACAATGTTTCCATGCACTTTACGTACCCACATTTTGAGATATCACTTGTTTTTCATTTTCTTCTTTTTTCTCAGAATCAGGTGAAATATCTACTTGTATTTTGAAATTCACTGCTTGGATCATATGACAAATACAAATATATTATGCAAGGTCACAACATCACTATAGTTTAAGCAGACGGGCACTATCTAGAGCCAATTGTGACCCAAAATTTGTTCATCTACTCGGGTGAGACGTACTCCGTCTTGATCAAAATCGACCCAGAACTGTCCAGAAATTACTGGATCACGACCAACGTTGTAGGCCGGAATGCCACGGCCACGACCCCTCCTGGCCTGGCCGTCCTCCGTTACTACCCAAACCATCCGAAGCGGGTCCCACCCACGGATCCGCCTGCCTGCCCGATCTGGAATGACGTTGCACCACGATTGGCTCAAAGCCTGGCGATCAAAGCCCGCCAAGGATACATCCACATTCCACCATCCAAATCGGACCGAGTGATCGTGTTCCTCAACACGCAGAACAAGATCGATGGTTATGCTCGTTGGTCCACGAACAACGTGTCACTCACGCTCCCGGACACGCCGTACCTGATTGCCCTCAAGGAGAATCTCCACAACGTGTTCGATCAACGGCCCCTGCCCGATCGACTGCACGACTTTGCAGGCTACGACATCTACCGCGTCGCGAACAACACCAATGCCACCTCTAGCGACGCGATCTATAGACTAAAGTTCAACACTACAGTGGAAATCATATTGCAAAATGCCAACACTATGACCGCGAGCAACAGCGAGACGCACTCACGGCACCTCCACGGCCACGATTTCTGGGTCCTTCGTTACGGGATGGGGAAATTCAACATCGATAATGACCCGAAGAAGTACAATTTGGCGAACCCAATCATGAAGAACACCCTCAGATTGGTCGCGGATAATCCAGGCGTTTGGTTGCTCCATCGCCATGTAGAGTCTCAGCTCTATTTGGGCATGGGCGTGGTGTTTGAAGAAGGTGTCAGAAGGTGGGCGAGTTGCCTTCAGAGATCATGGGATGTGGGGAGACAAAAGGCTTTAAGAGACCATAACAAGATCATTCATAAGATGATCCTCCGTTTATCTGCGAGAAATCGATAGAACATGAACAAGTTGAGACGCAGATACTAGCAAACTTGACTTTACTCAACATGAAAGATTGGATTTACGCTCTGACATTCAGTAAATTGATTAATTTTTTGTCGACAACAATATATGCGCTTTATTCTACTGAGGCTAGTCACTCCGCTTTCTATGAATAAATTTATCTTCTTCTTTTTTTTGTTATTACTATTATAGGGGCATTGGTTCTCGTTCCCTCTTATAATCATGTAGCAATCTTTTTTTATATCTCGGACTTATAAATGAGGAAGGTTTTAAGCATTTTTGCTAATTCGCTCTTAACTCTAAATTAAGCTGATCGAACTATGAGAAGTAGTGGGATTAAATTCACATACATGTGATATTGAAGCATCGGTCAGAAAATAAGAAGGAGAGTTGCCTCCTTCCTGATTTGGTCCTTGCTTTAGTTGTAATACGACTGACACCGTTAAGTCACGGCCTTCGGCCTATGTATTTAGGCCTTACCCATAATAGTTTTTATGCAGTTTGTGAGATTCAAATAAGTTGAATTAGAAAACTTCTAAGGCCTCAATTAACTGCATCAACGTGGGGTGTGTCCACCTTTTATTACTCACCATTTCCATCGTAATTCCATTTATTTCCATATTCAAAATTTGTTGAATATCCAGTATGCGTGTGATGTAGGTGTGAAATTTCGTAACGTGAACGCCAGCAATGAGGACGTAGACTCAAGCAAATAGAGTGCCCAAACTGTTTAATGTCAACTTAGGTTTGACAAGATTAAAGCAAAATATAAATGCATAAATAAACCTCCACTTGCTGCAAAACTGGATTTACACTCAGAAGTTCAGTAAATTGTTTAATTTTTTTATTAAATAGAACATGCATGCACTTCATTCTTACCGAGGCTAGTCATTCAGCTTTCTCTGAGTAATCTTTTTTATCTTATTATTATTTTCTCTTTACTTCTTTTGGTTACTGCTATAATGGAGTTAATGGTCATCCCTCCTGGTTATAACCATGCAACAGTCTTTTAGCATTTCTTGGGCTTCTGGATTAAGAAGGTTTTGAGCAATTTGCCGATTCACTCCGATTCAAATTAAGCGGATCGCCCTATGAGAAATTATGGGATTTAAGTTCACATACATCGACAAGAGAATGAAAAGGAGGAGTTGCCTCCTCGCTGATTTGGTCCTTTCTTTAGTCGTGATCCTTTTTTATTGAAGTCATTGGAGATGACTTTCACAATGTTGTCTTGACCTGGCTTTGGACATGGTCTTCACGCATGTGCAGTTGCGTGGTTTACCATTTAAAGGCGGGATGCATAAGCACGCGATGGAGAGAAAGTCTTCAGCAGACCACGTACGAGCACGCGAAAGAATGGCAAATTTTATTAATCAACGAGCTTTAATCAGTTGCTAACCAATGAACTAGTTCTATTAATTCTCTCTCATACTGGCGGTGACCTCGTGATCCAATGATGTTAATTGTGTTCTTTGAGATGTCTAAACACTATTATTAAAATGGCCAATCCAAAAGAGAAAGCTCATGTAGATAAAGAGCATATAAACAATATTGTCAAGCAATATAAAATACTTATGTACTTCAAGAGAAAAACAAGTTTTGTAATCATTAATGGGTAGGATTTAAGCTTTCTAGAAACAATCAACGATATAAGTTGAACATAAAAAGAACTGGTCAACAATCTGCTGTGCCTAGTCATCTAAATTGCATTTGGACATCTTAATATATGTCTTTCTGGGAGAAAAGAGACTAGCAGAAACTTTAGTTTTATAATTTAATGGCGCGATCATACTATAGTGTCGGGTATTTTCAATATTTGAAGTATATATTATTAATTACTCTATAATTACGTAACAGAAGTGCCAAGAAAGTGAGAAATACAAAAGACGAGAAAATTTCCAATGGACGGTGATGAAAATGGGTCGTATAGAAAACGGAGCACACGGGTTGTGTGCCATAGGAAAATCTGATGAGTTTCAAACCAATGCAGATTAAGGAGAAAGCGAATACCCTATCCTAATAATTCTTCGTTCGTTGAATGGTCAAAACGGCTAGCGCTAGGAAGAAGCAGTAGTCAACTCGAGGCACAACAACCCATCAATCCGGGTTTTCTCTCGTCTCTGCGAGCTTGCTCTCTATCTCATGGTAGCGTCTCCCCCCTTCCTTCAAACCCTAAACCCTAACTTACAGGGTTTTGTCCCGATTCCTGTTCCTTTCCACTGTGTTTCTTCCTCCCACCTCTCAAAAAAAAAAAAAAAAAAAAAAAAAAAAAAAAAAAGGTCTGAGCAATATGATGGACCCTCTTCTCAACGATCTGGGTGCCGCTCGCTTCCTTTAAAGGGGCTGGCTACGGGCAAAAGCACTCATCAAGGAGAGTATTCTTCGCCGCTCTGAGCACGGATCTACGAATCAGCCTCGCATCTCAGGAGGTTCGTTGTCTGGCGGATGAGATTGGCGTGGTAGAAGTCTGGATCCAGACAAACTTGTAGATGGGTAATCTTCGAGCGGTGGATAGCCTAGACCTGAGCCTCAGATAAGTGATTGAAAGTTGAAGTGTCTGATGGTCTAAGGAAATGAAATGAGAGTGGCTGCTTTATGTAAAAGTCTTGGGCACCTATGGTCTAAGGAAGACGTAGTTGAAGTGTCTGATGAAATTCCCCAATAGAAATGGGAGGAATGTAGACGCACTCTGTTCGGGAAATTTTTCTCCAAGCCAAATGTGAACTATCCTGCTTTTATAACTACAATGAAGAAAGCATGGAAAACAGAAGGGGTTATATGTTCACAGAAGGAACCAGGGCACTTCACCTTTGTATTTCCAATGGAGGAGGAAAAACAGCGAATGATGAGGAACTCACCTTGGTCATACTCAACTAATTTGCTCATTCTACAGCAGTGTCTCCCAGAAGTCCCTGAGCATTGCTATGATTTCACTAAGGCAGCTTTCTGGGTACGCATTGGAGGAGTTCCCCCTGGTTGGAGAATAGATACAGTGTTCAATGATCTGGGGAAAAGGATAGGAAAAGTAATAGAAGTTCAACCAGACTCAACAGCTAATGCACAGAACAGAGGAGGTAGAGTTAGAGTTGAGATTGATCTGACTTCACCATTGAAATCAGGAGCTATCCTGGATATCGGTAATAAATGGCTCTGGGTGGAGTTCAAATACGAGCGGCTTCCACATTACTGCTTCTCTTGTGGAAGAATTGGTCATTATGCAACTGACTACTTAGAAATTCCATATGCAACGTCGCCCTGGGCAATGAACAAAAAAGGATTATATGGACCCTAGTTGAAGGCAGAAACCAGTGATCACAGTCCTTATTGGGATGCTTTCTACGGAAAAATGGAGGAGGAGTATGTAGTGGAGGAAACCGTACCTGATCCATCAATCAAACCAAGTGGAGTGAACCCCATTGAGCGTGATCCAGCCTCGGATATGCAAATGGTAGCATGCAGTAAAAAGCGACCAGAAAGCAGCTCAGAACATATGACAACTCCAGCAACCGTACCTATGGTAGCACAAGACCGAGACCGAGGAAAACAAGTGATATGCCCTGAAACTCAAAACCCATTTCTATTAAAAGTTGGAAAAAGCAGTAAGAAGACAATGAAAGTACAAAAGGCCAAAAAACATAAATGTATGCCAGAAAAATCACCTCTCCTCCTAGATGAAGTAGACCTATTGGAGACCCCAGTGAATCTGATCCAAGAAGACCAAGCATGGGCTTTGGTGGCTAGCCCTAATAAGCCACCACAAAAGCCATGAAAATAGTGAGCTGGAATTGTCAGGGGCTGGGCAACCCCCTGACAATTCAGGAATTAAGAGCTTTAACAGCTCACGAAAGGCCTAACTTACTCTTTATCATGGAGACGAAAAATAAAGCAACGGTGGTGGAAAGGATTTGTAGAAAACTCAAGTTCCAGAAACTTTATTTGGTGGATCCAATAGGAATAGCGGGGGCATTGGCAATTATGTGGCAAGAGGAAATCGATTTGAAGGTGCAAGCAAGTTCAAAGCAGTTTATAGATGTGCAGTGTACTAACCTTGATAGTAAACAAGGTATGCAGATCACCTTCGTCCATGCATCTACAGATTTTGGAGAGCGTCTGGCTTTATGGCAATTGTTGGGAACCCTTAAACCTCCAGCTTCTCAACTATGGATCTGCATGGGAGATTTCAATGAGATACTGTATGTATGGGAGAAAGATGGGAAAAAAGAAGCAGATAATAGACGAATTGCAGCATTCAGAAACATGATTAATGATCTATCCCTGATGGATGTAGACAGTCATGGATGCGCATTCACATGGACAAACAAAAGGGAGGGGGCTGAATTAGTTAAGAAACGACTTGATAGAGTGCTCTGTTCACTAGAGTGGCGAGTTACCTTTCATGAAGCAGAAGTTCAAGCCCTTCCAGCAATCGGTTCAGACCATAGCCCCCTAGTCCTTAGACTGCACCCTAGAGTAAAGAAAAGGAAGAAACAGTTCAAATTGGAAGCCTTCTGGATAGAACATGCAGAGTATCACGAAGTTGTCCAGCAAATATGGGTAGAAAAATCAACTCCAAGCTCCCCTTTTGCAGAGAAACTAGGGAGGACATCACAACAATTAACTAAATGGAGCAGAGAGAAGTTCGCAAATGCTTACACACAAATCAAACAGCTTAAACAAACCCTAACAGCACTTACGAACCAAACAGCACAGCACACGAGCAAGCAAAAAGTGCAGCATATCATCAATCAAATTGATACATTGAGAAGGCAGGAAGAACAGTTCTGGGGAATGAGGTCACGCATCAAATGGTTGCATTGGGGAGACCAGAATACCCGTTTTTTCCATGCTACAACAATCAACAGGAGGCAACAAAATAGAATTACAATGCTGCAATTAGAGGATCAAAGTTGGTGCAGAGAACCCCTGATGTTACAGCAACATATTCAATCTTACTATGAGAATCTATACAGGACTGAAGGTCCGCGATACTACCAATCTATTCTACATCAATGCCCATCCCTGATAACAGAGAGTATTACTGAAGATCTGGTGGCAGTACCTTTACTGGAAGAAATCCATGCAGCCGTTTTTCAATTGGGCGCTTTCAAGGCTCCTAGCCCTGATGGTTTCAATGGCACTTTCTACCAACAATCATGGGAAAGCATCAAAACTGATCTGATGCAGCTAGTACAGGAGTTCTTTCAGAAGAGTGTTCTTGACAATCGGCTCAATCAGACCCATATTGTGCTGATTCCAAAAGTTAAAAGCCCTGAAAATAACAGCCAATTTAGACCCATTAGTCTATGCAACTTCAGTTATAAAGTAATCTCAAAAATTTTAGCAAACAGACTCAAAAAGTGGCTGCCACTTATCATTGAACCGGAGCAGGGTGCATTTGTTTCGGGGAGGCAAATCCAGGACAATATCTTCATCGTCCAGGAAGTTCTGCATCAACTACGAACAACAAAAAACAGAACAAAACATCAGGCCATTCTGAAGCTTGATATGCAGAAAGCATATGATAGAATAGAATGGGATTTTGTGAGGGATACCATGTTACATATGGGGTTTCATGCCAAATGGGTCTCCTTAATCATGCAATGTATATCCACAGTCACTTATAGCGTGAAAATCAATGGAGAACTTACCTCCTTCTTCCATCCTTCGCGAGGCCTCAGACAAGGTGATCCACTCTCACCCTATATATTCATTTTGATATCCAATGTGTTAACCTGGATGATGAAAAAAGCCTTAGCAGATGGAACACTCAAAGGCATACAGTTAAACAGAAATTGTCCCAAATTATCACATCTAATGTTCGCTGATGACGTGATATTCTTTCTGGATGGAACTCTAACAGAGTGTCAGAATCTTGCCCAAATACTAAGTCAATATTGCTATGCCACAGGACAGGCAATCAATCTAAATAAATCAGGGGTTTATTTCAGTGGCAATTGTCCAGAAGTATTAAAACACAACTTGGCCACACAACTGAGAGTACCTGTTCTATAGAAAACAGGAAAGTATTTGGGTATACCTACCGAGTGGGGTCAATCCAAGAAAAAGCTGTTTGCGTGGATCCTAGCCAGAGTAAATTCAAAGTTAGCGGGTTGGAAAGAAAAGTTACTAACAAAGGCAGGAAAGGAAGTGTTAATAAAGAGTGTTGTGCAATCCATACCTACCTACGCAATGTCTATATTCAAGCTGCCCGTGTCCATCTGCAGAGCCATAGAACAACGTATAGCGTCATTTTGGTGGCAGAACGGAGATGCTAAAAGAGGGATGCATTGGAAAAGCTGGGAAGTATTGAAAACTCGAAAAGATGTAGGCGGACTTGGGTTTAAAGATCTGCTCACCTTTAACAGAGCCATGTTAGGCAAGCAAGCCTGGCGACTAGCCACCTCCCCAATAGCTCTATGGAGCAAAGTGTTGAAAGGGATTTATTTCCCCAAAGGTGATGTCTGGACAGCTTCAAAGGGACACCGACCATCATGGGGTTGGCATAGTTTAATCCTGGGAAGAGACACCATAAAGAACAACATTAAATGGTCAGTAGGGGATGGAAATTCTATTCAAATCAGAGAAGACAAATGGCTCTCACAAGGAGTAATTGGCGGGGAAGTAAACCAAACAGAACCTATTTTAGTATCTGAATTGATCAATGCAGACTCCAGAGAATGGAAACAACAACTCATTCATCAACTTTACGAAGAAAATGTTGCAAAAGAGATTTTAGCAATTCCCCTAAGCCAACAACCACAGCCAGATACACTTATATGGACAGGTAATAGCACAGGGCTATACTCTGTCAAGAGCGGCTACAACAGAGCAATAATAAACACAAGCAAAACAGATCACAATCGTCCCCCGTGCTCATATCAACCACCACACACCTTATGGACTCAAATCTGGAGTCTTGATGTGCTACCAAAGGTCCGTTCTTTCCTCTGGAGCATCTGTCAAAACGCTCTCCCAACGAGAGAAAACCTATATACAAGGAAAATAGTCAGTGATCCCCTATGCCCGCTTTGCTACACGAGCCCAGAAACCATAGAGCATCTTCTGTTTTTATGCAAATGGACCAAGAAAATCTGGGAAGACCCGATATTTACAACAATCAGACCAAGACGCAACATAAAACGCACAGATCAGTGGCTGTTTAACGCTTTTCGAAAAGATCAGCACTCACCTGCTCGAGAGCTTACTGGTATGGTCTTGTGGAACGTCTGGAAGGCGAGAAATAGCTGGATTTTCCGAGAGAAAGAGCCCAGACCAGTAGATCTGTCGATCACAGTGCAGGAACAACAACTTTCGTTCAGTAGAAGAAACCCAAATCGAAACGAACAAACACCCAACCGACTCAAACCTGCTCACTGGAGGCCTCCGGACGGGCCGGATCTGAAACTAAACGTGGATGCGGCATGGCGTGAAGGCGAATATCTCTGTTCGGTCGCTAGTGTGATGCGAGATTCGGATGGAAGAACTCTCAAGGGTTTCGCGGCTACCGCTAGGGTTTCTTCGGCAAGTGAAGCGGAAGTAGAGGCAATCTCACACGGTATATGTACACACACGAACTGAAGCCAACGCACGTGGAGAACTCTGGAAGTCGAACTGGGAAGTGCTTCATCAAAAGTGACTGTTCCGCAATTGTAGAAATGGTGATGGGCCGGGCCGAACCTCCATGGAACCTAAAAGATGTTGTCCAGTGGTGCAGGAATGGGCTAGCCCAAAATAAAATATAACGGTAATCCATTGTCCACGCCAAGCAAATGCCGCAGCGGATTGGATCGTACGGAATCATCGACTTAACACTCTACCAAGTAATTGGCTGCTTTCTCCCCCTTTTCCTCTCTGGAATATTTTATGTGCCGATCTTTCTCCATCGGTATTATGTAAGACTCTGAGTTAATCTAGTAAATGCCAGTTCTTTTGACCAAAAAAAAAAACTCGAGGCACATCATGCGTCACTATGAAGCGTGAATGTGATTTCGTCGCCAACGTCCGCGAATCAAGATGAACGCGGACGTCAAGAGGACGGGTCTCTCTAGCGGTGAACGTGACCTTCAGCAAGATGAAGGTATTTTTTGATTGCGTCGCTCCTGCAATATAGACTCATAGAAGATAGCCACGATGATGATAACAAAGACACCTCTCTCTATCTTCCCCCTCGCCTAGATTTTTCCCCTCTTCGTGACATACTCACCGCCTTTTATGCCGATTGTATACGTCTCCACATATGGTCAGAAACTCTGGCCCTTGATTTCCGAGACTCCAGCAAGAATGAATGGCCAAAATTCACGCCTACCTTGTGTATACTTATTTCCTTTCGGATTTCATTCAGTAGAATATAGTGATGAATTCTCGGCCGTCTCTTTGTTTCTTTCTCATTACTGCAACGCTCGCTCAAATCGCTCCACTTGGCATGGCCAAAAGTGCTGGATTGATTAGTCTCTTTCCTTCTTGTGGAGATTGCGACCCCGTAATACAAAGATGGCCGGTCTTTCACTTCTTCTCCAATTGATTTCTTTGCAACTTTCTTATTCTCACAAATTAGTGCGTCTATACCTGAATTTCATTCGGCCGAGCGAGCGTCAATTCTGTCCATATTGCCGGATAAATCCTACTGATTCCTTCCCTGAATTTGCTCACTATTTTTGCGGTTTCACGGTTTGCTAATTTCAGGAGCACTAACTTCTGCAAATATCATGATTCTTTACTTCATTCCATCTCTTCATAATTTCTTTTCTTTTCTTTCCATTCCTCACCCAATATCCTGCCAAAAAAATCATCTATTTTGCCCCCTTGAAGGCCGTACTTTCAAAATATGAATTCTTAATTGTGGAAGAAATTTCACCGATTCCTCCTCTTGGCTTCGAGCACGCCCCCGAATCACGGCTCTTTCAAGATCATGATGTGTAGTCCCCTTTTCAAGCCACTGAATCTAGCCGTCATCCATTAACCTCCATTTCTCATTGGCCAAATTTAAACTCCAATTCGGATTGCCATGTCCAAAATCCTAATTAAAATTGCAGGTGGATCCATTCAATCAATCCAAGACTTTCGCTTAAAATATGTCAAGTTCAATATGCGCCATTCAATGAGAAAGATTCAGTGCGTGATACTCCATGGTATTTCACACGCCACTATTTTTTTCTTGGAAGATTCTTACTTTAACAGTTTCATGGTCTCTGTTGGATTTTCCTTCTGTAATATCTGGGAAAAATTTCTTACTTTGATAAGATTGGTGGCCTCTATTTCTTTACATTTGTCCTGAGCCATTGGATCCTCCTTAAAAAATAATTTCTTGATTTTCTTTTTTCAAAGAGGAATCTATTTTAGTTACGTGGATGAATTTTAAGATCACAAGATCGACTACTAATCTCACGGATCATGCAAGAATGAGTCAAAATGGTCCAACTGTGCCAAATATTTTGCGAGAGTTGTCTAATCCTGCCAAACCTTTTTTTTTTCTTTTATCATTAAAACCTTAAATTTACTCATCATGATGTAAATATCCTAAACTTTTTTTGTGTCATAAAAAACCATAAACTTATATTAGTATGAAAAATATACCCAGATAGAACTAAAATAAAGAATATATATCACACATAAACGTTTGGGTTATATCATGACATAAAAGAAAAGTTGGGGATCTATTGTTATCATTATATTTACATGATTAATAGTTGAGATGGACTTAAATTTATTTTTAATTTTTTGCATTACATTTTCACATGATTTGTGACGCAATTTCAGCATAATTCTAGCAGAGTTGACTTGACTTTTCTTTTTTTTGGCATAAGAATTGGTGAAAAAAAGAAGAAGAAGAAGAAGAAGACTAGTCGATGCACCTATATATTTTATTGGGGGCTAGGCAAATGAAAATTGTGTTTGTATGACAAGATACACGGTCTTTAGTAAAAAATTGTGTAGCAAATAAAAATTGTGTTTGTATGACAAGATACATGGTATTTAATAAAAATTGTGTTTGTATGACAATGTTATTTTTACATGAACCAACTACCTAATCGATCTAAACCCTATTGTACAAATGTTAATTTAGTCATAAACTTTTCAATTTTGTCAATTTAACCATAAACCTTTACACGAAATTTCAATATAGTCCTCCTCGTAAATTTTCACGGAAACTTGATGACGTGGCAATCTAGTCTTCGATAGCCATCTTACATGGCACATTATTACATCAACAATTTCTGGTGAAAATTGGCTAGAAGTAATATATTGGAATTTAGTTTAAAGATTTAGTATTACATTGACAAAAAAGAAAAGTTTTGTGATTAAATTGATATTCGTAAAATAGATTTAGGACTGAGTGAATGATTTCTTCCTTTTTCGATCTCATCAAAACCCAAAATTTCTCCCAATGACCCAAAAATATCTTTCTTATTTTTATCGTTTTGTAAGTAACGGTGCCCCCAGGCTTTTTTAAATTTTGTGTCCAATGAATAGTTCCAAAATTTGTCTCAAGGACCCAAAAATATCTTTCTTATTTTAATCGTTTTGTAAGTGACGGTGCCCCAAGCCTTTTTAAATTTGGGGTCCATTGAATAGTTCCCACTCTACTAGATTTTGGGGTGCAACCAGGACAGGACGTACCTTCTACAGTTTGACCATGGCCAATTTGGCCTTTTTTTTAAAAAATCTGATTTTTCAAGGCTATCGAAGTTACCAAGCATTTTAATTGATTGATACATGTATCTTGTATTACAAATTATACATACAATGCCCTGATCAGACTCCCTAGCAAAACGCATTGACGAGTACGTTCAAAAGTAACATTGCATATAATATAATCAACTTGTGTCTCCTTAGACATTATTAACACCAACAAAGAGCATCCTCTTTCTTATCGACAAAGTGCCTAAAACCATGGCATATTCTCATACCAACTTCTTCTTCTTTCATCCTCATTGTCGTGGTCGACGGTCGATGCACAAACCCTCCATTCGAAAAAAAATTTAGTACGCTGTGTGCAATTCGGTTCTCCTGAGCACGAAAGATGACTCGATTGATCGCATTGTTTCTATGTGTTTTGGCAACGATGGCATTGGCGGAGGCTAGAATTCGTCGCTACAAGTGGGACGTGAAGTACGAGTTCAAGTCACCGGACTGCTACAAGAAACTGGTCATCACCATCAACGGAAGGTCCCCAGGCCCAGCCATCCTTGCGCAACAAGACGACGTCGTCATCGTGGAAGTTACCAATGGCTTGGTGACGGAGAATCTGGCAATCCATTGGCATGGAATCCGACAGGTATATAGCGAACACATCGAAACTATCTCGTGAAGGTCTTTGTCGAGTGTTTGATGAAGATTGTAATAAGAAGCTTATGAGATGACGATTTTTGGGTTGGATTAAATTGCAGATCGGAAGTCCATGGAGTGATGGAACCGAGGGCGTGACTAAATGCCCCATTTTGCCTGGAGACACTTTTACCTATCGTTTTGTCGTTGACCGGGTTAGTCCATGTATATAGTAAAAAGATTATCCTTCACTATGTTCATGTGCGCTCTTTTTAATCGAAAGATCATGTGAGATTTATGTGAACCACTCCTCATTTGATAATTTATTAAAAACTGGTTATGTACCGAGTGCAACCAAATACTTTAGTCACTCAAATTTACCAAACGGTACTTGTTCATATATAGATCCGAGAGAGACGATTAAATTCTCATCTTGCAAGGCAGCTCTGGATGACATTATACTTTCCTCCTTATGCAGCCCGGAACGTACTTGTATCACGCGCATTATGGGATGCAAAGAGCGGCCGGACTGTACGGATCAATCCGGGTTTCGCTGCCGGACGGCATGGCTGAGCCGTTCCCTTACGACTACGACAAGAGCATCATCCTCAATGACTGGTACCACAAGAGCACTTATGAGCAAGCTGCTGGCTTATCCTCCATTCCCTTCGGTTGGGTTGGGGAGCCTCAGGTGATTTAAGTTAATTTGATTCCCAGTTCCAAAACTTAAAACGCGATCTTCGCTCATTGCTCTTACTTTTTTCATTCTCTTTTGTTTCTTGAATCGTAGTCACTACCAATTCAAGGGAGGGGAAAGTTCAATTGCTCCAAATTGGCCTCTCCAACCTTAGATCCCACGGCTTGCAATGCGACCAGTCCCGAATGTTCGCCGTATGTACTGACAGTCATCCCCGGTAAAACGTATCGCCTCAGGATTTCAAGCATGACTGCTTTATCTGCTCTCAGCTTTCAAATTGAGGTAAACTTTCTCACACTGACATTTTATTTCGGATTACACGCTAGAGATTGTGTTAAATTAGCTTGGAACGTTGCATTCAAGCATCTTTAATGACCTTATACAGATCTTAGTTTGATTCCTCTTGATAAGTTAAGTTTTTTGGTTAGAATATCTTAAAATTTTCACAAGATTAGAATCGGGGGAATGGTAAGTAAATGTCAATTTGATGATGTAGTGTGTGATTTTTTATTCTATTTTTTTAATCAATGAGCCAAATTGTTTCGATGTAGACCTAATGTTAATTAAGTATCCACTTGATGAGAAAATAAGAATATCCGCATGTGCTAATAAAAGTCAAACAACGTTCAATGCAATTCACGTACATATACATTTTTTGAGATATTATTTAATTTTATTTTTCTATATAATCAAAATAAATGTGCTTCTTATATAAAACATTTGCAAAGACTCGTACGTTGGAATTTACTGCTTGGATCATATGACGAATTTAACTTTATTTTGCAGGGTCACAACATGACTATAGTTGAAGCAGACGGGCACTATGTAGAGCCTATCGTGGCACAAAATCTGTTCATCTACTCGGGGGAGACATACTCCGTCTTGATCAAAATCGACCAAGAACCATCTACAAATTACTGGATCACGACCAACATCGTTAGCCGCAATGCCACCGCCACAACCCCTCCTGGCCTGGCCATCCTCAATTACTACCCCAACCACCCCAAGCGGGTCCCACCCACGGGTCCGCCTGCTGGCCCAATCTGGAACGATGTCGCGCCACGATTGGCTCAAAGCCTAGCGATCAAAGCCCGCCAGGGATACATCCACACCCCACCGCCCAAGTCAGACCGAGCGATTGTGTTACTCAACACGCAGAACAAGATCGATGGTTACTTTCATTGGTCCGTGAACAACGTGTCGTACACGCTCCCGCATACACCGTACCTGATCGCCCTTAAGGAGAATCTCCACCACGTGTTCGATCAAAGCCCTCCGCCCGATCGGCTACGCGACTTCACGAACTATGACATCTACCGTGTCGCGAACAACACCAATTCCACCTCTAGCAACGCAATCTATAGACTAAAGTTCAACACTACAGTGGACATCATATTGCAAAATGCAAATACTATGACCGCAAACAACAGCGAGACACACCCGGGGCACCTCCATGGTCACGATTTCTGGGTCCTTGGGTACGGGACAGGGAAATTCGACGCTGACAACGACCCGAAGAAGTACAATTTGGTGAACCCGATCAAGAAGAACACAGTGGCGGTCCATCCTTATGGGTGGACCGCCCTCCGATTTGTGGCGGATAATCCAGGCGTTTGGCTTTTCCATTGCCATATAAGTCTCATCTTTATATGGGCATGAGTGTGGTGTTTGAAGAAGGTGTCCAAAGGGTTGGCAAGTTGCCATCAGAGATCATGGGATGTGGTGAGACAAAAGGCTTCAAGAGACCATAACAAGATTATTTATACAATTATTTATGCTCGTTAAATGTTCTTTGGATTTATGTGTTATGAAATACATGAATAAATGTTCTTACCAAAAAAAAAAAAAAAATACATGAATAAATGAAATACATGAATGAATATTCATTATATCCATCTTATCTAATGTATTTATTATAGTACATTTGTATCATACATTCTAAGTACATCTCCGAATGTTTATCTCCCTATCAAATGTATATATTACATTGATATTAATGATAAGTACATTCTTGTTTTCCTATAAATAGGAGCTTAGTTTTTGTTGTAGACATAACAGTGATATACTGGAAATGAAATTCTCTCATCTGGCTTTCTCTACTATCTTCGGTGTTTACCTGCTTTCTCTTCTCAATCTCTTTATTCTTTTTATTATATATTTGCAATGCAATATTTTATAACATTTATGCAAGTTTTTTAGAGGATATTTATGTGGATTTGTTCATTGTTATACATCATTTCCAATTGTATCTCTTCCCATTGTTTGCCTCTAGAACAGTAATTGTTGGGTTTATCATCCGTAGTAATTTGAGATGCTTTAGATTTGGCTACTAATGAGGTTTTCCAATCTCCTCCTCTATCTCTGTTCTTATCCCCTTTTCTTTTCTTTGACCTAATTCTAATGCCCTTTTCCGGTTTCTTTTGCTTACCGTTCTGCAACATCCGGAGGTCCGCTCTTTCTTTTTGCACTTTTCAATAATAAAAGTCCATTGCAATAGCCACGTCAGCATAAAATAAAGTGTGTTAATGACAAAAAGAAGTTAATTGCTTGAACCGTATAAGCTATAGAAGGATTCGATCATACAAACTTAACTCTGAGAATCTAATCAACAAAAAGAAAGCATATTGCATAAAAGAGAAGAAAAGAAGGAGAAGAGTATTTAATTCCACGTAGATGTGTAAAGGTTGACAGACATACACACTACAACCTTCCCCCTACTAATATTGAAGTAGATACTTATCTACTCATTTCTGAGATAAATATACTGAACCCTCAAAAAAAGTATGTCTACAATTTAGTCTTGACACTTTCCAATGGAATAATATTGTGCCAACATAAACATGATATCACTATTAACAACTTGATTTGATAAGGGTGGAGAATGATTATTAGGGCCAAATTAGTTATCATTTGTCAAACTTCTAATAGGCAAAGGAGACAGGAATGGTACATCAAACAAGGTGTGAGTATTGGTGGGATGTGAAAGTAGAATCACCTCACAATAGACATGTTTAGTGTAAAGGCTTTAGTTAACATTAGAACTATAATATGAAGTGTTCTCTAGGCCGAACATACCAAATGGATAAGCTTTTGAGAGAAAGTGCTCATTTGTAGAGGTGTTAAGCAAGTGGGTTGGGTCGGGTTTGGGTCGAGTCATTAATGGTCCGACCCATACCCAACTCAACACATACCCGACCCATACTCAACCAATTTAACTAAACTTAAAAAAGCTTATTTCTTATATATATGTTTTTAAAAAATGGTATTGCTAAAATAGTTTTATACAACACAAATTTAATGGACAATTTTTATAATTTTTCAAATAATTATTTTAAAAATCGAATTTTAATTATTTTTTATTTTTTAAAATTTATTTTTAATTACTTTTTTATTTTTAAATATATTTTTTCTTTTTTCTTTTTTTTTTTCTTCTTCTTCTTTGGCCGGCCGCCGGCCACAACAACGACCGGCAGCCGGCCACAAGCGAGCCTTGAGCTCGCGATCCGGCGAGCTCGAGCTCGCTCAACGCCGGCAAGCTCGAGGCTCACCTAGCCGGTCGCCAACCATTGCTTTGTGCCGATGACCAAAGGAAGAAGAAAGAAAAAAAGAAAAGAAAATTAAAATTAAAAAATAATTATAATTTCTGTAAATTGGTTCATTTTTAATGGGTTGATAAATGGGTCTTAAATGGGTCTGAGAGAAAACCCATTTAAGACCCATTTATCTCAGCCTCTTTATTTTTAAAACCCATTGTTGGTGCTTTGGAAAATAAAGCTTGACCAATTAACGACACATTTAACTAGAAATGGGTCCATAAATGGATTAATGACCCATTTTGACACCTCTAGTTGGCTCTATTTAGTTATACTGTGGGATTAGACTCCCAAAAAATTATATTGTAAGGTAAAATTGTAAGGCTCAATAACATATATGGGCCCGAGAGAATAGTACCTCGAAATGACTTGGTCTAGTAAGTCACATTATCAGCATTCAAAGTCTTGTAAGAAGGTTACAATAGTCGACTTTATTATTTATTACATATTGAATATCTCACCTTTGAAAGACAATCTGAATAGACTTAGAATTTGTCGTCACGTCATATAACAAGTTCTTAATTTCTCTTTTTGTTTTTTCTCTAACTGAGAGTTTTATGGACTGACCTGTTTTCCAACACGTATTGGCTAATTGCAATTTATATGTGGCTTTCCCTCTAATTAAAATAAAAATATTATTGAAGTTTCAAGAATTATAAATATATATTAATCTGATACAACTTTATTGTTGGAATATTTTGAAAGATTTTTATTATCTCATATGAAATAAAAGTCAAAGTAAGGATTCCGCAATATCAATGCCCAAATTTGAATAACTCATATTAGCCATGTTATTGCGTAGAGAATTAGGGGTGCATGACAAACCAGAATTTCTGTTCTAGAAACAATTTTTCTATTCTAAACTTGTTTCTCGAATAAAATCCGCTTGATAAACCTATTTTATTTTTCTATTTTCGAAATAGATTCTTGTTCCGCAAAATAGGTTTGGAATAGAAATCGAAGTAGAAATTTTCTACTTCTCTTTTCGGACGAAAATGAGAAATAAAAATTCTTCTCAACGTTCGTCAACTGATCCTTCATCCGTCACCGTCAACCACCATCGTCGGTCCGGCCGCCGCCACACCCCGCTGCCGCCCGCCACCCACCACCGACGATCACGGGTCCCGGCTCGCCGCCGCCCACCGCCGTCGGCCGCCAATCCACTGCTATCCGAAAAGAAAAAATTGTGTCGTTATCAAACGAATTTCTATTTTTAGAGTACAAATTGTGTGTCGTTATCAAACGAATTTTTATTTTTAGAGTACAAATTTTGTGTCGTTATCGATCAGTTATTTTTGCATAGAAACTCTTCTAAACATAGAAATAGAAAAATATATTTCTCTTCCAAACCTGCTTCGGAATAGAATGATTATCATTCACCCCCTTAGGGATCGGTCTCGATCCCAAACACAAATATTATTAATTAATATTTGTATTTTTATAGCAATAAGCTTAAGTGAATTGTATTCTAATTGGACTGCGGTTAACGGACTCAAGTAGGGAAGCTCTAAGCTTAATTAATTAATCTTTTTTTTTTAACTGAGCCTGCAACGTTACAACTTACTGCCTAGCCCACTGAAAGCCTCAGTAACTGGAATTTGCATATGAGAGGCACGTGTAAATGCCAAATTAGGAAAGACTGTTTTATTGAAGCAAACTTTGTGAGAAATTAAGCACTATAATGTCAAATTAGGTCACATTGGAATAAGAGGAAGTTTTCTTGGTACTAAAAATGTGACATCCTGATTTTTAGGTTTTGTTTTCGATTGGATAAATTGAGCTTTTCATCGACGCGCCTATAGTGCTCTTCTTTGAGATGGCCACTCACGAGATAACTAGCTTATCAGATGAAGCCGTTAAGGAATATAAACGCAATAGACATGAGAATTCAAGAATTGTTCGACCGTGCTAGTCTGCAAGGGTCATTACAGCACAATTAAAAATCGATCAAAGATCAGAGATAGGTCAGTTCGACTGAGATGTGTCGCTAAACGTGGGTGATTCCATCAAATTGCAAAATTCTTGTCGATAACCACTAGACTAACTTTTCTGTTGTTTTGGTGCCCTATGTCCGTATTTAAAAACCTTGAGATTTTCACGACCACCGAGAGTCACCAATATGTTGAAGAGGTACGTTATGGCTCGAAGAAAATCGACCACAAGTCAATTGCACTAAAATTTTCTAAAAGCTACTCGGTAGATTAGGTCACACTAAAACCGCGTCATATTGAAATTAATCGCGAATTTGAACCTGATTTCAGAAATTGAAAATTCTGTCATGTCACCAATTAATTTAGGAATGTCGACTCATCTTTTGAGGAATTTTCAATGAGTTCGGAATTTTTTTTTTCGGAAAATCAATTTAGACGATTTGGAAATGAAAGAAAATTCGAATCGACCAAATTGAAGGGATTTTCGGCCTCCTGTGTGAGCTACTTGGTGAAAGGAAATTGCGTGGGCTTCTTCCTCAGCGAAATTGGACATCAAGTTGAAGAAATGGTAGTCAAATTGAGTGAAATTTGTAGGCTAGATGGGCTGTCTTATTTTGGTCTTCAATTGGACTTCAAATTGTGCAAGTTGGTGTGGAAATTGGCCTTGGATGACCAATTGATATTGTTGTTTGAAGCGAGCTGAAAATAAACTTGAATAATCACTCAAGTGGTCAAAGATATTGGTGTTTTAATTATCTTTTTTTCCTTTCCCCCTCACCGGACTCCCTCGCGCACGTCTCTCTCTATTTCCCTCTCTCGCGCGTCTTCTCCCCCCATCCGACAACTGTGCTGTGGTCTACAATTTCTTCTTCCTTTGAATTTGTGGGCTCCATTTTATCCTTCCCCTCTGCCGACATATTTCCCTATCTCTCTCTCTCTCTCCCTCCCTTTCCTTTTTATTTTCTGCACGTTCATTTCCCCTTGGCCGACACACTTTGTCCCCCTTATCCCCTCTCTCTCCTTCGGTCCCTCCCCCTCATCCCTTCTCTTTTGCTTTGTGGGTTGTCGAAGACTTCAGCCTGCACATTCTCTGCCCCCTTCATCTTGTGCCTCCATTTTCCTTGCAGCGACCCACCGAAGCTGCCACGAAGCCCACGCCTACACGCTCGATCAAATTCCAGCCCCCACACACGAAGTCAACCCACCAAACTTCCCTCCGCCTCTGCCCTTGCCGCGTGCTTGTCCTTCGCTCACGCCAGCCCCATGATCGCCATTTCTCTCTCTCTCTCTCTCTCTCTCTCTCTCTCTCTCTCGGTCTTTGATGTGACCGACCGCTCCATTTCTCTTCCACCGAAGCCGCTGGCTTCATCCGCTCGACCAAGCCATGCCGCCGCAGCTCCGTTCAACCTCAAGGCAAGCTGGAGCCAGCCCACTTGGACCGACCAGCAAACCCCCCCTTCAAGACTGCAGCAACCGTGAGCTTTGCGGGGCCAATTTCGGCCTCAATTTGGTCCCCGTTGGTGTTGTTGCTTTAGAGTTTTTCGCCCGACTCCACGTCGCCGTCTCTATGGACTCACTAGCTCGCTAATCTAGTGAGTTTACTTACTAATCCCTACTTAGAAAGTTAATTATACTTAAGGGTTGATTAGTTTAGGTTAAGCTTGGATTATATGGTTAGTTAAAACAGATTAGCAATTTAATCGTTCGACATTGCATATTAGGTGGTTAGAGTAGTGCAATTAGCAACTAGATAAGCTCTAGTATTTATCTAGATAGGTTCGGAAATTTTCCGGGCCCGTCTTGACTTTTAATTAGGCTTTTCCGGCCTAAATGTGCATTTTTGCTATTTATTGGTATTTAATAATTAATTTTGGTAATTATTTAATTAATCATTATTTTTCGAAAATTAGACTCGGATAGCCGATCACCAAAATTTTATGCTAATTGCAATGATGTGATTTGTTTAATTAATTTAGTGCTATTTTGTGCAATTTGAGTGTGATTTGTAATTTTGGGAATTTATCCCAAAAATTATTAATTTCGGTATTTAATTAGAAAATACCAAGCGTCGGTTTACAACTATTGGAATTAGTGGGATTTTCAAAAGGAAAAATATTGTATTTTAGCTAATGCCGACTGTGTCTAGATGAGAACTGAACTAGACTTGGACTTGAGATATGCATATGGAGAAATCTTCTTGAAGTGTTTTGAAATTTTGACAAAAAAGTTTCCATCTTCTCTAGTCTTTGAAAAACGGTTTCGCAGTCAGAAGGTTTGCGCTATTTAAAGTCTCAAGACCTTCGGACAGCCAAACTCAAGACTCAAAGTCTATCCTCATTGACACTCTCTAATCCGTTGAAGAAAGGTTATCCGAACTTGATGTTTCATTAAGGATATGACCTTATCGACTAGAGAAGATCTCTTGGCTGGAAAAACATAACGAATTCTTTGATTGATCGAGATTGACTCGAAGATTAAGGATCCGATGATTGCCTAAATATTCTTGGAAGGTTCTACTTATGGAAACCGAGATCCTGATTGTATGGGCGAACATGATTGATGGGCTATCGACACGTTCCTTTAATAGCTCGAATAATATTCTTAATTGATTCCGTCCAACGGGTAGATTGGAAGAATTCCTTTGGTAAGTGCCAACGGGTATGATGGTGTAAAGAAGTATATAAGAAAAACGTTCTAAGTTGTTCGAGGTGTGCGTGATAGAAGAATTCCAAAGTCTGAAGCTCCCTATTGTTTAGACAATTCCTTTGAGCGAAACTTTGTACACAAAAGAGAGTCTATATTTGTGAGAAACCTTGAGGAGGTGTGGTAGAACATCTACACCGTGGAATCAAGGAAAAGTCAGTCTGTAACTTCTCTTTTGTTCATAATGAAATCCAGCCGGTAGGTTGTCGGTGCGGAAGAGTGGATGTAGGCTTGAAATAAGCCAACCACTATAAACCTTGTGTTCAATTTTCTCTTCCTTACTCTCTTTACTTTGATCGTACTTCATTTTGTTAATCAATAGAGAACTTCCTTTCTATCGGTTGCCTAGAATCGCTTCCGTATCTCGATAAATTGTTTGTGCACCTATTCACCCCCTCTAGGTGGTTATACTAGCTATATCAATTGGTATCAGAGCTCGTGTACTCACTTTGTTTGAAGTGTTTTACTTCAGAGTTAAAGATCCGTGGCTAGTATGTTGGCTCCAGGGCTAATAGAAGGGCAAAGCAATACCAGACCGCCTTACTTTGATGGAAAGGACTACAACATATGGAAAAACAAGATGAAGGCGTTCCTGAGATCAAAAGATCCTCTGGAATGGGACGTTGTAGAAAAATGAATCATTCCTAAAGCTGCACCTGTTTCAGAAAGAGGAAAAAACACTGTTGAGTCTAGCGAAATGACTCAGGAAGAGTAATCAAGAGACAAGCTTTTGATGCAAAAGCAATCTATTCTTTATATTGTGCTTTGTCACCTACTGAATATAACAGAATATCTTCTTGTGATACAACCAAAGAAGTCTAGGATAGATTACACATTACTTACGAAGGAACCGATCGAGTGAAAGAAACCAGAATCAACATTCTCCTTGGTCAATACGAAGCCTTTAGAATGAAATCAGGAGAATCTATAACTGACATGTTTAGTCGTTTTACAGATATAGTGAATGGTCTTGAAAATCAAGGTCAACCAATTTTTGATCCCATGAAGGTAAACAAGCTACTGCGTGGACTCTCCAAGGATTGGAATCACATAAAGACCTCAATCAGAGAGACCCAAAGAATCATGCCACTATCTATTGATGAATTGGTTGGAACTCTTCAGTCTTATGAAGTGGAACGAATCAATGAAGACGAAGACCCTGAAGGTAAGAAATCTATTGCATTAAAATCCAATGATGACTCTGATGCAGCAGATTCTGAAGATGATATGGACGATGAGGAGCTTGCTCTCATGATAAGAAAATTTAGAAAGCTGAACAGAAAATGAAGAAGATTCAATCCAAGGAAACAAAGTTTTCAAAAGCAACATACTAAATCCGTTGAAGATGATGAATCAAATAAAAATGTAGTCTGCTTTGAATGTAAAAAAAGGGGCACATCGACCCAACCGTCCTCTTCTCGAGGAAGAAGAAAGGAAAAAACCGAAAGGTATCGAAAAGGCTCTTAAAGCAAAACCTGGAGTGATACGAATGTGAAGAAAGTGATGATGATTATGCCAACATATGTCTAATGGCACAATCGATTCAGATTCAAACTCCGAGACGACTCGATTCGATCTTACACGAATTTGAGGTAAGTAACTTCAAAATCCCTATTAAAGTTTCTAAATACATTGATGAGTTGTGTTTTAGTCTTAAGACTTCTCTTAAAAAGGATTTATGAACTCAAAAAGGAAAATTCTGCCTTAAAACAACAAGAAAATATTTTGAAAGAAAAGGTGAAATGTTTAGATGTTAATGTTTCTTCTCTTAGAGAAAGTGAAGATAATCTTTCAAAAGAAAATGCATTCTTGAAAAATGATATCTCAAACATTTCCAAAAGATTTTCATAGGATCTCGAGAAACTAGAAAAAATACTTTCTGTTCAAAGACCTTATTTCAATAAATTTGGTTTAGGAATGACTCGCTAAAACCATTCCTTTAATTGATTTTCCTAAAGTGAAAGAAAGAATCAAACAAAGACTCACAAGAAATGCTTACAAAAATCATTTTGAAAGGACCTTTGTAAAACTAGTAGGTCGCAATGCTCTTAGATGTTCAAAATGCAATAATGCAGATCATTTTGAAAAAGAATGTCCTATGGTTTGGAGACCTGTCAATAAAGTTTGGGCAAAAACCGCATATCAGACTATCTCAAAAGGACCCAAGAAAATATGGGTACCAAAGAAAGCTTGAGTCTCTTTTTAAATGCAGGTCACTATCAAGAAAAATGTGAAATGGTACCTATATAGCGGATGCTCGAGACACATGACAAAAGATTCAAATTGCTTCATAAAGCTTGTTCAAGTGAATGGTGGAAAAGTCTCATTTGGAGGAAACAGCAAAGGAAAAATTGTGAGATTTGGAACTGTGAAAATTGAAAACCTCACAATAAGTAATGTTTCTTTAGTTGAAGGACTCAACTACAATCTGCTCAGTGTCAGTCAACTATGTGATACCGGTTTCAAAATCTACTTTCAAGAGGGTATATGTTCAAGAACCAAGAAAGACTCTACTCGAGTCATTTATGGGACGAAGACATGGAAATATCTACCTCTTGGATGTGAAACTAGATGAATCACAATGTTTAATTTCAATCCAAGATGAAGCAAGTTTATGGCACATAAAGTTTGGGCACATCAATATGAAGCAGATAGCCAAAATTTCATCAAAGAAGCTTGTTCGTGGTCTACCCAATTTATCATATCAAAAGTCTGACCTATGTACACCATGCATATTGGGAAAACAGGTAAGAAATTCCTTTAAACCAATAAATCAAGTTTCCATTAATCGTGTACTGCAGCTTCTACATATGGATCTCTTTTGACCAACAAGAACACAGAGCATTGGAGGTAAGAAATATTGCCTAGTAATCGTGGATGACTACTCACGATTCACTTGGGTGTATTTCCTGGCAAGTAAGTCTGAAACTTTCTCTTACTTTGAAAATTTTGCTAAAAATGTTCAAAACGAAAAATGATATGTTACTTCAAGTATAATAACATATCATGGAGGTGAATTTGAAAATCAAGATTTTACAAGGTTTTGTGATGAATCTGGTTTTCAGCATTTGTTCTCCTCTCCGTATACTCCAGAACAAAATGGAGTTGTGGAAAGAAAGAATAGATCGCTTCAAGAAATGGCTAGAACTTTTCTAATTGAAAGTAACATCTCCTCACGTTTTTGGGCTGAAGCAATTTTTACAGCATGTTATATTATCAACAGAGTTTTTCTAAGGCCTATTCTAGAAAAAAAAAAACCACTATGAATTATTCAAAGAAAAGAAGCCTATTGTTTCATATTTTCATGTGTTTGGATGCAAATGTTTTATACTGAAAAATGCAAATGATCGAGTTGGTAAGTTTGAAGAAAAGTCGATGAATGCATCTTCCTTGATACTCAATCACAAGCAAAGCGTACGAGTCTACAACAAAAAGACTCAAACTGTGGAAGAATCAATGAATGTCAAATTCTAGGATTCGATGCAAAATGAATCTATTCAGACTCATCTTGAAGATCTAGAACCTGCTCCAGACTCTACAAAGTTTAAAGAAACAGCTCAGACTTTGAAGGACCAGCAACAAGTAACTGTTGAAGATTCAAGTGAAGGAAGTGATCATCACTCTGACAAATCAACCAGCAATTGGAAGCATAAGTCCAGTCATCCCAAAGATCTTATCATTGGCGACATTAATGAAGGAATTCGCACTAGATCCAAAAGGCGCGAAGAGTTTAGTGCTGTGGCTCTTATTTCTGAAATAGAACCCAAAAGCATAGATGAAGCTTTATCTGATGAAAGCTGGATTGAAGCCATGCAAGAAGAGCTCAGGCAATTCAGTATCAATGATGTCTAGGAATTGACTCCAAAACCAAAAGGTAAATCGCTATTGGAGCTAAATGGGTTTTCGAAACAAGATGGACGAAAGGAAAGGTCGTAAGAAACAAAGCAAGACTCGTGGCCAAGGGATACACGCAAGAAGAAGGGATAGACTATGACGAGACTTACGCACCAATAGCAAGGTTAGAAGCAATTCGTTTATTACTTGCATTTGCTTATCATAAAATTTCTAGTTATTCCAAATGGATGTCAAAAGTGCCTTCCTTAATGGATTCATCCATGAGGAAGTCTATGTGAAACAACCACCTGAGTTTGAAGACCCAAGGAAACCAAACTCAGTATTTAGACTCAAAAAGGCCTTATATGGCTTAAAACAAGCACCTCGAGCTTGGTACGACAGGCTGAGTAAGTTTTTAATCCAAAACGGTTTTGTGAAAGGTAAAGTAGACACTACTTTATTTATTAAAAGAGAAAGCAAAAGTTTTGTGCTAGTTCAAATATATGTCGATGATATTATATTCAGATCTCCTAATGAAAGTCTGTGCAAGAAATTCTCTAAGACTATGCAGGATGAATTTGAAATGAGCATGATGGGTGAGTTAACCTTCTTTCTCGGGCTTCAAGTGAAACAACTGAAGGAATGAACTTTTATTCATCAAGAAAAATATGCTAATGATCTCGTCAAAAGTTTGGTCTAAACAATTGCAAGAAGGCTGAAATACCAATGTCAAGTTCCTTGAAGATAGACAAAGATGAAGAAGGAAAGAAAGTCGACCAAAAGCTATACAGAGTATCATTGGCTCACTTCTTTATCTTACTGCTTCTAGACCTGACATTTTGTTTAGTGTTTGCATTTGTGCCAGATTTCAAGCAGATCCTAAAGAATCTCATTTAAATGCTACAAAGCATATTATTAAATACATTGCTTCTACTTCAAGCATCGGTCTATGGTATCCTAAAAGAGGAGACTTTACTCTTCTTGGATACTCAGACGCAGATCTAGCCGATTGTAGAGATGATAGAAAGAGCACCTCGGGTACCTGTCAACTACTTGAAGGCAGGACATTATCTTGGTTTTCAAGAAAGCAGAGTACAGTAGCTCTCTCTACAACAGAAGCAGAGTATGTAGCTCTTGGGAGTTGCTATTCACAAATTCTTTGGATAAGACAACAGCTAAGAGACTTTGGAATTGAAGATTCATGCACGGAGATTAATTGCAATAACACCAACGCTATCAATCTCACTAAAAATCCAATTCTTCACTCAAGAGCAAAGCATATAGAGATTCGACATCACTTCATTAGAGATCATGTTTAAAATGGAGAAGTTTCGATTCAATATGTTGATTCAAAGAACCAATTGGCGGATATATTCACAAAGCCTTTGGAGAAAAATCAATTTGAAACCATCCGTTCCAGACTCAACATTTTAAGGTATGAGGAAATCAAAGTCTAAAGACTTTCGCACTCGAGACATACAAGACCTTGACTCGTAAGTTATTCTCTCTCGAATCTTATCTTGAAAAGGTACGATCATCAAACCGTGGTTAATTATTGCTATATTTAATCGACGTAATTGTTACATCGTTTCCTTTCAAAAAGGAAGTTATTTTTTGAAATGACTATTTTCACGGAAAAATGACGTTATTTTGAAAATGCATCTTTTTATTTTCCTTTGTGACGGTTTGTATACCTCCCTTTTTAACCGATCGTGCACTGTTGATTTCCCTTCACTTTACTCTCAAAAACCCTAGAAAGCATCGATCTTCCATTCCCATTTTCTTCCCTTGTTTAATCTTCGAAAAAGTTGTCATCTTTCTTGGGAAAGTCAAGCAAGGAATCTTCCAAAAACTAAGAAAGATGTCATCTTCAAGAAAGTCTTCATAGAATCGCAAGCGGGGACCACGGCGAATGAGTGAGGGGCCTACGCACTTCGATCTCACCGAAGAAGAAGTGTCTCCGATCAGCAAACAGAGCCCACAACATTCTCAGCAAGGTCACTCTCCTCCATCTAGTCCTCAAGGCGTTGATCATCAACAAGAGGAAGAAATCATCGATGATGCAGATCCTATAAGAGTTCAAAAGCCCGCTTTTATTTATAAGCTGTATCGTGCTTTAAAAGGGACTCATACTCCTTTGAAGTATGTCGATGATTTTCTTAAAGGCAAAGAGTATTGAAATGAATATATCTTTTTGTGAAAAATGGAAAGTTTGGGAATTGCTCGTAAAAGGGTGGCTGAAGAAACCCTTGCGAATATCCCAAGTGATCCTCGTGATTGGGGAATTAATCCTGTAGATGGGAATGATCATGATAAACTGTACAGCCAATTTCAATCGAGAATGGGTGTTGCGGTTGAAAATCGAGGAAAAATGGGAGACTTGTTCAGATCGAGGGAACAAAAGGATTTGTACTCAAAATTGCTGAAGCGTGGGGTGATAAACCCTAGGAGTGTAGATTTTGATTTTCTGGATGCTATGAATGTGAACTTGAGAGAAAAGTTCGGTTATCTTCAACTTGAAAAGTTTTGCTCCGACACTACATAGGCCTATGCTGAACTAACCGCATATTTCTATTCAAATCTTAGCTTCTTGGATGCGAATAGATTCTCTTTCAGCGTCAAAGATCAAGACTTTGTTGTGGATATGGATATGCTGGCAGATGTGTTAGGAGTTGAAAGAGGAAGATATCAACCGATCAAAGTTTCTATTGCTCGTGCTACATTGGAACTTGTTAAGGACAGGAGAACAAAGGAAAAGATTTCCTACTTAAGGATGAGTGTGTTCAACATCTTGCTTCACAAGATTGTGATCAATTGCCTCCGACCGAAATCAACTTCCAAGATTGATGTTTCAAGTTCAGAGGCAAAGCTGATGTATGCCATCCTCACTGGGAAAAGGTTTTCTCTTCCTCACACTGTTATGTTCCACATGTATAGAGCCATGATGAAGGACAGAGGTCAACTTCCTTACCCAAGTCTTGTGACGAAGTTATTCAGACATTTGAATATTCAACCTCCGCAAATCTTTTGTGTTCGATTGTGCGATCATATGGTGGTAGGACTGGAAATGGTGACCAAAATGCGTCTGAAGGAATTGAACAAGGTGTTGGAGAAATTCAATGAGAAGACTCCAGTCAAAGCTCATCAACCCTCTTCTTCATCAAAACGGAAAGGAAAGGAGCCATTGGTTGCTTCAAGAACGAAAAGAAGAGCTCTTATTGTTGAAGATGAAGATGATGATGAAAACCTCACCATTTCTGCAATGGCTTTGAAGAATTTAAGTCATCCTATTCCAGAGAAAGAATCGGATCAAATGACGAAAGCAACAGAGGAGAAGGAAGCAGAGGAGAAGGGAAAAGAAGAAAGAGAAGCTGAAAAGGAAAGAGCTGAGAAAGAAGAAGAAGAGAAAAGAGAAGAAGGAGAACTTGAGGAACACTCTTCTCCACCTGAAGGCATGGAAACAGGGGGAGATCAAGAGAAAAGAGGGAAGTCCTCATATCCTGATGCAAGTGAGGGCGTCAGTCGCTCTCCTGCAGACCCAAAGGACATTTATGCCTCTCAATTTCCAGAGAAAGGTCATGAAGTTTCATCGCCAAACCCGCGAGATTATGCTAATCTACCATCGTCTCGCATTTACTCCATCGATCGGGCCGAAGCAAGTACTCGGACCGATAATGCAGCAGATTTTCGCAGAATCATGGATATTCTCTTGGAGATGCAAGGACAAATCTATGCTCTGGGATGCGATGTTCAAAACTTGCAAAATGCAGGTCAAGTTTCTTCATGTTCATTGAATGATCAGATCCAAGCCCTCTCCGTTCAGATTCAGGCCAATGCCAAGGGTGAGGAGATTACACAACTAAAGAAAGACTTGAAAAGGTTGGAAGGCATCGTTCATTCTATGGGAGATTTCCAGCTTGTCCGCGTTCTCAAGCAATCTTGACTTTATTCCATTTTCATCTCAACCTTTTTAATGCTACAAAAAGGGGGAGAGATGCAAGATTTGAACCTTTTTTAATCATTTGAACTTTGACTTTTAATCGTGTGGTTTGTTGAATTGTTTTGGTGTTTAACTTGTTTGACTTTGTTTTTGTGTCTGGATGAGAACTGAACTAGACTTGGACTTGACTGCTTCTATTGACTACTATTGATATCTTATGGATGGCTTTATCGCATACTAGACTAACCTATTTTCTGTGGTTGCATATTCTAGTGTTATTCATTTAGCCATTTATCTCTATAAGATATGCATATGTGTTTGAGAAATGTTTTGCAGGTCAAAGTTGTCCAAATCTGCAGGAAAGTTTTGTCACCATCAAAAAGGGGGAGATTATTGGAGAAATCTTCTTGAAGTGTTTTGAAGCTGACAAAACGTTTCCATCAGTCTAGTCTGAAGGTTTGCAGACTCTGCTATTTAAAGTCTAAAGACCTCCGGACAGCCAAACTCAAGACTCAAAGTCTATCCTCATTGACAGTCTCTAATCCATTGAAGAAAGGTTATCCAGAACTGGATGTTTCATTAAGGATATGACCTTATCGACTGGAGAAGATCTCTTGGCTGGAAAAGACATAACGGAATTCTTTGATTGATCGAGATTGACTCGAAGATTAAGGATCCGATGATTGCCTAAATATTCTTGGAAGGTTCTACTTATAGAAACCGAGATCCTGATTGTATGGGCGAACAGGATTGATGGGCTATCTACACGTTCCTTTAATAGCTCGAATAATCTTCTTAATTGATTCCATCCAACGGGTAGATTGGAGGAATTCCTTTGGTAAATGCCAACGGGTATGATGGCGTAAATGAGTATATAAGGAAGACGTTCTAAGTTGTTCAAAGAGTGCGCGATAGAAGAATTCCAAAATGCGAAGCTTCCTGTTGTTTAGACAATTCCTTTGAGCGAAACTTTGTATACAAAAGAGAGTCTATGTTTGTGAGAAACCTTGAGGAGGTGTGGTAGAAGATCTACACTATAGAATCAAGGAAAAGCTGTGCTGTAGCTTCTCTTTTGTTCATAGTGAAATCCAGCCGGTAGACTGTCAATGCGGAAGAGTGGACGTAAGCTTGAAATAAGCTGAACCACTACAAATCTTGTGTTCAATTTTCTCTTCCTTACTCTCTTTACTTTGATCGTACTTCATTTTTTTAATCAATAGAGAACTTCCTTTCTATCGGTTGCCTAGAATCGCTTACGTATCTCGATAAATTGTTTGTGCACCTATTCACCCTCCTCTAGGTGGTTATACTAGCAATATCACTTTGATCGTTCATTTAGCACTCGTTACATTTGATGTGACTTTTAGTATTAATATTATTGACCATATGACCCTTGAAAATTAAGAATTACATTACAGAGCAGCAATGCTAAAGTCATTTAACTAACCCTAACGAACTGCACTAATCATTCTTATTTAAATAGCCGAATTCTATAAGGGGGACACATATAATTAGTAAGCTCTTATATGTGACACTAACATGACTCCTAGACTCAACCTAATAATCGGACACTCTCCACTCTTGCTCGTAACTGAAATTTAAGGGCAAACTGGGCAATTAGACATCTTGAATAGAGGCCAATGATGGGATGTGGGCTTCATGATTGTTCATGAAGGGAATTTTGATGAAATTTCCCAAGCCACTTCACTTAGACCTTAAATCCTTGACTAGTAGCAAGATTAACCTATGGCCCAATGGAATTTCATGCAAGGCAATGATGAAATTTGCCTTGTTCCTTCCGCCCCTCCTCAGTTTCACGTCCCAAAATGATCTAAGAAGCTAAGCAATCCACCCTTGTCAATTCATGCAAGTTTGACGAGCTAAAAAACCCCCCAAAACCGCCTCCTCCCTCATCTTCTCCTTCTCTCTCTCTCGTCGAACCATCATCAACTCCCCCTTCTCATTTTCTCTCAAAAATCCTTTGAAGAAAACTCCTCTAGAGCTTCAAGAACTCAAAAACCAGCAAGGGTGGTGAGGCAAGAACTCCTTAGAACAACTTCCATGTAAGTGAAACTACTAGTTGCTAGATTCCATGATCCTCTTATTGCTAGGCGAATTGCATGGTTTAGGTGCAAGCTCTTTCCAGGCTTTAGATAGGAGTTTAGACAACCTGTGATGCGTGCATGTGAGTCTCTTGATGAGTTCTTGATTCCTTGAACTCGAGTAGTACAAAAACGGATGGGTAGTACCTGTTCTTCGTGAAACCGTTTGTGTACTTGTCGATTTTGTGGTGGCTACTGTGATGTGATTGTGTGGGGAATTCCTTCACAAAGTTGTGTTAAACAATAGACCTACAACATATATTTATTTTAAAATTTATCGGATTAGGAAGATCGACTTATAGACCCATTTTCCTACTGAGATTAAACTGTCCAGAACTGCAGATTTTGTGACCTCGAGCTTTCACGAATTTTTATAAATTTTTCTAGCTCAAATTTTGACATGCATCCTTCTTGAAGGTTGTTAACTACATTCTCATGTAGAACATATAGAAATCTCAGAGCAATTGATGAAGTTTTTAACGTATAAACGGATTTACCTTTGGGACCAGTGATTTTGTTTCGAGTGAACATTTTCTGTATTATGTTGCATAAATTTATTGCCATTTATACATTAGGAACTAGACTTAACTCCCCCCATGAAAAACGTTAGTTAAGGTCTTTTCTATGACATAATTTTTAAGCCCACTTACTATGGTTTTGCAACTGATTTCTGAAACTGTACGACAAGGGCTAGTTTTGGTAGCTAATCCAAAAGTAAAGCTTTTCATGGGTGAAAACCGTGACGTTATGTTCTGGAATATTCAAGTTATGTATTATAAGCTCACATGGATGAATTGCTATGCCTATGCTGTGGATGCTGTGGATGCTGGTTTAGTGTTAATGGTGAACCTTTGAGTGCAGAAAGTGCGAGTGATATATATGCTATAACGATAGAAGCTGCCTGTGTGTCACATTGAGTGCATTGTGCAAATCAATGTGATGTGTGGATGACAAACAGGTGTGGTAGATGCTATGTGTGCTAGTTCTGAGTGTGGTGTGACATAATTTAAGGTGTGGCAGTGTGAACCATGTAAAATGAACTAAATTTAAGATATTTCCATCGGTTGTGCGGTCAGGATGTCCAAGGCCAACATCCCTTGGATGCCTCGGCTGTATGATACCAAGATATCTTGGAGTAAGATGCCCATAGCCATCATCCCATGGAAGTCCAGCCAACGACCCAAAAGTGACTTGAGCAAACCAACCAACATCCCTAGTGTAAATCCAACTCAAGGATGGAAATTAATGATCATATGAAGAATTTAAATCCACAAGGCATGTGAGTTTGCATATGAATTGTATGTTGTGGTGTTTAAATTATGCATGAGAATTATGTGTATAGAATCGATATAGTCTGCCTTGCCTTGTTCGATTGTGCAATATGCTGTTACCGAATGAATATTGGATGAATTGGTTTATTTGTTTTTGGCCCCTGCATATTGCATGAATTCGTTTGCTTGTCCTTGGACTGTGCTTTTCTACAAGCGGTGGGCAGATCATGTAGCCTGGGACCTAGCTATTTCTCTTACTAGGCGCCGCTCGCTTCTTATATTTTTCAAATAATTAGCATGGATGTGCTTCTAGTCGCACGTTATGGAGCACCTGCCCATCTTGAGGGCGTGTTCCAGGACGTGTTTGATAAGGAGTCAGGCCTAACATTTACTCAATACGAAGCTGTTCTTTGGATGGACGATGGACATCTTATGTCACGCCCCAAACCCTCGAGCGCGTGAACATCCCCCAACAATCAATTAAATTGCGATCTCTCTCTTAGGACGCGTCACTGCCCCATTCTTGTTATATTTCTATTAGACACAAGCATAAGCATTTAATATAAATAACACCTAGTCAAACAACAAATAACAGAGATAGTAAAAACACAACATGAAATTTCTAAAAGCACGATTTTTATTTAAATACTGTTAACCCTAGCAAGTTTAATAATTGCAAGCCTTTCTACGGTCGCTTCCTACCAATCATCTCTAAAACCTGCAGGGTTAGGTTCCATCGGGACGATGAGGCAAACCAAAAGTGACACCAAGCATGCTTGCATCTTGGTCCATCGGGACCCCAAACCCCACGCAACGGTTCTCTATACTACAGATCTAAAAATAGTTAATAACAACAAAGTGAGATATAAATCTTAGTGAGTTAACGACCTAAGCCTTGATTAGGATACAAATTCACCTTGAAGGCAACTTAAACATGCAACGGCATACAATCTTACATCGCCTTAGTACACCACTGCATATTAGTACTTCACATATGCCATTATCAATGCAACAAATATGATCAATAATCAGAACACAAAATTTTTGTGCATGAAACATATACACAAATCTTGATTATATGATAAAACCTGTTTTGGCCCGTCCCATACCATGCCTCATAGTTTTATCCCATAATTAGGCACAGTGCATCATAATCATTCACACATGTTCTAATTATTAAGACCTTTCAGGCACGGTATCGTCTAGAACCCCCGTCTAGATGGCATTCCATAAGGAGTATCGGTCTGGCCTCAACAGCAACTCAGCATCCGAACCCCTATCGGGCATCCAATAAACATTGTGCATCGTCCCCAAACTCCGGTTGGATGACGGTTCAATTAAGTGACCATAGAAGCACGCCAACACTCAAGCCAATTCCTATCTATCATCAATTAACCTAGTGTAAAAGAGTTCATGCTTAATTAACAAACCTCAAAAAATCTATACATTTAAAATTTCGATAAAATAATCGCATGTGGTCATGTACTTAAAATCAACCCACCAAATTTTGCACGTTTTTATTTTAAAACCCATTACCCCATTTAGCACATAAAACACAACGTCCAAATTTGACATCTCAAAGTTTTCCATTTTCTTTTCAAATAAAATTTCTTTAAAAATAGCATTTAAACTCATGACTTGGGCAATCAACATCATAGCATAACAAGCTCAAACAATATGAATTTTGTATAAATTCATCTAATAAATCAAGTACAAAACACAAAAAAAAAAAAAAAAAAAAATTCACCACTTATTGTGCTATTGCAATAGCCTATCAACCTTAAACCGATAGCTCATCGCTCCATCAATGATAACTTATCATCTATTTTTCAATAGCTTGTCACCCCTTTGGTGATAGCTTATCACCAATTTCTCCATAATTTATCACCCCTTTTGTCACGCCCCAAACCCCAAGCACGCGCACATCCCACTTTGGTCGATCAAATATGCGACATCCCATGATACGTCGTCGGCCCATTCATTTTATTACGCATGCGGAAGCGAAACAAATCCCCTGACAACATTTAACTTGGGATAGAAAAGCAGGCAATCAATCACAATACCAAACGCTTATTTACAAACACATAGGTTTAAATGCAACTCTAGAGTGTCTACAAAATAGACCAGCTCGACAAAAGGGGAACTATCCTAAAACCAACTAGCAGGACACGTTCACCAATACTTCAATCTCCACCTTTCCAGACTTAGGGCTTCGGGTCCTCCACGACCGCCATTTAGGGACCTGAAATTTTAATCCCCAAACCGGGATGAGACAATGTCTCAGCAAGTTCAACCCCCTAAACCCCAATTAGAAAGAAAATACACCCCGGATGGCCTAGCCACATCACACAGAAGACTTACCTCGCCTCAGTTCCTTCCTGCAGGTTAACCCAAATCAAATCACTCAATCACAGATAGTAAGAGGAACTTAAACAACCGGAACGTATTCACTTTCATATAATCAACAACCGCGAGGGTCCTAATTATAAGACTAAATTGTTATGACACGTCCTATTCCATGCCACACAATTCCGTCTCATAACCCGACACATCAACAACACTCAACATGCATTCCAATTGTCATTCACTGCCACACAAGGGCATAGCCTACTCTTTGTTCGGCTATCTACTGGCATATAGCCAGGCATCGCCTCCCCACCTTGGAGCGCAGCTTCGTCAGTACATCGACAGCGTTCCCGAAGGAACATGGGCCCAGAATCAACTGCGACCCGCAACCACTGCGTGGGCATCCATATAGGGGCAAGTCCGGCTCAACAGCCCAGGACGATTCCTCTTAATTATCACACAACCAAATCATACTCGGCCCCAGGACACTTTATATTTCAATCAATACTTCCACTTAAAATAGTGATCCCGGCCATTTTTCTTCATATTAAAAATATTCTGGAAATTACTCACGTGTGTGGGGACACGCTAATTTCGAATCAAAAAGACAATATCTCACTTTTTCAAACCCCACTATTTAATATAATCATTAAAATCCAATTTTTGCATCAAAACCCGACACTTGGGTTTTTATGAATAAAATCTCTATTTATCACAATCAACACTCAATTTGCCACAATCAATCATCAAATTCAAATTCTAAATACACAGCAGCGATCGGCACGAAATTCTGAGAGTATAAGGTCCCGACGAAATTTTCGAATTTTAATAAATAATTAAATTTATTCCGAAAATTAATTAAATAATAATATCCATATTTTTCGCAATCCACATTCAATTTATAATATCCGACCATCAATTTCAAAATCCGAATACACAAAGCAGCGATCGGCACGAAATTCTGAGCAACCGGGTCAAAAATAATTTTAATAATTTCGGATTATAATATAATATTATAATTTCCAGAATTTCGAAGCAATTAAATAATTCAAAATTAAAATCATATTATGTCCCATCAAGGCTTATTATTAAATAACTCTATTAGCCTTAATTAAACACACTTTAAATTAAACAAACTTCTTAATCCAAGTCACAATTAAATAAACTAAACTATCCACCTAAACTTGCTTAACTTAGACTAAGCACACTTAGGGTATCATTAACCATCTAATCAAGATTTAGTGAGCTGAACTCACTAGATTAGCGAGCCGAGCGGACCAAAATGACGAGGGCAACGCGAGGATCGACTTTCCTGAAGGCAAGCCGAGCATCCGGGCTCCAGAAGGCGGCCAAAACGAGCCAAACATGGGCTGCCATACCCATTTTTCCAACCACTGATTTGGGGCCGAGAAGGGCGGATCCGGCGCCGATTCAGGCGAAGGAACGGCGGAGAAGAGCATCGACAGCTCAGGCGAGCAAGGCGGCAGCTCCGACGACCCTTTGGCGGCGGTGGAAGCAGCTCGGGACAGCCTGGTCGACGAGCCGGAGGCGCAGGTTGAGCGCAAGCCGGCCGGCGAGCTGGCGCGTGGCTTCGCGCGGACGCACGGCGGCTTCAGCAGTGATGAGCGAGCAGGCGGAGGGCAGTCCGGCTGGGTTACAACCAGCTTCGATGCCTTCTCAAATCTGCTACGTGTCGAACAGCCATCGGAGAAGGAGGAGAGAGGGCGACGGTGGCGCGGCCGGTGGTGCGGGCGGACAGCGAGCAACTTGGCGGTGCAAACGGCGGCGACAAGCGGCGAAGGGGGCGTGCGTGCGGGCTGGCGAGCTGCTGGTTCTTGGTCGGTTTTCCCCTCCCCATGTCCAAGAAGTTCCAAGGTTGAAGATGAAGATGGAGAGAGAGAGAGATGGGACCCTTTCTTTCATTTTCTTTTCTTTTTCTATAATCCCTCACACATGGCCCACCATGACATCATCCCATGTCATCTTCCACTCACTCAAACCCTCCACAACTTCTCCAATGGTTGCACTTTCATTTTTCCGCCAGGGTCCAAAATCTTGTACAACCAATCCTTCAATTTCACTTGATTCTCTTCCAATGGAATCAAATTGAAGTCCATAAAATTAATCCAAGGTCACCACACTTCAATTCACATCTTCACTTGTCCATAGAACCAACTTAAGTCCCAAAAGCACAACCAAGGGCAGGCCTACTAATTTTCCGAACCAAATTAACCATACCTTGATTATTTTGCCGAAAAACTCGGCTTGCATGAAAAATCTTCCGAAGATTAGTCAATATTCCTAAAATGATTTGTGACACACCCGGACTCCCAATTTCTGAATTCGATCTCAATCTCACAGTTAATTTCACTTTGGCACGATACTAGCGCGGCCCAACCTGCTGGGTAGCAATTAGAAATTTTCATGCATTTGACCTGTGGTTGATCATTTCAAGCCACAATGTACATCTTTGAAACATTAACGACTTTCTATTGTCGGGGTAATCTCAAGGTTTCAAATACGAACACAGGGTACCCAATCAATAGAAAAGTCGGTCCAGTGCCGATCGACAAGAATTGTGCGATCTAGTGGAATCACCCACACCTGATCACATGCCTCTGTTGAGTCGACCTATCTCCAATCTCTAACCAATTTTTAATTGTGCCGTAATGACCCTTACAAATTAGCTCGGTCGAAAGGTCGCTTCCTGGTCAAATTCTCGAGTCTGATGCATTAGAAATTCTTAACAGCTTCACCCTATAGACTAGTTTTCACTTGAGTGGCCGACTCAAGGAAAAGAACTATATGCGTGCCAATGAAATGCCCGTCTCAATTTATTGAAAATAGGATTGGAAAATCGAGATGTCACACCTTTGGTGATAACTTATTATCTATTCTTGATAACATATCAGTCCACTCATTACCTATTATGATAACCTATCAAGTCCACTTAATACTCATCGCAATAGCCTATTGACTAAACTATGATTAATTAGCACTAATCATCCTTAATTAATACTAACTACAATTAACATTATTCTAAACAATCCTTAAGCTCAGTTAGCACTCACACATCATTAATTAAGACTAAATATAATTAACTTTCATCTAATTCGTCCTTAAATGCAATTAACGCTAAGCCATCATTACTTAGCACTAAACCACCATTAGCCTTAATCTAAACTATCCCTAAACGCAATTAATACCTAATCAAAGATTAGAAAGTTAACTCACAGGTTTTCTAGCGACAATGAGCTCACGGCAACAGCGTCAAGACTACGAGACTCACGGTACCAACAATGGCACCACGGTGCGACGGCGGTGGCAACTCGAGGCTCACAGCCTCTTCGCTTGGGCAGTGGTGTTCGGTGGAGATGGTGGTGGTGGTGGTAGTTTGATGAGGTGGTGAGGACGGCGATGGTAGCTTGAATGGGTGGCACGGACACGGCAGTGAGTGGTGGTTCACGGTGGTGGTAATGGTGAACAAGGGAAGAATAAGAAAAAGAAGATGAAGATGATGAAGATGGGGATCAAGATGAAGATGAAGATGGAGAAGCAAAATGAGAGAGAGAGAGAGAGAGAGAGAGAGAGAGAGAGAGAGAGAGAGAGAGAGAGGAAGGAGGTTCAGACGTCCAAAGGAGGGAATGAAGAGGGAGAGAGAGATTTCTTGAAATTTTCCAAGATTTTCATTATTAGCAATCCAACAAAATCCCCTAAAAGCCTCTCCTCTTTTCATTTATTTCTTTTGTCCTCTAGTCAATAAATGCAAGAGCAATTTGGACATTTTACACATTTTTTACCAAACTTCCCAATTTTGCCCTTGGGTCCATTTGCTTGAATTGGGCTTGGTGGGCTTGGGTTGGCTCACTTGGGCCTCCTTGGCCAATCCACATGGGCGTGAGGCCCAACAACCCTCATTTAGCTCGACTTCTCTTCCCAACATCCAATTCTCGATCGATTAACCATCTTTCAAAAATTTTACGCTTGCTCATAAATTAATGGGCAAATCAAGCAATGTCTAAAGGATTAGTTTTGAAACTCTCGAAAATTCGATACCCAAAATGAATTAAATTTTATGATTAGAATCAATCAAATGCGACTTTAGTATGACCTAAATTATCGGGCGGCTTTTAAGAGTTTTCGCGCAATTGACCCGTGGTCGATGATTTTCGATCCATGTTTATGCCTCTTCAAATCATAGACGACCATCGGTTACCATGTAATCGCAATGATTCAATTGCATATCCTTAGTATAAGATCAATAGAAATTCGGTTCATCATCGTTCGACGCAAATATCGTAATCATGCGGAATCACTTGAGAAACAATTACATACTTCCATCGAATCAATTTATATCCGTTCGCTAATTAACTTATAACAATGTAGTATTAACTCTTGTCAATCCCTATAATCGAGCAATCAATTCTTGACTAAATTCTCTAGTCTTTCGCATTTTAACCATTTACAGTCTCACCAAATAGATTATTTAACTTATGAGTGATTAGTTCAGAATAAATTAACTATAAATGCATTGATGAAATAACCATTTAATATATTTCAAAATGATGCCAAATTTCGAATTATCACATCATGCATGGATCCCTATGCACTTTTATATCATGGTTCCTTAACCTTAAGGGCGAGGTCTTCGGACCACTCCATCTTGGAGGTGATGGATTGGGTACTAGGGGTGTTGGCCCTTAGTTGTGGACGTGCCATGATGGTAGTTAGTTTTGGTGTAGATGAGGAAATCGCCTTGTAGAGGAGATAAAACACCTTTTTGGCCCCTTCCCATGCTTTTTGTGCATACCTTTTTGGTCTAAGATGATGTGAACATGAAGATATAAATCTCCTCATGTAAGTAAGACGAAATGGAAATGAAATGCAAGTGTTATGGTGTCCTCTCTTGCTCTTGTTCAATTCATGATATAAATGTTAACCTTTATAAAAAGATTTGCACTTGTGTAATAACTCAAATTAAAGATAAGGCTAGCATCTAGGAAGTGACAGACTGGGATGTTACAAAATGAACTTTAAAAAACTAATTAAATGGGGGGAAGCAAATTAGCAAAGGCCTCTACGACCCTCACCCCTGCCGCCACCTCACCATTGCTGGAAAGGGTCAACGACAGAGAATCAAGCCGAGGCCGTGGGGCCTCGGCCAGTGGCCAACGACCATGGCCGACTACAGGTGAAGGGTTGCAACCCTAGCTAGCACCTGGCAACCTCAACTAACCTTCACCTTACATCGCTAGCCCTTTCTACCGATGGTGGGGCAGTGGCGGTAGCGAGGGCCATAGAAGCGCTTGCTAATTTACTGCCCCTCTTTTAAATTTTATATTTTTTAACTCAATTTAATTAATCTATATTATTATTCAAATTTTATGAACAAAACAAGATTTTTTTGAGACAAGCTAGCCACATTAGCACCATATGGATAATTATTTATTAAAAGAATTGCCACATTAGTAATAATTCTTGCCTATAAAAGCCACGTCAATAATTTGGTCGGAAATTCTCGTCATTGACACTTAAGTGTTCATTTCTTCTTTAATTTTTGCATTTAAGTGTATCTTTTAGACATTTTAGCACTTATGTGTCCATCTGTGCCAAGTTTTGGAACTTATGATGTACTTCTTTTTGGCATATGAAAATAGAATCACCTCATAGTTGGCATTAGTGTAAAGGGCTTAGTTAACATTAGAACTATAATATAAAGCAAGATCTAGATAAAATCAAATTGGATGACCTCTCGATAGAAAGTGTTTATCTAGGTCTATTTAATTATATTGTAGGATAACATTGTAAGGCTCACCAACAGAGATGGGTTAAAGAGGATAATACCTCGAAATGAATTGGTCTTCTAAGTCACATTGTCACCCTTCAAAGTCTTGTAAGGAGGTTATAATAATCATCTTCATTATTTATTATATATTTAATATCTAAGCTGGAAAGACAGCTGGAAAGACAATCTGAATAAATCTGGAATTTGTCATCATGTCATAATGACTAGTTAGTAAGGGTGCATTTGTTTGTGTTTCTGTTCAAAAATTGTTCCTGGATTTTTGTTCCGGGGAACAATTTTTTACCAAAAAAACGTGTTTGGTAAACTTGTTCTAGGAATAAATAAAAAATTGAAACACGTTTGGTAAATTTGTGTTCTTTTTTTGTTTCTTTTAATTTTTTAATATTTTTATTTTATTTTTCCTTTTTTTCTTTCTTTTTTTCTTCTTTTGGCTAGTCACCGGCCTCGGCCATGGCGGCGACGCCCCAACAAGGGTCGCCGGCCTCGCCCACCCTTGGTGGCGCCGCCCTCGATCATCATGGCCGAGGCCGCGACCGGCCAAAGAAAAAGAAGAAGAAAAGAAAAGAAAAAAGAAAGAAGATAGAGGAAATTTGTTTCTCCAAATTGTTCTAGAAACAAGAAACAAGTTTTTTTTTGTTTCTTGAATCTGTTCCAAATGTGTTCCAAGGAACAAAAAAAAATAGATTTGGAACAAAAATGCGAACAAACACGTTTTTGTTCTTTTTTTGTTCCCCGGAACCAAAAAAAAAAACAAAATTTTTTTTCATAAACAGAAAAAAGAAATACAAACATGCAGGCCCTAAACATCTCTTTTTGTTTTTAATTAAAAATTTTATGGAATGACCTGTTTTCCAGCACATATTGGCTGCTTGCAATTTGATATTTATGGCTTTCCCTAAATTTTAAAATTTTAAAATTATCTAAGTTTAAAAAATTATTTAAAAATGTTGATTTAATATGCTTTTATTGTTGCAATATTTTGAAAGATTTTAGTATCTCATATTAAATAAAGTCGAAGTATGGATTCCGCAATATCAATGCCTAAATTTGGACAACTAATTATAGTCATGTTACTACATAGAACATTAGAAATAGCCTCCACCCCTTAACGAAAATATTGTTTATTCACATTGCATTTTCATAGTAATAAGCTCACATGAATTATATTCTAATTGAATTGGAGTTAATGGTCTCAAGCAGAGAAGCTCTAAGCTTAATTAATTTTTAAACGGAGCCCGCGACACTATGATTTACGGCCAAGCCCATTAAAAGCCTCAATAGCCAAAATGCGCGTATGGGAGGCACATGGGAATGCCAAATTAGGAAAGATTGTTTTATCGAAGCAAACTTGTTGAGAAACTAAGCATTATATTGTCAAATTCAGGCCACATTGGAATAAGAGATAGGTTTCCTAATACTGGAGATGTCATAAGACTCTTTTGGTTTAAGTCAAGGAAATAAGTATAAGCAAGGAACTCTAGACCCCTACTTATCCATGTGCTGAAAAAAGATTCACAAAGGACGAGGCTCAATAAACACACCGACGTTCACCTTGAGATCTCCAACGCCTATACACCCTCCTTCACTATTCATCGTCCAGACGATTTTTTGATGAGAGAATTGGTACATGAGTGCTCTTGAGTTAAAGTGAGTGGTGCAGTAAAGCAGAAAGGAAAAGAGCATGACTTGAAGGAAGCTGTGACTTCAAGCGGTGAAAATTTGTCCTTTATTCGATGGTTTCTAGCTTGAAAGGAGACATGGGCAGATTCGGTCTTGAGTCAAATTAGGAAAAATTCACGGCTTTGGAAGCGGTGGAGAAAGGAGAACAAAGGCCATTCGCCGGCGTTCATCGAAATATCCAATAAAAGACCGGCTAGAGATCGTTGTGATCTCAAGATAGAACACAGAAGAGACGCATATAGAATAGATAATATCCAAAGGACGTGGTCCTTTCTTCCCCCCCACGCGCGGCCGTTGCCCTCACGCTCGGCTACTGTCCAGTTTCTTGACGTTGCTGCATCCCAACGGTGCTGTTACTCCTTGCTCGATGCTGCTCAATGATGCGACCGGCTGCTACCGCTGCAGTTCCACCCGATTTTCCAGCAATTCCTCGCCATGCCCAGCATGCACCATCGTCTCAACACCCTCCTCCAATTTCCGGCGACCCCTCTGTTTATAGAACAGTCCCCTGTCACGCCTCCAGCAGACTTTGGCCCGACGACAATGAAGTCCTACAAATCTCAGGCGGTTTTCCAATCCTAGCCGCCCGATTGACCATCATTAATACATTTTCCTGGTCGCCATGAAACTTTCCGGTCACCAGTTGTCGTGTGAATCGTAAGCTCAATTAAGGCAGTTTCCAAATTTACATGCTTAATTGAATTCAACAGCCTAAATTGAGATTAGTTGATTCTAACTTTATTCGATTGGTTTGAGTGCTATATGTCTCCCGAATAGGCAAACGTTCCCGTTTGAGTTGTTATATAATTGGAGATTTGATCTTTGGGACAAAAGATTGGATCTCCAATTGAACTTATTTCTTTATTTGGTCGTGGTGAATGTTTATTATACCGTCAATTATATAGGGTTTAGATATTATATGTCATTAGATTAAAATCATCCATCACATAGAAATTGCATTGCATCTAGGATTAGATTATATCCACATAAGTTTCATAATTTTGTACATCATGCTATGGAGTTATTTAGTAATTTAGGAAATTATCTAATTTAGATTAGGATTTAACACAAATATCATCATAGTTTAAATCAAGTCATTATTGTAGTTTTAGGCAGTTTCCTATTTTAATTAACAAAGAAAATTTATTAAAAAAATATTGCATGGATATCTCATATAGAATTAATTGGTTCTATAATATCCATGTCATATATTACACATCATTAGTGATCATATCCTTTAGAGTCATATAATTCATGTCATGCATTACATCTCGTGCATTGCATATAGTTTTATTTTTACAAAAAGAAAATACCAAAAACATTATAATTGCATCTTTAAGTCATTATTTTTTATTAATGTTACTTAGGTCATATTAGGTGTCAAGTTTAGTCTTTTTAAAGAAAATTTAAGAAAAATAATTAATCTGTCATGTACTTAAAATAATGGGGTTAATTTATGGTTAATTATAATTTATGTTAGTAGAATGCATATACGTTGCATTTAAGTTCTTAATAAAGCTTGCATTTCACTTTAGAATTTCATGTTACTTTGTCATGTCATTTAAATTAAATCATTTTTATATTATACAAGAAAAATCCCCCCAAAAAAGAATTAGTTAGGATTGCATAATCTCATTTAGAAATCATGTTTAGGTTATGCATGCATTATTTAGTTGTTAACTAACATCTTGCAAGATTACTTGTATTGAGAATAATAAAGCCTTGCTTTTTCTTTGCTTAATACGTTATGGTTTTTGTTCTATTTCTAGTCATTTATTTATTACTTTAATTTATTGGGTATTAAATCAATTGAATGATCACCTCTCACATGTTAGTGACTTAAGATTAAAATTGACCAAAAAAACTACTTGCAAAAAAAAATTAAAATGAAAAAAAAAAACCAAAAAGGCATTAGATTAATCTAGCCTAACCAAGTACTCATAGCTATGAATCTCTAGTTCACATAAGTAAATTATTTTCTCACTTTTTACTTAAGTTTCTAATCAACCCATAACAAATTAGTTATGACTTCTAATTGAATTAAATTGAATGTTTAATTAGTTTGAAGCTCCAAAGTTGCAATTGGTATGAATTGGGAAAGTCCACGCTAAACATGAACGGTTGCCTCGTGAGAGGAATTTTTGTTCCAATTAAATAATCTATCAACTTTCCCTTGGCGATCCACATAAAGTCTGCGACGCGCAAGATTTACAATAAATCAACTATTGAAAAATAAGGTGAAATCACTCTATTTTCATTCCGCCACCTCTCTCCCTCTCTTAGGGTTTCCTCTTTCCAAAGCCGCCAAACCCCTTTTCTGAAGCTACGGTTTAGAGGGAAAGAGAGGTCTCTCTACCTCTCTTAAGATTTCCTCTCCCTCTCCCTCTCTCTGCCTATCTCCCTATCTCTTCCTCTACAATACTTTTTTAAGATCTCTTCGTTATTTCATGGACGACACTATCGCTGTGGGCTCCAACGATCGAAGTGCAAGTGCCTTAGAAGAATCTAATCTTTTCGGATCTACTCGCTCACTTTGGCTCTAGATGTTTCCCCATATAGTCAAGCGCTCCAGAAATCTTCGTAGCTCATTTATCGCGCTCAGTGGTTGGCTTATTTGAAAGTGATTTTGTGATCGATCAGCATTTGTTTTATGGCTCTTCTCTTCCAATTTAAAGTTAAATCTAGATTTGAGTGCTCTTTTGTGATGATCTAGCTAGAGATCTAGGATTATTTGAAAGTGATTTTGTAATCGATCAGTATTTGTTTCGTAGCTCCTCTCTTGATTTAGAGTTAAATTTAGATTTGGGTGCTCTTCTATGCCGATCTAGCTATAGATCTGGGATTTACAATGTGTTATTTGTGTTTTTTCATCCTATTGGTATTGTTGTTGTCTCTATACAATGATGGTGTTAAGGAATCTGAAACTAGGCACGCACTACCTTTTGGTAAAGCCGTAACTACTAGAGAGGGAAATCTCCACATGTGCTCATCACTAAGGATGACACGAGTTCCAATGATCGATTGATGATTGTGCTTTGAAGTTATAACAGATCTATTCTTATGTAATGAGCGAGTCTCTACAAATTATACTAAGTTGTTTCAATTTTTGGATTTGCATTGGACTGCAACTTTTTGGGATTGATTTTATCTTGAAGTTGTGCATCTCTTTTATGTGAAATAAATCTTTCCTTTTGACAAGAAAATGAAAAAATATAAGTTATTCCAAAAAGGATTTTTACCATTTGACTTGACAGATAATGTTACATATCCCTCTTTCCTGGCCACTAACTAGCTGTGGGTCCATGAATGCAATTAAATGCTTAAGCCTATCACTTCTTATAATTACACTTTGGTTTTAACACAAACATGCATAAGATCCCCACCATTCAAAGCTGGCTTGTATCTCTATATCATGTCTTTGACAAGTTGTCTCTTGTTAGGCTTCTGTGATGGCAAAGGAGTGAGTATTAATGGCATGTGAAAATAGAATCACCTCACAATAGGCGTATTTGAGTGTAACAGCTTTGGTTAACATTAGAACTATAATAGAAGCTCTCCAGCTAGACAAATGACCTCACGAGGGAAAGTGCTTATCTGGCTAAATTTTAATTATGCTTTAAGATAAAATCATCAGGCTAAAACCCACCCACGCATGGCTACGCTGATTGAGTCATGCCCCTTTGCATTTCTGCAGACCGAATGGTCAGGGGTTTGAAACTCTCAAAGCAGTTTCGTGATTTAAGCGGAGGGCTCAGCGATGGATTGCTAAGCTAGTCTACCCCGAGGTATAATCAATGCTGTATTCCCGTAAGGCGAACTAGGCCAGATCATCAGCATCAAAAAAAAAAAAAAAAATCATCAGGCTAAATTACATAAATGGATCGGAGGGGATAATGCCTTGAAATGAGTTAGACTAGTAAGTCGATCACCATGAGAAGTCTTGTAAGGAGGTTTCAATAGTCAACTTGATTGTTTATTATGTATTTATTATCTCAGCTAAAGAAATAGTCATAATAGACTTGGAATTTGTCGATACGTTATAATGACGAGTCAGTACACTTTTCTTTTTTGTTCTTTCTCTGACAAAGTGTTTGTGAAGTGACCTATTTACCTCCACCTATTGGCTACTTGTAATTTTTATGTGGCTTTCCCTCTGAAGGTAAAAATTAAAATACTATTTGAGGTTCGCAAAATTATCAAAAAACAATTACACATAATTGAATATATTGTCAATGTTGGACTATTTTGAAAGATTTTTAGTACCTCAAATGGAATAAAAGTCAAAGTATGGATTTCACAGAATTTAAAAAAAGTCGAAAGTTCAAAAATAGAAGTTGCTCCATATTTGGAGTTTTAACATTTGACTTGACAGATAGGATTGAATACTGTACTAATGTTCCAACTGTGGAAGAGTTCATGAATTCTTGTAATCTACATACTTAGTAAGGTGGAAGTCTTTTAACTCCATTCAACTACAGTAAATTATTCAAAAGTCCATAATTGACAATATTGTTACGCACATTTAATACCCCTCTTACATGGCTTCTAAGTGTCCATAATTTCATGAATGCAATTAAATGCTTAACATCGTCACTCCTTATAAAGAACCTTGGTTCTAACACAAACATGCATAAAGTCCTCACGAGTCAATTCTAGCTTTTATCTGTCTCTTTCTTTCTCAGTTGTTCTTTAGTCTTCTTCGGCCATGGATATCAAAATGATCGAGAATGCAACAAAGCGTCAAGTGACATTCTCGAAGCGTCGAAGTAGTCTCATGAAAAAGATCAATGAGACCGCGATCTGTTGCGACATCGATGCTGCGTTCGTTGCCTTCTCACCCTCTGGTCGCCTCAGCAAGTTCTGCAGCCGCAACAGGTTCTATTCAGTTCAAACCACAAGAGTAGAATGATTTTTTCATCCGATAAGATATTGCCTAATTTGCAGTTCATTGATTCTTGATCTTTCAAATCTGAATTTTTTTTTTTTTATATGGGTTTTAGGATTGAAGATGTGCTTCAACGTTATCTTAATTTGCCCCCAGAGGAAAAACATCAGTATGATGCTCTTGTTTACTTGATCATTTTTCTCCGTTTCAATTTGATAGAAGCTCCTTTTTAATCACGTATCTTTCTTTTGCTCTTGATGCGTGTGCAACACAAGATCCAACAGCAACAAAGACCATGTTGAGGTGCATTTCTCTCGATTAATAGTAAATTTTGTCTTTTTATATGTGGCTGGTTAGTGCTTGTGGATTGACTTAAGACCAAAAATTAATTAAAGATGAGTTAAAACTAAGTGATGTAGGAGAAGGTGAAGCAGCTAAGGCATCTTAGCAATATCAAGGGGGATGAGAACAAGTTGCATTGCCTAAACAATAAGTCTCTCTCTCCCTTCTTATATTACATCTTTTATATTTTAATTTCTGTAGAATATTATTTACTTAATTACATTGTACTGCCCACTGATGCTGCCTATGTTCATATGGAACCTCACTACTTCAAGGATAAAAGTAAGTCTTCATTCACTTCATATCATGTCTTTGATCAATTTCGAATCTAATTTGACAGAAGCACCTCAACGTATGAATTGATAACTGGAAAGTTTGGTTTTTGTCGTAGCACATGGAGTTACAAGTTAAGAAGTCAAAAATTGAATTAGAAATATCAGAGGCGGAATTGAGGTAAAAGGACTTGATATATGATGATTGTTGTTATCTTTGTTTTGATTTTTGTTAAATTTAATGTTACTATCCTTTCTAATGGTAAACCTGATCTTATTTGAAGGAATTATTTGCCAGATCCAACACAAGATCCTTCACTTGCTGAGTTAGAATGGTGTGAGAACCATCTGAAGACAAGCTTGCAACAAATGATAAATATAAAAGTCTGTACATTACAAATAAATTTTCAAGTCCTATTATTTTTCTTTATTAAGGTTGCTTTGTTCTCAATGTTCTTTCTTAAAATGTATCAGAGAATGTTGCTCAATAACTTTTCAACTTCATTTTCTGAAATACCAAGATTTCAGGCAAGTCCTCCATCCAATGACCAAAATAAAAAACATCAAACATTGGTTCACTAATATAGTACAAACCTTTACGAATGCTGTTTCTCGCATCTCGATTCAGATTGAAATGAAAAACCATCAGCAGTCATTTCCCCGCATAAATGACTATGAGAAGAAGTTATATTCAGGGACGAATCACCAAACCAGTGACCACAATTTAGGGCAACATGATGCATGGATTAACCCATCCAGGTTCTATTCTGCCAATTTCAATTGCAATAGTCTTAGTATACCTGGCACTGTTCGTGTCATTGTTGCAGGCTAAATAGAATAGATTTAGTTAGACTTATAGATGTCATTGAAATGCAGACAACCACAACCAGAAGGTGGTGCTCCCCAATATTTGCAGAGACAAGTAAACGCAAGTTCATCATTTGCTGATGAGAGCATCGTCAACAAGCCCATGGATCTGTCCTTCTTGAGCTTCCCATCCGTTCAAGAATCATCTGTTGGCGCTCTAATCCCTCAAGGCCATGAACATGGTCCACATAGTGATGCTTCACCCTTCAACGTCCAGCTTCAAGGTGTGACAAGAGATGTACTCGTGCCCTTTGGTATAACAGGCCAGACATACAATTCAGTTTCGGTAAGTGAAAAGAAAATCATATTATTTACAGGTGCTGTGTTATTTTCTCAAGTAGATCGTACATATACCTGATCACTTGAATGAGGCCACCCAGCCCCTTCTTTCCAGCCAGGCTAGATACCGTTTTCAGGGCCATTTTGTCTGGTAAGAGACATCTATGAGGTGAGGGGCCTCGACCAAATGCCTTCAATTTCTGGGCTCCATCCAACCCGATGGCTCAGATCATGTTGTTATTGTTTGCATATGTGCTGATGGACCAACTACTTATGACCTCCCCTACGACTGTACTTTGTATATAGGCAGAGGATAAAAGAAAGAAACTAATTGTTAGGGGAATAATTATCCAAAAAGTGATAAAACTATTGTAATGGTGGCCAATTCAATTCTAAACTTTTCGATTTTCTTTTCTTTTTTTCGTTGCGGAAGAACATCATCTTCAGCCTTCTGAGCTCACCCACCCACTATGAGAGCAAACGGAACTCGCTTTTATACAAATAAAGATCCTTAATAGAGGACTGGTTCAAGGTTGGGGAAAGCAAAGAATACTCTAGGTTTTCCCCAGAGAAGTCGAGGCACAAATCATCATCTGAAGCACTAACGGCCTTGCACTCCCCTTGCATTGTGGACTGCGATCAATCCAGATGAAAAGATAAAAAATTTCAAAACTTTGAGATGAAAGAGAACAGAAACCTGAGAGGAATTTCGCTAGTAAAAGACGATTCTCGAATTGACACAGCTTAAAGAAACATAAAGAGAATAATATCCTTTTATCTATATAATGAATTAGTCAAATTAAAAAGTTTAGTATTAAATTGGCTACCGTATAATAATTTCGGACTTCTTGAACAATTTTCCCAACTGGTAGGGAAAATTTCATCATCACAAAACGTAGTTTAAAGAAACAAGAAAAGAGTAACATCCTCTTATCTATATGAACCTCACAATTCTATCCACAGAAGTAAAGAGCAGCAGACGTTATCAAACACTTAGGTTTCAATGGAAAAATGATAGCAATATAATATTTTCCATTAAGACATCATATGAGTCTGTTTTAAGAGTATGTTTCTGAATGATAAACTCTTTTCCTTTGCACTTATGAGGCGCAACTAATATATTGATTCAGAATAACTCAATGGAGCAGACATCGGGAATACCAACATCTCATCTTCCGGCAAATGTGGATAACTTGTTTTGGCAAGATGATCCTCATTCCAGTGCTACTGATAATCTGGACTGCAATGCTTTTCTGGATACTAAGAGGTATGGTCTCTCTCCACATCATAATTCATGACAGCACTCTTTGTATTCCAGAAGAACTAATTCTCCAAATATTGGATGCTCATTGCTGTGACTAATTATTTTGATTTTTTTTTTCCATCTTACTCATAGCTATCCCTCATTTGTTAATGGAAACAATGATGATCATCATGCTGCTCTGTATCATGGGAATCCATCATCTGAAAAGCTAGAAGACTTGCCTTTGTTGAATAATCCTACTTCTGAGGTATGAAAATCCTTTACCTGTATGATATTTTTTTATCTACCTGAGCATGTTTTTATTTTAACTATAAGGATATGTATCCCAACCGTAAACTCTCTTCCTTTGCGCTTATGATGTATAACTAACATTCTGAGTCAGAATAACTCAATTAAGCAAACATTCGGAATACCAACATCTCATGCTCCTGCAAATGTCAACAACTTGTTCTGGCAAAATGGTTGTAATTTCAGTGCTAAGGATAATTTGGACGGCAATGCTCTGGTGGATCCTGAGAGGTATGTTCTCTCACCACATCATGATTCATAATAGCACTCTTTGTATTCTAGAAGAAATAATTCATTATATTTTGGATGTTTCTATGACTGATTAATTTGATGTTTATTTATTTTGTTTACCTCATTGCACTCGTAGAAATATATATCTCTCATTTGTTGATGGAAACAATGATGGTCATCATGCTGCTCTTTATCATGGGAATCTATCACCAGAAAAGCAAGAAAACTTGTATTTATTGAATAAACCTACTTCTGAGGTATGAAAATCTATATGATATTGTTTTTATATACCTGAGCATGTTTTTATTTTAACTGTAAATGTATGTTTCCCGACCATAGATTGCGCTTACAACGTATAGCTAACATTTTGACTCAGAATAACTCATTTGAGCAAACATTTGGAATACCAACATCTCATGTTCCTACAAATGTGCACGACTTGTTCTGGCAAAGTGGTCAGAATTTCAGTGCTAATGATAATTTGGACTGCAATGCTCTGGTGGATCCTGAGAGGTATGATGAAACAATTAACTCAATCTTGGATGTTGATTTCCGTGACTTATTATATCAATATTGATATTGATATTTTTTTGTTTTTTGTTTCATTTAACTCATAGAAATATATATCCCTCACTTGTTGATGGAAACAATGAGGGTCATCATCCTGCTCTTTATCATGGGAATCCATCTCCAGAAAAGCAAGAAGACTTGTTTTTATTGAATAAATCTACTTCTGAGGTATTAAAGTATTTACTTCTGCTTGATTAAGTTCTAATTTTCTTTTTACTGACTATTTTCTTTTGTGATGCTCAGCAGGAGCAGGGAAATATGGCACTGGAAAACTTGCTAAGCATTGAAGAAAATCCAGAAAGCAGAAGTTGCGAATGGGATGGCTATGCCCTAGCAAAACTTTTGAACTCAGACAAGTTTGATACCATGTTTTGAGCCCTTATCTATGATCTTTCTTTTGGATAATGGGCAAACTATCAGATTATCTTTTTCTTTGAGACTTTGAAGGAGATCAAAGTTTCTTAAGTTGGAGTTATGCATTTGATTAGTGACAACATAGACGTTGACACCTGTTTGCTTGCATTCCAATTTAAACATAGACCTTGTGGAAGGACATAGTAATCCGGATGGACTGTCGAACTTTAGTTCACAGTGACGAGTCAGTAAACTTCTCTTTCTTCTTGTTTTTCCGTGAATGACGTGAAAATTCACGGACGGACATGTTTGACAGCACTTATCAGCTACAACGATATATGACTTTCATCTAAAAGTTGAAAGCTAAAATTGCACATGATTCTACCTGTCAATACTAGAGTATAATGAAAGATTTCAACTATTTCAGTAAAATAAAATTCAGAGTACAGTTTCCACAACATTCACAAACATTTAAACAGCAAAAACAAGATGCTGACACCCAAAAATATCATCGCTATCATGTGCTGATCACGAGGGAAGAAAGGATTTAAAATCATCCTTGCTATCACATGTGGGCTCTGATTTACATCACCCCAGCCCATGTTAGTCATGGAAACAAAGGATGGCCAAGGATTTCAAGAGTCCTTGGGCTAGATTTCGACAAACCTATAGGCGGAGATACATAATTTGATGATAAAGCAATTGATTGTCATGTGTCCAAGCCAAGAGACGCTATTGAAGAAATAGAATTTAGATGGAATAGACGGCAAAATTTGGGCGGGAACAGTTGATGTTTGAAGGGCACCAAAATCAAAGGAACGGTTAATACTTGCTGAACAAACCATGTGAACATTGTCAAACAAGTCAGAAAGCAACAAGATATGGATAAGGTAGTTCAATAAAGAACGTAAAGCAACTTTTAAGGAGGAAGCAACCACTAATGGTTATCAAATTGACCTATAAATATTGTAGGCAATCCAACAGAGAGCTCCCCGAACAACACACAATATTCCTTTATCTTGCCCTTTAGTTATCTTTGCAAAGTTTAGCTTAATTATAGCTTCGAATTCCCGTCATAGATTTAATTCCAACTAGTATATATATTCTAGGTAGTGCTGTTGATTAGATTCCGGTGTCATTTCCACCATCCAGCATCGTTGATTAGATTCCGATATGTGTCCTCATACCTATTTAGTAGCAGTGTTTATTAGGTGTTGTTTCCACCATCCATAGCTGTTGATTAGATTCCAACATTGTGTCTTCATACCCATCTAGGAGCAATGTATGTTTCCATTGTCCAGCATTGTTGATTAGATTCCGACATTGTGTCCTCATATCCATCTAGGAGTAGTGTCTACTGGTATTGTCCAATGTCGTCAATTAAATTCGGACGTTGTGTCCTCAGACCCATCTAGAAGCAATGTTTACTAGGTGTTGTTTGTAACGTCCAACATTGTCAATTAAATTCCGATGGTGTGTCCTCATATCCATCTAGGAGCAGTGTTTACTAAGTGTTATTTCCACTGTCCAACATCATTAATTAGATTCTGACGTTGTGCTCTCATATCCATTTAGGAGTAGTGTCTATTAGGTGTTGTTGCTGTCACGCCCCAATCCTCGAGCATATGCGCATCCCTCACTGGTCAATAAATATTTGCGACTTCCTAAGATGAGTCGCCGACCTTCTCATTTTAATGCACATGCGGAAACGAAACAAATACCCCTGACAACAAATAGCATGGGATTGAAAGCAGCGCAACATTTCACAACAGCACATTCTTATAAACAATGGGGTTTAGGTACAAAACGAGTCTGGTCAAAAGCTTACAAAAGATCGGTTCTCAAAAAGGAGCTATCCTACAACATATTAGTCAAACACATATGCCGATCCTTTGGACTCCACCTCCACAAACTCTGAGGCTTCGGTCTTCCATGACCACCATCTAAGGACCTAAAAATGGTTATACAATAACCAATGAAATAATGTCTCGACAAGTCCACCCCCTAAACCCCTATTAGGAAGGAAATACACCCAAGGGTGGCCTAACCACACACAACAGAGGACTTACCTTGCCTCGATTCCTTCCTACACGTTAGCACAATTCATATCTCATATACGTGCAATCATCACTCAACAATTGGAACGCATCATACTATATCTCAATCAATCACTCCAACAACTCAAATCATCAAAATAGATCGAATCATCGGTCAATCAACCCAGTCGATTCCATGTCATCAAGACCATCACACGGTCATTCCAATTATTCATTCCAACTAATAATTACGGCCACACTCGGGCATGGCCTACTAAATGATCAGTAGTAAATCACAGCCCAACGAGCACAACCTAGATTAGGTGGTAATCACGGCTCGATTGGCACAACCTCTATGAGGTGGTAATCACGGCCTGATGGGCACAACCTTTATCATGTGGTTTTCTAGCTTAGTCAGGTGTCATACACAATTGCTTACATTTCACAATCAATACACAATTTCACAACCCAATCATCAATTGTACAATCCAGCCATCAATTGCATAATCTAACCAATTCACAATCATCACACAATTTCACAAAACCTCACTCAATTGATTAATCCAACAATTAATTGCACATTCTTGTCATACCACAGTGACCGGCTTGAAATTCTATCGAAAGACTCTCCGATAATTTTTGGAAAATATTAATTAATTAATAATTAAATAAATTCCGAAAATTAATTTAATTTAAGTATTAAATAATTCAATTAAATAATATTTATTTTAAATAATTAATTAAAATTCGAATCATGCTTAACACTAATTTAATTGCATAATTAGACTAATTAATCCATCCACTAAACTAATCATTCATCTAATATAATCAACATGTAATTAAACTAATATAACCACCTAAACATACTTAGCATAATCTAAACACTCATTAAGTATCATTAACTCTCTAAGCGGAGACACCAAGTGAGGCTGGGAAGGGCTCGGAAACGGGCCACAAAGTCCCAAAGCCTTGCTAGAACTTCAGCTTCTACTCTTGGACCGAAGGAGGAAAACCAGCAGTTGAACGACAAAGAGACGGCTGATCGAAGCTCCGACGAGTGGGTGGCCGGCAACCAGTGGCCCCCAGGGGTCAAAGGGGTCTTGTTGATGGTTGGTACGGGCAAAGGAATGGTCAAAATGGGAGAAAAATTGAAGAAAATGCGAAACAGGCGGACTAGGTGGGCGGACCGACGGACCAGCGACCAGTGGCTTCTCGCCTGCGGATCATTCCGGCGAACAGTGAGATGTGCATGTACGGATTGGACGTGCTGGAGACAATGGTATGTGGAGCATGAGCTGATTCTAACTTTTAACTCGAGTTTTTGATGAAAGGTCGCAAAAACTAAAAGAGAGGAAAATAGAGAAGGAAAGAGGTCCGATGGCTTGGGCAAGTGTGCAACCGGCTAGGGGGCTGCTGTGCTCAGTTCCTCAAGTATTTTGGGAGCTTCAAATGGCCTCTAATAGAGAAAAGAGGGAGAAAGAGGAAGAAGAAGGTTGCTACTGAAGAGGGTCCACCAAATGGCCTCCAAAGTCTTCAACCTTAACCTCATTCACTAATTGCTTGCCCCCACCACTTCAGCCCTAGCTTCAGCCCTTTCTCTCTCTTCAATCTTCCTCAAGAAGCTTCCCATGTGTCTCAAATGTTGCACCCCACCATGGCCTACGAATTTTGTACCTTTGCCCATCAATTTCATTCAATTTCTCCTTCAAATCCATTCAATTCCACTTCAATTTCATCCAATTGAAGGCCAAACAAATCAGCCATGGTGTCCACACTTAAACCATGATTTTTCCTCATCAATGGAACTAACTTAACGGCCATGGGTGCACTCAAAAACGGTCCCACAAATTTTCCCGATCAAATTCCGCCAATTCTTTGAATTTCCGCCAAAAATCTCGGTTTGTAGAATAATCTTTGGAGGACGAGTAGACGTTCCTAAAATGATTTGTGACATGACAGAACTTCCAATTTTTGACATCGGATTCAATTTCACAATTAATTTCAATCTGACACGATTTTAGCGCGTCCTAACCTACCGAGTAGCTTTTAGGAATTTTTCGTGCATTTGAACATGATACCTCATGAATTGCCATTTGAATGTCCATAAAACCTTACTTTAAAAATAATAATTAAGGCTTATAAATTGGATAATCAATATCATGGCATAACAAAACTCTAACAACAAAAATTATGCATAATTTCATCCAATAAGTCACGTAAAAAAATTTGTTTAATGACTAATCCATCATTAAATTTGCACTAATTGTCATTAATTAGGACTAATCATGATTAATTAAATTAACTATGATTAATTAAAATAACTACAATTAGTTATGACTAGTTATTGTTAATTAATCTAACTACAATTAATTAAGGTAATTACAAATGATTAAGGTAATCATGATTAATTAAGCTAACTATGATTAATTAAACTTATTGTCCTTAATTAACTAACACTCACCATTATCCCTAAACTAAACTAATCCTTAAACACAATTAACTTTCTAATCAAAGATTAGGAGTCAACTCACGCTTTTCCGGCAGTGGCAAACTCACGACGACAACGGCGCGACAACGATGAAAACACGAGTCTCTTGGTCTAACGATGACACCCCTGTGCGGTGGTTGCGATTCAAGCTCACAGCCAAGCTTGGGCTTGGGCGGTGGCTTGTGGCTTGGTGGCAATCCAGCGGCTTGAGAGATGGCGGCACAGACAGCATAACGGCGTACATGGACAGCGACAATTAACAGTAGCAAAGGTGGCAGCAAAGAGGGCAGCGAAGGTGAGGAAATGGAAGAAGAATAAGAAGGAGAAGAAGATAAGGAGGAGGAAAATATAGGGGAGGGGGCTACGACCACTTGAGGGAAAGAATGAGGGGAGAGAGAGAGAGAGAGAGATTTGAAGATTTTCCCCAAAAATTCATCATGAAAAGTTCAACAAAAATCCCCAAATCCCTCTCCTTCACTCATTCTCCTATTTTGTCATATAGTCCATATATGCAAGCTTCTAAAAGAGCATTTTGGTTATTTCACACACTTTTTGACCAAAATTTCCAAATTCGCCCTTGGGCGCATTTGCTTGAATTGGACTTGAAATGGGCTTGGTGCATTTGGCTTGGCCCACTTAAGCCCTCATGGCCAAACAACATGGGCATGAGGCCCATTAGCGTTCACTTGGCTCAACTTCCCTTTCCAGCTTCCAATTCTCGACTAATTAGTCCTTATCCAAAAACTTAAAGCTTGCCAATTACAAATAAATGAGGCGACATCAAATAGGTTAGTTTTAAAATCCTCAAAAGTTCAATTCCTGAAATTGAATTTAATTTCATTGTTAAAATCGATCAAATGCGACTTTAGTTCGATCTAAACTATCGAACAACTTTTAAGGTTTTTACCCAATTAACCCATGATCGATGATTTTCGATCCACATTTGTGTCTCTTCAAATCATGGACGACCTCAATTGTCACATAATCGCAAGAATTTAGTTATGTACCCTAAATACACAATCAATAGAGAATCAGTTTATCATTGTTTGACGCAAGTATCATAATCGTGCAGAGTCACCTGCAAACCAATTACGTACTTCTATCAAATCGATTTATATCTATTCATTAATGGACTCGTAATAGTGTAGAATTGACCTTTTGTCGATCATTATGGTCGAGTGGTTTATCCCTAATTAAATTCTCTGATCTTTCGAATTTTAATCATTTATGACCTCACCCAATAAATTAGTTGACTCATGAGTGATCAATTCATAATAAATTCACTATCAGTGCATTGATAAAACAACTATTTTATATATTTCAAAATGGGTCAAATTTCAGGATATCACAGAAATAGTGCTAATGTCAATAAAATTGGCACCATTCATCTTAGCCTACACATTATCCTCAAGGATGTCTTTTATATCCCTGATTTTGAGTTCAATCTCAAATTTGCTTCCAAAACCCGTGAGGATAATTTCTTGTCATGTCATATTCAATTTTGAAAATTGCTTCTTTCAAGACTATTTGACTGGCAAACCGATGGACGTTGGTAGTATCGAATGAGGACTATATTTTTGGACTAGTTTTTTGAAAGATTTTAATTTGTTGAATAAGGGAATCTCTCGTGATGCTACTACTAGTAATAAAAAATTTATTTCTCATCAACATCTAGGCCATGCTACTCATTTTCCTCATCCAAAATGTCCAAAGTATCATTTGCCTAAGCAATCACAATTATCACCCTCGATCAATATATCTCGAGCTACTATGACTTTTTCTTAATTCATATGGATAACTAGGGTCTCCATCATACTCAACATCGTAATGGATCCCCTGTTTTCCTCACCATTGTTGATGATTATACACATGCCACTTTGGTATTTCTTATGCAATCCAAGAGCCCCAACTTTTTCTCATCCATCGAAGTTCCCTTCCTTGGTTAAAAATTAGTTTGACAAATCTATCCAACAAATTCGGACAGATAATGGGCGTGAGTTTATCACTAGTGAATGCAATTCTTTTCCATCCTCTCAAGGGATACTCCATGAAAGCTCCCACACTTACACTCCTAGACAAAAAGGGATTATCAAGTGCAAACACCAACACTCTTGGAAGTAGCTCAAACTCTAAAATACCAAGCTTCAATTCCTAAAAAAATTTGGGGAGATTGTGTGGTCACGGCAGCATATTATTGCATGTCAACTCAAATCTGTGAAGGTCAAACTCCTTTTAAATGCTTTTTGGAAAAAAAAAAAAAACCGAGATTGAGAGTTTTTTTGTGCTTATGTATGTAACGACTGTGGGCGCTCGAGATAAAATGGATCTCCATGCTCTTCAATGTGTTTTCATGGGATATCCCACTCTACAGAAAGGTTATTAAGTCATGGAGATATCCTCGAGATATTGCTTTTTTAGCCGAGACATCGTTTTCCATGAACATGTGTTCATATTCTAAGAGATGACATCTTCGTGCCAATCACCTGTAACAACCCCAACTCCATCTCCAAGGTCTTCAGCAACAGGGGTTATTTTCGCGACATCCTAGGCGTGTCCCCATCCTATTTCTTTTTAATCTTTAATTTAAGCACATGCAGAAGCGTACATACAACACCTAGACAATAACAAATAGTCAAGAAAACAGCCACTTATGAGTACACAATTACATCAGTTATATTTACAAGCCTTTTTATCACGAGCCATTATATTTACAACCATTAAATGCTCTATGCTCAAAAAGGCTAGGGTAAACCTTAGTTCCTCTATCAAAACTGCAACTCTTCCATACCTACGATTCTGAAAATTCTCAAAATACATCGGGATGAGTTATGGACTCAATAAGTAAAATCCCTAATTCTCTACTAGAGGACATCTCATCATCAAAATCCAATAGGTACAACACTCGCAATACAATGTCAATAACAAATAAATGGTTAACTTATTGTTACACCTCTTGATTACATGGAGATGTCCATCACAACATGCTTCAATGCATACTTACCTCTGACTTATCAAGAAACATATCAACATGTCATATTTATGCATAATAAGCACTCATGCAAATTAATTTACCATTGTCCTGGTTCAACCAGGCCCTTTCAGCTTAACCGGGGCTTCCAACTTCTTGCTGGGCTTCCTAACTCAATTAGGATATCCCAGCTCAATCCAGGCATCTTGGCTCAACCAAGGCATCCCGAAGCTAACTTACCCAAGGCATCTAGGCTCAAACACAGGCATCCTAACTCAACCAAGGCATCACGTTCAATGAACGAGGCATCATCGCCAACGATATGTGGTGATAGGCATTTTTTCCTCTTTAAGTGCGTCATAAAAATGCATCACACAAGCCAGTTCTTACTTTTCTTCTTAATCCACTCATACATGGCCCAAAGGCGTGCCCATTCAAGTGAGTGTGCCATAACTCTTAACATCATATTATATGATATGCCGAGCACGATTCTTGGTCCGTGGCTTGAGCCGCATGCTTAGGCCATTGTGACTTGACGTCGATTCCAAGTCGAGCGAACCTCGACCTCATCTGGAGGCATGAATGCACTCAAGTATGCAAACATGAACAAACCATACAAAAAAAATATACACGTGGCTTACACAGGTGAGCACACCACTAAACTCGACGACATAAGCTATTGTCCTAGCCAAGAGTTAGACATTCTACTTACTTTCGATAAACCTCGATAAACTATAGGTGGTTTTACTAAGAGAAGGTTGTCTTGTGAGGTGGTGGGTGAACAAGGCTGAGAGGGGGAGAAGGAGCGATAGTGAGAGGGCATGAAAGAGAGAGAGAGAGAGAGAGAGAGAGAGAGAGAGAGAGCAAGTGAAGGAGAAGAGATGGGGTGGTGTGTGTGATGATGGTAGGATTGCCTCTATTTATACGCAAACCTCTCATCATTACCCTTCCAAATAGACCAATAAGATTGTTTATGTGGCAAGTCTAGGTTGATAAGGTTTGTAATGATGAATAGTAATGATGACTATATTAATTAAGGGACACCTAAGCCTTATGACTCAACCTAGCACTAATGCACTAAAGTCCAAGAGCATTTGATGCATTCTTATCTTCAAGTCAAGAAGTCTCTAGATCGGCTTGCTTCTCAAGTTGGGCATGCAACCCCCTTTCCTTCCAAGTTGGGCGTGTGACCCTCTTATCCTGGGGTGAAAAATAGTTTTAAGCAATTCACAAAATAGGCACCGTTACCTTATCAAATGGGCTTGATAAATTATAAAATTTTAATATGTTGTATAGAAGATCAACAACATTTTTCATGAAGGAAGCTTGGACAAATTCATTTTATGGAAAGAGTAGTAAATCAATGAACACAACCCAAAAATTTGTCTGTCAAGTAGGTTCAACGGTTGGAGAAAAAGACCCATTTCAAAATCCAAGCCTTCACAAAACTCTTTGAAATTTTTCATATATTGTAAACATAGATGTCCTTTAAACTTTTATGAAGGAAATATGTCCAAATTCAAAAGTAAAAATTTTATTAAAAAATGGAGAGGGCAACCTAGTCACTGATTTTACTACACTAGGCAGGTTCTAACTGGTAAACGATCAAGCCCTCATCCCAACCATTTTCTTTCATAAAAATATGAAATTAAAATATGTTATAGGTTGAAATTTTTTTGAACAACTTTTATCAAGAAAGTTTCTCCAAATTTGAACCACAAAGAGCTCTATAAAATTGAAAAGCAGGAAAGGTCCAGCAGTTTCGAAAAACTAGGAAGTCAAAACCTATGAAACTCAAGGTGGCAAGTCTATGGAGGAGAGATGGCACCCCTAATGGTCTTCTGAGACCATCCTTCATTAATTCTTCTAGACCAATGATTCACCAAGCATTTAAGGTTGGGAAGAACTTATCTTCCAAGTCTCAAAGTAGTGGAACCATAGGCTAAGTTCTTTAGGGACACATGGACATGTGATTCACCTCATTCATTAATGGCCTATCATGATGACTATATACCCAAGCTTATGAGTCATCTTCTTTCACTAGTGGCTTGTCATGATGACTATAACGCCTAAACTTATGAGTCATCCCTTTCATTAATGGCTTGTCATTAATTACTAGCTTCCAAAGGTAATAACTACACCCATGGGAAAATATCTTAATTAGAAGGCCGTCTCATTAGGTGGGTGTTAATCAAGTTTAACCGCGACCAACTACCTTATTTGGCCCGAGGTTCATGCGTGAGCCATGATCAAATGGTGCCGGATGCAATCGAGCTCAATCGGCAAAACCAAGCTCAAGCTCCCTTTTATCGAGTGAAAGGGGCTCGTGACTGGGTCCATTGGCCAGTCCTTGGGCCAATTGACTAGTCTTGTAGCTAGTTTTGTGGTCTACTAGTCAGGATCGATATAAGAGTCGAAATCGAAGATATTACATCACATATCTCGTCATCTAATCACGGGATATTTGTATCTAAAGATTATCTATCGGTGACACCCCAATGCATCTTCATTGCCCTAGACCCACTTGTGTTAGTCAATCATGATTTCATGGATCAAGCAATTGGATCTCCAACACTATCATTTAAGGAGAATCATTTGTTTATATCACCAGTGGCATCTCCACCACCTCTTATTGATGGATCTTTTTCAATATCCCCTAAATAGAAAATTACTATGCAACCTCGACACTCTGGACGCCATGTTCACCCCCCACATGGACCAAGGATTCGGTATATCTTGCATTGGATTCTCCAAGTACATATTTTCCAGTATCCTCATATGTCTCATTTATTTGACTATCACCAGAATACATGTTGTATTATTTGTATATTCGAGGAAGAGGAACTGCTTTCTTATATAGAAGTTGTGTGATCGACACTGGCAACATGTTGCAAAGGTTGAGTTAAATGCCCTTATGCAAAATCATACTTGCGACATTGTTCTATTACCCCCACATTGTAAACTCATTGGATGCAAATAAGTATACAAGATCAAACACAAAGCAGATGGCTCTATTGAACGTTACAAGACTCGCTCAGTTACTAAGCAATTTTATGCAACCGAAAGGTTTTGATTATTACGAGACCTTTTTTCCAATCACCAGTGAGACAAATGTTCGTTCTTTTTTATCCATTGCTACTTTTCGCAATTGACAACTGCATCAAATGAATGTCCACAATGCTTCCTACATGGGATCTAGATGAAGAAATCTATGTGAAACTTTCACAGGACTTGCCAAGACAGGGGTATTCTTTAGTATGTTGTCTCCGTAAATCCCTATATGGACTTAAGTAGGATTCTCGATAATGGTATGCCAAATTTACTAATGCACTCATAGGTGCAAGCTTCTAGCTCTTCAAACATGATTATGCTCTATTTACTTGGACTGGAGGTACATAATCAATTTATTTATTAATATATGCTAACGATATACTTATCTTGAGAAATGATGAATTTTCCATTGAGAAATTCAATAAATATATGCACTCTACTTTTCACAAAAAGGATTAGGATCTCTCAACTATTTTCTTGGCATTGAGATGGCTTGATCCGACAAAGGAATCTATATCGACCAACAGAAATTTGTTTTGGAGATTATCTCATAAGCAAAATTGTTAGGGTGTAAGCTAGTTGTTATACCAGTTGAGTAATATGTTAAGCTAACTACACATAAATATGATGTGAGTTCATCATCTAATGAAGACTCATTGCTTAAAAATCCGTTAGGTTCGTTGCAAAACTAATATACATCACTATGACAAGACCTAATATATGTCATGCAGTGCAGATACTCGGTCAATTCATAAGCAGTCTGATATGAATGGAGCACTAAAGGTCATAAAGTACTTGAAATGATGTACAGGACTTGGTACACTTTTATCTCAAGACCTACTTCTTTTTCTTTGATTTGTTATTTTTATTTATTTTTTGTGTGTAATGCAGCTTTGCAATATGAAGATGACAACTTATTATTCAATGACTATAAGATATATTACTGGTTTTTGCATCAAACTAGGGAGATCATTAATTGATGGAAGATAAAGAAACAATCAACTGTCTCATTGTCAGCTGAATTAGAATATCGAGTCATGGCCAAAACTATTTATGAAATAGTTTGGTTACGAAATTTACTCCCTAAACTTAGAGTACCAGCTGATGAATCAAAAAGGCTATTTTGTGACAAGTAGTAGATCCAATCTTTCATGAACAACAAAGCATATAGAGGTTGATTGTCATTTTATTCAAAAAAAAAAAATCCATAAAGGTATACTTGTAACAAGAGGAAGTGGAACTGTGGAATAGCCTACAGACATTTTTACCAAACCATTGTGTCAGAGACAACATACATATCTAATGAGCAAGCTAGACTTCTTCAGTATGTACAAGCCGCTAGCTGGAGGGGGAGTATTGGAGATATAAAGGGAATTGTTTATGATATGGATTCTGATTATAGACTAACTGATTTAGTAGAATAAGAAAACGTAATCTTGTATTTTTTTCACTATAAATAGGCTTATGTACATGCATACAAATCATAATAATACAATACAATTCCTCTTATTTCTTCATTTTTAGTCACTAAATCATGATTATTGTGATTCTAACCTTGATTTTGATTAAATTTTAAGATGTACCCCAATTGGAAAATTTCCTTTTTGAGTTGTGCACAAAAGCCGAGGTTTAAATCTTGTAAACTAAAGATCGGACCCCGATTATCATTATGTCCTATTTTTGAACGTGGCAAATATTTGATTGTTTGGGTTCATCTATTATATGTTATTAATTCAAGAAACTTTCCTATTTTCAAAAATACCAAAAATTTTGCGTTGCATTTAAGATAGATTACATTCCTAATTTACAATTGCATATCTGGGAATCATGTAGTTGATTAGAAAATTGCCTAATTTATAATAGGATTTAATATAAATTATTTACTAATTTAAATTAGGTAATCACGTCTTAGGTCATTTCCTATTCTAGTTTAAAAGAAATTCATGAAAATAACATGAATAAATCATATAGAATTAGTTGAATCATTGCTATGTCGTAAGTGCCATGTCATCATCATTGCTACATCATCATTGCCATGTCATCTTTACCACATCATTGTTGCCATGTCATCACATTCCCATGTGGTCATAATGTATGTATCATCAATTCCACATCATCATGGTATCCATATCACAATTTTCATGTCATTGCATGTCATGTTAGGTTAATTCATAGTTTCTTTACTTGTCATTATAATTAGGTTGCATGTAAATTACCAACAACAAAAAAATGTCATTAATTCAAATTAGAATTGGCATAGACATAATTTAAATTAAAAATTGCATCCATTAGAAAAACCCAAAAAGAACTAAATGCCGTTGAATTTAGAAATCATGTTTAGGCCATGCATGCATTTTTCAATTAACATTGTGCAAATATTGGGAAATTAATCATAGTAAATATATGCTTTGCTTAATACATTGAGGTTTGCCCTATTTCTAGCAATTTATTTATTGTTTTGACCTATTGAGTGTTCTATTATTTATTGTGAACCCGCATGATCATTCTTTACATGTTAGTGTTTAGACTTATAATTGACTCAATTTATTTGTTCGAGGAAGAAGAGAGAAAATCCTAGAGAAAATCTCAAACAAAATCCCGAGAAGCTCCCAAGATCGAAAGGACAATGCACGAGAGTTCTGAGGTCAGCAAGAAATCAAGAGAAAGCTCTGACTCGGGGAGCAAAGAAGGCAAATCCAGTAGAAAGAGCAAGAAAAACAGAGGGAGCTTGGATGTGGAGGAGATTGAGGAGAGGGAAAATGGGAAGAGTGATAAGACCAAGAGTATGAGGTCACAGGGACGGCACAGTAGCGAGTCAAGTGCGAATGATTCGAACTCTAAAGATTTCGATTTCGAATCAAAAATGAAGGGTTTGGATTCAATGAGCAAGAGTGAATAGGAGAGGATAAGAAGGAAGAGGAGGGAGAGAGAGGGGAAGAAAACAATACTTCATGTCCTTATTTGAAATTTTCTTAAAAATTATACATAATGCGTGTGATTGGACCTGAGCAAGTCCTTAAAAGGCACACAGAGAAAACAGGCAGGAGAACCGTCTTAGGGTGAGAGACCTCGCGCTGTCCTCATATTCTCTTTCTATTATAAGGCCTCACGGTGGTGAAGGTAGATATCACGTCAGGACTTTAGTTTTGACTACTACCGGGTAGGTAGGTATAGTAACCTCCCACGCCTAAAATGAGTGAGGGTGGATTAAATGCTCATTGTTGGGTTGACACGCCTTATGGCACCATCCTCAACCACAGGTTGACCCAATTCCCCCAGTTGAGAACAATGTGCTTTAATTGAACAAAAGAAAAGGAAGAAAATAGTAGCTTGTCAACAATTACCCTTAATTTATGACACTTGCAAAACATAATATATAAGGAACACTTTCAATTTTAAGCACCGATTATGCACTTCACTAGAATAATAAATGTATTGAAAATCGTATTAGTTAGTCACTTATAAGTACATTTTAAACAAAATCCAGGGAACTAAATGTTAGACGCAAATTGCGTAATCCCAAGATCTCCATAACTAGAACAAGAACATGCATAATTGAGTAGACAGATTAACGCACCTGTTTTGGGATCCATCGAACATAAAGCGGAAGCAGAAAATGGATTACCAACTCATCAAGGGAATCCACTGTTTTTGAAGCGGAAGCGGAAACACAATGTTCCACGCGCAAGTCATTCTCCTCTATTGCCCTCCGTATCACTGGCTCAATGAGGCGGCCCCCTCACGTTTAGCGTTAGGTAAACGCCCCTTAGGTGAGGATATATGTGAGAATTAGGGTTAAAGGAGAGACTTGAGCACTATTTATAGAGTTTCCAGCCAATCCCTCTCATTACGGGCCAGGCTCAACTCGGCCCATACTAGCCAGCTCATATTAGACTAATTAAGAAACATTCTATCTCTCTTTAGACCAACCATGTTTTACGATAACCGTAAAAACAGTAAATTACAATATCAATTAATTAGTCCACATTAGGAAAACTCTTACATTCTCCCACTTGGACTATATTAATTGAAATCGTACCGTATGTACGCACATTTGGTCCAGAGATAATTCTTAATAGTCAATCCTATCCCATAAAGTCTTAAACACCGAATCATGGCGGTAATTGCGTGTATACACACAGAGCCTTCCATGGTCACGAATGTTCTCAACTTTATTGATATGGATTCAATATGGTAGTGTGTCAAATGGATAACGCTCTCATAGAGAGATCCCATTTGTCCACACCATTCTCTTACCTTAGGTGTCACAAAAACTTGTGCCACAAGAGAATGCTTTATGGTTCCAATGAACTCACATATGTCTTGTCCTTATGGTTAACATTTCTTTATGTATCACAAGACATATGCACAAGGCTAATAACCGGATGCCCCTAGCCTTCACTCAAGGTCTATACAATCCCTTGAGATTTTATCAATATGTATTCAACATAATGACAACACATTCAAAATATTTTATTGAATGCAAAAGTTGATACATATCAAACCGTTACTAAGTGTAACGAACCACAGATGTGAACTTTATCATAGTAAAGCCAAAATAGCTCCCACTAAACAACAGTATCCGAAGATACTCATAAGCCCATGTTAACGATATGTTACTAAAATACACATGGGCGTAGGCCTTTAGTTAGTGGATCTGCAACCACATCATCTCAGTGAAAATATGTTATATTATAAATCACATTTCGTACCGTTTCTTTATGGTCAAAAATATCTTACCACCATATATTTAGACCCTTGAGACCTTTGTAGTAAATAAATAATACTACAAATTTGTTATCTCAATACAACCGTATGGGTCTATCCATCAAGTTAAAACGATCAATTCCGTCATGAGGTTTTGGAGCCTAATAGCCCAAGTAACAACCTAAAAGAATGTTACTAACACTGCATACATAGTAGAAGATAATAAAAAACTTTATTTACTGCACTTCCTACTAACATAAATCTGTATTCCATTATTGATTGCATGTCATCAGAACAGCCAGCAAAGTTTACATCTAAATACTCTACTAACTGAAAAAATTGAACATGTCTATAAATTAGCATATAATCTCTTGTCTTCTTTAAGTACCTTAAAACCTTCTTGACAGCAACCTAGTGACCATGTCCTGGATTTGACCGATATCTACCTAGAAGTCTCGTCACAAAGACAACACTTAGTCTAGTGCAAATTCGAGCATACATTATACTTTTAAGTGTACTGACATAAGGTACACAATTTAATTAGATTTTCTCAATATCTAAATAAAGACAATGTGATAGATTTAGTCCATTACCCTTAACAACAGGAGCAATTCATGGCTTGCAATGATGTATATTGAATATTTCTAATATACAATCAGCAAATGTCCTCCGAGAAAATCTAATATAATATGGCAAAAACAATCCTTAACAATGGATATAAGATGTCTTAATGTCACAACTTGTAAGCAAAACATAATGTACATAAAGTATGAGAAAAAATAAATTTCCTCTCACTGACCTTGCAGTATATTGAATTACTTTGTTCCCAATTGAACAAAATAACAACACTATGAAACTTTAATAATATTGTCTAGAAACTTACTTAAGACCATGAATTAGAACATTTCAGTCTATGCACAAGTTTACTTGAATCTGCTGCAAAGCTCTCCAATTGCACAATATAAATTTTGTATCTATTTGGCGTAACTCCATATATAAATAAATAAACTATTAATGTCGCATTCACTCTGAAAGAATCTTTTAAAGAAATAGTTATTTCTTCACTATAAACAATACACCCCTCTTTCAGAGTGAAAAATTTAGTTACCAATTTGGTTTTAAATTCCACAATCTTTCTTTGAAATTCTTTTAGTTTTGTACGCTAATTTGCAACTAATAAACTTGTGATCTTTAGACAAGTAAGTAAATTTCCAAACATATTTCATAGATTGCATACTGCATTTTATGGCATTTAATCACATACTTAATTGAGAACAAGAAACGACATTTATATAAGTTGCTAAAACAACCACGTAGTGGATATTGTAATTATGCTCTCACAAATAGACTATATAGTATGATGATATAACTTATCGTCTTTCCCTAACAAATCTCCTTAATAAAGCTGCAACTACTTCATTCTGCAATTGAGAGATTTAAGAAATTTCATTATAAACTATATCAAGAGTAGTACCTTGAACCTCAACAAGTTTAGTCTATGGTATAGGAGATTCCATAATTATCTGTATAGGTAAAGACAAAAACATAGTAACCTCCATCATACTATTATCTTTAATAGTCTGAGAGCAATTATCATTTACAATTATGTCAATTTTTTTTAAAAATTTTAGAGTATGTGATGCCATAATTCTTGTACCTTCTTTAGGGTCATAAAATCAATACCAATTTTGTATATGAAAAAATTGCTTTCATAATATCAGCCCACAAAAGACCAGATAAATTAGTCTTACTAATCATACTCATCACCATGTTCAATTTGATGCATTTATGCCTTTCGATCAAATCTTTTTGTCAGAATTTTCAGGTATAGTAATTAAATTACCACCTCAGAATCTACCAAGTATTTGACAAATGACCCTTTAAGTTATTTCGCATTGTCATACTTGCCAAAATACTAACGGCCACTGTTAAACCTGACAACCTTTTAAGACATTTATCTCGGTCATTTTCCTTAAATAAAAAAAAAAAACTTTTGGAAACAACATTTTAATCATATACGAGATGTATATGTCATTAGGACTTAAACACAATATTTGCAGATGTGTCTTAATTTCAATATAGACATAATTTCAAGCAACTAAGGCTTCCATTATCTTATAGCAGTGCAGTCCGCAAGCAAATCTCTTTTCAAGTGTTCCAAAATGGAACGTTTCATGGATAATAAGCAAATTCAATTGCTCTTTTCTCAAGCAACAAATCATATGTCCACAACTTAAAATTTGAAGCAGTAAAAACCTCAATGATGACAGAATTACCATTTACAGAAAAGGTGACTGAAAAACAAACAGTATATAATTAGCATCATGTGAGTGTTGTGTAACTTAACGTACAAGTACACATCCAGAGAGTTACATGCAAAGTCACATAATCACATTTGGGCAAAATACATGACATGCAATTGTACACTCCCCACATGATAAGGGTTATGAGAATATGTTCCAATTCTTCGTGAATTCATCACCTTTGGGCATATGAATCACTAGAATCAGTCACTCCTCCACCATACTATCATGTATCCCTCCATGAAATAATACACAATCACCTCCTTTGGGAGTATGATTACGCATTAGACTAGGAGACATCCAAATCATCATACGAGACTGAAATTTCTTAAACCCAATCAAGCGTGCCACTTTTGCGGTCACTACTCAATTGAATCATTGAAATTCTCTCATACCAGGGATATAAGCTTTACTCCTCACATACACCATATATATGTGATTTTAACTTTAGTGATAGGGGCATCATATCACCAAAATCACATATCATGCTAATTACATTGCTTTATCCATTAATAAAAATTAATCATACATATATATATAAATATATATACAGCGAACTTGTTAGACAGATTCTAATGAAATCATTGATCATAGTAACACAAGAAACTTCTCATAACAGAGAATAAAACATCTCTTATGCACCTCAATTACATATTACCATAACAATATAAAAAGAATACCGATCTATAATATCTCTCACAAATTAACATCAATAGTAATACAGGGTGCACCAAATCGACAAGCTTGACAGCTGATCCATTATCACTCATGAATTCATAAGGCAAAAATGATTCCAAGGCTAACAACTGATTTATTAATCAATTTTAGGTAACAAATATCATTACTTCAACCAGTGGACTATTAATTGAGTCAACCAGAGAACCAAATATCTAAAATTTAACAGTAGATACTATTGCTCTGCATAAATGTTGTCATACTCCTTAACCATAAAAAAATATTCAACTTGATAGACATTAACAAGTGACCAGATGAGTTCATGTACAATATGCAAGAACTTAATTGACATGCATTACCCACATTCAAAGATGTGTTAATCAAGACATCGCTTTGGTCACGAGTCCTTAAGTCGTCTATCATTCAAAGATTACAAATGTGTAAAGGAGTATACTTGAGTAACAAAAGTTTCATAATCTTTATTGTTTCTCATCAGCTTAATACATAGCTCAAATACAATCTCATACGAATTGTATCTCATTAAGCTAGCTTCAGTTCACAATAAAGTTTGATTTTTATTGATGAATCACACATTTTTATTATGTGATAACATACTAGTAACCCATCACCTGTATTTTCAAAATCACAAAAAATACAAGAAAAATACGCAAAAATACACTAAAAATACACGTATTTAGGATTCCATATGCAATTTCACGGATTCCATATGCAATTTCACATCAATAAAATCATCAAACATATAAAATAAATATACCACGAGATAGTAAATCACCATACGAGTCCAATGCCGCCAACCACGCGCCAAAATAAGCCCCCACGCGCCCGCACGCACCACCTGAGTGCGCGGCGCGTGGGGCTCACGTGCGGCGCGCGTTCGACGCCTAGGAGGCGCGTGGCCGCGCGTGGGGGCGCGTGCGGCATCCCCCGGCGACGCGCCGCCAACCCTCTTGCTCGTCTCGTCTCCCCAATCCAAATTTGTGATTTAATTTAATTTTCATTGAACAAAAAGTCTCGAAAATCACAAATTATGGCAAAATCAATACCAATTAGGGCTAATCCATACAAATTAGAGTAGATCCGTACAAATTATGGTAAATCCGTACAAATTAGGGCAAAACCAATTGCGTTTGAGTTCTAGAGTTATGGTTGCTCTGATACCACATGTTAGACGCAAATTGCGTAATCCCAAGATCTCCATAACTAGAACAAAAACATGCATAATTGAGTAGACAGATTAACGCACCTATTTTGGGATCCATCGAACATAAAGTGGAAGCAGAAAAGGGATTACCAACTCATCAAGGGAATCCACTGTTCTTGAAGCGGAAGCGAAAACACAATATTCCACGCGCAAGTCATTCTTCCTCTATCGACCTCCGTATCACTGCTCAATGAGCGCGCCCTCACGTTTAGCGTTAGATAAACGCCCTTAGATACATGTGAGAATTAGGGATAGAGGAGAAACTTAAGACTATTTATAGAGTTTCCAACCGCCCTTCATTACGGGCCGAGTAACTCGGCCCACACTACCAAATTTCATATTGACTAATTAAGAAACCATCTATCTCTCTTTAGACCAACCATGTTTTACGATAACCGTAAAAACAGTAAATTACAATATCAATTAATTTAGTTCACATTAGGAAAACTCTTACACCAAACATAAAGCAAATATATTTTTTAGGTTGACGTAATCATCAGCTCAGCCCGCACATTTATCTTGATTTTTTTTCCAACTTAAAACTCTTCTACAAATAGTTGAACGATCACGATCTCTCAATTTTAAAAGGGCAAATTTCGTATTCAAATCACAATATTCCCTACTTTATAAATTTATTGGAATTTAATCAAGTCAAGGTTTGGATATCCATAATTATCAAAAAAAATAAAAAAAAATTCACAACTTAAAAAGGTGCCTAAACTAAATAGATGAACCGAACCTAGTACCCACCATTTCACATAACAATTTAGCTTTGAATAAGAGTTTCGATTTCTATACCCTAAAATAAGGTAAAGTAAAATTCTGAGAGTAAGAATTATAATAAGAATAAATATGATTAATCCAAAATATACCTATATATATATATAATCCAAAATTCCAAAGGTCCCACTTGCCATTTGGCAAAAAGCCCAACAAAAACCATACAAACAAACTCCTCCCCACTCTTCAGATAGCATCATCATCATCTTCTTCTCTTCATCACTTCTCGTCCTCCTTCACAGCCCAACCAAGAGCGAGCAACAATGGCGCTCTCCACTTTGACGCTCACCACTCCAAAACCCCACAACCCTTTGCATTCCCTCAGTCCCAAGCCCTCCCCCCTTTCCAAGCCTCCCCCGTCTTCTTCTTCTTCTTCTCCTCCCTCCTTTCCTCCTCGCTTCTCTCGTTCTTGCTCCTCGCTTGCCACCAACGCGAGGATGCGCGCGAGCTCGAACTCCGCGGCGGCGGCGAAGGCGTTCGCGCTGAACGTGGGAGTTGGGTTTTTGGCGGCGTCCGTTCTGGGTCTGAGCCCGCTAGATGCAGACGCCACCCGGGTCGAGTACTACGCCACCGTTGGCGAGCCCACGTGCGAGCTCAGCTTCGCGAGCTCGGGGCTTGGCTTCTGCGACGTCGTGGTCGGTTCGGGCGTGGAGGTCCCTCGTGGCGAGCTTGTCAATGTGAGTGAACTGAATTGACTCTGTTGTCTCCGTTAGGCTTGGTTTGTATCTGCATTACAGTTGAAAGGTCAAATATGTTCTATTTTTTCGAGAAGCCGTTGCGTAATTTGTTGATATTTGATGGAATTATGGCAACAGCGAGATTAGAATGTACTTGCTTCTTTTTGAGTAGTGTAATTGTCTGCAAGATGGATGCCATTTTGGGTTCTTTTACGACTCTCTTCCCTCCCGTTAGTGAGATTGGGAGAGAATGGAAAACAGAATTCATAATTGAGAGAGAGAAAGAGAGAGAGGTGAATTAAGCCATTCCTTCATTTGGTGTATAATTACTTGCCATTACCGCAGAATCTTTCCAGCTTATGGGTTGAAAAGGGGTAGACCCCTCGGTGCGCGTGGCTAGTCTTTGTGCCCATTGCTTATGTATATCCATAGACTTCTGTGGAGATGTGAAAGGCAAATTGACACGAGAAAAGAAAGCAGTAGTTGCGAGTTAGTTATGTTATGAGCTCAAAAGTTACTAGCTTTGGGGAATAGGTCTTCACAGGATTCCACAACAGACTAATTTATGATAGGCGTGATACAGGACACACCAAGTGTCAGTTAGAAGGTTTTGTGTTTTAGGACGATAGTTGTGCTCTATAAAGATACAGAATACGATCAATGAAGAATGCTGGACCTTCAAGGGCATGCCAATGGTGATGGGACAATCTCTTGAATTTTTTTCTGTTTATGGTTCATACTATGGGGATAAGGCCAACTTTGAGTGATTTTAATCTGCCAAACCCTTTGTAAAAATCCAGGCAGTGTGTGTAATCTCAAAATCATGATCAGCTTTATTTATGTAAACAATCTTCCGTCGATTTAACATGATCTGAAAGGACTCAGTTTCTTAGTTTACAAGTTGTTATGTTTCCTTCTGTTGCCTTGAGGCAGATAAGAAGTTACTCTATGCCCAAGGTCTTCCTCCATAATGCCATCTTTGTTTATTGTGCAGGTTCACTACACTGCACGATTTGCAGATGGCAGAGTCTTTGACAGCAGCTACAAACGTGCTAGGTATCTTACTATGCGTGTTGGTGTTGGAAAGGTATGAGATTTTTCTTTTTATTTGTTGAGCTTCTTTTAGGTTTAGATCACTGGTCATCAATAGTTCAAGGCGAAGTTCTTTAGCAATGCTCACTTGACAACAAAAATTTTCATTGTGCTGTTCTCTTACCATCAATCCGTTGCTGCATCTTCTTACTGTTATTGAGCAGGTTGTCCTCTACATGATAACATAATTCAAACTCAGAGGGTTGCTTGAGTAACTTCATATATGGTGTACTGTGCTTTACATGTAATGAATACAAGGTGGTTGGAGATGTGAAGTCACAGCCTGCAGAAGAAAAGAAAGTTTTTCTGGACATATAATCTATAATGTCCAAGATTGACTGTCGGTTAGATAATAAGGACACATTCCAATGCAATATCTTCAGATGCCATCTCAAGCTCCAGAAGTCTAATTATTTTTCTTTTCTTTGCAATTCATGCTTCTCTTGTACGCGGATTCTGGTGTCACATTGATGAAAAATCGAAACCCACTCTCCCTCTTTGGAGCATCTTGTTGCTTCAGTTTGATAAAATCTTCTTCCTTCATACAGTTGAAAAGATTCCTTCGTAGATGGTGCAAAAAGATATTCCTGTCCACTTTATGAATTATCCAAGGCATCCTCAGATATCTTTACATCAATTCCTGAGCATGGCAAGTCAATGCACAAATTTCTATATTTAGATGGTATATTTTAACGTGTCCAATATTTCTTGATGATATGCACATGCCTCATGAAAACCAAAGTTTGTCTTGTTAATTTGTACTTGCAAAGAGAGCAAAAGTATATATTTTCTTTTAAGCAATCAACCACTAGTGCTGGAACTTGTTTGCCAAATTATGTGGTCATATCTTTTGATGTAAGTGATAATGTTATGATTCATTACTAGGACGAACATGGGCAGGGGGGATAGGGACAAGAGAAGCACAAAAATTATGTCTTCGTTTCTGGGCTAGCCTTCTGTGCCTAATTGTAGTTGCTCTTTAACAGAAAAAATGCCTCTGAAATTTTAGAGTAGTGATGTTGTGTGCCTTGAGAGAAATAGCAAATCAGATAAGAAGCTCTGTGTTCTGCTTTGGATGCCCAGGTAATTAGAGGACTTGACCAGGGGATACTAGGAGGTGCTGGGGTGCCACCAATGCAAGTCGGTAAGACATTGAAGGCAATATATAATCATCTTCAAATTTTGTACTCTTTTTTTTTTTTTTTTTTGGTTTATACAAAATTATAACCCTGCCAAATTTCCATAGGTGGTAAACGTAAGCTTCAGATTCCTCCACAGTTGGCATATGGGCCAGAACCTGCAGGATGCTTTTCAGGTGACTTTGCAAATACTTACAGACTAAGCATTACCTCATTTAGTTACACAAAAGCTTAAAGCTATTTTCCTTCAAGAAGCGAAAGTCAGCTTATGTGGTCAAAGAAGAGTATTATTGGACAGGGAGTTGTTTTAGTATTGTTTGCATCTTCTCTGTTTTGATATTCTTTCTGTTTGAGGGAATCCCACCCCATGCCTCTATGTTTTTCTCATGAAAACAGCATTACTGGCCATTGTATGTTAACACCTTGTACGACTAGCTTTCAACTAGTGTATTCTTTTCTAAAACAAATGCTTGTGTCAAAATCAAAACACCTCTCTTTAGGTATCTTATACTTGAGTATATTGCCCAAAAAACCCATGCATTGGTATAAACTCATCCAACTGGAAGCTCAAAGTGTGAATTTTTTGGATAGGTGACTGCAATATACCTGCCAATGCGACTCTCGTCTATGACATAAATTTGGTGGGTATCTACTCGGGAAATGCAAAGTGAGGTCTAAGTCCCCTGCATTATAAAGTAAATATGAGGACGTTGAAGGTTTGTTGAGGTCAGTAATCCTTTTCTTCTTGCTATCAAGTCCCTCACTAAATGAAACCCCCAACACTATCATTGAAGGAACCTTGAGATTTAATATATTTGGATTATTAGTACAAGCACAACTTATACTTTTCCTATGCAGTCATCAAGAGCCAAAATTTAAGGACATCAACTTAACCATTTCAGGAATCGTACTATTTGTGAGAAATGGCTATTCGATGTCTATGCAACAAACAATGCTGGGGTGGAAGAGCTAGGCAATAGTTCGAACAACTGTTTTCTAACTTGCATTTAAGGCTAGCAATGCCAGACACGACCCATTTGCACGACACGTGGTAATATACCAATTACAAAGGGAACAACTGATTATGACATGACCCAACACGCTTAACTTTATATGTTAAAATGAAATAATGTTTTTCCATCGTATTTCAATTATTAAGTATGTGGAATCAAAATTAAGATGTTTTAGGCCGACATGAATTACAAACACGATTATGACACGCCAAACCGAATTGTCAGCTGTACTTGCACTCAAGGGGTATCTCATTTATTAAAAATCCTCTTCTTGCCAGGCAATTAGCCTTTTGTTGGCTAATTACCTGTTGATTGTTAACTAATGTCCGGTTCAATTCAAATGATCAAAGTAAGCGAAGTGTTCAAGTTTTCATTTGTACTGGAAACTATTTTTCTTTTCCGGTTTCCTGATCCTAAAAGCGTGCTTGATCTATTGTTTTTTATGTCAAAATGTCTGCTTTTTCATATTTTAGGACAAGAAAATTCTGAAAGAAATGGAAGCTTCTTTTCATTTTAGTTGGAAGACGTAAAAAAGCTGCAATTGTGGAATTTAGTTCTACAAGACTGTTCTTAAGTTAAAAACCAAAAGACAGAAAAGAGCATATAATCGGTTTATTTTTTCCATCTGCGTGCAATGGCCTTTCCTGTTTAAAAAAAAAATATTGAAAACATTGACATTTAACGAATTCAGTGGCATGGTGACATGAAAAGCCCCACAAGTGATCTTCGGTGATGTGGAGGAGATCTTTGTATGGAGTCATATGTGACGTATTTAAGATTTGATGCTGAGTTAATTCTCCACAAAGACTCTGGATTCACGGGAGGGCTCTAGTCCCTGAATGAACGTAAGAGGATGAGGTGGTTTAATCGGCCCTGCATTTTGTGTCATTGGTCATAAGTCCTGAATATCCATCAAGCTACTTCCCTTGAATTTCTAAACTTATTGCCTGACTGGATGACTGATATGTTAAATCTTTTATAGTAAAGATATTATTTTTCAAAGGCCTTTGGAAAAGAAATAGCATGTTGCACATTTTTATTTTGCCTACCATTTTGACATGGCTTGCTTGCTTGTGATTAGGTTTCATTTTGGAAGTAAAGAACGAAACCTGTCCCATGATGATGAGAAATGTGAACGAGACAATTTGTTTCACATGAACATAGAGCCTATGTCTCTAACCTGTCGCTTCTGCCCAGAAGAGAAATATGAAGATCCCTGCTAATGTGTTTCTGGGCTGGCTTGGAGCCACTGACCTCCATCTCTTTACTGCCTCGAATGGGGCAATTGTCATCCCGGTTGATACTTTAGTATGTGGTACATCTATTCACATGTAGATTAACTTGAGCTTTGTAGCGAAACAGCTTCTGCACTCCGGATGTATTTAAGATGTAAGCTTCATGTTAAATTGATATATTTCCATGGTGACAGTTGACCCGATCTCTGCTAGCTTAAGTGGCAGGGTTTGAGGTGGTATTAAGCATTCACTCAGCCGTAGTGCATTTGTATAGCATGCGCGCCTATGCACACAGATGCAACTTACGTAGATTTTTGTCATTTTCAGCTTTTCTCAAAAAGATTTTTGACTTGTTGGGGACATATCAGAGATTGTGGCGAGAACTTTGGCAAGTACGAGCATCGTCTAGGTTTAAAACTAATTGCCGGGAGTCTTTTTGGATGTTTAAGTGCTTTTAAAAGTTCTGATTTGTGCCATTTTGTCAAAAGGGGGTTTGAGACTTAAGAGAGTGGATCTTGAGATTTACTGGACAACTTCTCATGAATCTCTGCTGTCTTCACAGTGACTAGTCTTTACGCTTTCTTTGGCTCCAACAAAGGGTCCCCTCAAGAAAGAGAGAAAGCTGAAGGGCAAAAGAAAGTTGATTGATTCTTGTGTTTGGTTTGGTGGGACATGAAGAATGTGCCCTTTTTCTGCTTTTCATCTAGCTCCCATTTGGAACCAAATGAGTTTGAAATAATTCGAACCATTCCAATTTTCCATATTATCCTGCTTTTGGAATTTAATTTATAATGTCTGCCTTGTCGCTTTCAAGTGCGTTTAAGACTTGGTAAGAGTTAAGTACAAATATCTTAAAGACAATAATCCGATTGAATATCTGGACTTGTGTACATGTCGCACAGCAAGTCGCAATTGATAAATTTTTATTATTTTGAATGTCCAAATGTCGAATGAATGTCGAATCCATCAGTTACTAATCTATTTAAATCTCTTTCTTTTTGGTAAGTCTATTTAAAATTATTCAAATAATCGAGTGAGGACTCCAGGTGATTATTTCTCGAGTCTCTTTCTACGGAAGAACCAGGACTTGGCGCTGCAAAACGTAAGCCAGATCTGGTTGATTTTGTGATTTGGTTCAGAACTAAACATAGCAACCTGCTCAGGATCACCATATTGCATCCAGCTTGCTCTATTCCTATAATGGCCAGGTCCAGCTGTGGGACGAAATCAGAGTCATCTCAATCATGAACTTGGAAACGTAACATCACATCATGCAATAAACGACAACAGGGAAAAAAGAAAAACACAAGCAAAGCTTACATTGCATAGACTATTCATCGCCACATTACATGACCCAAAAGAGCAATAGATCCATACAATACGTATATGACAACATGGGCATTGACAAAGTAGAGGAAAAGAAAGTTACAAAACTCAGCTAGCCTACAAAAGGGCACAACACTGACTTAAACACTCTAGATTCTGAAAGTTGCCGATAACAAAGATGCATACACAACAATAATTTTGACCCTAATCAACCCAATATTCCTCCCACTTTACCAAAATCTCAGTACCCCACTATACACCAACCCGAAATTCAAATTGGGAGCTTTACGCTCCTCCTCCTCCTCACATGATTGACCGCGAACCAAACCGCGAGAACCGTTGCTCTTACTATTGCTTCGAGTTCGACAACCTTGCAAAACATGTACGTCACAAACTTGGGCCCCGAGTCCTACATGATGGAGCAAGCATTGGGGTTGTCGTCGCTGAAGAGGGTCATGTAAGGGTCCTCGTGCCGGGTCACGATGGCGCTGGTGGCGGTGGGCTCGATCTTCCTCACGTGGCCGGGAGGGGCCTTCTTGTCGTAGGATTGGGCGATGTACGGCTGGTGAGCCACCACGCTGTAGGGAATGTAGGGCCATATCTCCGCCTTCTTCCCCGTCGACTTGGCCCTCTTCAGCACCTTGTTCTGGTCGACGTACCCGGTCACCGTCACCTTCTGCTGCTTCCTGTTTATCTCCACCGTCTTCACTCCTGCAATCACCATCGAACACCCCCCCTTGAGTGGACAATTTCTATGTCAAACAAACCATGTTCTTGAAAAACCTTTGCTCTCACTTTGGTCGGTTTCATTTTTTTATGGCTTTTGGGATGAAAAAATTTAGTTCAGTTGAAGAAGGAAAAATGCTAGGAACACAGAGACTCTCCTAAAGTTTGAACAAACTAATGGGAAATTCAGTCACTAAATGTGAATCTGTTTTTTCATGATCTCTTTTCAACCAAACGTTCAAGAAGGAACGATATTAATCTGAAACTCACCGTCTAAAGAAGACACGGCCTTCCTGACCTTGAGCTCACAGCCATCACAGTCCATCCTCACCTTCAGCTCCACCGTCTGCAACTGCTTCCTCCTCTTGTGCTTGTGCCCACTGCTCATCAAGTCAGACAAGTACTCCAAAGTCCCTGCAACACCCATCTCTCTCTCTCTCTCTGTGCTGAAGCTGAAAGCCTCGTACAAAAGAGAAGTTCAGGCGAAGATGTTGATGGGTTCTGTAGGTCAAAGTGGGGTGGGGATTTCAAGAAAACCCTTCGAGAGAAATCACAAAGAATAAACAAACTTCCCTCCAAAAATGCTTTTCTTGCCTTGCAACAAAACCAAGAAAGACTGCTTCAAAGGCTGTGCTCTCCTCTCCTCTTTGTTTATCTGCGAGTATGAGGAAGTTCCTTAGGACCGAGGACACGCTTATATAGTCGCTTCGATGCAGCAAAGCATTCGGGAGTCGGGACCCACGAACAGGAGGGAACAGACGAATTATGGGACCTCGATATCTGCTGGTCGCATCAGACAATGCTGTCTTAAAATATCCATCAGCTCATCAAACGATATTCTTGACGAGATTTGATTTATACAACGATATTCTTGACGAGATTTGATTTATACTAACTTTTTGTGTTAAGAAAGATGGGGCATTGCTTAGGGCGGAAAGCTTTGCTCCGGGTAATGCGTCCTTCGGAGGCAAGCAAGAATATTTGAAACGTGCCGTTGGACCTTCTTGGATGGTGCCCTTGCATCATATTCATATGCTACTTACCTTTTCCTCTTTTTTTTTCCGACTTAGATCCAGTTTGGTATGGTCGTGGCTGAACGATTAGCGTGTTGCATTAGCTTAAAAGGTCGGCGAATAAATTTTCTAAAAGTTACCGTGAGATATTTGTCAAATACTTTACAAAAGCTATGGTCTCTACTGGGAAACTGTTAAAATTATTATGATGAAATTCACCAAATAGTCTCGTACTTTTTCTATCGTACATGTCCAGCACTCATCATGATTGAGTCAATCTCAATGGATTGATTTCATAGATAAGCAATGTTGAATGAGTTGTATGTATTCATAAGAATGTAAACATATCACCAGAAACTTCAACCCATGTAAGTTGTAATATCAAGGCTCCAAATTCCTTTTTGTACCTAAAAAAGCTCTCAAACTTGTACCGGTATAATAAATATACTCTCTATCATAGTTCCGTCGAAGTTGGCCGTTAAACCTACATGGTGGCATATGCAAACAATCTTCCTTTTTGAATTCAAAGTTGTTTTAGAGAAGCCAAAACAATGTCATTTCTCCATGGAAAAAACCCACCTAATTTGTTGATTCTGTGAGATCTTTTGTGTAGTGCAAAAGATCTAACATGGGTGAAAATGATGAAGAAAACCGATGTCATTTTGGCTTTACAAAAGCCGTGCCAACTGGTTTGCCTGCCATTGAATCCACATAAGTCGTCACTAGGATTAAGAGATTGTGATGGGATGCTATTGTTACATTGATATAAATTTAAGAATTTTTGCGATTAAAAAAAAAAAGAATTGAGTCTTAGTGTCATAACGAGCATAGCTTGAGATTTTTTGTGCTACTTTCCCTTATGAAAACGTTTGCACTGAATTGGAGAATGCAATTAATTTATCATTTTTCCTCCCCCATTCTTATCCCTTCAAGTCAAAAGGAGGAAAGCTAGACAACAGGGAGATTAGGTTCCTAGAGGAACGTTCATGGAAAGGGACTGGCTCCCCAACAATCTGCTTAATAATGGAGCGCGCCCTCCTCCTGATGAGCACACTAAATTATTCCGCTTTACAATAAAGGACGGAAAGCGACCTGCGCTTGAAAAGTCCCCCCAAAGGCAAAGAGCACGCAGGATGCGCGCCACGTGCATCCGATCGACGGTGGAGATTGCTCGAAGAGCCGAATTGGAGCAGGTGGCGCCCCTCCGATGGGCGGGGCCGTCCGCCTTTTGTTCCGACCAAGTCGGTGGGTCGCTCCATGGGAAGCTGATGGCCCCACCAAGCAAACGTCCTCAGAGACCAAAATATATAGATGCGAAATTCATGAAATTTAGCTTACACGATGCATAATCTAAGCATGGCCGCGAGCACGTAGATCCGACTATCAAGAAACCCATGAACTGTGTTCAGATTTTTAGGTCTTTATAGATAACCTCAATTCAGAATGATTTACATGTAATTTGTGTGATTTGATTGACGATGTCCAAGTTTCTAAGCTGAAAGCGCTGGACCCATCAACCTTGGAGGCCAATCCTGCAATTCGGTGATTGAATGATTTGAGTTGTTTAGAAAACGGGACGAGAAGAATATTGAGGCATGTGGAAGAACAGGAGAACGGAGAAGTAAAGTTTGATAACAAATCGACTTCCGTGAAAAGCCTCATGGATCGCATTGTAATAACTTCAATTACTCCTACTTACGACTCGATCGATCATTACGAATTTGTAAAACGTTCACAAGGGCCCTCTTTTTATGGAAGTGGTAAGGGAAAATCCTAGGTTTGAAAATCTCCTAGTGGAGATTATTTGGCGTGGACCGGTTAGGTATATATTATTCCTTTTTGCAGGATAAGAACACTACGTAAAATAAAGGAGCTTGAATCTTTCCATTCTTGTTATTAAATTGCTTTAAGGTTCAACATTCGCGTCCATCAACTTTCTTGGTGGGAATTTGCCAAACGAAAACAGCTGGAATATTATATCTTGCCAACGTCTCCTAGGTTTGAAATTTTGAAGCTTCCTAGGCTCCTCCTATAAATTTCTATATATATGCTCTCCTGTTCTTTTCAAGTGTGCATTAGCTTGCATATGGGCCCTTACATAATGTTATTATATTCATATAGAGCAAGCATCGCATGCTTTCGGTATAATGTTGTATCGCTTCATCCCAATTATCAAAACATATGAGTCTCGCCTGAGATTCACAATATCCAATGGTTAAAATGAAGTAGACTCATATGCTTCGGGTGCATACAAGAATTTTTCTATCCATACGTGCTTTAGCAAAAAGCAAAATTTGACCATTAAAAGAACGAAAGAGGATAGTTGAAACCTGTGACTTAATAAGCGAAAGAGGAACTTGGAGTATCAATTTGTGATCTTATCTAGTTGAAATCACATTACATAAAATAGTAATTAGAGTGGAATGTGAAGTCATTCTTTAGCAAAAGATCAAGCTCTTGCTTGTAAGTTTAAAGAAACCAAATTTAATTATGTGGGTTATTATTGGAGTTTTGGGTTTGTCGTCTGCTGAATCTTGGGCATCCCTCTTCACGTCCAATAATATACTTTTTTTCATTATATGGACAAGAAAAATATATGGATGTGTAATTGTCACGTAGCTGTCGTTGCATGGTTGATCCCCACCACCAAGAATCATATTTTGGTTATGAATTAAATAATTACCCACCGAACCCACCACTCCATCCAATAAGCTGTTCCATTTTCATCATGAAAATAAAAAAATATTGCACGTTTATTAATTAACATTAAATCACGTCCTTGATTTAACTTGACACGTATAGAAACTGTTTAACACTGTGAGGCCCTCTCCAAAGATATTGCCCTAGAAAAGGACATGATATATGTGCTTTTAATATAATAAAATTGTCAATTCAGAAATAAGAGAAAGCTGAGGTACTTCTAATTCAATTAGTTTATCCAAAAGGGAAAATGCTAGGCACGGTTATGCAAGGCTTCTGTTTTTATTGAGAAGATATTTTGTGTATCGGATGCATCACGCAACTATAAAATGTAAAGAAATAAATTAATCATAAATAAAAAATTTTAAAATTTAAAACTACAGTTATTCAAGATGGATAAACCACGAACAATGTAATTAATTCGATTATGTATTATATCAACTGTATAATTAATCGATGCATAAAATACTTCTTTCCCCTTTTTATAGAACAAACCCATGGGCGAGATCAGTCAGAGGGATACCTTCTTAATGTGATTGATGCAAAAGTGCAGAGGAGAGGCGACCCATAAGCTTCACCTTTCACCTGCTACGACAGTGAATTCATTGCTCCTCTCTTTTGTACTTTTACTTAGGTGAGGAAAATATCAGACATGAATGAGATTTTGCAGATCTTCAGCAACCAAAAATGGAATTCTAAAGTCAATTTATGTAATCAGGCAACACCCAGCTTGTGCAGTGACCATTTAATTCCTCTTTTCTCCTTTTTCCATTAATATTATATTATTATCTTTGTATCGGATTGAATTTATAAATTCGATATTATCCCTCAAACAATAATGATCACAAGAACGTTCGGGATTGAATTTAGTCGTGTTTGTGCCAACCTAGTTGTCAAGTAAGCGGATTGATTTAGCTCATTTACATGTACACATTCAAGCATCTTCAATTGAATATGTTAAGAAGTTAATTGCATCACCATACATGTTATACTATCTAAACTAATTTCTATGTACTGATCTTATGGAAAAAAAAAATCATTTATTAAATACTTAACATGCCGTGCGGTGTATATATATTCAGCAAAGTTATCATTTAAATTTCACTTTTCTTAACACGACGAATGATGTGTCGTATTCGAACTAAAATAATGACGGAGGAAGTGTTAACCTGTAGAACCCACCATACTTCCATCAATGAAAGACTGACGACAAAGGAATTGTCAAATCCCTTTTCAAGAAAGTTCAATATTCAACGGTTAAGATTTGTCAAGTAGTTGATTTTTTTTTCCCAATAAATAGTAAATAACGTGCTGCTTATGGCAAGTTGCCAGATACGTACATAAGCTATATCAGCTTTATTTGATGGTATCTTAACTCCTAATCTATCATTGGAAAAGATCAATTTGAGTTCTGGCAGAATCACATTGGCAGTCCTAAAATTCAGTGAACCTGCACCAAGTACAGCGCATGGGATTGTGAGTAAAATTGGGAAAGATGCAAAACCTTTCCAGCTGGAGCAAGTTGATGTATCTTATTTCTCTGAGTTTAAGATAAAGGCTGATTTATGGCAGCAAAATTCAGCATTCAAAAAGTGACTTTGAAGGGCTTCGCAAAAGGCAAGGAAAGTACACAACTTCTCTACTAATAATTTGTACTCATTATTATTTATTCTTATTACTATCTCTACGTAAGCCAAGTCGAAATATCATAATGTATAAATCTTGCGATACCAAAAATCAAGGGACATATCCCTCTTCTTTACCATTTCTTTGGGATTGTCCACATATAACAGGATGGAGTAGTCTAATTGCAACTCAATTGTCGTAATTGGAATAAGTGTACTTGAAATCCTAAAATTTATCATAAAAATGTAATTAAGTCATAAAATTTTCAAAAATATAATCAAGTCATAAAACTTATCAGCATTTATCATTAGCCAAATAAGATGGAACTAATGAAAGAATTTAATTGCATCAACTTGACAACTATTAAGACTTTATTGTTCTTTTTTTTAAATTTTAAGATTCAATTATTTTTTCGTGACAAGTTTAAAATCTTACACTTTTTAACAATTTTTGGACTTAACTATACTTCCGTAATAAGTTTTTATTACTTTCAATGCACTTATCCCATTATGATTTACAAAGCTCGGTTCTATGCTATCCAATTCGAAACCTCCACCACATCAGCCAATATGATATATGATGGAGGGCTTGTAGCAGATTTACAAAATATTCAAGAATTATATCTCCAAATCAATAAAATAAATAAAAATTCCAAATTTCAAGACAATCTATAGAAAACAAAAATCAGAAAAGGCATACAAGAGAAAAAAAAAAAGCTGTAACTCTATGCTGTCTATCCCAGTGGGTAAAAAAAGAATGCAGTTCTAACCATGCTTTATCTTTTGCCCATAGAGAACAAGAATAGAATGGGAAATAAAGTGATAGAGAGAGTCTGATGCATGCCACCCTTTTAACATTTCATCTTCCTTCATTGGTCATGTTGCTTATCTAATATTTCATTTTCCCCAAAAAGAATACTCCAGAGGGCTATATTTTTCATTTTTTCACAAAATTTCCTCCTATCATACTTTTGATTGATAGATTAACAATTTACGGGTTATGTACATTATCTACGTGTAAACTTGACTAAATATAAAATGAGTGATGGTCATATTTACAAATTTTTGATTAAAAGACTGATTTTCTTCTATCAGGAATTGGGAAAAAAAAACATGATGAGAGCTATCAATCTAACAAGATGTGATAACTCCGAGTAGACCAATTTGAAATCTGACATTCTCCACCAATAACCCCATTCTCACGTGATGTGGCGGTCTCGAATTTCAATGCTTCCTTTGTTAGGATGCGCAACCAAATTTCAACACCTTACTTTCAAAAATCACAATAAAGAGCTCAAATCCAAGTCACAGCATACTTACATAGACCTACTTTCATTCGAAAGCTCAAGTTAATGAATTGCAATTGCTCGATACATTAACTATTTCATATCATATCAAATTCTCTATCGTATAATTCTTTCACCTAACGTCCTAACAAGTACACCTCAACAATATTACCCTCATTCAGTCCGTCGAATTTCCAATTTAAGAATTTTAGATCGACAAAGGGAAAAAGGTAAGTGAAGAGCGTGAAGACGGGTGCCTTTGGCAACTTCTACAGCTGCTTTCCATCAACAAAAGAGAGCACAAAACAATGTTCTCCTCCCACTGCAACTTTGTTTCTACTTCAATACGTGCAACGCCCAAAAGCAAAACCACGAGGGAAGATCCATATTCCCCACCACACTTTCTAGTGCTCGTTACTCTTTTGCGCTTGGAGGCTTGTGTGTCTTGTACAACAGGCGAAAAAGCTTTTGGACGATGGCGTAGATTTCTTTTATGTTGGGTCGGCGCCCTTTCTTCAATCATGCAGTGCACTTCGCTCTTTGCGACCCAATAATTGCTCACCTTATTGCAGCATTATAGCATACACTTTGACGCATGCATACGAAGTGGGAAAGCAACACGTACGACTGTATAATGTAAGTGGATTGCCAAAAAATAAAGCCTGAAACTAGGACGCGAGTAGTGGCAAACCGACCCGGCACAATACGAAAGCGATTTCTCGTAAAGTTTGTCCTGACCCGTGATGCAAACATCATTGTATATTAATTAAGAGGCCCATCGTTCCGAATTGTACTAGTATATCTGATTATCAATAATTACAGGGAAAAGGCACAAAGGACTTCCGGTCTCGAGGGACGACGCAAGGCAACGAGATCCACCATTCCAGAAGTACGTTCGTGTTCTCTTTGAGGGCACATTTTGAAGACAGGACGAGGCAACAGAGCAGTGCTAGACAATGTAGAAACTGAGCTCCTAGGTTCAACATCAACTTTATTGTCGATGTTTCTTGTATCCTCGCCTCCTTGGATACATTGACATAGGCTTTATGGACGTTGGAGCTTTTGGGAACTAGGTTGATGGGGAATCTTGACGCTAGGGTTTGTGCTTGATATTTTTTAGATGGGAGGGCAACTTGGGCTCTGCCATCATGGGAGTTTTGTCTGAGGAAATCACGAGACGGTATCTGACAAAGCTCTAATGACACCCTGCGCAGAAAAAGAGACTCGTCGAAAAATTTTAAAAACCATGATCCGGCTGTCTGCTTCTGCCCCCAGAGGACACAGTTAAGCAAATGATTAGAATGTGGGTCAACCTGTCCTTCTGTCCTCCAACCACCATTACCATTTTCTTAAGTTCTTGGCCTCCACCAGAACGACCCGAGCACGACTGGAGTCCCACAAACAGACGCGGAATAAAACCACACTCCATTCAAAATTATAGCGAATGAGGACAAATATTGAAGGCACGGGAGATAGAAGAAGACACGGGAATATTTATAAGACGTGACAAATTTACAATAACATTATCAACCACCAGCCCAGAATAAACACCAAAAACCTGACAGGCAATGATCGACGCCGACAAGCTCCCCCATCCCGACTAACTCCCTTGCAAAACTGAGGAAAATTTACATGTAAGACCAACCCCACCATCAGCGAAGCGAGTTTTGGTGTATGAGAGAAAAGGGTTCGTTCATGTGCAGGAAAGTGGCAAGAAAGTGCAAGAGCAGCAAAAGCAGCATTAAACTGATTAAACTTAAGCGGGATGATATGAGCTTCTCTGAAGCAGCCGATGGTTTGGAGACCGCTCTCCCAGCCACAGCAGGCGGCACTGCATGCCCTCCTCCGGGAGCGCTCTGTTGCTCAGTTGTGGGTAACGGGTTTGGGGATCTGCCATTCGGTGTTAGAGGCATGCTCCGATCATCATCTATATCTTGGCCTGCACAAGTTCAAATGGATTTTGTGCAAGTTTTAAGTAGTAATTTATATAAGCAGTGCAAACATAACCAGTAAGAATGTGGATATGAACAGAAGTATCACATTGTATAAGGGAAAGAGGGGTAGCAAAAAGAAGACCTGAGGTTACAAAACTGGTAGTAGCAACACATGCTAGCCAAACAAGTGATGGGGCAATGAAAAGAAGATGATGAATGAAAAGAGCCAGAGAACTTACAGTTTGAGCGTGACCAGCCTAACTTTAAATTTTCTCGGTCAAACACTATGCGGTATCCCATCATAAAGTTCTCTGCATGGATATCTTATAAGTGAATGACAGCATGCAATGTATGAGAAAGATTAGCATAAGCAGAGGGAACACTTACGTCCAATTGTTCCGATATCTATATCAGTTCCCTGTATGGCTAAACAGAATCCCACCAGCCCCTGCAACCCACAGAAACAATTGAATTTGAGATCTTATCTCAACAGAAACCAATAACTGCAGTTCTGCTCTAAGGAGATGATGAAGCACTCCGTACATGCAAGATACACAGAAATCGAAATACTAATTTTGCAACCAATGTGCTTTACTAATACATTTCACCATCTACACTTCCCATAGGCATCATTTTAACAAGCTTTGTTGTGTATCCCAAAAACATTTCCCAAAAGGACTGTCAATCTCACATTTTCAAAATGGAAATTTGCAAACTGAGTACAAGAACTTGATAAGTGACTACTGACCAAACGATTATAGTTTTCAATGCATAACTATACCAATGAAGTATGTAATCAGTATTTTGAAAATTAAAACTTTCTTCATACAACATACTTAACAAGTGCCACTAAGGCAGTTGTTAAAAAAGACCCTTTCAATGTCTTAACTTGTACTCATTGCATCCTACCAAAGCAATCCTACATCCATCAAGACACATAACCGGCCTTCTTCCAGCAGAAAGGTGGGGTAACCAGTAACCTACAAACCATAGAGTGAATTACAATGAATGGGCATCAACTCTTTGCAGTGCAACAAGACTTTCACTAGTGATCTTGGTGTTGCAGAAAGTAAAGCCCCAATTGATCAGCCACCAACTCTCACCTCACATACCCAAAACTTATTGGACGAACATAATTTTTTTATTGGTCGTGTTCAATGAACATGTGATATATTGCGAAGCTAGTTTAGACAGCCCACCATCGCGGAAATCAAATAATACATACCTCCATGCCATAGATCTTGAAAACAGGATCAAAGACAACAAAGCTCTTGTTTAGTGGAAAAACAAGCGTGAGAGAGGGAACTTTTGGCTTCTCCTTCGTACTGTCAAAACAAGTAGAATGTCAATCTACAGAAACATACTTAAGAGGGGGGAAGCAGCATTTACAACTCATCCTCAAGCACATTCACCTGGGTTTGTAGCAATACTTCCAAGGTACTTCTTTAATGCTAGAGCGTGTTAGATTTACTCGTCTGTCAAACTATTAGAAGACATTGAAATTACATATTGAACTTCACATAATCACACAGAAATAGTATTGATGTAAAGTACCTCTTGGGCAATAGTTTCAAAAACTCCATTGGGAAGAAATGTGAATGACGTGCCACTATCTACCAGAGCACTGAAACTTGTTTGCTTGAGACAAGAGTTTCCAATGCAACATGCCTCAACCCCAACAATGTACTTCTCACTGAACCAAGATGATGAGTTAATCAAGAGAAACATCACAAACGAAACATCAACATGATCTTTAAGTGTGTATTATTTACTAGCCAAACATCAAGAGAGGATTCTGGTACACACTATTTTCCATTTGAAGGTAGAAAAGCTGTATATTTCTGGTTGGCTGGACCCTGGTCCCCAAAGAAAATTGTCCCAGAATCATCTTCATCAAAGCACAATGAAAATGAGTTGGGGACCAATCCTCCTTTAGCAAGAAAAGATGGAACAGAAATTTCTCCAAGCCCCAACCCCATCAGACCATCAGGAGCATCACCATCCAAGTAAACCCCACTCTGTTTCATACCACATCTGAGTTCAAAAGCATGTGAAAAAACATCATAACTAATTAGGCCATGCCAGAGTCACATTCAATTGCTACCAGAGACAGCGCAAACATTAATAGAAATAGAAAATTAACTGCTAAAAGAGGAAAATCAGCAAAAGAAACACACCCTATAACGACTGGAGCCGATACAGAACTATTTGATGCCTGACCACTGCCTGAGGCAAGATGTAATATATCTTCCACCAGTAATCCAGAAGTTGATGTATTCTCAGTGTAGTAGTTAACAGTGTATGGACATGACTCTCCAGGACTTTTACAGCTCGGGCCCGATTCACATAACCGATGGCTGCAAGTTATGTGCTTGCTACTGCTGGAGCCAGATGGATTGTATTCATTCAGATCTCTATCCTGCACAATAGATTGCCCCAAATACAAGGGAGCACCTGCCAATCAATCATTGGAAATAAGTGCTAAAACTGTTACGAACTTAAGGCCGGAACTTCACTAGCCGGAACTTCACTATCTCATGACTCCATGAAAGCAAATATTCAACAGAGAACCACACAAATGGCACTGCTTGTGGCTGGTGAGCTGTTGCATGTGTTAACTACATTACTGTCATGCTTCTTAAATCAAATTTTGCCTAATAATAGCATAAGACCCTATAAAGTCTTCATTTTTCTCCTTCCGATGTTCTTGATATATTCTTCTATTTACTTCCAGCTATCTTGAGTTTATAAGTATCGTTATAAAATCAAGAGGGTTCTGATACTTGATCCTTCACCTGAAGTTCATATCTTACCTCAACAGTACAGAGAGCTGCTTCCTAACTACTTTTGAGAACTTGTCTTTTTCCTAACGTAAAACCTACTACTCTAGGGCAAAGCAATTACTACACAGAGAAAAGCGTATTCTTTCCTGATAGGTATTATTCACGGCTACTGCAAACAAAATAAGGACATGCTGACATCTGCACAGGATAGAGTTCACATAGCGCCTACACTAATAATAACCATAAAGACCACGAGTTGATAGAAAAAAAGCAAGCCAAAGACAGCGGCGGAAAACAAATGTATCAAGTAAGGGGAAGAACTACCAGACTGCTATAGTAGCTGGCAGACAGAGGAGCACACTGTACACATTCACACGGAAGCCAAAGAAGATCACTCCCACCATCCAGTGCAACAAGGAAAGAAACACTTGGGCTACCAACGTCAATCCAGGAGTAGTGTAGCCTGAAAAGTGGAAGCCACACTGAGATGCATGAACAATAAGGGTCACAAGGGACTGTCTCATCTGAGACTGATATAAATCACATCAAATGGCTACACGAGCGTGAGCGTTCAGTGCCCAGAATATAAAGGAGAGGCAACCATAAGCACAGATGCAGCAGGCAGGTTAAGCATCTGCTTAAACACCAGAGCCAAACAAAAAAACTCAACAGCTGATATCAACATGGGCATTTTTCATTGTAAAAATCCTTTAGATGGGCATTCTCAATTTGTCTTCTTTGTTCCTCAATCCTCATGCTATGCTACGTTAAAATTGCCCTGCAATCTAATTCCCGTGGTTCGATGCGCCTACACATTTCCCAGAAAAATTTCCAGACCAGGAGTTAGGACTAAGTTTTTCCATGTAAAGATTCACCAGATAAATCTTAACAAGCTATTCGACGTCTCATCTAACTTCCCCTTTTTGGGCCCTGAAAAGCAAATCTATCCCAAAATAATCTCTCAACCGGAGATTCCAAACCCCACAGACAAATTAGGATAACATTAAAGGAAGCTAATCCAAGAATCAAGAGAAATAGCGAATAAACCAAAAGCGCTGCTCAAATTATGCCGATAACGTCACCTTTATAATAATGCCAAGGAGTTTAAATATATATTCATGGCCACGACCATGGTCCATTGACTGGGTCGTCGTCTCTTGGAGCAGACTAATCAGTCAACCACACAAGGAAAGCTAAGGCTTCTACACAATCACGAGCGGAGAGAGAAGAAAGAGACGTTCCTCAGTAAATAACAACCAAAGAAACCGGCAAAATTCAAAGACAAGGCGCGCCGAATCTGACCATCCGAAGTCATTCCCCAGCGACAGCGTCTTGCTCCCTTCGGAAGGGAAGAGCAGCTGGTGGCGCGCGCCGAGCTTCATGTTCTGCCGCCGGAGGTCGCTGGCCATGAGGACCCGGTAGTACTCCACGCTCCTCTTCTCCGGCCACGGGGCCTCGGCGGCGCAGGAGCCGTTCATGACCCCCCCGCCGCCGCGGCGGGCGGGGGCCCGGAGCGACCTGACCTCGTCGGAGAACCGGTGGATCAGGCGCGAGGAGAAGGTGGCCGCGGCGGCCGCCTCGACGGCGAGGCAGGACAGCAGGAGCGAGACCGGCAGGAGGAGTGTGGCCATTGCGGCGGCGCCGGCGAGATCTAGGGTTTCCCGAGCTCCGGCGGACAGCCGGGCAGGCGCGAACGGCGGCAATGGGGGGATCTAGAGAGAGAAAGAAGAGAGAGAGAGAGAGAGGGGAGATGGGTTGAGCAGGGAGAGCAGTGGTGGTGGTGGAAATGGTGGAAATGGAGGTAAAGGAGGGAGCTTGGGGAGGAGTGAGCTGATGAAGAAGACGACGATGAAGAAGGAAGGAAGGGGAAGGAAGGGGAAGGTGGGGGGTGCGCAGTGCGCACCTTCTGGGGTCCGTGAGCGGCGCGTGTGGTCATGGGGTATCGGAATGCGAGCCACGGGGACACGTGGATTTTTTCCCGGTTTTTTATTTTATTTTTAAACAGTAAATGACGGCGAATTTTTTTTTTAATGATTTTATATAAATCGAGGGGCGTCTTTTTTTGGAGGGGGCGCGTGATTAGGGAGGGTAGGGGCAATCCAGTCCATTCACGGGTTCGAGGGTGGCGTTGTGAAGAAGCGACACGTAAGGTGGTCCCCCCCCCCCCCCACCGGCCGCCCCCTTTCTCCCAGGTTTGCTTTTAACCTCGTTTGCGTAAGCGCTTATTATTAAGTGTTTTTTTGGGGAAAGTGATGTAAATGATTCGTGAATTTTAACTCGATATATAATGTAATTTCTAAATTTTTAATTTACTTATTATGATTCCTAAATTTTAGTTTTATATATAATGTCGTTCCTAAACTTTTAATTTATTTAATTTAATCTCTGAACTTTTGATATATGTACTCTAATTCCTAGACCATATGATAATATTTAATGTTATTACTAAGCTTGAATTAATGGAAGAATAATATTCAACTTTTTCAAATCATTTAAGGATAAATTTAAATATGTACCAAAAGTATCAAAATCATAGCAAACAAATTAAAAATTTAAAATGGCATTGCACGTTGGGCAAAAATTGAGATGCCACATTGAATAAATTGAAAGTTAATTTGCTTCGAATGGTCACCAATTCGAATCCCACTTGACTTGTTAAATGAGTGACGAGGTCCAATCATGCAATACGAAATTAATAACACGAATTTGGCCCAATCGGCAAACCAATTCTATACTTAACACAATTTGGGAAAACTTACACCTAAATTGAGATAAGTATATAGAGTGAGAGAGTGTGAGAACGAGTGGGGACGAAAGAAAACAAAGAGAGCGCCATAGAAGTGGGTTTAGTCTAGTAAGTTATAAACCTATTTAACACACATTATTTTAGATTTACCAAACCCATTTATCATCCATTTACTAAAAACTCAACCCATCATATATGCATTAATAAAAAATGTGTTTTATGACCCATTTTGACTGATCTAAATTCCACGAGCCTGACAATCGAGCTCGGAGAAACTCATATCAAGGGCAATGAAGGCTATGTGGGTCGAGGTTGAGAACGTGCATAGACAAAGCTTTCCATGAAAGGATATGAAATCTCAAGAGAAACATCTTAAGAAGGCGAGTGTTAAAATAATTGAATATTAAAGAACCCATTCATCTAATAGCTTGTGCTTTTAGATTAGTCAACAATTGTCCCATCAAATCTCACATGATATTAAAGTTGAAGATCCTAAGTTCAAATCTTTTTAGACTCCATTTGCCTCCTCGATTAAATATCACCCTTAGTACTAAGCAAAAATGCCAAACTAAGCATGGGAAGAGTAATTAAATACTCAACCACGCCTTCATTAAAGGCTTAAACTTTTGGTAGTGGTCGCACCAAAATCTCACATTGTCTCTCTTGCCAATTTTCTCATTACAGTAAGTAAATATTAAATTACGTCTTTATTTAAAGGCTTAAACTTTAAAACAGTTGATAGTGGTCCTACCAAAGTCTTACACTAGCAAGAAGCTTTAAATTTTTAGAACTGTTAGTAATAATCTAGTCAAAATCTAACGATGTTTGTCATTGCATTTCTCATTAGAGTAATTAAATATTAAATTACACTTTCATTTAATAACTTAAACTTTTAGAATAGTTAATAGTAGTCCCACCAAAATTTCACAGCATCTCTCGTCACTCTCGCCACTTTTCTTCTATAGGAAAGAAGGCGAAGTGAATGAATTACATGTCCAAAAGGTATTGATTAGAGCTCGCATGTGGAAAACAATTTCTGGCAATACCTTTGATATTAAATTATAGCATGTTATAGATCTACGAGCTAGTAGTAATAGCCATCTATATATATGAATAGCCATAAATCATAATTATTAAATTACACGTGCTGCTTTCCTCTCCTCCACTGTATTCGTGTTAGATAACATTAATGGAAATAAAAAATACTTAACAACACAAATCATTATATAATGTACTCATTTTATAATTGCAATAATTGAATTATGTATGATGCATCTGATCGACTCTAAAATTTGTCATAATAATAAATTAATTACTCGTTAATGCATCATTGCTACTATGGCTTAATATATAAATCGATGTTTGAGCATAGTGATTCTGATTCTGATCCATTAACTAATTGAATATTAAATATAACTAATAAAATGTTATTCATAATATGATATCATCATCTCAATTAGTTTAATTAATATTTTATGGGTGGAATGTCTTGATTTCCAACAAATATGGAATATAATTTAAATATATCTCAACTGATATTCAAACCTTTAATATATCTAACATTGACCTAACACTTTGATTGTTTGCAATTGAGAAATGGATTTTCTGTTAATATTTGATAGTAACAGTTAAACAGTTCAATTTTTAATTAATTTTTTTATTATTTTGATTGATTAATATTTTCATTTTTTAGCCAAAGTTTAATTGACATTTGTAAATTTATCATTTCGATTTTTGTTGTATGGAAATACTTTCATTTTTCGCATTTTGACGGTAAAGTATTTTGTTTTGGCTTTTTTATTATTTGTCTCCATTCATCTACCTGGTGGAATTCTAGATTATCTTTTCCACTTTCATATTAAAAAAATTTGCCAAATGGAAAAATTCAAAGCATCTCCCTTAAGCCTATCTCTTACTATATCAGTATAGAAAGACAAAAGGAAAAATTGTCCAAAAAATTCTGAAATTATTGCACCTTTACTAATTTAATTATAATTTTTTTAATTATGTCAATTAATTCTATCTAACCAATTTTGGTCCAAAATTACTAACGTGGACATCGTATGTCCTATGTAATGTCATCGCGAACAATTTTTAATAATATCTTAATGTTTTATTCAATTTTTTATTATTTTTTCTTGTGTTTATTTCTTTTTACTACTCTAGCCGGCAAGGGCATCCGAGCCCTCACCCAAATTAGGTGAGGGCGTCACGGCCCTTGTTGACCAATAGGCAAGGGTGTCGGCCCTAGGTTGGATCTAAGCGAGGACCATGACACCCTCGTTGGCCCAAGTTGTACAGAGAAAAACGAGAACAAAGAAAAGAAAGAATTAATAACAAAATTCAAAATAAAATAAAATAATATTAAAATTTGTCTATGTCAGCGATTTCCGACCAAATTATGTTATATAAACTCAATTGGCACAATGTGAAAAGATTTAGAATTCAATTGGCATAATTAAAAGGTTTATAATTGAATAGTCAAAGGTGAAATATGTTTAAGATTTTTTGGATAATTTTCCATTACATTAATATGAAACATCGACATTTAAAAAAATTATAATATTTTTGGAATATTAATTAATGGGTAGAAATTATTAACACAATATGAAGAGATTATTTACATATATGTGGAAAGAGAGAAATATTTCTAGATTGTAATGAAAATGAAAACTTGTATGGTATTGATCGACTCCACTAGTTTATGGGTACGTTTAGTTGGACTTTTAGGGAAAGCCTTTGAAAAATTGCAAAGGATTTTAAGTTAAATGGGTTTTTCAAAATGCAAACTGTGTTTGGTAAATTGTGTTTGAAAGCCCATTATGAAGTATCTTTGAGTAAAATAATGTTTGGAAAGATTACATATACAAAGGACTTTGGTGATTAATAAAAAAAAAATTGTCAAAAAATAAATAAAAGAGTTTGCCGGCGAGGCAGGCGGCCGCTGCCGGCCTCAGGTAGCCCCCGGAGACGACCGACGAGGGCCGCCTAGGGTCGGGCGACCACCTCCGAGGGTCGCTTGGGGTCGAGCGCCCCCGGCAGCCCTTCACGGAGGTCACCCGACCTAGATCTGGGTCGCCGGAGGTCGCAGGACCTCGCGGTGTTGTGCGACTAGATCTGGTCGTAAGAGGTCATGCGACCTTGCGGTGACCGGACCTAGGTCACGCCTAAGGTCACGCGATCCAGACCTAGGTTGCAATGACGCGACTCACGGGCGGTCGCCAGGACTCGCGAGTGGTCACCGCAACTCACCGAGATTGCGCGACTCGCCATGACAGTCGTCGCAACCTCGCCAACCTCAGTCATGACCTCGCTGGCCTCTCGAGCTCATCTCTGATCAGCTACGCCGCTGGAAAAGAAGATGAACAGTAGATATGAACAGTGGACATGAGGCATTTTGAGAATGCTGACTTGTCTTGGGCTTTCAGCCTTGCAAATGCCACCTTTGCCTTAATGTCTCTTAGAAAGCAATTCATAAATGTCTTCATTTTGGCCCAAAGGCCTTTAGTCTCGCCTCTTGGAAAGTAGTTCCCAAATGGAGCCAGCAGCATCTCCTGACGTGTGCACTTAAGAAGCTGTCTATAGAATATCGTACACGCGCCACAATCACTATCCGCTTTTGAAAAGAAAGCACTTAAGAAGGTGTCTATGGAATATTGTACACATGCCACAATCACAATCCGCTTTTGAAAAGAACGCTTTCCGTCGCCGATTTATGCTATAAAGGCTCAAAAAAATATTAACGCGAATTTAAAATGAATTCTAAATATGTGGAGAAAAATCCGTCGGTATTATCCATAAGTAAATGTTTGGTGAGAAAGTAATGATATATACCATGCTAGATTTTCAGCTATTATCAAATAATTATTTTTCCATTTTCAATCCTTAAAAATTAAGTATTTGAATGTTCAGAACTCATAATTTCATTTTTTCCATCAAATGAGCTCCATGTCCCAACTGATGGGCCATGGATTGACCTGTTTTTACTAGATCAGTAGAAACCGCTGTCCTTGTGCATATTGAAGGCAAAAAGGAAGCAAAAGGATGACTCCCCAATCAATGGGACCTCAAGAACTTGATTTTCCCTGCCTTTGCAGTTTGCATCATTTGATTTAGACACTAGCACATTTTCTAAACCAAACTACCATGACCAATTCGTCGAAACTTACGATGATTTCGGTCTCAGAAACAGGTCTCGAAGCCTAAGATGTTATCTCCGGTCATGAAAAAGTAGTCGCAGAAACACGAGATTCGCAGGACCATGGATCAGCTGAGAATATCATCGCCGAGGCCGACAAGAAGCGGCCTCATTGCATACTAGTCGCTTGTCGGAGTATCATCGAGACATACAAGTAAATATGGTTTATTATCTCCGTCGCTTATCGGGAAATCGATCCTTCTGTTCATTATGTTCACCCAGAAAGGAAAAAAGAATACATCAAGTTACAAAAGAATACACTGACTTGTCTTTGACTATGTTACACAGAAACAATCACTAGGAAAACTCTGAAAAAGGCCCCCACTCCAGCAACGTATATACAATGACATCATAAGTACTCCAGACAAAAATCTTACGTAAAAGAATTCCTTTCTCGATCGCGGGTCCGCTCCGAGACTCGCTTCAGAGAAGAATGACGAGTTCCGCGGCGTAAACATCACTTGTTCGACCACTGGAACTCGATCTCCAAATTCCTCGAGGGGCCGCTTTTGCTCTCGGGCAACAAAGTGTACTCCCCAGCAACAGCCCCCAGCATCACGACCCGATCAATCTGAATCGTCACTTTCCCAAAAGAACTCTGCATCGAGACAGAGAACAACAGCCATGAGTAATTAGCAATCGAATCAAGATTTAGACCTTTTCACATTCCTGTCATCAGATATAACAGCCACAATTGAGTTACCTTTCCCATTTTGCTTTTGTTCTTGCAGGAAATATGAAGCTTCTGGCCTTTGGGAGGGCTTTCAAAGGACCATGAGAAGCTTTCTTCCCACTCCGGATTTGGACCAGTGGCAACAACCTGATTACAAAGAAGAGATTTGCAAGGACACCAAATTAGCACCAGTGAAAAAACTGAGGCATCACTAAAAATAGGGCAATTAGACACAATGACATGACTAATGATGAAATTTTAAATGGAAGAATTGGAAGAGAGAGAACTTCATGTCCTGGAAGGAGAAAAAAGGTATAGCTAACCTTTAGGAACTTAAAAATCTCACAGTTCCCCGACCAGACAAAATGGAAAAAGTATTTACTTAATTGTCCCAGTCATTTAGGCTAGTTAGCAGATTAAATGGCATCCAAAATCGCAAGCATTATATTGAGGTTGAAGACTAAAAAAGTTCTCCCGTTCAGCAAGTTTGAACAAGATCAAGTCAACATCCAATTCATGAATGCAAGAGTGATTTCAACTGTCAAGCACCAGCTCAAGGACAGCATGACAAAAACCTAAGTCTATACAGTTCAAAGTAAAAACGTGGCAGTGATTCACCGCAATTTTGTTTTGAAGGACTTTTGTGTCCTACAACAATTCCTTGCTGCTTAAGTCCAACAGGGCTCATACTGTAAGATGGATATTAGTACTATCACATGCGAAATGGAGATAGGCTCTGGCTAAACAAATTCTATTTGGACTTGCAGCTTCCACCCAAATCGCTTGCAAGGTAGTTGGTAGTTACAACAAGTTTCAACAATTTGTTGTTCATACCATAATACAAGAAGCAACTGATATAGTATATGTAGCTAACCTTAGTTTGCCTGGGTGGTGTGTTGCCAAGTGTGAGCTTGCAGAAAACGCTAGGGTTACCAACAGACTGCTTCATATTATTGCCGCGCTTGATTATGACTACCAATGTCCCTGGCAAACACTGCAACAGAAATTCAGCCTTTTCCTGAAACCTAGGCGGGCCAGACTGAATCAAGTATTGCAGCAAGGGAATTGCATCTGCCGCAGCTACCGATTGAGCTCTTGAAACCTCAGCTGGGCATGCTGACCAGGCTTGCCGTAGCAGGAAAAGTGCATCTAGAGCAGCTTCTTGAGTTGCCTCGGAACCCGTCTTTAGGGAGGTAACCAGATGAGGAATACTAAGTGTTGCAGGCTCGGTGGCTCGTAAACGTGGAAAATTGCCAAAGAATGCATTCAGAGCCTTTAGATACTCTTCATTGACAGTTCCAGTTGCCCACAGATCCTTCTCAATGGCAGCTGCAAGGTGAGAGGATAATCATTAAAGAGGTGAAAAGATAACAGAATAGAAGCAAGGCCATAAATAGCAACACAGATGAAGAAATTACTAGCACAGTGCAACTGTTTTTCCAACCTGAAGCGCATGGACTTGGTCAGAATAATGCAGCACTAAATCAATGTGGTAAATTGGCTATACAATAACTTGAACTGTCCACTATGCTATTCAACATCATCGCTGAGCTCCAATTAGTCGGACTCTTGCCGTCAAATGAATGAGAGAGAACCTTTTCTCTGAACATGCGATATATACATGTTCATGCCCTAGGATGACTCAACAGATATTCTATCATTTCGCAATTGCATAAGGAAACTTCTGATGATAGATTCTCTGTCATAGTTATAAAATAGTGATTTAGAACAGGTTCGAGTTAGCATGTCCTTGTCCTTCACAATTTAGTACCTACAGCAATATTATTTGCACCATGGCACATGATCTTCGCTGCCAAAATTGCCACATGGATTGACTCACAAAACAGGGAAATCATCATTGTAATCTTGTTAAAATATCACAAATGTCAAAAAATGACACAGGAAGTTGCAATATCTAAGATGGATGATTTGAATTTTGAGGGGAAAAAAACCAGCAATGACAATAATAAAGTGCCTTATTACGTGCATATGCTTGTGCTTCTCGAATTCCAAAAGATAAAACCTATGAATCCTAAATCAGATACAAAGAAGTCTCACCAGTGATAGCTCTGACTGTTTCACTCGAGGCATACTCCTGAATGGTATGATTGGAGAATAGAAGCTTAATAAACATTGCAGCTTGAACAGAAGTCTCTGGATCACTTGAACCAATCAAATCTAATACAACTTGAACACCGCCAGCCTCTGCAACTGCCCTTTTGTTTGATCTGCTGTACATAACAAGATTCTGTAAAGCACATATAGCGACAACTTTCATTTCTTCGGTAGGTTGGTCTTCAAGCACATTTACTAAGGCACGACAAGCTGAAACAGCATCTGCACTTCTAGCAAGACCTTCATTCTGAAATATGTCACCAAGGGCAAGAGTAGCAAGTAGTCTGGCCTGCTGGGCTTGCGTTTGTGGATCAAGAAGGTACTGCGATAAAGGCAAGATTGCAGATTTGGTTACTTTTGTTTCTCGGATCTTAACATTGTTCAGCAATACTTCCAGCAGTCTTGCTGCCGTTTCCTCACACTGATGAGACCTAATGAGTTCCAAAAGAGCCTCTACTGCGCCACTTTCAGCCATTGCTTCGGCACTAGTTGAATCATCACTCTCCAAAACCAGGAGAGCATTCAAAGCACCTACTACTGTGCTTTCTGAGCCAGAATGGAGTAACCTTACTAACACCGCGACAGGTACCTCCAGATAGAACTCAGAACTAAACTGTAGAATACTGGATAAAACAGAAGATGCAGATTCCCACAAAGCATGGGGAAGCAAAGGGTCAGTTTGCAATATCACTTTGGAAAGCTCTGCAACGCCACCTTCTTTTGCAATTTCATTCGGCCATGCGAGTGCAATTCTTTCTAGGGCCCTTACAGCCCTCTGCTGCAACGTATGTATCCCAGAACCGAGTACTCGTACAAGGGGACCAATTACCTGCAGCATTACTGAGTCCTTCTGGAGGTGTTCTCCTGAAAGCAGATGGGACAGAAGCTCAGCTGCCAATTGCTGGACAGCTGGAGCTGTAGAATCAAGTAAAGGGATGAGAGGCTCAATAGCCTGGTGGGAACTAAGGTGGTACTCAGATCGGCACTGGGGATGCTCCAAAATATTGACAAGAACTTGCAATGCACTATGCTGGCCATCTGGCCCAAACTCCGCTCTTGTCAAAAGATGAAAAAGGGGTTCCACCACTTTAGCTGCAGATGCTCCTTTGGCAATGCCGGCATTGTTGGTCAAGATCCGAAGCAATTCTGCAAAAGCAGCACAGAGAAAATCTGGTGCTTCATGGAGGATATCAAGTATGCCTTCTATAACTCCCGCTTTCACCATTTCCATCTTACAAGCAGGTCTGTCTTTCCCCAACTTCACGAGAGCCCTTGATATAGCTTCATGAAGCAAGTAATTCTTGCCATAGAGAAGGCCAACAAGTGGAACAACTGCACCATGGGCAGCAACTAATTCTGCCAGCTGCTCATCTTCAACAAGTTTTTCCAACGCACGAACAACCGAATGCTGAGCAGGACTAAATTCAGTGACAAGGAGAGAGACCAAAGGCTCAACACAGCGAGCCGCAGCCATGGTCGACCTGATTCTTGTGTTTCCAAATAGAACACAGCACAACTCAGCTGCATCTCCCTTCAGCTCCATTGAACAATTTGAAGAAAGGATCCTGCAAAGGACATCCACTGCATTCATTTCAACATCTGCAACAGCTAGAGCTCTTGACGGGTTCTCACTCAATAATCTAACCAATGCGGCAATAGCAGCATGCTGTTCCTTCTCTAAACCAGTGCTAAGAACCTCGACCAGAGGTTGAACAGCTTGCCTTGAAGTTTCAGCATTTCTAATATGGTCAGCAGAAAAAAGGCTTTCCAGAGCTTTAGAGGCACTATACCGTGCAGCTCTTCCACCTAAACGTAAAACTGCTACTAATTGACTCACAGCACCAAATGCAGATTCATGCTTCCTTATTTCAGGAGTGCTAAATAAGATTCCCAGTAGGTCAGTAGCAGCTTCTTCAGTCACATCCTGTGGGCCCAGTGAAAGGTACTTGGTCAGGGCTTCCAGAGCACCTGCTTCAACCATTAGTATCTTGTTCGAGGGACAGTCTTTTGCAAGCTGAGTCAGAAGCCCAAGTGCCAGGAAGGGTGCATCTGGACGATCAGGAATCGGCTTCAGCAAGTCCACAAGGGCAGGGATGGCTTTTCGAGAAGTTGCCCCCACCCTAATGTCCTCAACTCTGAATAACCTCTCAAGAGCAACTTGGTCTGGATAGCGCACTAGAGCAAACTCTTCTGACAATTCCAAGAGATCGAATATATCAACGTGAGCACAACCGAGTAATGAAATAAGCCCGCCTGCTGCAACCGTATTTACTGCACCCGAATTTGCCACAGAAAGCAGAGTTCCCCTGCTTCCATTGCAGACAAGGCTGCACATTGCTTGGGCAGCAAAGTATCTGTTTGCTGGCTCTTCAGTCTTCAATAAATTTGCCAGAGCTGGAATTGATTTCATAGTTGCATTCGCTCTTATGATATCTCTATCTTGGAACAAAATTGCCAGAAGCAAAGCACATATCCATATGCTACTGTCCTCCTTATCTTCAATCTGCATCATTGTCATTCATATCAACAAACATATAATTACCATTCAGCAAAAGAATTTTGGGAAAAAGAAAATCATACCTGGGAATAGAGTGAGTAGTAATGCATGATTTTGTCAGTGAGCACCTCAATGGCTCCAGCCTCCATGATCACGGTCTTAATTTTTTCATCATGACTGGCAAGCACAGAGAGTAGCCATATTGCCAAGTTTACACCATGAATCACCGTCACACTGCCTGCATCAGATTCAACACTCCCTGTTTCCTCATTATGATGTCTGAAGAGGATCGAGGCCTCCTTATCATCAAGTGTCTGGCCTATCAGAGGAGAAGATTCAGCAGAACTGGCAAGGGTGACCAGAGATTGAATCAGATAAGTGCAAGAATTAGACTGGTTTAGATCCTCTATCACTCTCTGGTAATTGACCTTGGCAGCACAAATAAGTAATGCAGTTCCTCCAATTTTAACTCTCCTGCTTTTCGAGTTTATTATCCTTCTTGCTACTGACGACACACAGCCACTGGCGCTGGCAACTGCATCGCCCAGAACAAGAAGCTGATCACGACAAAGTCGTGATAGTACTTCAATAGCTTTGTCCTGCAGCAAAGGTTCTGCATTGGCAATTGACACAACTATAGGGGTTATGCTGTTTGGAAATTCAGCTAGAACAGCCCATGTAGGTTTTATGTGCCCACTGGATCCTGATCTCGATAGAAGTGCAAGTGCATCCAGTGCCTCTGAAGTAGCAGTTGGATCGTTGTTAGTAGATTCTAGAAAAGAAACCAATGCAAGAACTATTCCCGAGTGATTCACATAGTCAGTCAAGGCAGAATCAACTTGACGAGTATGAAGCAGCCTTGCAATTGCAGCAGCAGCATGGGTCTTTCCAGCAAACGTGCCTTCACGCAGGACCCTGGTAGCAGGAGAAATAATTTCTTCAGGAATTGCTGTCTCCGACATTTCACTATCTAATATAAGATTGGCCAAGGCGCATGTTGCTTGCTCCACAATATCCAGCTCGGTGGAGTTCGCTAACACAACCAAGGGCGAGAGAGCTTCTTTGGCAATAGCAGCTACATCCTTGTTCACCTTAATCGACAGAAAAATTGCAGCAAGGCAACGGGAGGACTCCATGAGAATATTTTGAGATTCAACATTCAGTAGCTTTAACACAGACACAAGGGCCTTCACCGCAATACTGCTTTCACGCAAGTCCTTCCTTTGACAAAAGATTCCAGCTAAGGCCGATGCAGACTTGGCTTGAGTTTCTTCTTTGCTAGAGCTCAATAGTTTAATCATGGTCTCAATAGCATCATTTGCAGCACTACCCTCTCGCAGGATATCGCCAAGGGGAGCGACAGAAAGCATGCTCCGCAGTGCATCCAAAATGTACACTTTAGATTCAGGCAGGTCGCTGGTGAGTAATGCAGTGAGCTGGCTGATGGTTGCCGTATCAGATTTGTGGATTAAATGGTTTAAGGTCTTAGCTGCAATTTCTTTTCCATTTGTGCTTCCATTCTTTAATAGCCACAGTAAAGCAGGGACAGCATCTGCACTTTCCACACATTCACGGATATCTTCACTATGATTGCAAAGATTCCTCAGGATCAGTGCTGAGTCTTCCTTCGCTTTGACAGATCCTATCTCCAATATTTGAACAAGTGGAGGTATGCCACCAGCTGCTGTGATCGCCCATTTACTTTCGTCGTTCTCATTAGAGAGAAGAGAAAGTAATGCAACTGCACATTCTTGCTGCTGCTCTGAAGAAAGACCGAGAAGAGAAATCAACAACTGAACACCTTCACGTCCCTGAAGAGCACGCCACAAACTGCCTTCATTGTTGCAAAGTATAAGAAGAGCTCGTGTGAGTTCATCCTGCACTTCATTGGTTGCCATGGTGATCAAACCAACAAGCAGACGCTTGGCATCAGAATTTGCCAGATTAAGCGAGAGAATGGGATTGCCGTACAAACTGGCAAGGGCCTCAATTGTACGTTCCTGCACAAGAAATGGTAGGCGTGGTTTGAACTGCTTAATTAGCGTCTGCTCAATAACCATAGGATCTGACGCTCGTGTTGACTCTGCTTTACTGTCATATATCATGAGAGCTGAAGCTAAAGCTCCCAATGTATCAGCAACCTGGGCTGGGGAAGCACATGATTCGAGGCTTTGACCAAGGCTTGAGATGACATATGACAAACCACCAGAAATATTAGCAAGTGCACACATTGCATTCTCCTGCAGTGCTTGGGCGTACTCACCTTGCATGAACTCCTTCGATGGAGCAATTGTAGCATTTATCAGTGCAGGAATCCCATTAGTACTGGCGATTTTCTGTCTTGCTTCTTTGCATTGAGCAGAAAGAGACTTGAGAGCATTTGCAGCTTCTGCTCTTATTGAAGCTTCATTTCCTGGTCCCAATAACTTGAGAAGATGTTTGGTGGTGTCTGCAGCCAAGACATTAGAACAAACAGATGCATCTTCCATCATCATGCAGGCAAGAAGAAAGCACACATTTGCCTGAGTAGTCGAGTGTCCATCTATAAGCAACTTCACCAGGATATCCGCTCCTCCAGCTTGTACTGTAGCAGACCAGAATCCTTCTGTGCTGCTGGACAGGCTCCGTAAAGCTCCGGTCAATAAGCCATCCACTAAGTTTCCAGCTTTCCGTAGTTGCTTCCAAAGCACCGGCACGACCCCTTCAGTCGAGAAAATTTTCGATCCAACATGATCCTTAGAGCCACCTTGAGAAACAGCATATATAGTCTTCGCAGCAGCAGTTTGACCTTCAGCAGAGCTGGACTTGAGGAGACCAAGCAATGGAGGAATACATCCTCCTAAAAGAACTTTTACCCTCAGGTCATTCTCTTTGCAAAGAGATCCCAGAACATTAGCAGCTTGTATCTTTACTTCCACGGATCCTGAACGGAGAAGCGAAACAAGCACTGGGACGGCCTGAGAATGAGATCCAACAGCACTGAAAGCATTTTCACGGGTATCAATAAGTTCCAGCAACTGCCTCAGAGAATGCTCTTTCTCTTGAGCAGAAGAAGTACTTTGCCGCAACTGCTCAATGCACTGAGCAACACTTGCCAATGTTCCATCTGGATCCTCCATGCTACTACTGCGGTCCCTGCAAGATAATAGAGAACATAAGTTACGTAACTAGGAGCTACATAACGACCATTAAGTGCAGGCTAAATATATAATAAAGCAAAGATGGCAAATTAACCCATCAAAGGAACTTAACAACACGATGACTTTTGTTTTCCAGGGGAGGAAAGGAAAAGGCAGAACCAAATCTGAGCAAATTTACTTCTTGGGTATGAAATCGCATATTAAACCAAGAATGGGAGACAACACAGGACAATGAACTGCCACTTAGTGGGAATGAAGAAAGCTCCTGTATCCAACCACCATGATGCAATAGACAGTAGGAGAGCATTGTGAGCATTTTGCTGAACTTGGTAAGTAAAATTTTTTATGAGCAGTTTATTTGTCTTAGCTTGCACAGGTTGGAAGCATAAAATGCAAAAAGTAAATGCAACCACCTCACAGAAAAAAGGAAAAATCATGGAAGGCATACAAAATGGTACAGCTAATTTTAGACATAGTATATCTACCATTGTATTGTCCAATCCATTCATTTCCCATCTAACTGATTTCTTTACATTTTAAGAGCAACTCATTCAATGGACCCTCCATATCAGGGTTGCCATGGTCCATGGGTATACATCTGTGTATTGAATTTTTATACGGTTGGTCAGTGAACAGCCTGGATGTCCTTCAGAATCCAAAATATTGCAGTGAGACTTAGTACAGATGAACATAAAAATTATAACGCTTGCATATCTTTCTTTCCTCAATGGAACAGCCCTCTCATATGGGTCTAAATCATCATTCCACACCCTAGTCTTCGAAAGGCAAAACTTCTTAAGACATGAAAAGGCATTTGGAGCAGCGCCACAGCAGGCCATATTTTTCTTGATTAATACACATACACAGTCTCAAAACAATGCTATCATCCAATGGGCTGCAAATGACCATATCAGTAGAAGCTGAATGTAAAATTTGAAGCTTACGACCATTCGTCTCTGATCTAATGCATGCTTAACTTAGATATACAGAGCTATTTACATGGTTCTAACACAATGTACCCATTAATAAGGAAAATTCTCCTTAATCCTCATAGACCAAATATTCACTTAATTTAACCTATCTCACTCCGCATTGTTCAGATCATTTGCAAGTAACATGTCGTATGGAATTGATCTTTGGTGAGTTATCAAGTCTCGTGTTCACGGTCACATGTGAATCTCAGTTAAGAATCTTCAAGATCAGAACAACTAAACCAAACAGCAAAATCATCATGGCATTCAAGGAAGTTATGCATTTCTGTCATAAAGCAATGCAGCTTTCTAAATACATGCCATAACAGCATAAGTTTTTTTTTAATGGAAAATTGCTCCCAAAAACAATACGTGGTTGATGCACAAAATACTCTTAGGAAAAAATTTCCATTTTTATAAGCACAGCAATCAGCATCAAAACATCATGACCCAAATGACAAAGAGGCACCTGGGTATATTCCTGCAGGATGAAAAAAAGTACATAGCTACAATTTAAAAGATTTACTAACCTTAAATTCATCTTCATAACTGAATGTGGAGTTGGGGGCTCTGAGTCTTGAAGTTTGCCATTCCCATTTCTTTCCTGCAAAGGTGAAGATGCGCATTAGAGGTGCCAAAAATTTGGCTGGCGTGAACTAATAGAAAAGAAGGGTGATCCAACATGGAGAATGTAAGAAAGACTGTAAGCTGTAGAAAAGTGAAGTTCAACATCCAGTCAGTAAAAATTCTGCCACTGTCTTTTTAGGGAGTAGGGATGCATATCGATCCAAAGTGTACCAGGATCTTGAATTTTGCATTCCATAATTACTTCCTTTTGAAGCTAGTTTTAAAGATTGCATAGGCACAGCTACTTGAGTGTGAAATAAAGTCATCAGTTCCACTACAAAACTCATGTTATTGATAAGCAGGAAAACTAAGGAGTTTACTGCAGTTCATCAAACTTATAATTCAGATACTCAAGAAGCTCAAAATTGCAAACAACTTTCATAATCACCAGAAATGAAGCTCAGCTGCAAAAGCACTGGGAAAGCAGCATTTGCCAAAATTACACAGCAAAAGAACTAGAGATCCAATCAAAATTTGGATAAGCAATACGGAGAGAGGGAAGTAAATTAATGGCAAATCCAATACCAGGATACACCCCGACTGAATAAAGAAACTCTTTTATTTTTATTTTTTTGACCGGTTCAATGACTAGCTGTCGGAATCTAAGCAGCAGATGCAGCAATTACCAGATCATTAGCACCGTGGCCACTGCCATTGCTGGCAGGGAACCTCCAAGCCAGTGTGGCCGCCAGCTTTGCTACACTTCAAGAACTTACACTGAAACGAGGATCCACCCAGATCCCGCCCCAGCTCCCCAGATCTACCCTCTAAGCCACAGTCAAAGCATCAAGATCCCCTGCAATTCAGCAAAACGCAGAGAAATTCAGCCTCAGGCAGTATCAAGATCAGCCACCTCAACTTCAGTACAGCAAAAAGCAACCTCCATCAGAACCAAAGACCCATTAAAAAAAACCCACGATCCGGGGCTCCGAATCTGACGAACTCGACACTCGACTCGAAAATGCTAGAGAACCAGTCAACTACCGTAAGCTAGAGCAAAACCAAGCAACACGACACAGATCACGAGAGGCTCGTCTCAGACGCATTCACCACAATCCCCTCAACCCCAGTTCCCCACAAACAACAACACCCACCAAACAGAGCCACGGAACCCAATTCCCCAGATCGAATCTGAGCAAAGCCGCGAACCCACTTAGTCAAATGGGTGGGACTTGGAGAATCAGCTGGAATCCAAAACACCCCCCAACACACCCACCCGCACCCGCACACTCTCCCCCAACGAATGCGAAACAGAGATAAAGGAGAGAGAACCCGACAAGGAAGAACATTAGCAGAAAACGAGAATGCCCATCAATGCAAAGAGCGCAACGAATGCAGAGACGAAGCCAGGGATGGAGAGAACACCTTGTAGAGAGAGAGAGAGGAAGAGAGAGAAAGAGGGTGTTGACGTAGAAGAGAAGGGAGCATCAAGAGGTGGAGGGATAATAATGGGAGCAAGGGAGATGGAGAGGGACCGCGGCGTTTGTCTCCATTTTCCAACCAAATTTGTTTATACCCCGATTAAAGCTTCGATTTTTAATCCATGCTGTATGTGCCAGACAGAGAGAGAGAGAGAGAAAGAGAGTGAAGGACAAGCTTAGAGAGAGAGTGGGCGTGTGCTTGGTGATGGTTTCCAGTCCACCACCGACAATTCACGCTGCCTCACAGGAGCAGAGCAGCTGGCGGCTCCAGTTTTGGCTCGGCTCTCGAGTGGCTCGCGCTTCTTCTTTCCGCTTTTGAGCAAGCCATGACTCATGCCTGCCAGCTGGTTCATAAGGCCGGTGGCCCTGGACAAAAGCAAGTGTTTTCCAGAAAAATGAGTGGGCGGAAAATGACTTTCGCGGTGAATGGAATTTTTTTTATAAAATAAAATAATTATGGGTTAGTCTTAAACGTATAATATATTATAGATCGCAAAATATCAAATCTCACGTAACTATAAATTATTATGAGACACGCTTTTTCAATAATTTATGATTCACAACAAATTGTTATTTTTGTAATATTTCCAAGATTATTATGACAAAAAAAAAAATTGATTTGAGAATTTTAGTATATTTTCGGAAAATTCAGCATAATTGACCAAATTTGAAAACCGACACTTGGGTACCAAGACTTTGAGGGATGGAGCTTAGCTCCACACATGGATTTGGGATGCCAATTTGCTAAAAGAAAAGTTGCCCTTGCGCTACAAAATCGATTTCCTTGTGATTAGGATCCTAGCGCTCAAACTCCCATACTCGATTCGAGTCCACACACTTAGACGCGAAAGCCCGAAATGCAGACTCCTCAACACCCAAATTTGTCACTTCATGGCTAAAGGCATGGGATCAAACTCCGGGCGTCTATAGCTCTAGATCAAACTAAAGCAATTGGGGTTCACGCACTTAGACACGAAAGCTCAACATGCCATCTCCTCAACACCCAAATTTGTCACTCTACAGCCCAAGGCAAGAGATCAAACTCGGGGTGTCTATAGCTCTAGATCAAACTAAAGCAATGTGACCGGTCTGATTCTATTCGGAATCCTAACCAAACCGGCCATGGTAATAGGTCCAATTCCAAGTTCTAAAAATTTGAAATCAATACTTTGCGATTAGGTTTTAAATTCTAGAAGCTAAACCCACCCACCCAGAATTGGCAATATAACATGTGTTCATGCAATTGGAAAAGGATGATTTTTCTTAAATATACTCAACTTCTCTATTGCTTTATATTTTTGCTTGCTTTGTAGGACATATTACTCTGAGCCACTTTGTTGCTCACACTATCTGGTTTCAAGACAAATAGAGTAGGTTTCAGATTTTAAAAATCGGGAATCAATTTTATCTTGGCAAGTTCTAGAATCTAAAACTTAGGAACTGGTTCTAATAAAGTAAATTTCCTATTCAAGTCTAGAACTTACCACATAATTGATCATTCTCAATATCCATATCAAATCTAAACGGAGATCTCAAGCAATGGCGGGCTGCCACAGCCTCCCCCACTTAAAAAGTCGAGTCTAAATTCATTCCGGACGGATCGTAATTGATTCATGTTTCCTTTTTAACTAAATTGAGAATATCCAAAATTACTGCTCTTGCTCGCATGACGCGAAGGCTCGAGTCAACGGTAAACCAACCCTCACCGTCAACTATCAAATATTAAAATTATTATTCGAAAATCGAAAAGAAAAAATTGTTGGGGGAAAGCGGCTTCCGCATCCATCGAAGCCGCCAAGCCGCTGGAGAAAAAGTTGGCTCAGAGGTTGCTTGGTTGGCTGAAAAACAATGTGCATGCAGATATTTTTTAATGACCAAAAGACAAATCAGAAGGTCAGGACAGTAGGATAACACCTAATGCTTTCTAATTTTTAGCAATTTTAATTTTAATTCCTTGAAAAACCCATTTTCTTGTTTAACTGAAATAAGCAGCTCTCATTAAATGCCCTTATCCGAATTCGAAGGGTGCTTGCAAACTTTAGAGGTTATTGCTTCCCATGATTTCTTTATTTCGGGTTAAAAAAGGTATTTTTCTTGTGAATATCCTAATTTTATTAGGGAAAACGGTTGTCACGTCGCACAATGGATGAACCGTACATACTAGAGTCACTTGATTAAAAGTAGAGAGGAATTCTAACAAGTGGGTCCATGGATTTTCATAATAGAAATTGATTTTGCTGTGAGGCGGATGGCGGCATGGAGCATGTTGTGGTTGCGGTGGGACAGAGATTGGGGGAGAATTAGGGTATTAGGGTTTTTTGCAAAAATATTGTTTATGATTGTTTGGGCAAGTGTATAGTGAGAAACACCAATATATTGCGAGGCCGGCTAATACTTGACCATTTAAGTAATATTTATCTCCCATGAAATTGTTTGGAACAAATGATGATGTTGCGCAGATTTTTCGAAAGTGGTAAGAGCAAAAGTTGGTAGTTGTATTGCTGACATTTTGTGTACACTATATACTAGTGAAAACTATAGGTAATACTACTTATTTTGCCTATGATTTGACTTTGTTTAATTTGAAGATGACCTTTGCCATTGATTGTCACCAGTTATCTGACACACTATTCAACCATAATTAGCAGGACTACTTCCTTAATATTGGCCAAGTAGCAGGTACTGAGCTGAGATCACATGTGATGTGAGCTTAGAGAGGGACAAGCATGGACTATGGATAGATATCTCCAGTTTCATACCATTCATTTTTCCATTCTATCAATTTCTAGAACATCCAAGACATTGGTTAACCTACTTACTCCGGAGAAATTACTAAATGAAGGCGATATATGTATCAAATTGAATCTAAACCATTGAAAATAACATATCTCGTGCAAATATTTTCGGATTTAATCATTCAAATTTAATTTTCACATCTACAGGATAATTTTTAAGGTGCTCCTGAGTTGAAATCAAGAAGGTGAATATTAAATACTTTTTCTTTCATAAATTTTTTATGCTCATATGTGGTTTTAAGTGGGGCCTAATTGACAACGATTGAGACTCTGCCCAACCATATGCCTATAGATGAATAAATAAAAAAATGTCCAATTTGAAAGGAACATGGAAATGGAGCTGGAGTTAGTTGAGTTGTAGCCCTTCAATCCCCATGTTCTCAGTCTAATTTTTTAATTATAAGAAAGTATTTCATGAGAAGTGATTGCTCACCGTTCATGATTAGGACCGTCGAAGAGATTTTTTATTTTAAAAATTCCGAAAATAATGGAAAGGCAATGCATCATTTTCCGGCCTGTAAAATAACAGGTGTGCCGATAGTTGGAACTTTGGAAGGGCATATTAATAATCATTTTTTTAAAAAAAATTAGTAATAGTAGCACTTTATTTATTATTTGCACACAGATCAATCAATGAATAAATTAAAAAAATCGATGAGAGGGGTTATCAAAAGAGTTTTCAAATCTATATTGCAATCTTACCCTAAAACTTTACCTTATACAATTAAGTTACAAGACTTACATTACATGTTTAATCAATGCCCTCCATGAAAGGAAAAAAATTAACAGTTTCCTGTACATTGCAACATTAATGTTGCCACGTGTTGTTAGGTGCTACATGATAAAAGGATTTGGATTGAATATTTGACAAAAATTTTAAAATATAACTACAGACACACAAAACGATAAAAACAATGGAGATTCTCAAGCGCATATCAGTATAAGTTCCAACCCTCCAAACTAATGGCATGTAAATGCATGCATATGTTGCAAGAAAAATATTTAAAAAAACGTATCTTACCTTTTATCCAATGATTATATGTTCTTACTTTTGAAATTATTAAAATACACATATAAGTTTTACCTTGAAGATCTTTTTACAACTTCACAAAAATCCCAAGTCTTTGCACAACCCACAAAAGCATTTAGAACTAACTTATAGACAAACCATCCAAATCATAATAGAGCGAGTTCATGAGGATGGACCATTTGATCTTTTCAATGTGGGGTTTTGCTTAAAGATACGAGAATGGTCTTTTTGAAAATACAAATATGTAAGTGGTCATTAAATCAAAAGCAGGATTGGTTCTATGCGTTTCCTTAATTGCATATAAATCACTTAGCTGCAATTATCTCATCAGAGAATGAAAACAAAGCGCAGTCACATGAGGCTGTTAGTGCTTCCGATGCGAGAATATTCCCATCTAAAATCACGCCTTTGAAGCTGGGACTTCGCTTTCAGTGATCCCAACAAGTCATTATCAGGAAGGCAACCCCCACCAGCAAGTGTTAAATCCTTACAATATCGACGAAAGAATCGAAATCGAAAGCACAAAATCGAATGCATAAAACCAGACCAACCTAACAAGATCGAATATGATTGGAAAATCTTGATGACATCAGTTCTCCGTCACAACTTTGATTTGGTTCGATTTTAATCTTGGATGGCTTTATATTGGCACTAATCAAATGCAACTTTTCTGCAGGGCTGGTGTAAGGCCGAGTTGTCACATACCGCTAGCATCATCTCATGTTTAAATTACTGAGCTAGCTTAATTTTTTATCAATCGATGTGATTTTCTTCTTGTTATAGTCTAATTGTAAGCACTCAAGGTCCATTTGACTCTTTTGTTCAAGTTTACGTTTCCACTAATGATGATACTCACCTTAATCACCCAAATCAAGTATACAAATCAGTACCTCTTCAGTTGACCTCGAAGACCCACCATCAAAACCCATTTGTCAAGATGCGTAACAATCATTATTTAGTCATTTTTGGCGTTTTCTTTCTTTTTAGTTTTATTCCCACATGCATTTGAACTTCAAGGCACGTGCACCACGACAGGGAGATGGGAGAATTATTAGGCATTCTGAGACGGCGGAAAATGATTCTGCCACAACCGACATGGAAAGACCAGCTACCATTCCCTGTCATTTGATATCTCTTGGGGTCAAGATCCTTAAAATGGGACAACAATCGAGGATAAAAAGCGAACATGCCCAAGAGAAATCAACACACTGACATACTAGAAACTTGACTCGCCAATTTCACTCATTCAGTACATGCCAATTACGATTACATCGCTGCATTCATCGATGGCCATTACAGAACAATGACTAGATGAAAGAACTTATCAAATCGGGGCTTGGGAAGAAATGAATGCAAGACGAAGGAATACGTTGGAAAGAGGACAGAATGATTTCCAGACCAAAAGCTTATTGGGTCTTATTCAGTTTCACATTGGAATATAAAAGACTGGCTGCACAAAATCAATGTACAGATACAGGACTCTGTCTGCCAACCGCCAAGGAACATACGAGTTTCCGTTCGGTTGAACACGTTCTCATCAACTTCAGGGAATCAAGGGTTCGCAAGGACAAGCGTCCTCATCCTCACTACACCATCAGCCTGAAAAGGTAAGCTGATCCTTGGGGAAAAAGAACTTCTATCCAAATTTGTGAGAAGATTTTCTTATTCAAAAAGACTACAGACAATCGAAGTAGGACAACCTCAGAGCAATTCCTCGTTAAGACGGAATAACGAAAATGGCTTGCCACACTGAACAGATTTGTTCAGGTTCAGTAGCCAAAGTTATGGTGTTAAAAAATCCACTCAGTCCTATTTCAGGACGTTGCTCAATTTCCCTCGATGTATCTTTATGGGGTCCGCAGATATTATGGGACATGCCTCAAGTGAGATTGGGTTATTGCAGTTTAAGTGAGGCTAACTGAAGTGGCAAATGACTGAAGCAGAGTTAGGGCTTGCTCGGCAATTGCCCTATTCCTTGCCTGCTTGACCCACACACGGACTATCTCGGCTGCTTGGCTTCCTTGTAGACCTTCCTCAAGAGCATCTGCTGCTTCGGCAAGTTTCCCTTCTGCCAAGAAGCTCTCTACTCTACTAATGATGGATTCAATCCCATCATCAGAACGGCCACCTTCTTTGACCTATAGCAAAGTGGAAGATATACCTTTCAGTGAATCTAATGCTGCAGCCCAATACTCCATAGAATTAACTTATCTTCCCAATGGTTGCTAAGTTTGCACATCCACAACATATATTTCTTAGTTTTATTGCCTAATGTGTCTCTGGAGAAAATCACAGATATAATAAGCAATAACAGGAGTTAAAACTAGTTTTGATAGAATGGAGTTTCATTAATAATCTATGCATTTTTTAAAAATGACACTAATAAATAGCCTAATTTTGTGAGCAACCTCTTACAATAAAAGCAGACATCATGCTGATTTGAAAATTAATCAAGGAAAATTGTTGAATGTAGATTTCCTAACCTTCAACCACGAAGCAACACGTGCTAAAGAATGAGCCAAGATGCCACCACCTCCAGGTGGAATAAAGCTGAAGTGTCGGAGCGTCCCTTTTAATGTATCAAACTATTGGAAGCAGGGTGTTAAAAACAATTAGTGATTACCTTCACCAAAGGAAGCAAATTCACATGCATACTTGAATGCAAATGCATTTGTGTCCCCATATCTAGCATGATTTTATAGATTAATCTCAACATATTATCAGTATCTGAGTTCTCAACAGCTAAACATCATGTTGCTATGTAAAAACTCTAGCTTTTAGTAGGATGATACACTCTGAAAGAACTCCAGAACTATAAGAGAACTAAGAAAACAATTCAAGGAGATAAGAGGGGCCTCGGTAAGCAACTTGAGGCACCACTATAGAAGTATATTTCTCCTCTTAAGGGGGAAAATTTCAAAACTATCCTTTCCACTCACTGTTTGGATTAGTAACTGAGAAACAAAGCCATCTTAGAGCTTGGAAATAAGAAAACTCCCGTAAGTATCGCAACACAGTTCTATTCACGATTCAAATAATGATCATCCTTATGTCAAAGTTGAAACTTTGAGAACCATGTTTTTGCTTTATATCTTTAAAATCTTAAGAGTCATTTTAGTAAGTAATCAAGGCAGTTGAAAAATACTTCAGAGACTCAAAATGATAAATCTCATACATTTCTCTGGAGAAACCAATGGTCACATTTTCTTAATAGAGAAGAGACCACCAAAGCAGAACCCTTCTTTTTCTTCCCTCTAGAAGCATTTCATCGAGTGAAGCCAGAATCATTATTGAAGAAGCAAAGGTAGGGGCATCTCACAGGTAAAGCTGGTTTTAGTCAAGTAGGGTGAGACTTTACTGAACCCTCTACAGTGCACAGGTTCTGTACCAAGCAAAAGTGCCAAGGAAGAACTATGTGCTGAATGAACAAGATAATTAGAACTTCGAGAAAAGGAGCACCATATTTGCTGTAAAAATTTAGGAAAACAGCACAGTTCAAGCATATTAACAGTGGAACTCTCTAACTGATCCCCCAAGCTATTATTATGCTCCCTTTAACCAGTATGCTCACTTTAACCAGCCTAACGGTTAATAAAAATGAAAACACATAGGGAGTCCAACAAACATGGATGTAATCATTAGACCAAGTGGCCCTTATAAGCAGAAGTAAGGACAGGTTATTAGCTTTTTCATCAATGCAATCTTAAAGAAAATTCACAAGAGGTTGGACAGTATTAAGTTCTGAAGAATTACAAATTGATAAACCATCAATTTCAAAATCTTTATGGTAACAGAAATATCTCACCTGATGGTTCAATTGCAGTACAGTATCAGTGCCATGGAAAACTGTTTCTTCCGGAAGAGATGATAAGACCAAATCCAAAACTGAATCTTTGTCTATACCGTCAAGATAGGTTTGCAAAGCTTCTATTTCTGCCTTAATAGGCAGCCCTTTGGAAAGAGCATCTTCCAGGGCAAGTGCTCCCTAAATGACAATACAGGCAGGCAGACATAAATATGAAGACTAGAAAATTCAAAACCACGTCAATTGAACCTGATATCCAAAGCCAAAAGAATATAGAGGTGGAAGGAAAAAACTATGGGGAAGACAAATGAAAAGAACCATTACCAAAGCGAGCTTATGAACAGAATGACTCTGCCGAGCCTCTTCAGATCGAGCATAAAATGCCATGCATAAAGCATTTATCTACAAATCAAAACAGATATACATCAATGTCATTTCATTTACATAAAATTAGTGCTTTTTGAAAAAGAGTGTTCCAGTTTATAAGAAACGTATTAAAAAAAGTAAGGGAAAGAACACTAATGACATAAAATGGCTATTTATTGATAAATGGGGATGGTAACATATGAAGAATTCCATGCATGTAACCAGAGATATATAGGTTCAACCATGCTTTTGACAGCAGAGCTTTCTCATGCAAAGCATTTAAAAGGTTAAACTAAGAACTGCACAACCCTCATATACCAGGAAGATGGATATATGCTGAACTCAATAAAACTAAAATGGCTTGCTTTAAGGCTGCTCATAAAGAAAGCCAGACCTCAGCAGAATATTGTTAAAATATGATTGTTATGCATGCGTAAGCATCACATCCGATAAGTAAGGTTAATGGCCAGGAAAACAACTGGTTTGCTTTTCTAAATGATAATGTCTAAGTCCAGTTCTCTGAAGGATACAACAAGAATGCCCTCACAACAATAAGACCAGGAAATGAGGAATAGAAGACAAAAGCAAGGATGGAAAAAAACAATCATAGAAGGGGCTTCTCAGACCAAAGGCAGCTATATTTATCACTTCCAATTTTTTACTAATTTTCAGGTCCAAGCATACTGATCCATTGAAAGGTTCAAAGGATAAACAACTGCATTTGGGCCGATAGATGATTGTACAAGGGCCTGTTTTCTTTACTTTATCCCCTGGTTTCTACTCCAGGAGGTTAATTGGAGAGGAAAAAAGCATGCCTAGCTAACAATATAAGCAATGCTACTGCATAATGTGTTTAAGTCAATTCGATTCTCCTACATCTTTCTCCAATTTTCTTTAACCACAGCTAACAATTACATGGCTAACTAAAACTTAAACCAGACAGGCCAGACTTACTAATTTATTGCAGCTCGATTAGAATGAAGATATTTATAGCCTGAAAAGTAAGAATCTTGCATAGTGTCCTAAGTTGCCCTTGAAATTTCTCTAACTTTCCTGAATGTAAAGGTCAGTTAAGAATATTTAACTGCTTTCCAATGATTGTCCACTGAATTAATTGCCAATCCTTTTCCACCAAAAACATCAGGTACCTTCCAGTTTTCTACTCACAGGCTAGTTATATCAAGTTGCTTCTGCACATCCTGATTCCAGAAATTTGCACTGGGAAAATTACCAGCATTTAGCTTTTCAGCTATTGTATCAAGAAATGAGCCCTACAACATATCATATTCCAAGAGCCAGGCTTATCAGTGCACAATGCACAAATGATTCCCTCACATACAGCATGCATGCTCTTCCCTTATACCCAGAAGTGCACAAAACATCCTTTAACAAGATGCTTTTGCAATGGAATATCTCTAGGTGTTACCTAACATGTTGCTGTATAATAACACTTTCTTCAGTGCTATAGTGATGTTCTTTTTAAACACTATACATCAAAGTTATGCCTTGCAAATGAAATGCAAATAAATTTCTCAAATTTATGAAACAATTAATTTATACATGGAGATTCGCTTCTGCCATTTTCTCAATCTGAGCAGCCTTCTCACGTGCAATTGCAGAAACCATTTCTGCTTTTGCCAATTCCTCCGCATTTTTCAGTTTCATTTCTGCTTCACTCTCCTGTAATATTTTAAACCAACAATTTGAGTTTGACATTTGCTAATGACGAGAAGACTTTTAACAGGAAAAGGCCAGGTTGCACCTTTAGCTCTAGTTCCAATCTGTGTGTCTCTTCCAACTTCTGCTGAAGAGCTGCCAAAGCAACTGCTGCTTTTGCCCTCTCTCTTTTCAGTTCCTGCACAACCGGAGATTGTCACATCAGCAAAAGTGAGTCCTATGTACTGAAATGATTATACACTATATCACCCTCATAAACTCACTTGCACTTCATCAATCTGATGAACCAAAATAAAAAGAAATGCATTTAATTACTCAGAATTGCTGCTACAAATTAAAGAGTACCACAAATTCCGGCAGGAGGTCAAAAGAACCAAATTAAGAAAGGCCACAAAGAATTTAAGGCTGTAACAATTAGTGTTATCTCATTTATAATTGAGTTTAATGTACATAAAAATGGACAAATACAAAGATATAGGAACACCATTTTTTAAATTTCCCAAGTAACTTTCATAATAAAGCAACAACGGGGATACCAACTTGTAAGTGAAGCATCTCACCCCAAGGAGGGCTGAATTGGTCTATGTAAAACTCCAGATAGGAATTAGGATAGCATAGGATTGTGAAGGGTAGGTATTAACAAATCTATGAATTAAAACCAGAACCCAAAGTAATTGACACAAGTTGGCCATCTCAGCTGCTGCAACTTGGTCTGTATACTCTAGTCTAAGTTGCAGCCACTGTGTTGTCAAGAGCAAATTGCAGCCATGACTTTGCCCTACCAGATCATCCATGAGAAAGAGAATGTGGGGTCAAGAGAAGGGAGAGTAACACATTCAGGTGCAATCTATGTACTCAACCAAATCATTGTCGCTTGCCCAGGACTTACCCCTGGATGACTTTGACAGTGACAATGGATGACAAATGTTGATAAACACCAGAGAACTGGTCAAAAGGCCAGTACTTATGTTCAGTTTTATTATTAATTTCTTTTGCCAGATAGGCTGTGTATTTTCAAGCCCTTCAAGGCCAGATTCTATACATTGGCTATATCTGGCCTTATCTGAGACTATTCAGTCTGAAAGTCATCACCCAAATGCTGATCAGAAAGAGGTTATCCAATCTGGCTTGTGATATACCACTCAGCCAGCATAGGATAGGAAATTCTGATATCATCACACCCAAATTCAGGAACATAATGATCTCATCAGATGTATTGAGCCATCAATGAGACTTATATTACCTCACGATTCACAGACTTGAGGTTTGAACAGGGAACAAACTACTTCAAACAGTTGTATGCCCACCCCCCCCCCAAACAAAAAAAAAAGAAAAAGAATAAAGGAAAATGATAAAGAAGAATAAAACCCACGTGACTTTGAAGCAAATTATTTGATAATGATATTCAAGCAGTACAAGTATGAAGATTCATGACATTCCTGAAAACACTGCCTTATGCACTCCAAGATTTGATGACGATACGGAATCAAAATACTATATGAAGACTCAAACAAGGAAACAAGAACCACCTTATCTAGTAATGCAGCCTCTTCTGCATGCATAAGGTCTCTAGCAATTGCATCTTTCAATTCCTTCTCGTGCTTCTCCTGAAGCACCCAAAAAGTTTAATGATTCAATAAACTCACCAGTTCTTTAAAAGTTGAGTAAATAAGAACAAGAGAGGATAATATTTATAATTTGTATTATGTAAAATGTTTATGTCTATAAGGGGAAAAAAATAGCACCACTAAGTGGTGTGTAATTCAAGTCTCTAGTCACAGGGGTTTGTCCTTACCTTCATTTTTCTCTTTTCTTCAGCAAATTGACGAGCATCTAACTCAGCTTGTCTCTTTTCAGCTGCATGAATTGCTTGTAAGAAATCAAGAATCAGTTTTCCATCTTTGGTAGCTGCACCATCATTTGACTCCTCAATTGCACTAGCAAAAGCCTTGAAGTCAGAAAACAAAGGTAAGTCCACAATAAACTTTTATAGAAATGATAAGTCCACCATGGACTTCCATAAAATCAGCCTGGATTAAACAAACACAAAGAAAAGAAAAAAAAAATACAGTACCTCAATGTCAATGTCTCTATCAAGAGAAGAGGGAGGTCTCCCTTCGGATTTATCCTCAAGATGATATGATTCAAGAAGAGAAACCGGTGTTTCAATAAAATGACCAGATGCATCCTAGAAAAGAACATGTAAAAAAAAGAGGAATTCCAAATTAATCAACTTCTATCCTTAAAGCAATAAAAAGCAACTTTGCTGTCCACTGCTCTCGAGAAAAGTGCAAGTATAGATTAATTTAAGAATATAAAAATAAATGAAAATTTCATGGCGACATCCCTGGAAATTGGCCTTTTTAAAAGTACCTAACCAACATCATCAAACTAAAGGGAAGCACTGTTGGACAAATTAGGCTTTCCCAATGTCTTCAAGGCTTAAAACACCAATTTGCTGCCAACTCCTTTCCACTCTTTCTCTCTCTCCCCCAAGATATACCACATTATACTCTGATGGCAGATGTGAATAACAGAAGAACTCCTATATACATAGCAAAACATAGTCTAACCAAGGTTATAAAGCACCAGGGCAATAGAAGTCATGCAATCTCAGTCTCTCAGCTTTCCAGGCATTATTATGAAAGGCATAGAGAAGATATGGTAGAAAGCACAAAGTAAGATGGCATCTAAATGAGAGAAGTCGAATGAGCTATCCTACTACTTCATGCAGCTACTAACAGAAGATGAAAAAAACCACTACAAGATGACATTAGGCAATATACTATTTATAGAAGATACCATCACCGAACTAAAAACCTAGCAATCCAAACAAAAGATAAATGCAACATATGAGGGTGTGCTTAGTGAGCAATGACAAAGCACCTCCTGTCTCTCTTCTGCTACAAGATCCTGATGAGGCATTACTTTTGCCTCATCAAGATTGGTTACTGAAGTAGCCTGGCCGGATAATTCCCCAACTTTAACTTCTTCATCTGGTAGCTTACTTATGCTAATTGTCGGGCTTTGTGCATCAGGACTGCCTTCAGATGATATTGCAGAATCTGTGCTTTCAACATTAGAAACTGCATCACCTGTGGGCAAGTCTTTATGTTGGTTCAATGTGTTACTTTCTCCAAGTGTGACTTCAGATCTATCATGTGAGGAAGACTCAATATCAATCTTAGTCTCATTTAAAGCATCGGATTGAGGAGCAACTGGCTGAATTTCATCCTTCCCCCCATCACCCGTTTGAGGACTCAAATCTTTAGGCACTTCACTACCCGTTAAAACTTCTTCCTCTTTGAAATGATGGACGGATTTTGCATCTTGAGAACTTGCATCCTGATTTTTAAAATCAAGACCAATCCTAGAGGTCTCGAGAGAATCATGCTTCTCTTTACCAAGCATCTGATCTAAGTAGCCAGATTGATAAGCCGCCATGAAAGCAGCGCTGACAGCAACACCTCCCAAGATGAACTTTGGTAACGAACTTCCCGACTCAGGTGCCTTTCCTGGTTTCCCAGTTGATCCATTTTGTGGAGAAGCAGTCGAAAGTTCCCTTCTTGAAGAAAGATATAAGGACCTCTGCCGAAATATAACCATCATAAATTAAGCACTATAAAAAGATGCGATGCTCAACAAAAATGATTCCTCATGCACTTGTCTAAGGCTCTCTTATACCAACCATAAAAAAAAAAAGATTTCTCGCACACCGTGAACAGAGAGAACAGGACGAAGTGTTAAAAAAACCCGAGGATTTTAAGAAGTGGAGATCCTTGCAATGGAGTTCCCAATCTTTAAACAAAAAAGAAATGCACTGCATCCAGAATTAAAGTGAAAATTACTGAATTGTCTTAACATTCCTACAAACCAAGTTCCCCACATCCTAGAATCTAGTGAAACGGGATTGATAATCAAGCAATACAATGGTATTGAAAACCAAAGCAAGATCACCCGAACCATCGACATCCACAGTCAAACTGAACGCAAAAGCCAAAGGAAATGCTATAAGAAAAGTAGCTTTCACGAAGCTCAATCAACAGCTGCCGTAATACCTGACCGGCGATTCGCCTCGGGATCCTTCTGAAGGATTGGCGGGCGGGCAATTCCAGAATCGACCTGCAAAACCACCACCGTAAGCGCCCGAATTCAGCAAATGCCGCCGCGAGTTCGCCTCGCCGGAACCTCAAGCGGCGACCGACGTATAATAAGAAGGAAAAACCCTAGAAACTTCACGGAAAACGGACGACGCGAGATGATGCATTTCGCGCTGGAAGTTCAAAAGCAAACCAAAAGGAAAAGGGAGAAAAATCCGGAGGAACACTGTCTCTCTCGGTTTCGGAGAGTATCGCCGGAAAATCGCGTCTTACCGTATCATCTTTTCTTCAGTTGAATCGTTTCATTCGGTTCGACGGTAGTGTTGCTGTTCGTCAATGGCGGATCGTTGTAATCGCAGTAGAGAAGGTAAGAGAGGAAGGGGGAGAGGGGAGAGGGGAGAGGGGACGATTCTCGGCGAAGCCCTTCACTAGCGAGCACGGCTGGGCGGGATCCGGGCCGGGCCGGGCCGGGCAGAACCGGTTTCCAAAATGGTTCGATTCTCGATCGAGAACCAGAAACCGACTCCGTGACTCTCGATCGAAAAAAAAGATATATAGATCAGTATACTAAAAGTCTTAAGACTTATCATAAAAGTACAATTGAGTATTGAAAGTTTAAAAAACAATCGAGTTTTAGAACTTATTAATATAGTGTAATCATAGAAGTATGCAAAACAAAATCAAGAATCATCTAAACTATTTGAAATCGGATCAGACCAGACTGAAATCGACAATTCCCAAATGAGTCGATCCGATTCTCAATTCAAATTTATTGAAATTGGTGGTCGATTCTAGGTGTAATTGCCCACCCAGATTGGACCAATAATATATAAATATATATTTAATTTTTAAGAAAAATTTCCGACCAAAAAACAATTTAAGAAAAATGAAAACCTTAAAAGGTTAACACCCATTAACTAAGTCTTCATCTTATCCTACTCTTACTTTGTTTGAATTGTCTCTTTATCTCTCACTTACGATCTCCACTCTTAAGTTCAACAACTATCGACTTGTGGCATCAATTCTCAACTTTTAATATTAATTTAATTTTTTTAATTAAATTGCAAGTAAGATTGTTATTTGCTTTACTTTGGTTTGTTGGAAAAGGTCGCACCAAGTGCATGAAGCTTGGTGGGATCAATTCCATGAACCCAATTAGGAACTAAACTGGATCGGATTGACGATGCGGTTACCATGGAACCAATGAGCGATTCTTTACTCCAATTTTTCGGAACTAGTGCTTAGTTGGTGGTTCCAAATTTTAGAGTTGAAACCATCCACTCAGACCACGCTCACCTCTATAATCAAGTTCTTCCATTAATAAAAATGCAAACATATTTTAGAACTTAATTGCACCAATTTGAAACTTAATTGTATTTTTTAAAAGTTTTATGACTTAATTGTACTTTTTTTGATAAGTTTTAAAATTTTCAGCATACTTAACTCAAAAATAAAAGTATTAAGAACCAAAACAATTGTTTCGCATTTTTATTTTTGCACTATTTCATTGTGAAAATATATATTAGTCAAGCGATTGTATTGTTATTTCTTGATGCTGAATCTCATAGTTAATATTTTTTTCTTTAAATACCGGTCTCAGCTTCTCGAAACCAGGCACCGGCCTCGAATTGTCCGACGTCCGGTTCGGTCCGGTTCTCGGATCAACCTGGACCGGTCCTCCTCTGGTCACCAATATGGACGCGGGCCGGGTCGCCCCGTTTAGGAGACCCGACTGCCGCCGACCCGAGAGGGCCAAGGGCCCGGACAGGACGCCATCTTAGCCCGGCGCTCCCGCTGTTTACCGCAGTTCGCAGCAGAGGCGGTCGAAAACCAACGCAACAGTAGCGCTTTCTCCCACCTTCTTTCCTCTGATCATGGGCAAAAACAGGACCGGACGATTCAAGGACCACCACAATCACAGAGGAGGCCAATCCAGCAAGACCCATCAAGCTGCGAGGCAATTCATCTGCTCTCTGGAGCCACTCGAGCTCTCATCCCTTTTTGTTCTGCCTTTCTGCGCACTGGGTCTGTCTTTTGGGCTGTGTTTTTCACCCGGTTTAGTCTCTTTTTTGCAGGGAAGATGAGTCTCTGCCGAGTGACCCAGGTTAGCTCCTCCCTGTCTTTCTTGACGTTTCGATTGCGGTCGCGTACCAAGTGCTTGATGGAATGCTTTGGTGGTCTCGAATTGTTGTTGGTCTGTATTGAGTCCTAACGAGATTCTTCCTTTTGCAGCTGGTAAGGAGGAGGAGGAGGAGAGTACAGTGCCCAGAATTCAGCTTGCCATGTGGGTATGCCTTTTCTATACCCTTCGAATCGTTTAGAAATAGTCACCACTACTGGGTATGAATTTTGGGAAAAAATTAGCGGCACCTGTGGAAATTCGTTTAGCTCTTAATTTTTTTCGGTGATCATAGCATCCAGTAGTGGATTCCTTACAGTTTTATTGATTAAACATGGCCTGTATGGCTTAAGAATGTGGCGCGAGAAGTGGTAATCAAAAAGCAACTTGGCCCTTGTGATTTTTGCTGTGCCTCTTTGTTTTTTTGTACCTGTCTTGTCATAAAAGTATCTCCTTAGCAGAGGTATATGGTACTTCTCTTACATGGGTAAAGATAAAACTCTCTCCTCTGAGGCATTTCTTGATCCAGACCTTCTATAGTCAATTATACAAATGAGGATTATCTTGTCTGGATTAAATTATTTAGTCGTTGAGGAGCATAATTCTCGTTGGTATCATTGTTGCCTATTAGGGTAAGTGATTCACTGAATTCCACGATCGATTATTTTAATGAACAATCATGGATTAATATGCTCTGAAAATGATAAAAAAAGAGCTCCATAGATGTACAATTTCAATGTATTATCTTGCTGGATATTTGTGTAGTTTCACTCATTAGTCTCGTGGTACTTCTTCCTCAGGATTTTGGGCAATGTGATGCAAAAAGGTGCACGGGACGGAAACTTTCGAGATTTGGCTTGATAAAAGAAAGTATCTGCTTCTAAAGTGTTGTCCAGTTTATTCTTCTCTATGCATGTCGTTGCTACAATGCCTTTTCCTTTCCATGAAAAAAAACTTAAAGCTGCATTCAGAGTGACCATACTATTGATAATATGTTTGGCAAAAGTGACTTTTGAACATTTAATGCAGTTTATTGAATGTCAGCAAATTAAATGAGCCCCAAAACCAAATGAGTCCATACTAGTTAGAAGAAATTTGGGAATGATGAATTGTGTAAAAGTGCCTTTTGAACATCTAATACATGTCAGCAAATAAACCAGCCCAAAAACCAAATAAGTTAATAATATTTGAAGGAAAATAGTCTCTGATGAATCCACTGAATACTTTTATGTATATAGAAAATTTAATATGTACCATTCCTTTTTCCTTGAAGGGAATCGATATCTAGCATATTTGTCCACTGGCATCTTCCTTCTCTGACTAATACGGTGTTCAGTCCATCGATGAGGAGTTTCTGCCCCTTCCTTGGTTCAGAAGATTCAGTAGAGCTCACAGTTAGTTTCTTTTGCTCGCTTTGGATCAGTTAGTTTATTAGAGCTTGGTAGTTGGGTTGTTGGAGGTATGGAGCCCTTTCTGGGACTTGGGAGCAGTGAAGCATTACCTCTGCAAGATTGAGATGAAATTTCAGACCATTCTTTGCGCCTTCTTTCTTAATCATCTCAACCTAGCACCTAAATCAAAGAGCCTTCTTTTCTTTCGAACTAGCCCATCCAAAGAGGGATAGCTGTAGTTGCTAGAACCTTGAGATTGCAATCTATTGATGTATTTAAGCTGCTCTTTTGAGGTCCAATATTGCTTGAGGTGGAATATATTTTCGCTGCTTTATAAGTGCTTAAGTAGAATTCGTCTCTTGAGTTATGATTTTATCTGTCTTATTTTGACTGAACTAGCCAGGAATTTTATAGAACAATCACCTATTGATTTTCAGAGTCACTGATATAAAACTAGCAGAAAGAAATAACTAAAATTGCCTGACATAGAGGCAATATGCCGAATAGGTGCTTTTTTCCCTGCAAATCCACATTAATGGTATATGATTTAGTTGGACATATTATAATTGGTAAGATGCTATTTGCACAATTACTTATGATTTAACGATGATGCTTAATACCTTGTGAAGTCTTGTGAGATAACTATTTATTAAATGTCAGTGATTTGATTGATGAAAAAAACCCTTGCAGGAGCTGCGCGTGAATAGTGGGTTTGGTGGCATTGCTTTGAGGTATTTAAGAATCTTTCTAATGGTTCATTTGTATGAGTGTGTTGGGGTGTTCTTGTCTTTTTGTTCAACCTTTATATGTTCATGAGTGTATGAACGAGCCTTCAGTTTCTCTTTTGAATTCTCTGTTGCTATGTCAAAAAAGAAAAGAACAAGAGAAAAGTGAAGAGTAGAGAGAAGAGAGAGTGAAAAATCTTTCATCCATTGTGGCATCCTACTCTATATAGAACATATAATGGTAGTACAGAAAGAGAAGAATACATTTTAACCTCATACACTCATTAACAGTTCACATGTGCTTTATCATACCTTTTGTCTTGTAGGTGTCACATATGCTTATGGAGCTGCTGTTTAATATGTTCTAACCAAATGTAGCTAATTTAATTTTTAAATCAAATGTTTAGATAACTTGGCTAGATCAATGTCTTTGATCTTTTGTAGCTGGCATGTCTAAAAATCGAAGCTTCTAGCATGCTTCATTCAAGTCTTAGAGCCACTAACAAGCAAAAGCACTTCTTGGAATGTATAATTTGGAACCATCCTATGCTTGCATTCATAAAACCTGTATCTTATCCTGGACAGATGCACTGACTCTTTTACTATGTTTCGTACAGTCCTGTTGGGAAACAGTGTGTCTCAAAAGAAGACTACAACTTAATCAAGAGGAAAGGATTGGCTGTTGTTGACTGTTCGTGGGCACGCTTGAGTGATGTACCATTCATAAAACTGCGGTGTTCTTCTCCACGCCTTTGTATGGTCCTTCGCTTGTCAATTTTATTTTCTGATTAGTCACATGTCACACAGTAGATGCAGTCTATACAGACTTGTGGATTTTGGTGTCAGAGTACATATTCTCCATGGATTTATCTGAATGTTTGGGCATCTCATGTATCATCTCTTTTAGCAATGTGTTGACTTCTTCCTCATGAATTTGTTGCTTTTCATTGAAGATCAACAATAGTTGACAAGGAAAGGAATTATTGAATATACTAGACATTAATATCTTCTTCAAATTTATGCTTAGTCAAGTGCTGTCTGAATTGAGACTCTATGAGTTTATTTAATTGGTAAAGTTTAAGTCGACTTGTATAAAGGCTGGAACCATGTGAACTAGCAATTAGCAAAGTATTCACAGATGTTTCTTTCTCAAGGATCTGCAGTCTGTAATTAACGTGTGAATGTTTTAGAAAGGCAGTTAGTGAGGTAATCTGTTTTCTAGCTGTGAATCAAGTTAACTTATTACAAGTTGTGAAACTGCTAAAATAGATGCAACTATCTGCTGTAGTTATAACATCAAAAGTATTGTTCACACTTTACCCTAGAAAAAATTTAACCTTCTCTTGATGATTTAACTTATCCTGAAGGTTGATTTTCTTCTATCGAGGTTTGGTTTCCTCGCAGTAATTCACATCAAGCCTCATTAAATTCATCTGTCATATCATACTCCTTTCCTGAAAGTAACATATCAATTGTAACTGCAGTGCCATGGCTTGTAGCAGCTAATCCAGTAAATTATGGTCGACCGTGTCAGCTATCTTGTGTTGAGGCATTGTCTGCCGCTCTCATAATATGGTATTTACATTCTTCTCAAAGGAAACGTTTGTCCTCTCCTTTTGCTATATCTATACCGTGGATAATGATAGCAATATACTATAAATGCCATGGTTTGGATCCTTGTACCATCTCTTAAACACTCGTGTACTAAGAGCTGAAAATTGGTGTGATCTTTCTGAAAACAGTCTCGAGAATGATTTTGCAAGGGCACATGATTGCCATATGGCCACTGGAGTAGTCTGTGCATTGTGTTGATATTAATGTCATTGATAACTTTGAAATTGCATGTGTTTGAAGTTGCCGAGCAGGAATAAATTCCTGATTTTCCCATAGAGGAACTATTAGACTAGTCAAACTTGTTGGCTTGGTGAAACGACTAACTCCAGTTTGTGCTTGAGTATGTGGGATGCTCAAAGGTGGACTAGAAGTTTACCTTCATTAGATCAGAGACTTATGAGTAATACTTGAACCCTTTTTATGATGGAATATGTCTCTGCAGATTCCTATCAATCATGCTAAACAGTTTCCAAGTTGTTGGGTTTAAATTTGGTTGCCCACTAGTTTAGACTTTAAGAAGAGAATGATTCATTCCTTTTTCAAATAGACTTTTACCTTTGGCCAGTGGCATATCATTTTCAAGTTCTTTAATCTGTGTTGTTTCCTAGTGGGAGGTTGCCATACTATATTTGTCTCTGGAAATTTAAGTTTCAGCAGTATTTCACAGTTCAGTTTTTTCTCTCAATCTGTAGAAGTGATAAATTTCACAAGGATAGGTGCTTGTTTCATCCTTTCATGTTCATTCACAGTGGAGAAGAGGAAACTGCAAATTTGTTGCTGGGAAAGTTCAAGTGGGGTCATGCTTTTCTTTCTCTAAATAGGTACTGGACTCTCTCTCTCTCTCTCTCTCTCTCTCTCTCTCTCTCTCTCGTGGGTGATTGCATGGAGATTTATTTTTGTTCCTCTATTTTCATCTGTCTACTCTTGTCTTCTTCTTTTTTAGTATGCATGTGGGGTGGGTGGAAGGGATCTTTAAAAGAGGTGATGATTTCTGTGGAGGCATTATTACCTGTGGCAATCTTATTGTGGATCTGTATTCTCGGGTCTTCTTCTAGTACTGGATGGGTCCAGCCATTCCAACCAGTTGGGCTTCGAACCCACATTTGAGTCCAGAAGAATTTGCTTCTTCAGGATCCTAGTGAATCAAGTGGACCACCAGACCCTGTTGACATGGTTGGCTGATCAGCTAGACAAGGATTTGCTAAAACTTAAGAGAGCACTGGACCCTGTTGAGGTAGTTGGCTGATCAGCCAGACAAGGCTTTGGTAAAACTTAAGAGAGCTTGTGAAGAAAAACACCTGAACCCCTGCTTTTTCAACAGTTAAGAAATAGTCTATGAACTATCCAGGCTTCAGTCCAGAGCATTCTCTTAGTAACGAGGCATATTTACTTATTCTATATGTGTATACACTTTACACAAATTTGCAAATGAAAGGAGAAGGGAATTGAACTTTTCCCCTTAAGAAGCCAATGAGTGAGATTATGTCACTTGGAGCAGATGCCAGTTTGGTCAGGAGCCTTTAGGTATCTTTAGCCCCTAAAAAAAAATATTATTGGGCCGATGGCTCCATCAGTGAACTCATGAATCCTCACATGGTCTTACTCCAGTCTGATTTTGAAGACATAGATGCTGGGTATTAGGTTCTGTCTGTCGTGGTTGGGCTAAATGTGTGGGGATTCCTTTAAGCATAATAATAGGATTATGTCTCTTCCATCATTTACACAATCACAGTGGAATCATTGAGATTGTTGAGACACTGACAGAAAGCCAGCTTGGCCTGTCACAAATTCTGAGGAAGAAAGGGTTAGTTGTTAGATTATCGAAAAAGAATGGTGCATTAATAACTTTTGAGGGGAGATCCTGCTGTTATGGTGCATTAATTGCATGTTGCCTTCATATCCAATTTTATAACCAGCTTGGGGGTTTATTTTAATGCAGGGAACTTCTCAAAGCATACTCTCAATGTGAAAGTGGTGCTGATATTATTTCTGTCCAAAATTCATGGCTTTCCCAACAGAATGAAATTCCGAAGGTCCCAGCCAACATAGAGGGTATTCTCCTTTGTTGATTTAAAACTCTGCCTTCTATTTGTCACTTGAGAGCCATATTAGAGGAGAGTCATGCGAGCAAATTATTACTATGTTATGGTACAAATTTTATGGCATTACTAATGAGGAATCATGAAGAATATAGGAGAAACTTTAAACCCTGTATATTCTGGCCGAGCTTGTAATGCTATGTTTGCTCACGAAAAAGGAGTTGATTATGTGAAAGGTTACTTTGCATGGACCTGACAAGTTCAGCAACTATTGAAGAGTTCTATCTGACCTTGTCAGATGACTTTGCAATTTTGATTTGTGTATCATTTTTTTTTCTATCACACAGCCTTCTAGAGTACATGTCAGTCGTAATGCTTATCAGTATGTGCTGCTTTCTGAAAATTTATTTCGCTGTTGACTTCTAGATGATGACAATTTGAGTCCATACATTTTAGCACTAGATTCACAGCATCATGAAGCAAACAGCTCAGTCCTCTGGATCGCCAGTGGACTGTCAGTGGAGATTAAGGGTGTAATCAAGTCAAGTCGATGTAGTGCCAAGCTCGAGTTCGGTCAAGCATAAAAAATTAGGCTTGAGCTCGACTTGAATAAAAATTCCAAATACTCGAGCTTGACTTGATTATAATAGAGTTATACATAAAGATGAGCTTGAGATTAATAAGGTTGGTTACTTTCCATTTATATATAGATGGATACTCTAGTCCACATCTCTCACTTGTTTGTGGCAGCAAATGGCTTTTGCATCCCTTTTATATCATGGGGATGCTTTTGGGAACTGCATGACAAGGAGATGTTGCACACTGAAACAAGAGGAAGACAAGAGATTCATTAGTTTTTCTCAATTTGTTTCACATAGTCCGTTGGTAGAGGGGAGTCAAGGGGTTAACAATGATCCAGTGCTTCTTTCTTTGCTAGTCGCGAAAGAACTGCCCTAAAAACTGTCAATCGTTTGAATATGATCTCATAATCTAGCCATGTTCACTTTGTCTCCACAGGGACAGCCTCGGAATCCCACGATGAGGACGAGGACAAGGATTCGTGCGATTCTGAAGACGGGCTTCCACCTCTTGAGAGGAATATGAATCATTTAATCCTCGAGGACAGTGAAGACGAGAGCGAGTAGCTGTTGTTGACTATGGTCCATCCGTGCTTTCACTGCAACAGTCTTCCGTCTTTCTTTTAATCTTTTGGGCGGCTTCTGCTCTGTATATGAAGAAGTTTTAATTTGCGGGTTTGGTAGGATCAGCTTTCATGTCATAGCGAGACGTTTCTGTGCTCGAATTGGTTGAGTATTGTAGCTTTCATTATGGTTCTGTATTTACTGCTATGAAGCTTGCAGATGGAGTGAAGGCAGCCATTTAGTATTCTACTTGCGGACCATGTTGAGCTGCTCCCTGCCACGCAGCAGTCATTTGTGTAGGTTGTTCCAAACTTTTGTGCATCTGCCGGCGAGTGCGCTTGACATAGAAAAGAAAAGGCATGGGAGTGAGTAGGAGTTCTGCTCAGGTGAAGAAATCTTGCAAAAGTTTCTTCTCTTGTCCAAAACGCATTGTGAATTCTCCTTTTCCGTCTCTTGTGCACGCTGTAAGGCACTTTGCTATTGAGAGTAGAGAGAGCATTGAATGGATTTCGACCTTTTCCACGCACATATACAGAGAAGCTATCCATACTAAAATGCTTTGACCTTGTGGGGGCTGCGGCCTCAGACTGATTCATTAGGAGGATCGGAAGAGGTTAAGGCTGAAAAGGTGGAATTGTACAAAAAGTCCTAAATCCAATGTGTGGAGGCTGATTTAATTCTAAAATTTTCAATTATGTCGATTATATTTTAAATGTAGTGACGATTTTTAGTCTCTGTTCATTTCAAATAACTTACAAGAAAACGTTTTTTGGATTTTCTGGCGTTCGCTTTCGAGAAAGATGTTTTCTGCCGATGGAAACGAATACCATCAAATTGAGGAAAATATCTTCCACTTTATACATCACTCATTTTAATAATAATTATTATTATTTTATTTTGCTTTTTTTTTTAAATACGAATTTTTCATTCTTTTTTTTTCCTACCTTTTTCCTTCTTATTTGGTTGGTCGCTAGCGACCAGCCATTGGCGAGCTTGAGCTTGCTAGACGATGGTGAGGCTTGGGCCTCGCAAATCACTAATGCTCAAGAGTCACCATTGGATGGCAAGGCTTAAGCGTTGCATATCGGCAATGCTCAAGTGTCACTCGGTCCTCCCAGATTAGCGATGCTCGAGCATTGCCAAAGAGTAGCGAAGCCTGAGCCTTGCCCTATGGTGAATCTCACCAATCATCGCTCTAGCTGGTGATCGATTGAAGAAAAGTAAAAAAAGAAGGAAAAAATAATAAAAAATAATAAAAAAATTAAAATTCGATTTTTTCAAAATCAAATCAAATACCAAACGGTAGAAAATATTTTCCGCTTTTAGCCGAAACTTGGAAATTATTGTCTTTTTTTCCTGCAAAATTACATTTCTAAAAACATCACATTTCTGCAAAAATAACGGAGCTTTAGACCTTTTAATTGTATTAATTTATTTCTAAATCTTTTGATGATATGCCAATACAACAAATAATAGGGTTGAGAATGAATTTGCAAATCATTAAAAAAAATTAAGGTTAAATAGGTACAATTAAAATGTTTAAAACTGAATTGATCGTTGTATAATAGGTTTAGATTATTTTGGACAATAATCCTAGCCAATGAGTATTGTGTTATGATACGGTGCTTGGAAACTCCATCATCGCTTGGGCTTGAGCTCGCGTAATTAAGAGTTGATTCGACTTAGCTCGATTATGCCGGGCATTGGCACACCTCTTAAGCCATATCAAAGTTATTCAACTCACGCGACCATCAATTATCTCGATTACTCAATTTGCAGGTGAATTTATTACAAGCTCAAAGTCTTCACGGCGAACCCATATTCCGAAAGTACATCGGATGAATCATAGCATCATTTGAACGTAGGATGTCTTTCAACTGGGAGAACTGAGCCGACAAATTGCTAATTTATTCCATCAATAAATAGATAATCAAGATTCAACCTTCTCCTGTTGGACAAAGCTTGGAAGCTGCTCGATCCAGGTACCTCTGAACTTCGATCCGAGTCGATTCGTCAAGCCACTTGGACTTGAGACGAATTGAGTTGCTTGAATTTCGCGACTCGACTCGACGAGCTTGCATCCATAAATAAAAACCCAGAAGTCCCATTTCAAAAGCATGAGTTGTGTGACCATGAAGGATTTGCCACATTTTCTGGGAAATCGAATGCGACTAGATATATAAGGTTTATTTATTTATTTATTTTGTTATTCTCGGGAGGATAGGGTATTTTATGGGAAAAGTCCAAAAAGTCGCGTAAGTTTTGTGCCGATTTAGTCCTAAACTTTTTTTGTGGTTTAGTCCTAAACCCTTTTATGTTGTGCCAATTTAGTCCTTTCCGAATTTTGTTTTGTAGTCGTAGGAATACAACTTTTAATAGTATTTTAATAAATTATTTATTATTATTTATTCTTTTTCTTTTATTTGCTTTTTTTTTTTTGATCTTCTTCCTCCGCGACTCTAGAGCTTGGCGACGGCCGAGGGGCGACGCCGGCGAGGTCTCGACCTCGCCGCCACCTCGCCGTTGGCCGCACGAGCTTGCATCCATAAATAAAAACCCAAAAGTCCTATTTCAAAAGCATGAGTTGTGTGACTATGAAGGAGGAGTTGCTACATTTTCCACCCTCGCCGGATCCGGGGGCGGCCTCGCAAATCGAATGCGACTAGATATATAAGGTTTATTTATTTATTTATTTTAAAAAATAAAAAATTATTAAAAAATTATTAAAAGTTATTCTTTCGCGTCACGGCTCGAGCGTCGCGTGCAAAATCCGGTCAAAATTGGCCGGAAATGACTGAATTTAACGTTTGTTTAGGACTAAATTGTTTAGGACTTTTTTGTTTTTTTATGTTTCTCTATTTCTTTGTTTTTCTATTCCTCGTAACGGTTGGGAATAAAAATTTGTTTGGTAACACAATTTCATTTTTCTATTTTTGAAACGAATTTCTATTCCATAAATAGATTTAGAGCATAAATTAAAAATTAAAATTTTTAACTTTTCTATTTCTGGAATAGAAATAACAAATTAAAATTTTCCTCATCATTCACTCTTGTCACCCACTTGCCGCTTGTGGGATGCCCAATGCCTGCCACCGATTGTCAACTAGCCGGCCACCACCGACCCCTGCCACTAGCCGTTGACCGCCAGCCACTGGCCACCAAACTCCAATCGCTCGTCTCCAACCGTTGGTCGTTGGATGCCGAACTCCCACGGGTTGTTGGCCACTCATTGCCAATTGTTGGATGCCGGAGGCTCACCACCAACCACCAGATGTTTGCTACTTGCCAATGGCCACCGAATGTCGGCTGCTCGCCACCGGACTCCGGCCAATGGCCACTTGTCGCTAACCTCCGGTCGCCAAACTTCAAATGTCAAACATTGGATGTCGAACTTCGGATGTTGGACGTCGTTTCGTTGTCGGTCATCGGACTTTGGACTTTGGCCGCCCGTCATTGTTCACTGGACGCTGAACATTGGTTGCCAGACGTCGGACTTTGGCCACCGAATGTCGATCATTACCGCTCCTAAAAATAGAAATTTTTATTTATTTATCAAATGAATTTTTATTTAGAAATAGAAATTTTGAATCGTTATCGAACGCGTTTCTTTGCTCAAAAACTCATCTATAAAATAAAATTTGAGAAATCAATTTTTAGCTAGAAATCGTGCCCTAAGCGTATCTCTGTTTCGATCAAGCATTTTTCTATGGTTTTTTTTTTTTTTTATTTTTGCGGAATCTCGATAGAATTGCTTGAGCCCATAGGTCCATGCAACATTCTTTCTTTGCTGGGAAAATTTCATGTCATGCGTCTCATTCACAAGAAATTAATAATTGAAAATATATATTTTTTTAAATATGATCGTTTGCATTGCTTAAAATAATAAATTAATGAAAAGTGTTTGCATTATCGATTAAATTTATGTCAAAAAATTTAATGAATGAAGAAAAAAATTTCATTCACTCATTTTTATAAATAATATAAGATAAATCATAATTTAAATTATTTATTTATCCCGAAACAAACGAACCTTAATTAAGGAGTAGACAACCTCATTGATATCGTGATTTGATGCCCCAGTCATGCGTTTCTAGTTGTTATAGAGAAATGCATGAGAGGTGTCTTTGGAAATTCACTTTTTTTCAGAATACACTGTTTTAATGAAAAATAAAAATTGTGCTTGTCGTTATTTTAAGTCTGAGATGGGCAATATAAATTAGCTTTTTTAGTAGCTTTGGGCAATTTAAAAATCATCTTCGCAAGTGAGCTAACACAAAAGATTGTTAAGTTGCAACTATAGTATAAAAGAAAATTAGTCATTTTTCTTATAAATGATCCATTGTATTTTTATGTGAAACAAATACATCAAGTTAGTTGCAATCGTACCTAACCGGTTTTAGGTCGGCTCACAAGAGGGCCTCATATGTTCCTAGGCAAAAAATTGGGCAAGCTTTGACCAGTTTGATTCCTAATTTTAAACCATAAATTTCAAGGATCCTTTTTAGAAATTATTTTCCGATTTTCTAATATTTTGACAACGGAAGAGTAATTGCCTTATAGAAAATGCTTTTCATGCATTAGGAACAACAAGGTTTAGATTAGGGAAAATGACACCCTCTTCAAATAAGAAGGATATCACTTCCCTTAAATTATCAAATAAATGAAAAATAACAATTTTTCTTGAAAATGATTTTCATGAAAAACATTTTTTATTGTCATAAAATTTTCAATGAAACAAATACACCTTTTTTACTTGAGAATTGGTTTTTAGCTTTTCCTTATTTTTGTTAGAAATGATGGATATGCTGGAAAAAGGTTTTGAAGGTGAGAAGAGTGAAAATTCCATCAATTTCTTAGCATGACAAAATTTCTGGAACAGAAATTGATATCTAACCATAAATTAATTTCTCAATTTCTATTTCAAACTAAGAAGTTAAAAATTTTAGTTTACGATTTCATCTTCAAATTTATTTCGAAAATAAAATCGTTTTTGAAAATAAGAAAAATCATATTGTGTTAAAAACGATTGCTCCAAATCGTTTCGGGAACGAGAAAAGAGAAAAACCAAGAAACATAAATTTTATCATGCGTAACTTTAACCTATGTTTTTACTTTATGTCAAGCTTGGTTTGGTCCTCAGATCAACCTTAAATTTAGTTGGTTCAATTCTCAATTCCAAAGATCAAGAACCAATCCTGATTAGGTAGATTTCTAGGTTCCTGATATGGAATCTACTTACCCGGTAACCAAAAATAACACGAAGTTAGTTTGGGATGCAGATCTCACCATCACGGATATTGATTTACGATTCTAAATGATTTTTTATGACACGAAAATACTTATTTCCATTTCCTTTTCTCGCTACCCAAAAAAAGCTTCTTTACCATTAACGGCCAGGAAAAAAAAGAGGAAATTATCAAATTACCATTATACCCAGAGGAAGGGTACAGAAAGAGGCATCACTTACCCAATAGGAAAAGGGCAATCTGGGCATTCCGGGTCCAAAAAGATTACCGTCAGCTTTTGGATCGCCCTCTCTTCTCGCTCCTCCATAAGCGAAACTCGCAAAAAAAACCACAACAGAAGAAACCCTAGAAATCGTCCTCCCCCCAAAAAAAAAAAAAATATGCGTCCGCAATCGCCGTGAAAAAAAATCCGCCATTTCCTCCGCCGCTCGCCGCCGACGATCCGCCGTCGCTTCCCGCGGCAGATTCCGATTCCGCCCCTCGCCTCTCGTGCTCTGCGTTTTTCTCTGCTGCGTTTTTCCTCCCTGCCTGGTTTTAGAGTGTTGTGTTTTCTGTTTACAGGCCAGCGGAAGGGTTGGGGGAGTTGGGAGAGCTCGGGGTTTGAGCTCGGAGGCTCGATACTCTCTCGCCTGGGCTCCGATTGAGTGGCGCTGTTGCCTGGGTTTTGCGATTTCTCCGTTGGATTTTGGTGATAGGCGGGTTTCCTGCTGCTCAATTAGGGTTTCGCGTCATCGAATCTGTCGACGCCGGGGCGGACTTTCCTGTAAGTTGTGGGTCACTGTTTACGAGGAGATGGTTCCTTCATTGTTTTTTTTGACATTTGTGACTCTCTAGTATGAATGTGCGAATGTCTTCGTTTCTGCCGTGTCTTTTCGTGGTTTCGCTATTTTTTTTCTTCTGCGAAGGTGGTATTGGATCATTGTTCGTTCGTTTGTTTCGGTTCAAGGATTTTGGGAAAATTTCAGATGGGAATTTTGTGATGATTGAGTGCCATCTTAAGAAATTCTCGCGAAAGCAAGTTCTGGGCTGAATTTTTACCCACCATGTCTGGTTATCAGTGTCAACGGGCTTGTCATTCATCGTTTTCCGTGGTTTTATGTTTGAGCCTTTAAAGTTTTGAGCTTTTTCTCTGGGTGCTAATGTGTACTTTATTTTGAGTAACTTGGTACAGAAAATGTAATCTGAAATTTAATGATACACATATTTTGATGCTTACATAGGCAATATGGAAATATTTACATTTCTTTTCTCTGTGGCTCGTATGTCTACTCTGTGTATTTTATTTGGACGCATCGGGCGTATTTTGGGATGTGCCTTTGGAAAAAAAATTTATAGGAAATTTTTAGTCATGATTTATTACTCACAAATCTGCAGTTTTGGCTTTGGAAATGAATTAATTTAGCTTAGTTGTTATTACTTGCTTTCTTTCGTAATATTAGTTAGTGCGTATTGTTATTTTTACTATACTTTCTCTCTCTCTCTCTCTTTTCTGTGTAAGGGCTAGTATGTCCTTTTTACTGGATGCCTTAACTGTTTAGTTGCATCAAAGCTTCTGCATTTTGGGACATTTGTATCTAACTTGATTTTGGCATGTATGGAGAATCTGTTTCATTGTTGGGGCGGTGTAGATATGCTGATAATACTCTTATTTCTGATTTGGACTAGCTAGTGTGAATATTAATTTGTGTAATGTAGTGTAAGAATGATCTTGTATGGCTTCATGTTCTTTGGATTTTGGTCTGTGGAATACCTATTTATCAATTGCCCTTAGACATTCCAATTTGGATTATTTGGCAATCTTACTAAGGTTAGTGGCGCTAATCATGAGGAGGAGCTGACATATTGAGTTGATAGAATTGATTTGAAGAAATGGACTCTTTTACTACTCTACTGCGTAAGCTAGAATGATGTACTTAACTGGAGAACAGCTTCAATTGCATGTTTTGTTTGCCTTTTTTCATGTTGCATTAGAGGATGTTGAGTAAGGACAAATGTTGTTATATTATGTCATCTTACTTCTGGAATCTGATGAGATAGTGACTAATTTTGCGTGTTGGTAATTTGATAGGTTGTGAATGGTCAGTCATATCTAGAAAAAAGAAAAATTTGCAATTCTAGAAGATGTCATCTTATCCGATTCTTGGCAACCGGCCTATTGACCAGTGGAAGGTTACAGAGTTGAAGGAAGAGCTTAAGAGACGGAAGTTGACTACAAGAGGTCTGAAGGATGACTTGGTAAGGCGCTTGGCTGAAGCAGTTAATATTGAAAGGGAAAATGCTGAAAAAGAGAAGCAAGAGGAAACTGAATTGAGGTCAGATCCACAGCCTGGAATTAGTACTGAAGATGGAACAGATCCTGTTGCATTTCAAAGTGCAAAAAGTGTGGATGATGGTGATAAAAATAATGACGAGTTGGTTTCTAATGCTGGTGATGATGGAAATCAGAGAGAGGTTGATGCTAAAGTTCAGATTGATATCAATGACAGTTTTCCAGTCCTAGATCCACCTGCTCCAGAAGGGGAAAGTACAAATGTTGGTAATTTGGGCAAAGGGGAGGAGGAACCAGTTTTGGGGAAAGCGGAGGAGCCGGTTGTTCCTACTATTGTCGAAGCAAGCATTCCAATCACCGTGACCAGTATGCCCGATGTGACATCAAGTGACCAAGATCTGCAAAATCTTGAGACAAAGGAGGAGAACAGAAATTCAGAGATCGAGCTGGAGAGTGAGCATTTGAAGGCTCCGCAAGAGGATGTCGTCCTTGATTCACCTGCCCCAACTAACCAGGTATCTGAGGTCAGCCCTTCTTTAGGGTTTCAAGTAAGATCTGATTCTATTTCTGCTGATTCTGTGTCAATTAATGAAAAGAATGAATCTAAGGATAATATAATTGCTGATAATGTAAAATTAGAGCTAGATGTTAAGCCGGAGATGGTGGAAGTGGAACCATCGTCTAGCAATGTTGTCCCAGTTGGTGGTGAATCACATCTTATGGATGTTGAAGAGCCACCTGAGAACAAGATAGCTGTTGAGGTTAAAGAAGACATTGATGCTGCAAATGCAGACATGAACAAAATCAATGAGATTACGGATGTGGGGGACTCGGAAAAGTTAAATTTAGATCGAAGTTCAGGTGATGATTCACTGGATGAAGACGTGTTGGATAGTAAGCACATTGATTCGAAGCCTGTCTCTGATGAAGTTGGAGGTGGAAGTGAGAAAAAGGAAGTCACACCTGTTAAGGAGGAAAGCCCTGTTGATATCATGGGTGATGCTGACATGAAGGATGTCAGTGTGGAGAGAAATGGCCAGCCTCTGCTTGCAGAGAAAAGGAAGATTCTTGGTATGCCTTTTTTGAAGAAAAAGTTTTCAACGTGCTTTGATGAAGCAATTTCTCTCATGCTTGTCTGTACATTCCTTGATTAACCATGTCACTTGCCTGACATTCTTGCACCAATCTGGCAGATTTTTCGGACAGTATATCTAGCGTCTTCAGATTTCTGAATCTGAACAAGGTTTTTGTTTATTAGAGAGATTTATCTCTGGGCAGTTTGAGTTTGCATTGTACTTTTTTCTATTATTGAGACTTCCCAGTTTAGGCTTCTGTGCAAGTCAGCTTGCTGATGATCATCGCAATAAATTGATCAGTAGTTGCTTAATTGGATTCTACTACTTTTTTGCAAAAATTTAGTGTCCAAACACTTGCTCATCTAACAATATCGAGTAAGATATAATTGATCAAGAGAGAAAAGGAGGGACCAACTCGTAGAGTAAAATATTAGGGACTTGACTACTCATGAAGATAAAGGAGATGCAAATTGGTAATGTAATTAATCAAGAAAACGGCTGTTTCTGGAGCAATCAAGAATATTTAAATCAATATAGGGTTTAGAGTGGATAGTTGATTGCTGATGGAGATGTTTTTTGGAGTTTTAAAGAAGTGAGAGTTCTCATACCATTGTGATACTGCTTTATAAGAATTCAGTTTTTGTAATCATCACACTAAGGTGGAGACTGTATCGGAAAGTACTTAATAAATTCTTGATGCTTGGTGGACACTCGCTTGTGAGTAACTTGTCTATTGTCTTGATGTGTTTCAACTTGTAACAATGCAGATCTTGTTTGATTTAGTTGCTAAGTATCAATTTTAATTTCTCTTTTTCTGCTGTTTATGTTTGTGTACTTAGTCTTTGGCTGCAAAGTTTTTTTTTTTTGTTTTTTTTTTTCCTTTTTGCATGCGTGTGTGCATGAATTTCAATATTTTTATTAAGGTTATCATCCAAAAGTTCGGAAGCTGTTTGTCTTGTCACATGCGTACTGTTAAAGCCATACGATAAAACAATATGCATGATAAAGATCAAGCTTTGTAGATCATTTTGATTTGATAACCTGCTTTATTCAGATCAAGGCGGCAATGGAAGTACTGATCCTGCAAAGAGGCAGCGTAGGTGGAAATCTGAGAGCCTCAAAGATGTTGAACCACAGCGTTCAAATGTTACACCTGTAACAACACCTAGGGACGGAGCCCAGGCCCAATCTTTTAGGCCTACCTTCTCTAGATCTAACTCTGCGGTTACTGATGACATGCCTAAGGAGCGTACTGGTAAATATCTGTTATTTCACTGTATTGACACTGTTTAAGTTAGTTTATCATGCTTAAAGTTATTTCTTTTTGTTTGTTATTTCTTTTTTTTTTTTAAATTTTTGGGGACAGTTCCACCACCACAAAAACCTCCAACTACTTCCCTCAGAATCGATCGGTTTTTGCGTCCCTTTACCCTGAAAGCTGTCCAAGAGCTATTGGGAAAAACTGGTTCAGTTACCAGCTTCTGGATGGACCAGATTAAGACCCACTGCTATGTTACGGTAAGATCTCACTTATTCTCTCTGTGTGGTTAAGGATTCACGTTTATGCACTTTGAGTGGCAGAGTAGAGTGAACCTTATGGATTTCTTGTGTTAATTTCTTTTTTTGTTGATCAGTATTCCTCTGTTGAAGAAGCCACTGAGACGCGAAATGCTGTGTATAACCTTCAATGGCCCCCGAACGGTGGACGTCAACTTGTGGCTGAGTTTGTTGACCCCCAAGAAGTAAAAGCACGGCTGGAGGCTCCTCCAACACCTAAACCGGCACCTCCACAGGATTCAGCTCCGACCACACCTCTTAATATTGGTCCGACTGCTGTTGCTCCACCTACGGTGCAGCCCCAGCCTTCTCCCCGCCAACTGCCTCTTAGGCAGCAGCACCTGCCTCCACCACCACCTCTTCCACACCCACAAGCAAAGGCTTCACAAGAAAGGGATCGGCTACCCCTTCCGCCGCCGCCGCCGCCTCCACTTTCTGAGAAAGTCGACCCTACCATCGTCACTCTAGATGTTCTCTTCAAGAAGACCAAAGCCTCTCCCCGGATATACTACTTGCCATTGTCCGAGGAACAAGTTGCAGCCAAATTAGCAGCACAGAGGAGAACTGGCAGGCAGTAGGGACTCCGCTGGCTTCAAGTTTTCAGTTGGTAGAAATGTTTAAATTGTTGAACGAGCATGGGATATTATTTAGTTAGGTTTTGTGCAGATACCTAGGTGTTGGGACTTTCTAGGCCGGGGTTGTGCATGAGGATCTGAGTATATTGAAGTGGATTCTCTGGAACACTTCTTTTTATCTCAAGAGTCTTGTCGTGCTATGTTGGAATTCCTCTTGAGAGGTTTCGACAGCTCGATTCGATTGATTTTCTTTGAACCTTTTGTTTCAGGTCCAATGAGAAAAATTCTATGAATCTCTGCTGTTAATGAGTGAAAACTTCCAAAATAATGCTATGTATTATTAGGGCATAAAGTACCTTGGTGTTCATTCCATTTCCAGGATGTCCAGAACTCAAGACTTCGAACCAAGACAGAGAATCCTCTTGTCGTCTCTGTCGTTGGACTTGTGAAAGTCAAGGGTTGAGATTGGGCTTCACTCAGGTTTATCTACGCATCATGGTAGTCCTCATGACAATCATGCTTTTCCACACTTGCATAATTACTTAATGAGATCATAAAGATTGCGAGAAGGTGATCCCGCCGACATAAAATAACGAAGTGATACGTAGGGCTGGTAATTTGTGTTTGTGTCTTAAGGCATATTTTTGCGACCGTGTTAACTTATGTTGTTGATAAATAGATGCTAAAAGACAGTTGTGATGAGGGTAAATATGACATTTACAATGCATATTATCGTGTGTTTTGAGATTTATCGCATATCGTTTTATGATTGATTTGTGTGATCTTAATAATAATAAGAAATGAAGAAAATGAAGAATTATCCTATCTTTTACTATTCAAAGATATAAAGTTGATGCTTTACCAAAAAAAAGATATAAAGTTGATGAAATCATCACAGCAATTCCAACAATCCCATCAAAATAAAAGATAATACTGATAAAATAGATTCAAAACAATTGCAACTATTTAAACAATTAACCAAAAAATTAGCCTTAACACTAAAAATGCTAAATCCCCTAATTGATGGGGATTGTGAAGGGCTGAAATAGTAACAAAAGAATATAATAAAGAAGAAGAAGAAAATCATCGCAAAGAGTATATTAATCGAGAAAAACCCAAAAACACCGTCTTCTGCACTCCTTGCAATTTGAAATTTTGAATTAGGGCTCTCCCGAGTTCCAGTTTCTTCCGCCCAAAGCCTCTCTCTCTCTCTCTCTCTCTCCCCCTCAAAGGGTTGTCTCTGCGTCAGCGCTTCCGGTAATCGATCGCCGAACCCCTCTCTCTCTTCCCTCTCTGCATGCGTGTGGAGTTAAAGAATGTTGTGCGGCTTGAAGAATTTGTGTCCTCGCGCGTCGTTTGATTCCTGATACTTCGAATTCGCTGCATCGTGCGCGTCTCTCTTGGCTTTTGTTGCATTTTCTGAAGTGGGTTCGGTCTGCTTTGATTGTTGGCATGATATATTTTGATGGGTGTGGGTCTGTTTTCCCGGGGTTGTCCTTTGAGGTTCGCGTTGCAGTGCTCTTCGCGACTCGCCTATAGTTTTCCTGAGTAGTTATAGGTTGATTGGGCATGGCCAAGATCTATGTAGTCAGATGATTATTCTTGTCGTGGGAGAGCTAACGCTTGTTGGGTATTTTGGTTTGACGTTGCTTTACGCCTGAAAATGAACAACTACTGCAGGTTTGCTTTTTGCCAATAGTTCAAATTTATTATGTTATTTCTTTCTTGTCGTTGGCCAATCATCTGATTTCAAATTCTATGTTTTGTTGATCTCTATGGTGGACCGTTTGTCCTGCCTATGGCTTCTGCAGATTGTGAATGCCGAGTATCGACCAATATAGTTTTGACTTTCTTGGTAGGATCATCCCCTGTCTCGGCTTGAATTTGGGAGTTTCCTGTTTTGTTCTGGAAAGTCTTCCAGAGTATTGAAGTGAATCTAGTTGGAAGTGCTGCGAACTTATCCCTTGTATGTCGACCATCTACTTTGATGCTAGTGCTGGTGTGGTTTTCAGCTTCATGCTGTGTTTCTAGTAGAGATTCCTGTCAGAATAGATGTTTTCTTGGCTTCCTATTGTTAGTTTTTATTTGGTTATGAAATTAATCAGTCCTATGAGTAGGAGCTTTATGAAACTACTGCCTGTTAGTCCACTTACTAAGAATTATTACTTCCCTTGAAATTCTTGCCTACACCTTGTTGACAAAGCAAGCCTGCTATTTTTAATGGTTGTAATGCACCAACTTTGTGTACTCATTTTCAAAAGAAAATATATGAACTAATGTAGGTCAAGTAGTAGAGCTAAAATAAGAATTAGTTTCAAACATTTATCCAGTTCTGGAAAGTTTTTCCTATTTTGGAAAGATGCTGGCTCAATCTCATCTGTGTTGTCCAGCTGATGCAATTTGTGCAATGCAATTTGGAAGTTTCTCTGCATAATTAACTAAAATTGGCATTTTACTACTTGATCTTAAAATCCCACTTTGTAGAGAGCCTTCACTGGTTGAAATTCCATTTTGATTTGTTTCCCCTTAAATTGCCATGTAATAGTAGTTCTTTCTTGGATTTCAGGCCTATGGCATTAATATAACAGCTTTTTCCTGCATCTTTTGCAATTCATCATCATCATTTTACTTTTCTCTGCAGCAGTTTAGCATTGAAGGATGGCAACTAGATCAGCGAACATGAAAGGTTTCTTCAAGCAGAAGAAGAACACAAAGTCCACTTCCAGTAAGAAGGGCTCTTCCAAAAGATCACCGACTAATGCCTCAACTGTCGGTTCTAATGTGACTCAACCGCCTGCCCTCATATCCCATGGCTCCATTGACCTGAAAGGTTTCTCTCTCTCTCTCATATTTCATCTATAATGCTAGTTTTGTCATAATGTTATGTGGTCCTGTGGACTTGTCCTGGTTTACTAAATCGTACTCTACTGGGTTCTCTGGGGAAAATCCAGATAGAAGTATGATAATTTACAAACTGAAACTTGCTTGGTAGAAAGTCTCATAAAACAGTGTGAAGGTAGCTTATGAGAAAACAACTTAATGTTTGACAATTTCTTCTTCTGCCCAAGAAAGTGTTGCACTCTTTTTATTCACTAAAGTGGGTGGCCCATGACTTTGCAGATGATCACGACCAAGCAGAAGAAGTGCTGAGACAGTTTGACATGAACATGGCTTATGGACCATGTCTTGGAATGACTCGACTGTCTCGCTGGGAGCGTGCTCAGAAACTCGGTTTGAACCCTCCAAAAGAAGTCGAGATCCTATTGAAAGGTGATAGAGCTAGTTCTGAGTGCCTGTGGGACGGACGTGTCTAGAACTTCATCTTTAACTCTATGGGATTTACTGCTTCCCTTTTGTAATGTGTTGCGGACTCTCGAAACATTATCTTCAGTAGGCATCCTCAGTTGTTGGTGCGCCCAGCTGCGCGCTTCTGTCTTGACAATTACAACATCCAGTTGATTTATAGGTCTGTAGGATCTGTCTCTGTGACTAGTTTTTTAATGCTACTTGACTGAATTCTCATACTTCGAGACATGTTTCACTGGGTTGGCGTTAGATATCGGTGTATGAAATGCTGGTGAAATTAATTTGGGTGAACATGGGTTCAGTTTTTGTTGCATCAGTCAGTTTCTTAAACATCGATTTCAATCTATCTCGATCAAAGCGAAACCATGTGATTGTGGACAACTTCAAAGACAAAGTATGATCTTTTCTTCTCCTTTCTTCCAAATTTTTGTCGATATCTGCTGGGATCCTGCTCCGCGATCTCACGATGTGCTAATATCGCAAGTCTGACCTTGAAAGACCAAATGTCAAAAAAATTAAATGCAAGAAATCATTTTTATTGGAGAAATTCGAGAAAAATAATCGATACTTTTCGTACGACCCAATAATAATAATGAACTTTTGCTCGAACAATAAAAATATCCATGAATTTATACCTTTGCGAATTTGATAGTTGTTGTAGCAGCCAAATGGGTCTATTATTAAAAAAGAAGAAGGGTCTATTATTCTATTCTTGTCAAATCCCCCCATGAAAAGTCGGTGGACACGAAAGGGGACCTTGAAGCAATATAATAAAAATAGCAGGAACTCAAATCTCCTTTATTTTAGATAAAGAATAAGTATATTCAAAGTCATAAAATTTTGAAAGAGTGATAAAATTTTAAAATTTGGATTCCACCTGATCTTTACATAAGGAGCAGTAAGGGTCTGGTATGATTTTTGCTTGTGTAAGTTCTCCATTTCAGGTAGACTATTTTGACATGCATTCCAAAGAAAGAACTTAATTTTAGGGATTGTTTGCATTTTTTAGATCCTATTCCATAAAGCTCAAGGAGCTGAGAAAGATGAGGAGGCCATTGGAGCTTTTCGGATATTCTTGGTAAGTCTTATGTAGTTCTATTCACTTTTCAATGAGTAATTCTCTGTTGATGAATATATCCACGCTAGTTTGTCTTGAGTAGAATTGATTATTAGAGGAATAGCCAAAATTTCCTTCATAGTGTCCTCTTTGAAAATATTACGAAGAAGAGATTCATTCCAGGAATTTTCTGTGGTTTATAAGCTCTACTACCTGTTGTGGGTCATTTTCATTTGCTGGCCCTCCAAATACACCTCTTTTCAACTATCCTGTCCGATATTGATTGTTCCCCTTGTTCCCACTATCAAGATTTTGAGATTGAGTCCATTATTCCCTCTAGTAAGCTTTGCCAACCCCTAGAGGGTCTGTCCCCTTGTCACGGTTTGAATTGTCGTGCTGCTTTCTAGTGTTGTTTTGATATTTTGGACAGGAGGGGTGCATTTTCCAAATTGGCCCTCAATTTGACAAGGCTCGGATCATCGTCACAAATTAACAATTATTAAATTCATGCTCACAAAAAGGAAAGTTATTTTGTTGTTTTACTTTGAAGCCTAGTTTTACTTACATTATGCATATCTTTTTTTTTTTTGATTCAAAAGGATATGGGCACAAGAATTTCATCTATTTTAGAAACTTAACACAAATATGGTGAATTGCTCCACAACCCCCCATCAGTTTACTATGAAGAGAATAATCAAAAGGATCCAACTACCGACTCATTATTTAGAGTTGAATCATAGAACACCATAAGCTGTGGTATCTTATGGACCTAATATAGGTCACATCCCTCGCGACATAAGATTGGAAGATCCAAACCTTCCTCTTTGGAGCGGAAATGGACGTGGCTAGAACATATACAAATCGACATAGTCGCTTATATGGACAAATCTACCAAATAGAGGATGTTTAGATCGATGTATAGATAGATTTCTATTCATATAAATAGGTATCTTGGTGGATAGAGAGAAAAATAGGCATCTATCTATATCTTGATTTAATATTTCATTCCATGGGAACATGAGAGATGATGAATTATTTCTATTGAAAGAGAGGCAGTGAGCTAATGTTAATTATAATGTATTGAACCAAATCTTTTTGATTGAAGGGTAATTTGATTAGTTAATACAAAATGGGTATGTATTATCTTAAAAAGTTGTGGAAAAGGCACCAAGTAAGAGCATGCATTTGACATGAACTGATAGATGAACATGATCCAAGACATCAAAACGATGGGTTGTGATCCATACAAGAGTAAGCCCACGATCTATTCATGATTAATATGAGAATAGGCCCATGATCAATGTGGGAACAAGCTCACGACTCTAGCTTTCATGTCAAACCTGGGTGGGCAACCCTTCAATTTCCTCTGATGCATGACCCTTTAGGCTTCCCTAGGCCTAGGGGCCCTTCCGCCTCACTTGTACAGTCTCGTTGTATGGTCCCATTTACAAGTTAATATAATTTGAGCTTTATTCTTTAAACATGATCCCCGTAAGTCAAGTAAATGTGCAAGGCTAATTTGGAAAAAATTCTAAAGTCGCACGGATAAGGAATCCGACGTGACACAGAGGTCTTGGTACCGAACTTAACCAGGGAGACAAAATCAAATCCGTCGATGGTATATCTAGAAACGGTCGTGGGAAAATTGTTGAGTGTTGACCTATCTACATTTTTTGGAAAAAAAAAAAATGTCTACATCAAAGGGCAAATCTCAAGGTGTACGTAAGATTTGCAATGATGGACAATTCGCTGATTAGCCGGGCCGTCACCGAGATTGGCGTCTCCCTGTCTGGGACCACCACAGCCAGCTTGGCGCCTCGATTTGCGATGATTAGATAATCACAGCCTCCTTGAATTCTAATTGGGTGAAATATTTTAAATATTCCAACCAAAAATTTCCACTTTGTTAAGCGGAACTAAACCGACATGTGTTTATAGATTCTCGTATGCAACGTTGCAAGAGAGTTTAACACGCTCTTGCGCATGTAATCGATGATGAAAGGTTAGCGGCGTGCTCGAGACTTTGAAATCAATATGGGAAGTGATGGAAAAAAAAAAACAGAGGAATAATTTATAGCTGACAAAATTTTATCTCAATTTTGAAGCTGAGAGCAGATCGAGCGGTTGTAAATGTTTTGCTGGTGACCGCCCTCTAGCTTCAATCAAGCTTTTTATTTTTTTAATTGGGAGCAATGATACAACGACGGAAAAAATCGGCCTAATTCTCCACTCAAAAGACAATAAAAGTTGATTGGACGGGTCAAATCTTTAATAGTCCTTCCGAAGTAAAACCCCGTAGTCAACTTGCCAATCTTGTCAACACCTTTAACCGGCATGAACATTCCCAACTTACGGTGAATGCTAGAGGTCCGTTACTTTCCCTTTTTGCGTGAAAGAGAGCGATAGTTTTCTCCGTGACAATGCCTAAAAAACCAATTACATGAATTCATCGTTTAAATCATTGCTCGATTAGCTCATTTGTTACCTAAATCAACTGATTTCTAAATGGGACTTACTCTTGCAATGAGAAAATTGTTCAAAAAGACCTAAACTTATTATAATTTTACAATTATGCCCTAAACTTTTTAATTATACTGATTTGTTGAAATATATATATACGAGTTCATTTTAGTAATGGGTTGCTCCACTTAAAGATAAACACGAGAAATTGGAAAGCAAGAAACTAGAAAAAGGGCATTAGAATTTGGTCAAAGTGATAAAAAATAAGAAGAAGAAAGAGTAGGGAATTAGAATCAACGCAATCACTTTTCTAGCCTCATGAATCTATAAGCAAAGAATTTGACTTGTTTGAATTGAACGTCGATATAACAGTTATCTCGAATAATTTGCTTGTTGTTTTACGAATGATCGGATGCATCGAATATGGACACGATAAATATTGAAACAAAGTTTATGGGCTGTCGGAAACTCAATGACAATAGTATAAAAGTTAGACAAACATTAATAAAATCATTCGTGGAATTATAGTTGCTTGCAGGACTACTTTGCAAAGCGCAAGCAATCCCCAAAAAATCCTCCCCCACCCCACGCTGGGTTTCCATCCCGTGGGCCTCCTTTCCCACGTGTGACTGAGGGTCCCACGTACAATGCCTCACGAAGACTGCGACGCGCAATGCAGATGGAAGGGCAAGACAACACCGACCACTGAATACAAATCCGAAACTTTTTTTTTTTTCGAAAAAAGCAATTCCCAACAACAAAAGGGCCCAAAAACCCCCAGGCCAGTTGATTTATATGTATGACAAATCTGTCTCTATCCCTAGTTTTTAATGCTAGTCAACCGAATTCTCATGCTTGGAGACACGGTGCACTGGTTGGCATTAGAAATAGATGAACGAAACTTCTGCGAGATAGATTTGGGTGAACATGAGTGCTGATTTTATTGTACCAATGTGTTTCTTATGATCGCCAGCATCGATTTCAATCAACATTGTACCACATTAGAAGCTAAACCATGTGGTTTTGGATAACTTAAAAAGTCAATGTTATGATCATATCTTTTGTTTGTTCTACATTTGTGTCGATGTCTATCACCTCTCATAATGTGTGGTTAGTGTAAGTCTGTCCTTGAAAGACCACTAAGTAAGACTGACTTACATTCTGTGGAGAAAAGTGAGCATACTTTTCAAAGATTCGAGAAGTACAGTTTTTTGCTAAAAAGATAAATATATGCACCAACTTAAATCTAGTAAAAATTAACCTTATCTTTCACAAGACAAAGGAAAATGTACAAATTTGTAAGTATCTGCGGTCACATTGGATGGCTGTCCGCATGTGTCCCAAAGTGACGCCCATTTTTTTTTTTTTTTTTGTTTGGGGCGATTGAGCTCTTTCTTCAATAGCCTTTTCTATCTGATCATAATACTTTGTTTTCCGTCCCGAATTCTCTTTTTCAACATATATCGTATTGTTTGCTTTTAAACTAGGCTCGATGACACGGTCAAAGAAAAGTGCTCCTTGATAGTATTTCGACAACTATTGTTTTTGACCCAATTGCACCACATTGGAATAAAAGGTCTTTTTTTTTTATATTTAAATATAAGGGTTCTAGTCTTATCTATTGCATTAGTCTGAGTTCCATAGGTGGAGGGCGTGCTTTTTGACTGATTGACTAGGGCACTGAATGATGGTGAATAAGGCCCGAGCTCAGTGAGGAAAGGAAGAGAAGTAAAGAAAGCATACTAGGTGCCCTTAAATGATGAGGAAGATGTTAATCTGTCCCAACGATTAGTCCAGAAATCGACATCTTCATCCGCATCCCGACTACCAGCGGAAAGGGGAGGAGCTACGTTTATTTCTATTATAATGCAAAAAAAGAAGCTTTCTAAGTATAGTGAACCGGTTCCACTCTAGTTTGCTTAAAGGTGTGTTTAAAAGCTAAGAGATGTATAAACCCTTGTAGTTCAAGGGGAAAATTATAAAAAAAAGTCATAAATCTGTTGTATTTTTGTCAATTTAATTCTAAATAATTTTAGTTTTGCTAATTGAGTCCTAAATATTTTCTTTTTTTCTTGCCAATCGAGTCTATTCCTACCAATTTTAACTGAAATTGTTGAAATGGACACTGACAATCCTACATTAGATTGACTAGCATTAACATGAATAGTTTTAAATAATATTTTAATTTTATTTTCAAATTTTAATGTACTTTTTTTAATTAAATTTTCCTTTTTTCCTTATCTTTTCCTTTCTTTTCTTTTCTTTTCCCCCCCTGCCGGCCACTGTCGAACCTTGTAGATGGCTAGTAGAGGTTGCCAACCTAAGACTAGGGACGCTTGTGCTTGGATTGGCGAGGCCAATCACTCTGTGGAGCTTGTGCATGGCCTTGAAGGATCAGAGTGCCAACAGATGATTCTTGGGCAGATGGAAAGCTAAAAGAGGACATATCTTTGGGTTTGTTGACGATGTTCTCATTAGCAAGCGATGTACTCGACTTTTCTAGTCCTTGCAAATCTTGAAAGCACCATTTGTGGTTGTGGCGCCCAACCAAAGCTATTTTATCTGCATTTCAATCACGTCTATTAGTCTGTCCAAGTCTATTCTATCAAGTTCATAACGATGATATGAATAATGCTAGGCATACTAAGACACACCATGAAAACATTTTTCTCGTTGCGACATTTGGATCGTGAAAACAAGTCAACAAAAAATTAATGCTTAAATTCAGAAAAATAATTTTCTCTTTAAAAAATCGAAAATCATTTTATAAAATATAACTACATATTGACACTTGCCCTGTGCTTGGGCAGGAGAACCCCAATGCTCGATCCCAAGCCCTTGGTAGCGAAGTTGGGACTAGAGTTTATGGCCAGATCTACTGAGGTCCACCGAAAGCAAGCTCGAGTCCACTGAGGCCGGGCTTGGGACCTAAGTGGAAAGGCTTAGAACTTTGGTGTCTGGGCTTGGGAGTCTAGCTTGAGTCTACCTAGGCCAAGCCTAGGACCCTCGAGTTCATCAAGGTCACGCTCTAGACACCGGTGCTTGTGCATGAGACGTTGTGCTCGGCTTTTATCATGGTTGGGCCTCGAACCTCAGCTCTTGTGCTTGGGTCTATTGAGGTCAGGGTTGAGATTCCTAGAGCTTGTGGTTGGGTCCCCTATGCTTGTGTCTGGGTCCCTAACACTGGCACCCTAGTCCATCGATGTCGACCTTGATCTCAATGGACTAAGGCATGGGTGCTAGGGTCCCACGCCTTAACGGGTCTAGTTTTTGGGGATTGGGTCTTAAGTGCCAAGGTTCGGGGCGTAGCTTCGATAAACAAAGCTCAACATTAGAGTCTTGGGCTTGACCTCAATGGGCCTAGATTTGGCCTCTGTGGACCTAGGTCCGGGCACTAGGAAGTAGGGCACAAGTATCGGTTTCTTTGGCAATCGAGATTGTAAAATGTAAGACCTCAATGGGCCTAGATTTGGCCTCTGTGGACCTAGGTCCGGGCACTAGGAAGTAGGGCACAAGTATCGGTTTCTTTGGCAATCGAGATTGTAAAATGTCTTGGGATGATGAGATTTATCTTACATTAATTTGATTTTACTTCCTCTCTTTCCTATCTATTTCTTAAAAAAAAAAAAAAAAAAAAAACTAGTGGGATTGGCTTGTTCATCCCATCGCAGCCAAGTGGGTTTTAATGCTGCAAGCTAGAATGACAAATAAGTTATTCGGTTTCAATCATAAAATGTGCGATCATACGGCTTTGTCGATCTCCCAAAATTTCTTTTTTAGGTGCAAGAGCTTCCATGATTGACGGAACCATCGTCTAATCTTTTTCCTCTAAAAAAGAATCGAAGTATTTATTTAGTACATAAATCGTAATATACCGACAAGAGAGAAACCTCTGTCTCCATCTGGGGTCGTCACATCAAATAATGTGAACTCTCTGTCTCTCTCTCTCTCTCTCTCTAAAAGTGAAACAAAGAAAATCAAAGGCACCGGGTGATTAGAGCAAAAGCCAAATGATGAACCTTTGAAATTGAAGACCCTCAGTTCAAAGCTTTACAAAGCCTGAAAGATTGCACCGAGCTAAAAATCTTTCAGAGAGTGAAGAGTCCCAAAAAAAGATGCCCACCCTCCTCCGCCATATAAAAAAAAAAAAAAGGTTATCGAATAGATTTGTTTTATGGGTAATCATGACGTAGAAAATGCGTATGTCCTATTGAGTTTCGTTTTTTCTTTTTTCCAGTAAATTAGTTTAATTATTTTTCGGTATGTGGACGGTTAGGTAAAAATAGAATGACTCCACATGGTAATACCTCGCGAAATGTTGTTCGAATACATGTGCACTAAGGAAATAACTGGAGCCAAACTTCTCAAGAAAAAAAGAAAGGATATGTGAATATTGCAGTCATCTTTTTGCTCACGGCAAAGTTGAGTCTTCTGATGGAAGCTTCATGACAGACACTTAAATCCTAATCCGTAAATTGCTGTTTATAGAACTGACTTTCTTTTGTCTGGTTATAATGCCCTATGGAACTTACTAAAATCATCTTAATTTCATCCCAAAATTACATGATAATCTCGTGTTGTTTAGACTCTCTTCCCCTCCTAGTAATCCATGCTCAGTGGACTCATTCCTACAATCTCTAATCGAAGTTTCTTGAAATTTCACCTTTCGGGGATTTTGAACGGCTGATAGCAATAATGTAAATGCATCGTATCTACCCTCATTCAAAGCTTGAATAGACTGAAAGCTCATGAAATCACCAGTCTTGTCGTGCGAACTGGATTGGAGGATCTGGATGGGGCTGACTTAATGGTTCTGCGGTCAGATTAAAATGGCGTGTGCGATGCCTTCAACTAATTTGTCCCTATTTTCTCGCCCTTCGCTTTTCTTTCTAGCCTTGTAAAGCCGAAGGACGTGTCTTTTAAGTTTTACCGACCTAGGAACATAAAATAAAAATAAAAAAAGATCCCATCACAAGTGTTGAAAAGATAACGTGCCGAAAATAATCATGCGTGAGAGACTTTTCATCGACATTAGTTCATCGACGGCTGGACAATGTTCGAGAGGTTGCTTGCGGCGCTTTGAAAACCCGATTCTTTACCCATGGAAAAGCGATGTCAATGCCTAGAAATCAGCGAATTATTCCATTTGTTGACTCAACTACCAAGACTCCTGTGTGAAATCCGACATCTCTTCTTCCGTATCTATTACCCCTATCAGTCCCCTTAAAAAAAGTCACAGGTTATGGACATTTGAAGATGTTCGACCGAAAAATAAAATTGTGAAGATGATAATTGCGAGGTCACTTTTTTCTGTGTTATACTGTCTTGAGAAAGTAATTTTTCGGTTCCCAATTCGGTCCGGTTCTACCTTGAAACCGGGAACCGGACCGGGAGCACCGGTTCCCAAAATTGCAAATTGTGGACCGGACCGTTTGGTCCTAGGATCGGGAACCGGACTGGACCATCGGTTCGGTCTGGTCCGGTCTGGTCCAATAAAATCGGCTCTACTTTTTTGCACTAAAGAGTGATCACGCTCCGGACCAATCAATCCAATTCGGTTCTTGGACGATTCAACGAAACTAATCACATATGTTCCCACGTGCAAAATATTCAAACTTCACTTGTGTGAAACACATGAAGTATGAATCACACTTAACTTTAACCATAAAAGCCATGGACAATTTGGCTAAAGGTTGGACTTGGCTTAAATTGTAATCCTATAAACCCACGTTTTAATCACTAGAAGTCAAAAAATTGTAATCTTACTCGCTAAAGAGTATATCATCTAATTTCCTCAAGCAAGCAGAACAAAACACAAAGCAAGGATCATTCAACCATTCATCACAAAATCCCCAATAAATCAATTAAAAAAGAAAGCATCTCTTACTTTCCCTCTTTCTCTCGATAACTAACTTGCTGGTACCACTCGAGGAACCTTGAAAACAGAGAACTCAAGTCACAACCCACGTTACTAACAAGGAGATTTTTTTCTATAAATAAAAAAGTAACAAAAATGGTTTTAATGGTCTCTTGGCCATATAAGAGGTTCCTACCTCAAATTGCAATTTTGGTTGCAATAAGTTATCATGTTTATATATTTTATTAATTCTATGTATATAAATTATATATTAAAAAATTTGGTTCGGTCTGGTCGGTCCGATTTAGTCCGGTTCCCACCTTGGAACCGGGAACCAGACCGACCGGCCACCGGTTCCAAGATTAGGAATTGGGAACCGGACCGCCAACCGTGGGAACCGCCCAAAATCGGCGGTTCGGTCCAGTCCGGCCGGTTCCCAGTTCGAGCGCTTCAAGTTGCACACCCCTAAGTAATTATATGAAATTGGTCTACGTATATCAACATCGTAATAGTCATTGAATGTGTAGATCCCCCACAATTCCAAGGCTAAGATGATGTTAATTTTCACTTAAATTTTGGGACTCAAATATATTATCATGACAAATTTAAAGACTTATCGAGTAAGGCTCTATTTGGTAACTAGTCAATTTTTCACTAATTATGTTCTTTTTCTTTTTTACTATATCTTTTGTTCTTTGGAACACAAAATGAAAGCTAATTTTTCTATTTCTGATTACGTTAGGCACTGTTTAACGGTTATCAAACAGGCTCTTACTCCATTTTGTCAACTCCCCCCAAAAGAAAGTTGGTGGACACAGAAGCAATACAATAAAAATAGCAGGATTCAAAGCTCCTTTATACTGAATTGCATTGAAAGTCCTAAAATTTTTAAAAAGTATAATTAAGTCATTAAAATTTCAAAAAATGCAATCGACGAAAGGATATGATTAAACCGATTTGACAAGTTTAAGAACTTGATAACACTTTTTGAAAATTTTAGACTGAATTGCACTTGCACTTTTGTGACAAATTTTTGGATTTAGTTGCACTTTTTAAAAGTTGTAGGATTAAATTACACTTTCTTGATAATTGTTAAAACTTTTAATGCATTTATTATCCCTTTAGGTAATGTTCTTATGCTTATGTGCAAAACAAAATAATATAAAAGGCCTTTGCAATTTAGATCAACTTTTATAATTTGGCCTTTGACCCATGGATTAAGTTGTACATAGATGTATTTGAGATAATTACAATGTGATTCATCCATTTTTTCACACGCTAATCTACGATTGAATTTAAATTCTTTATTGACCCTAGTTTCTCGTTCTCTGTTCTTCCACATGTCTTAATATTCTTCTCTTCCTATTCTCTAGCAACTTAAGTCATTCAAGCACTAAATTGCATGCTCAACCACCAAGTCTGATGCACTTGATTGAGGCGTAAGGGATTTTGAGCTAAAAAATTGATCTTTATCTTTTCAAATCACCCCAGTCATGTAAATTTCTTCAAATTAGGGTCACTTGCGCAAAACAAAAGATACAACTCAATTAATTGAGGGATATGTTCAGCAGAAGTCCTAAAACTTGTTAAGAAAGTGCAATTGAGTTCTAAAATTTACAAAAAGTGCAATCAAGTCCTAAAACTTGTCATCCGAGTTGGTTCAATCGTTCTAAAGTTAACATCGTCAAAAAAGTTAATAGAATTCTTGCGTGGTGCTTGACATAATATTTTAAATGAATTTTTTATTATATATATGGCTTTTTAAAATTATTTTTATTCAAAATCTTTAAAAATAAGATACAAAATTAAAAAGGAAAAGCTAAATTTATTTAAAAAACAAAACTATTAAAAATAAAAATAAAAAAGGCTGCCCGTGGAGCTTTTGCCGCCGCCCATCGCCGGAGGGCGGCGGCGACCGGACGGGCGGTGACGGTTGCCGGCCACTGGCGGAGTGGCGGTCTTTGCACAGGGTCGGCGATACTCGCCTAGATTTGGGCACCGAGCAACCGAACCTCATGGTCCTCCTCCTCCTCGGCCTCGCCATTCTCGTCGTCGGCGGCGGCGGGGCGGCGTCATCCTCGTCGGTGGAGCGGTGGAGGGGCGGCGGCCTCGAGCTCCTCCTCATCCTCCTCGTTGGGCGGCTCGTCGAGGCTGCGGCTGCTCCTTCCCCTCGGACCCGTCCGACGGGGCCTCGTCGGACGACGCCTGCTCGCCCGGATCGGGCGAGCCCGCGGGCCCGGGCCGATGGTCGCCGGCCCCTCGCGAGGCTGGCCGGCCCTCGCGGGGGCGGCGTGCCCAAATCTGGGTGTCCTCACGACTTGGCGGGGTGGCTGGCCCTCACACACAGGACCGACAAGACCTCGCCGAGCGAGGGCCGGCCACCCGCCCGGGGCCGGCAACCATCGCCGTCCCCTCCGGCGGCTGTCGCCGGCCCCTTTCGGCGATGCGGCCACGGAAGCTCCATCGGCGGCCTTTTTTATTTTTATTTTTAATAGTTTTGTTTTTTAAATAAATTTAGCTTTTCCTTTTTAATTTTTTTAATCTTATTTTTAAAGATTTTGAATAAAAATAATTTAAAAAAGCCATATATATAATAAAAAATTCATTTAAAATATTATGTCGGCCCATTTACGTCGATAATTCGTTAACTTTTTTGACGATGTTAACTTTAGGACTGAATTGAACTAACTTGACAAGTTTTAGGACTTGATTGCACTTTTTGTAAATTTTAGAACTCAATTGCACTTTCTTAATAAGTTTTAGGACTTCTGCTGAACATATCCCATTAATTGATTTAAGATGTTTGCAGAGTATTCAACACGTCTCATGGCAATTGGGTCTTTTGCACTCGTGACCGTGGATGATAAACATATTGCATGCTTAGTCTAGACATTATGTAAAGCTAATTAATGAATATTGGCTTCATGGCATGCCATCAACTTCATGTGGAACGATGGGAAAATATTAGACAATGATGTTTTACCTACTCATTAACAAGGCACTTCATTCAATGCGTGACACGTGTTCATTAGGTTCCATCTGTTAGAAATTTTTGTAAGATTCTCGATCGGAGTTTTAAAAGTTTCTTATAGGTGGGGACTTCATGGACACATTTCGCGATGCCATCATCGCCATAACATAGAGAAGCAATCCAATCAATCTTCTCATCTTTCGCGGTTACGGGAACCGAACCGGACACAGCACAGCAGATGAAGATAGACGGAGTTTGAAAGGTGGCATGCGTGTGTTTTTCGGACATGAGCATGAGTGTTTGGATTGGGCGCTTTTCCCGAGGTCAAAGGTGGGGACGAGTGAACTTTCCTCGTATGAAGTGAGATCCGTTCTAGGATGCCCCAAAAAAATGAAAGAGAAATTCTATCGCTTGAAGAAAATGAAATAATGGTTGGATAGACAGATTTAAAGAGTCCGTAAATGTCATCTTTTTTCTGGACACGTTTTTCACAGATTTTTAAACAATTTTTCTGTCTACTTGACCTTCGCAATCCCTTGCTTTTGGTTATTCTTCCCACCTTTATGAGCCCTTTTTTTAGACGTTTTTTTCCTAGGAAGATTTCTCTTGGGAATCTAAATTTGAAATTATTTTTGGGTTTCTCATCTATAAAAGCTATGCTTGTCTAATTGTTTCGGGAGAAATTTTATTTCATGGATAATTGAATAATGCTTTCACTCGACAGATGTGATTGTTTGTGACCATTAGTGAGTCATGTGTAAGTCCTGTGTAATTTAATCTTGATGAAAGCTGATGTGCAGCAGTTATGTACACCTCCAATGATGAGAACCAATTTGTGCGATTGTCCACATGGGGAAGAAAGCAATGATATCATGTTTTGTGTTTGAGGATGGTTTATGTAGCAGACTACATAAGGACACATCCCTTTGTTCCGTCATTGAGAAACATCTGAAACCTGGTCCATGGAACCATCAGCTAAAATAATGTTGGAGAAATCTTAGATTTTTTTTTTCCCTAAAATCACCTTTCAAGGAGTTGTATGAGGACCCCTCCTCTTAGGCAACTGTTAATTTTTCCAAGTGTTGTCATCTTAGAATATCCATCCTGTCATCACAAACAAAAGGGCATACAAAGAATTTTCCTAATTCTCAAGCCATCAAGTCATCACGGACGCAAGTGGGCGGCTAAAAGGAGAGGAGAGAGAGAGAGAGAGAGTGGATCAGCCTCTCTCTCTTTTTGATTCTTTCCCTTTTCGGGTTTCGGGTTTCGCCACGCGAGGTAGACACAGAGAGCGGCAGGATCAGCCAGCCTTTCTTTCTCTTGTCAGTCGAACTTAGTAGGTGGCCGCCCCACCCCTTGCCCCCTCTCTCTCTCTCTCTCTCTCTCTTCTGCTCTGGTGAAATTGAATAATTTTAAAGTAATTTGTACTTTAAAATTCGCGTCGTAGCAAGGATGGGTCACCGGCGCGGTTTTCTTTCATTCGATGGGCCAACCGAAGTGCCGAAACTGCAGGTCCTCGGGCTCCCTCTTCGGCATAGATTCACCCAAGCTGATTTCTTTTGATTTCCTCCAACAGAGTCGCAAACGGTGCGCGCCGTAAATGCGAATTTTTTTTCGTTTCGTTAGTCATGGATCGCGCCTTAAGAAGTCGAAGGGAGAAGTGTCCCGGAATTTGAAGTGGTCCGATTAAGGGAATATTCGCTATTCTGAGATAACAATAATTGAAAAAAGAGGACGGACAGGGAGAAGAAAAGAGGCGGTTGGTTTGGATTGACAAATCTAAAAGTTAACTAAAAAAAGGGCATACTTTTGCTCAGACATGACTTCAATACGCGATCACGATAACTTGGGCCACCGTCCTTTTTGGGATTTGCCCTTTTCCCCATTTTTTTAATATTCTTCCTTACATTTATTAAACCGCCAATAAAACCTTTTTCTTTTGGCAATATTCATTAGGGAAAATTCCAAAAAAAATCAAACTTTACCCGCACTAAAATCACAAATATCCGTAATTTTTTTTATGCCACAAAGAAAACCACAATTTAGTAAACTCACCTTCCACTTATCAATCCATATTCTGCTTTTGCCTTAACTCTCATCCTTTTTCTCCCATCCATTCTACCAAGCAGTTTATTATCACAAAGCTCATGTGTTCATTGCAATAACTACTCAAAAAAGATGCTCCATATTTTAACTCTATAAAGAGTTTATTGATCATACTAATATAAGTTTTTAGAATTTTTTATGACAATAAAAAAGATTGGATATTTGTGTCACAATGGGTAAATTTAGAGTTTTTAGAAGAAAAAAATTGAAGTACTTATGTCACGGTGAGCAAATTTAGGATTTTTAGATGAAAAAAATTTTTTTGAAGTATTTAAGACATAATGGACATGATTTAGAATTTTTTATGCCATTAACCATACTCATTAATAAATCAAATCAAGAAGATATGGATTGTCCAACACTTGCTTCATTAATTGCATTGTGCTTTTAGACTTAATTTAGGTGTGAAAAACACTTAAACATGTGAATAATGATAACTCTAATTCTTCGATTATTACTATATTATTTACTATTAACTCTCTACATAGAGTAAGTATCAATACTCGAATCAAACCATATTTATATTTGATATTTTTGGTGATTTTGTGTTAATTTAATTGCAAAATCTTGTCAATTTCCATATTATATTACAACACTTATGTCCCCCACTTGTAAATGAAAAGCGAGCAACTCAATGGTAGCACGATGGGAGGCTTAACCGCTATCACAGCCAAGCGCAGGGCATATCTATACAACAGTGCCCCTCTTTAATTGGGTTGTAAGTTACAAGCATCACCCGCATACAAACTTAATTAGAGATGGAGGAAATTTCACAACCCCTTTTGGAAACACGTGAAGTAGATTTATAATAGAAGGTCGAGCTACATTGGTCCGGGTTTTACGAACTAATTGGCAAGTTACTGGCGGAACTAATGTGTTTAGTTAAAAAAATTTCACTCCACTTCTTCGTTTCTCAGTGTTATGTTGAGTAGCATCAACATATTCTAAGTCTTGGTGTACCATGTCGATACGTGTCTAAGTTGTGCCACTGTGAATGGCATGCTTCTCATTAAATGGGTGCATTAACGATCCTAGCAGGGACAACTACTTAATAAATCTCTAAATTTGTCGCTGAAGACACATTTGGGACGCACGAGTTAGCCTAAAGCAAAACCTAACAGGGGTGGTCGGGGTAGGGAGTGAGTGAGGGGGTGTCGTTTGACGTGGAAGGAGATGTCGAATCAGACACGCAAGCTTGGGAGCTCGTGCCGCTGGGCGCCAGTTGTAGAATGGGCTTGTTTGTTAGCTGTGGCCTTCTGGCCTCTTTACACATGACCAGTCGGTTCCAATTTCCCTCCCTCTCTCTCCATTATAATCGCCCCCCCATCCGCTGCTGTCCAAATCTCTCTCTCTCTCTCTCTCTCTCTCTCTCTGCCTCTTGGATATGGATGCGCAAAAAATGAGTGCTCTACTTGCAGTGGTTCTTTGCATTTTGGTAACCGTGCCTTCGGCGGCGGAGGGCACGACACGCCGCTACCAGTGGGTAGCGGAACGCGAGCTCATGCCCCCCGGAGGCTACCCGAAGCAGTCCATCACCATAAACAGACGAACCCCCGGCCCGACTATATCGGCTTATCAAGGAGACAAGCTCATCATCGAGGTCACCAACGCGTTGGGGAGGAAAACCTCGCGATCCAGTTTGACGGAGTGCGACCGGCGGTAAGTAACGAAGACATCAAAAAGCATGTCTCGAAACGTGGTCAGTCCATGTGGTGGTGATGATGATGATGATGATGTTGTGGGTTTTGCAGATTGGCGAGGGTTGGACGGACCCCATTCGGCCCGGAAAGACTTTTGCCTATCAGTTCTTCGTTGATCGGGTGAGTCCCATTACAAATCATTATACGAATGATCTTCAGCGTTTTCTACACTCCCAAAATCGGTTCTTCGTTCTTTCTTGACGACCCTTGCCAACCCTCCACGACCCGCAGCCGAACGCTCTCTCCGGCCCACCTCCGCAAGCTCCCGATTCTCGTCTGCTTCCACGGCGGCGCATTTTGCGTCGGGTCCGCCTTCTCCTCCCCCGTCCCACTTCTGCGTCAACCGCCTCGTCGCCTCGGCCGGAGTCGTCGCCTCCGACGAGTACCGCGTCGCCCCGGAGGCCGCCCTCCCCGCCACGTGCGACTGCTGGGCCACGCCGCCGTGGGTCGCCTCCCCCATGCCGCCTCAGGGATCTCCGGCGGCGGAGACCCCTTGGGTCGGCGACCACGCCGGCTTCGGTCGGCTATACGTCGGCGGCAATAGCGCCGGGGCCAACGCCGCCCGAAACGTCGCGATGTGGTCCGGCGCCGTGGGCTTCTCTGGCGGCGGCGCGTGGGTCCTCGGGGCGTTCACCTCGTAGCCCTATCTCTGGGGTCGGAGACGATCGAGAGAGAGAGAGAGAGAGAGAGGAGGGTCGGGGTTGAGGTCGGGAGGAGAGCGTGATGGTGCAGGTCTGGGAGTTCGCGAACCGAAGGCGGCGGGAGGAATGGAGGACCCGGTAATAAATCTGGGAGGTCCCGGGGCTCCGAGCCTGCCGGGTGGGTTCTGCGAGAGCGTGCTGTTGTGGGTGGCGGCGCGCAGAGAGAGAGAGGGCGGAGATGGCGGTTTTCTCCTTGACGTTGCGATCTTCTTCTTCATCGGCGGTGGTGGTTGTGGGTAGAGTCCAGTTCTCCGATCTCCATTTTCAGCGTTCGCCATCGTCTCCGACCGGCCAACTTCGAGACCTCCATCGCCATCCACTCTCTCCGCCGTCAACCCTTCTCTGGGTCGCGGGTAGGGAGGCGAGCTCGATGGTGCAGGTCTGGGTCGCGGTAGGGAGGCGAGGGTGATGGTGCAGGTCTGGGTCGGGGGGTCGGGGTAGGGAGGCGAGCGTGATGGTGCAGGTCTGGGTCGGGGTAGGGAGGCGAGCGTGATGGTGCAGGTCTGGGTCGGGGTAGGGAGGCGAGCGTGATGGTGCAGGTCTGGGTCGGGGTAGGGAGGCGAGGGTGATGGTGCAGGTCTCGGTCGGGGTAGGGAGGCGAGCGTGATGGTGCAGGTCTGGGTCGGGGTAGGGAGGCGAGGGTGATGGTGCAGGTCTCGGTCGGGGTAGGGGAGGCGAGCGTGATGGTGCAGGTCTGGGTCGGGGTAGGGAGGCGAGCGCGATGGTGCAGGTCTGGGTCGCGGTAGGGAGGCGAGCGCGATGGTGCAGGTCTGGGTCGGGGTAGGGAGGCGAGTGTGATGGTGCAGGTCTGGGAGTTCGCGAACCCATGGCGGCGGGAGGAATGGAGGACCCGGCTATAAATCCGGGAGGTCCCGGGGTTCCGAGCCTGCCGGGGTGGGTTCTGCGAGAGGGTGCTGTTGTGGGTGGCGGAGCGCGCAGAGAGAGAGAGAAAGGGGGGTGGAGATGGCGGTTTTCTCCTTGACGTTGCGATCTTCTTCTTCATCGGCGGTGGTGGTTGTGGGGTAGAGTCCAGTTCTCCGGCGTCCGCCATCCTCTCCGACCGGTCCACTTCGAGACCTCCATCGCCCCCTGCGCTCTCCGCCGTCAACCCTTCCCTCGCCCTCATCTCCAGCGATCTTTTACGAACACTGACGCTATACTTTTTGTGGCAGCTCGGAGATTGCCCGTACTACGCTCGTTCAACACTACAAAAAGAGGCCGGACTGAGCGGGTCAATTCGAGTCTCGCCGCCGTGCGTCGGCAAGAAGTGCGCACTGTTCGAAGAGGGCGCCGGGCGGGCGGGCCAGCTTCCTCCGCACGCCAAGGGAAGTGGTAAGATCAACGGCACTAAAAGCCCATAACAATATCAGCCCCACTCGAGTTTAACTTGTTTGAATGTCGAGAGTATTTTTCTGACTGCATTTGCTTGTTGTTCGACGATCGATCTCGATCGATCGGGTTCGAAAAAGCGGCAGCAGAAAATGTTTCCCTATCCTATTATCGTAATTTGAGATTTGCTTGTCGTGTTTTTCTTTTTTCTTTCTTTTTTCTTTTTTTTTTTTTTTTTTGCACCACTTCTCACATTGATTTCGAAGTGTCTCGAACGTGCAAAATCTTCATGATGAGAATCTTTATGACTACCTTATACACGTATCGGTTTCATTCTATTCAATCCAATCATGGCTAATCGGGGCGCCAAATTGGCTCTGGCGGTCCAAGAAAGAGGTAGGTCCAAGACGACAATCTATATGAGGGGCCAGGCAATCACTAAATTGTCCAGCTTTTGGAATCTCCCTTTTTGGCACTTCTTATGCTACCCAAAAGGTTGTAGACAGATAATACGTATCCATTTGGTTTTGACTGATCAAATGACCCTTCGATCAAAAAGATTTGGTTCAATACATTGTAATTAGCATTAGCTCACTGTCTGCTCTTTTAATAAAAATATTTCATCATCTCTCTTGTTCACATTCCATATTCGAGGAAAGTTTTTAAAAATAAATGAAATTGACTTATCACCATATCCTCTTTAATCAATAAACAATGATATGCATAATCCAAGTAAAACTAGGGTTCATAAGTAGTGTCTACTAATTTCTATATTTAATGAGATAGAATAACTTACCTAAGATAGTTATTGTGGCAACGAGGGTATATTCGTATTGTATGGACAAGTCTCACTCACTCAGATTGTGACGGTAAAGGCAAAACGACGATACAAGCAGAATAAGGTCATATCCTTAGAGAGAGAGAGAGAGAGAGAGAGAGTGATGGTGGCAGGAAGGCGTTTCTGACCGGACGGTTGCAGAGCGAGCGAGGATGAAAGGAGGGCCCCGCCTCCCCCCCTCCCCCCGCGGGCGTTGGTGGCTGAGGGATCATCGGGAAGTGTGTCCTCTACAGACTCCCGATGCGAACGTGCCCGCGGCCCCACGCCTGCTCCCCGGCCGTTGCGTTGCGCCGGCCGATATACTGCGATTGGCTCTCTGTGCATGTGCGAACCGGATTGGATAAGGAATTGGAACCGTGGGAATCCTCAGCTGGATTATATCGGGATTTTAAAATAATTACAGCATAATTATATAATTTTTATATGACGCTTACTTAAATAGACACATATTAATATCATATTTTAAAAGAAAATGTGCCATAAATTTCAATTAATCACTTAAATACCATGACTTTTTAATAACGTTTAATTAAGTACCAAAAATCTAACGTGATATGACAATTTGTAAAAAAGTTATAATATTCAAGTGATCAATTAAAATGTTATATAACATTTAAGTGAGCACTGGACATAATTTATACTGTACAAGAGTCCTGAAACGTACAATGTCCTTTCTCTTTGATTTTTTTGGGGGGCCAATTAACTAATTATTGCTATTGTCAACATGGTCCAAAATCCAAACGACATTAGAAAGTGGTGCGACAATTCAGATCGTGAGAAAGTCAGTCTGCGATTTAAACCCTAAAAAAGAAAGAAAAAGTCATACCACCACAAAGTTGGACTTTTGCCGAGTGATGTGGAGTCTACTAATCCCTAGAGAACATTAAACAATTAGATCACAAAGGGGAATCGAAGTTACCAATTATTTTTAGCTAACCGATGACCAATTACACATTTGTTCTAAACTTTTTTTGTGATACCAAAAATCTCAAGCCGATATCCGTATAACATATTTACTCCAAACTTTTTCGTGACACAAAAAACCCTAAATTTGTACCCATGTGAGATATTTATCCTAAATTTTGTCAACTGTGGTACATTTACTCCAAAAAATTTTGTGATATCAAAACCCCCAAACTTATATAGATGAAATTTCAAGTTTTTCTGAATAAATGTGTCACACGAGTATAAATTTGGGATTTTTGATGACACAAAAAAAAAATTTTGTTAAATATGTCACACAAGTACAAGTTTGAAATTTGTTATGTCACAAAAAAAAAAAATTTGGTAAACATATCACAATTGGCAAAAAAAAATTTTTGGTAGCTTTTACCCTATAGTTTAATATAATCAACTTGTGTCTCTTTGGACATTATAAATACCAACAAATCGCATCCTTTGTCCTATCGACAACGTGCTTAAAACCGTTGCATATTTTAATGCCTACTATTACTAGTTCCTCTTCTTTCATTCGTCCTCATCATTGCGGTCAACGATCGCCGCACAAACTCCATCTCTTCGATCAATTTTCATATGCTGTGTGCAGTTCGACTCTTGTAAACGTGAAAGATAAGTCGATTAATCACATTGTTGCTGTGTATTGTCGCGATGATGGCATTGGCAGAGGCTAGAGTGCGTTGCTACAAGTGGGACGTGAAGTAAGAGTTCATGTCACCGGACTGCTACAAGCAGCTAGTCAATCACCATCAATGGAAGGTCCCCCCGCGCCACAACCATGCAAGGCCAGCATGTTTTCCCTATGGCGTCGTACCATTCATTGCTAACGTAATTCCATTTATTTCCTTATGTCCACACTCATTTTTTTTTTCTTATTTTATCTTACATCGATTATGTGTTGTGCGTGGATTGCCCATCCCCTTCCTCATTCACGTATCCCCATCTAGCTCCAGGGCGCCACCCTCGTTCTCACTTGGGTAATCTCACGGGAAAATAACTTAGGATATCCAAATTGGGTTAGACAAGTTCAATCGTGCTCGTTTAGAGCTGATCTTACCCTTCAAGAATGCCTCTTTTATTATCAGATGGCTTGATTATTTATTTAAGGAGAAATAAAGATGAGAATCAGATCACATCATCACAGGTAGAGTAAACACTGACAGTGAAATCTCTAAACCCCAGAAGCAAAATCAGATTTTAAAGATAAATCTGAAATGCCTTCAGAAAGACCCTAGCTGACCTAATGTTGTATACCCCAGCCAAGAGAATGGCGCCACACCCGAAAAGAAGAGAAGAAGAAGAATAAGAAGCATACATAGACTCCATCACAAGACTTTGCTGTACCTAATGTGCAGGACTTAGTATCTTATCTTTACAAAATTGACAGGATCGAATATGTAATCCACTCTAAAGTCAAGATTCTGATGTCGCACCTTTCCTCATATCGAGACTGATTTCTGCCCCTTTTTGACAGTCCACTTGGAAGGAACAAGAGGTTTGTTCTCCCCTGCACGCCGAAGGTTTGGAGGTGAAAAGGCAACTTAAGATAAAGACACACTTAATTTAGCTCTTGCTCTGTGGGTAGATTCAGTGACCCTCTTCACTTCCTAGAGAAAATTATAGTTTATGTCAATCATGAATTCCAAAGATTTATGAATATATAAAACTCAAGAATAAATGAAATATGTTTTACAAAGAAAACATGAAAACAGAAGCAAGCTCTGACTTCACTTAATTTTCTGAGGAAAAGAAACCATTCAGATAGAGCATGGCAATTACTGGCAGAAATCTATGCCTGAATAATCATACTCACAAGACAGCAACAAAGCTAGAATCTAGATATGCACGCATGTGCAGTGTGTAGAGAGAGAGAGAGAGAGAGAGAGAGAGAAATGAACTGAGTCTGGTTCCTCTTGCCAATGCAGCTAGTACGGTGTTTATGAGCCTATACACATGAAAGGTTACCTGAGCAGAAAGAACATGCAAGGCAGTGATAGTTTGATGGGTTCTTTTCGCACTCCTGACGTAGAAGAGCTTGTTGCTTCGCATATGAGGTGCCTAGGTTTTCTTCCTCCTCTTCTTCTATCTCTCAAGCAAATATGAGCGAGCTGAGAAGACTAGAATTTGGAATTTTTAAGAATGATAAGATAATAAGAAAATGTATGATGATTTCAATACAAAAGAACAACAAAACCTAGTCAAGAATGGAATAGGCGATCCTCCGGTTATTTCAGTGAAAGGTACATGACAGATGAAGATCTATCCAGATCAGTGGATTCCCAGTCCTTGACGAATGGCCATCATTCAAGGACTATATTTAGTCACCTGCATTTCAGAAATTTTATCATAGGCAAGGAATCTAAGGTATCTTAAATACCAGACCGCTAAGAATAATCTTATCATTATTAACCCTCTAAACCAGACCGCTTGCAAAATTTCACAATAGCTATCATTCAAACACCACATTTTTATTACAAAGAACAACCACTCCAATACGGGTGCCAAACATGGGCACTTGTCATAGTATCTGACTTTTCAAAGTTTCCAAATCACAAACAACAGTTCTCAAGGCGAGTTTCCAAAATTTGGATACAAGTGCACCGATAGCACACCTCATAATAAATATTTCTATATTCTCTAAAGCATAATCTTAACATTAACTTCATTTCAGTTATTCTGATAATCGCAGCATTTTGAAACAGCATTGGCAGAATCGGGGTCCTAGGCAGGATGATTGTGAGGTCTTCAGGAATGGATAGATGAACATAAGATCCTACAAATTTAACACACTGAGGCCAATTTGTAAAATTTTAACTTAGTTTTGCAAAATTAGATACCTATTGACATTAAAACAAGCAAATGATGTTCAAACATAGAAACACTGTCTGAATTCCTGAACTCCGACATCAAACATTTTCTCTGTTTTTTTCTGTCTTTGGAGTAGACCAATTTTCTCTTCTTAACATTGTCCAGCAAGCTAACCAAGAAAAGAAAAAAACACATTGTCCGGCACCTCCTGGCTTTTTACTAAAGATTTTTCACCGGAAAGAGAAAGGTTGTTAGGATTGGCATCCTATTTAGGAACGAATGAAGGTGTCTAAAGGATAGGATCGTGGATCGCGAGATCCTAAAAATTACACAAACGATAGAAAAATATGGGATAACCGTTTGAAATTAATTAATCATAAAAATTCTGCGACATTAAGACTCCAAAATAGTGTGAATTTTAAGTTTATGATATCTTTATACCATATGAACGAATATTATTAAGATATTAGGGTATCCGCTTTCTCCTTCATTTGCATTAGTTTGAAACACGTATGATTTTTGTATGGTACGCAGCCTATACCCTCCTCTTTTTTTTTTTAAAATATATTTATAAATTAATCCATCTTCATCACCATTGATTGAATATCGTTTGAAAAAATTGAACAATCTAGATTTTCATGCCTTTTGTTTCACCAATACAAAAAAAATGAGCTTTTTCGATGTCTTTAAGGTTGCCGCATGTACTTAAATTTCTTTCTCACAATTCTTCACATTCTATTCTTTCTTCTCTTTGGTACTTTTCACTTTATGTTGACACCCAAATTTACCCCCGGAAACATGTGCCGGTCACGAGGAAGTTTTAAATGAAATACCCCATCTTGATTCGCGAAATCAGTGAAAAACATTTGTTGTGAAAGCTACTTAAGCTAAGCCTTGACGGGATTCTAGGAGCCAAACTCAAAGTTGATGGTGGGGAAATTAATTACCAAGTGTCAAGCTATAAGGATGGTGTGCTTAATTTAAAGATTAAGTGGGATTATTGCTGGAATCCAAATGAAAAAAACTGCCGTGAGAAATGTGTGTATAAATAAGGAACGGTTATTTGCTTGAAGGGCAAGCTGCATGAGCGCTGTCGATGGGTCAAGGGGCAATTGCTAAAGGATAAGGATGTCCATGAGAAATGAAACACATGGAGATTGCAAAGAGTAATGCCCAAGAAAGATTAACGGACTAAGGAATATTGACTCCCTATAAATACCGCAGTTTCTCCATTGAGAAGCCCCTTGCACACAACACAACAATTGTCTTATTTTATCTTTACTTTATTGTACTTTAGTTGTAGCTTTTGGGATTCTTGTTGTCGATTAAATTTCGACGTGCATCTTTATATGGTTTAGCACCATTGATTAAATTCTAGTGTGAAGACATAAAGCCCAACGTTGTTGATTAAATTCCGGCATTGTGTTTTCTATCCAGGGGTATTGCTGTTGATTAGATTCTAGCTCTACACCCAAAACAAGCTGTGTTGTAGATTGGATTCCAGCATAGTTTGAGTTTGAAGTTTGGGCTATTCAACTATCCGCATCAAGTTACACCATTGATTAAATTTTGGTGTAGGTTGGTCTAGGGGTTATTAGTCCTTGAGTCATTTGGGTATTGGTCATTGCGGTTGTATAGACAAGTTGAGAACAAAATTCTCCTTTGCATTTGACATTCTTTGTCCAAGCTCAACATAGACCAGAGTTTCCTATAATAAAACCAAAACGTAGTGTTTGGTGAAATATTATTCACAGGAATCAAAACCGGTGAAACATCTTTTTAGCACACTCAGTGGGACACATTGTTTTGGGTTGAGAGAGTGTTATGCTACGGACCCGAAGTCGGATCAACTTAAATAGCACTACAAACGAATATATACTCATGGCTGTTAACAGTGCGTGAGTGAAATCATCAACAGCCCAACTTTTGCACAATGAGGTTGTAAACCAAGTTTAAGAAGCAGCTGTCATTTTGAGGTAGCGTGTCGAAGAAAGAAGATAGGGAGACCTCAAGCCCATCATGCTCTCTACTATGAGGTAGACAATTGAAGAAACTCAGAGTGAGTTTGCTGATTACATGGTCAGACTGATGACTGATGTCGTTAAGCCTTTGATTATCAGTACTTATCACGAATGTGCCCAAGGACAACACAAAGTCTTAATAGGGTAAGCTTAGCCTCAGACAGGGCACATCCTTGTATCAATTGGGTATGTTCCTACATCATTGACTACTCAAATAACATCGGGTAGTACAAGAAAACTTGCACCAACTTGGCCTCCTTTTAGAATTTTGCAAAGAGGAGATGTTCTTGCAACTGTGCAAGCTGATGGGTTTGTTAATTCATATGTTCCTACCAACGCTGACTGAGGTCCTACGGTGTTAATACCATCAGTGACTCAATAAAATACGTCATTTGAGAATGCTACTGGGGTAGGATTAATTCAGCCATATCCTATTATATTACCTCATACAAATGTATTCCCAGTCACTATGGATGTCCCTGGAGTCGTGCCTATCCCAGCTAAGGGGCAAGGCCAAATGCACTAGTTGAACATTCGACAGTAGGTGCCCTTGATGGGGGCTCCTAATGTCCACTAATAACTACCTAATATTCAACCCTAGATGCTACCAAATATTCAGCCTCAAATGTTGCAACTATCTTTTCCTCCTGCCCAAGTGAATATCCCCAATCCACAAGTGAACCCAACGCCTGCGATACAACCACATCTACAAATTTATGGGCCTCAAGTGCAGGACCATCAAGCCCCTCAATAGAATGCCAATCTATTGTTACAACCCAATTGCCTAGCATAGCAAGCTTCGGGATTCCCTCATGTCATCCCAATTTAGAATCAACCAGTAGTTGATCTAGTGTTAAAGAGGGTATGGAAATGATGTTATTTGCTTGTCTAACGTTTATAAAAAAACCATATTCAAATTGGATGGATACTGTGTCTTATCCAAGGGGTTTTAAAATGCTTGAATTGACATGGTTTACTAGTGAAGAAAACCAATCAACATTTGAGCATGTTAATTGTTTCTTGGTATAATATGGAGATGCTGGCCATGTAGATCATTGGAAATTAAGGCTATTTCCCTATCATTGTCCAAGATTGCTTTTATTTGGTATACAACGTTGCCGCCAAACTCGGTTAATTCTTGGGAGCAAATGGAAAGGCTATTCCATACTTAGTTACAAAGGGCTATCCCTAATTTTTTGGTGGCTAACTTGTCGACCATGAAGCAACTAAATAATGAGTTAATCGATCAATTCATATCTAGGTTTAAAAGGGCTAGAAACAAATTCTTGGTCCCTTTGCCTGAGAAGACCTTTGCAAATCTTGGGTTTAATGGTTTAAAATTTGAGATCCAAGAAAGAATGATTGGGCAACCCTAGTCTTATTTATTTCAATTGTCCACCATAGCCATTAAACATGAGAGCGTGCTTGAGGAAAAAGATAAAAGGCATGGTAGACAAGCCGACGTTAATTGGGCCGACTCTGTAGACTTGGATAAGGATGTTGAATTGGTAGATATAGCGGAAGTTGTTGTTACTAAAATAATTAGAGATAAGTCATACATTTGCCAAGCATTGAAGCCAGTTAGAGTAAAGGAAAAGTCCAACCTCATGCCTAAACCTAAAGAGCCTGTTTACTACTCATTTGATGCCAACAAGACAGAAGAAATATTCAATCTATTATTGGCTAATGGTCAAATAAGATTGATTGAGGGACAAAACATTAAACCAAAGAGGAACTGGTAGGGAAGAAATATTGTAAGTGACATCATTCATGGAGCCACAATACTAATGATTGTGTGGTTTTCAAAAGGAACATTCAAGATGCAATCAAGCAAGGGAAAAAAAAGTTTGCTGACGACAAGAATAAGGCTCCCATGGAGGTAGATGTGGACCCATTCCCTATTATGACTGGAATGATATCATCTCTAGTAAGAATCGTACCCAAGAGTTCTCACTAGCTTCGATTTTGTTTGAGATGCAATTGAGTGATCAAACAAGAAAGATATAATCCTTTGCAATAGTACCATCAATTCGGCCAAACAATTGTTCACAAGCCCTATAGGCTATAGGTTCAAGCGTCTAACCCCAAAGGAAGCCAATTTCGAATAGGTCTGCCAATCTTAGAAAGCGCCCTATTTATTCAAGGGGAGGAGCTGCTCTGGCAAACTATAAAGTCACCAAGAAACAAGGCTCTTATTTGTGTTCGAAATGTAGGCTCTGGATTTGACATCAAAAGTATTACTCTAAGGGGCATCACATTGAACATAATGTAATGGTTACTAACAAGGCACGCAATACGAGTAATGGTAACATAAAAGAACTTGTTGTATATGGAACACGATTTCTAAGGGGTTTCGTGCTTGTCAAGCAACTTAGAATTCGTTTAAGAGAAGGTATGAGGAGGGAGACCCTACTATTGGAACTCTAGGCAAACATAGTGGGAAATATGACTATTATGTTAGTTATGGCCCACCTCCTCTTCATCTGCAAGTAATTAGTCCGTTCGGATGGGGAATTGAGTTCGACAATGAAGATACGATCCTGGCAACTAGTGCTCACTGTCGACGCGCTCTAAAGCCCATGATCTTCCTGCTGGTAAATGGTACAAGGTGGAGAATGCTTGGTCATGAAAGTATGGCTCGACACGTACACAAAAGAGAAAGATGCAAAGAAAGAAGAAAATGAATTTGCTCCAAAAGCAACTTAACCAAGTTCGTGTCACTCAAATCAAGCCAGTTATGATGACAACTTAGGATTCAAAGAAGGTCAAACCAAAAAATCTGGTTTGGAGGAGAAAGCTAGAAAATGATGACAACTTTTAGTAGGACAAAAAGGCTAGCCACAAAGGTGATTGTTCCGTCACTGGAGTGAAAGTGGGAGTCCCATATTAAGGTCAATTTCACCATTAAATTCGTGCATGGTACATGTCAAACTTCCTAGCGCATTTCGTACGTTCCCATCTGGTACAAAGTTGTGCGAGGAAATTCTTGTAGATGAAAAAGAGGGCGCGGAATTCTATTTTGATGTTGAAGAGGTAATGGAATTTGAGAAACCTTCATCATAGAGTTTGAACCATTTGAGAGCATTAAATATTAATGCCATAATTATTGGTCGACCTACATCTCAAGTGCCAGTTGATGGAGGATCTACTTTGAACTTGATTCTTTACCGCTTCTACAAGAAAATGAGAAGAAGAGACAATGAGATTATACCATCAAACATTCAGCTGTCAGATTTTACAAGAGACATATCGGATGTTAAAGGAATATTTGTGGTCAATTGGACCATGGGATCTAAGATTGCTAGGACTTCTTTTTGTGTGGTCAATGCTGATGGGTCATATAACTTACTATTACAAAGAGATTGCAATTAGTGTGTACCATTGACTCTTCATCATATGTTGACATTTTGGAATGGTGATAAAGTTGAATATGTTCAAGTAAATACTAAGCCATGGTTAGCTTGGTTTGATGTGTTGACGGGATGCTAGGGGGTACTAGAAGATAATATTTGCATAAATAAACCCCCGCCGGTGGATCCTAACAGTATCACGTTCTATTGTTTTGATAAAATGATAGTTGAGTAGGTCTCGAAGAACCAATTGGCGGAATAATTTGATAAGGTTGTTTATGGAAAACCTTACACTGTCAAGAGACCTCATTAGGAGATATTCGCCCTATAAGGCCGAAGTAGCAAATCAAGATGCTGAGGCTATTGAAGGAATTCTAGAGTTCGAAGAGTTGCCTATCAAGGATGATGATAAGGTGATTGAGGCTCAAGACCCATTAGAAGAAGTTAAACTTGGCACAAAGATTGATTGACATCCCATTTATTTAAGTGTCTTATTAGATAAGTAATTCAAAACTCAACTAGTGGATTTGTTAAGGAAGTACAAGGATTGCTTTGCTTGGGATTATCATGAAATGCCTGGATTGGAAAGAGATGTAGTAGAGCATCAACTACCATTAAAAATGGCTTTAAGCTGCATAAATAACCTCCGAGACGATTTACACCCAAGGTTATGCAAAAAGTCAAAGAAGAAATTGAAAGATTACTCGTGGCAGGCTTCATAAGGACAACGTGATATGGCGAGTGACTATCGAATATTGTTTCGGTCAAAAAGAAGAATGGGAAGCTTAAAGTGTGTATACTTCCATGATTTTAATGCAGCAACATCTAAGGATGGATATCATATGCCAATGATTGATATGTTCGTTGACTCAGCCTCCGGCAATGAGATCATATCGCTTATGGTTGGCCATTCAGGGCATGGTCAAATTTTTATAGTAGAAGAAGATGTTCATAAAACCGCATTTAGCTTCTAAGGAGCAATTGAAACTTTTGAATGGGCGGTTACACCTTTTGGCTTAAAGAATGCAAAGGTGACGTACCAAAAGGCAAAAAATTTCATTTTTCATGACATGATTGGTGAATTCATGAAGGTTCATATCAATGACATGATCGTCAAGTCAAACCGGGTAATTCATTTGACTTATTTATAGTAAGCCTTTCTAAAAATGCAAAAGTATAAATTGAAAATGAACCCTCTGAAGTGTGCTTTTTGAGTTAAAGCTGGTAATTTCTTATGATTCCTAGTTAATCAAAGAGGAGTTGAAATAGATAAAATTAAAGCTTGAGCAATTCTAGAGCTAACACCACCAATTACCAAAAAGCAGCTTCAAATGATATTGGGTAAGATAAATTTTTTGCGTCAATTTATTGCTAACCTATCAGGGAAAGTTGAGGTATTTTCTCCATTGTTAAAACTTAAAAATCAAGACGAGTTTGTGTGGGAAAACAAACATCAATGGGCATTTGACCAAATAACAGAGTGCCTTAGCAACCCTCAAGTTTTGATGCCACCCGAGGCGGGTAGGTTGTTGAAACTGTATTTGTTGGCTATCGATACTACAATCGGATGTATGCCGGCACAATAAAATGACGAGGGAAAAGAGCAAGCAATTCATTATCTGAGTCGAATGCTCAATGATGCAGAGACACGATACACAGCTATTGAGAAGTTGTGTTTGTCATTATTTTATGCTTGTACAAAATTACATCATTATGTGCTACCCACTATGGTACATGTGATATGTAAAGCAGATGTAATCAAGTACATGTTGACTTGACCAATAATAAGAGGTCGAATTGCAAAATGGGCGTTCACTCTTTTAGAAATTAACTTAGTCTATGTCTCGTTTAAGGCTGTAAGGGGATAGGCAGTGGTAGATTTTGTCATAGAGTATACAGGCATACAAGTCGAGGATCATCTTCAACCTAGGTGGTTCCTTAGACTTTATATTTTGATGGATTGAGTGTTGTTGGAATGGCGGGAGTTGGAATCTTAATAGTTTCCCCTCACGAACACAGGTCCAAAATGATGTTTAAATTCAACTTTAATTGTTTGAATAATCAAGTCAAAGATGCAGTGTAACGACCCGGGCTCTACTATGTAATATTATCCGCTTTGGACACTGAGTTCTTACGGCTTTAAAACGTGTCACACAGGTTAAAGGGACCCTAAGCCTTATAAACTAGCTCATGACTCCCCCCCTAAGCGATGTGGGACTAGAGAGGACCCCTCCCCTTCCTTGGGCTGTCACACTTTCCACCTCTTACAAGCATAGCGTCCTCGCTGTGCCTCCAACATGCGATCGGGAGTCGGCTCTGATACCATTTGTAACGACCCGGGCCCTACTGTGTAATATTGTCCGCTTTAGACACTGAGTCCTCACGGCTTTAAAATGCATCACATAGGTTAAATGGACCCCAAGCCTTATAAACTAGCCCATAACTTCTCCCTAAGCGATGTGGGACTAGAGAGGACCCCTCCCATTTCTTGGGCTATCACACTCTCCACCTCTTAAGGGCATAGCGTCCTCGCTGTGGCTCCCACACGTGGTCGGGAGTCAGCTCTAATGCCATTTATAACGACCCGAGCCTCACTGTGTAATATTGTCCGCTTTCGACACTGAGTCCTCACGGCTTTAAAACGCGTCACACAGATTAAAGGGACCCCAAGTCTTATAAACTAGCTTAGGACTCCCCTAAGTGATGTGGGACTAAAGAGGACCCCTCCCCTTCCTTGGGCTGTCACACTAGCCCGGGTCGTTACATGAAGCGTTGATTGTTTGCCTAAATATTTTGGTTGACATGAAGGCACGGTTTATTAAGGTAATAGGTGACTCCCAATTGGTTATAAAGCAAAGAGTATCGGTGTCTTAATGATAATATTATTTCTTATCACGAGCTGCCTAAGCACCTTTTGAATCACTTCGATGATTGTGAGTTGGTTCATGTAAAAAGAAATAAGAATGTGGAAGCTAATGAGTTAGCTCAAATGGCATCCGGTTACAAAATATTTAAAGAATCGGCAGACCATATTATCACTCAAGTGAGGATATTATCCTCGATTGATAATAGGTTGATTCAAGAAACACAAGACTCATGTAACGGGGCGATGAGTCTAGATTGGAGAACCCCATTTTTGAGTACTTGAATAATTAGGTTGTCAATGACAAAAATTTTAAAAGAAAATCAATTAAATATTTGATGATTGGTGAAGATCTGTACTGGAGGACTGTTGATGGTCAGTTAATGAAATGTTTAGGCAAAAATGAATCTATCCTCGTAATGGCTGATGTATATGAAGGCATATGTAGCAAAGTTGAGGTCAAAATGAAATGGTTATTACGTCGACATGGTTATTTTTGGCCAACTATTAGCCTGGATTGCATCGACTATGCTAAAGGATGTGACGCATGTCAGAAGCATGGCCATGTCTAGCATGTGCCAGCCTCGGTGATGAAACCTATAGTTAAACTCCAGCCATTTAGAGGATGGGCGATGAACATAACTGGGAAAGTATATATTGGTGGCCATCGACTACTTCACGAAATGGGTTGAGGCTGCATCACATAAAAATATCACGCAAAAGACGGTGAAAGACTTCATCAGGAATATATTATCCATAGATTTGGCATTCTTAAGTCAATAACTGCAGACCAATGATTAGTATTAATTGGACGCGAAGTGTTGGATTTTACTAAGTCGAGAGGAATCAAGATGATTCATTCAATACCTTATTACGTGTAGGCCAACGGTCAAGCCGAAGCTTCCAATAAGATAATCATTAACTTAATTAAAAAGCATTTGGAAGACAATCCAAGGGAATGAGATTCTTTACTGTCGACAGTCTTATGGGCTTATCGAACTTCTACGAGGTTCGCAACTGGGATTAGCCCATATATGTTGACATATGGTTAGGAGGCCGTGCTACCGCTCGAGATTACTGTTCAATCATTAAGGGTAAGACTCCAAGGAGAATTAACCAAGGAGCAATATGATGAACTCATTTACGGTCATATTGATGAGTTGGGTGAAAGAAGGACATCCGCTTTAGAAAAATTGATTCTTCAAAAGAAAACGGTCACGTTGGCTTATAATAAACTTGTGAAAGAGAAAAGATTTAACATTGGTGACATAGTTTGGAAAATCATTTTGCCATCTAGCGCAAACAATGAGAAGTTTGGCAAATGGTCACCGATTTGGGAAGGATCATGTTTGGTTTCCGAAGTCTTTAGAGGAAATGTCTATCGGTTGATGGAGTTGTAAGACAAAGAGTTGCCACGTATGATAAATGATTAATTCTCGAAAAGATATTACCCAACCATGTGAGAAATATAGGGAAATAAATAAACGGTACTATTGTCAAATAAATATCATATTTATAACCTTAGCCAGATCGTCTACTCAAACCCTATATGCATTTTGAAGTCAAGTACAATACGGGAGAGGCGAGATTCGAGGCAATGGATCCCTTCATTTGCTGAAATACTCGCCTTCTCCAAGTCATGCGTGACTTTAAATAAGGTTTGCCGCTCTTTCTCAAGGCAGTTTAGAATGATAATCCGGGAATCAACAAGGTCATTCATCTGATCGACAAGGGCTCGTATGCTTTTAAGTTGTGGGTTGAGCATCTATTGGGTATTATCTTGCACTGCTATGTCATGTGCAATCTTTTCCCTCTCCAGTGGGCTAAGAATTTTCTTTGACTCCTCGACTAAGTTCATCTTCATAATAGCTGAACAGGAATGAAGACAGAGGAATTGAGAGTGCACAATGTTAAGTGAGCTTCGAGCGTTCACCAGTTCATCATAGATTGCCTCCGCACACCCAATTTCCTCCTGTTTGCATTGGTGCACATGTCGTGCAGCCATGTAAGAATCAATCATCGCTTGGTTGCCTTGAAAGGATTCAAGATCATAGTCAAAAGTGACCATGAATTCCTCGAACCTTTGCCTAAAGGGATGGTCTTCGAGGAGGTTGGAAGGCCGGCATTTCCAGGCCAACCTCTAAATGGCATTGATGATCTTTGGCTCCTTGCAGATCACGGCGAAAGTCAACGTCAGTTTGGAGAGAAGGTCCTTCCACGCAGTGAGGAATTTGCTATTCGAAGAGGAAGAGTTGGAAGACGATAATCGACCCGACATGGTTTAGGAGTGGGGAATAAGGCAAAAAGATGAGAAAATTTGGACGTATGAGTAGATGCGTTTGAATGAGTAATCTTGTTCGGAACACAGCCTTATATAAGGATGAATAGTGAGAATTTGAACAGGCGCAATTTTAAAACTCTTTATCATAACGCATTTCTTAAGAAGAGATGATGCTCATTATTAGATTGATGGAATCCTAAGCATCGCGAATATTATATGCTGATACGGGTTGGTATTACAGAGATATTCAAGGGAGCGAATATCGAACAACTAGTGTTCGCCTTGTTTGAATAACCCCTTTTAGTACCAAAGTTTATCTTTAAACAGCCCAAGATATAAGAGGTTCGCTGGCAGTATGGAGTTATTTGAAAGATGTGAACATCTACTAATGTTCACTCAGTTTGAATAAGTCTATCCTTAAGCACCCCGAGAATTGAGAAAGTCTGAAATACCATTCATATTTCATCATATTTACAAGGAAAGCAAGGAAATGATATGGACGAAGGCTTATTCACCTAGGCGTAGATGCTTATTAAACCCAAGGATATGGTTAACTAAATGTCTCTTTATATTCCTATTTTCTTTGATGGCCTGGTGGTATGCGAGGTGCTTCCCCTCTAGGATTGACTTTGTTCGGGCGTTGAGCTCGTCCAAATCCACAAGCGCGTCCTGGCATGCTTTGACCCTCATTCCAAGGCTCATCGTCAGTTATTGGCAGAAGACGATCTCCTCTTTTTGAATGGTCAACAGACTAGATATCCCAAGAGGCGCAGTATGGTCAGGACCCTGTACTTGGATCCTTGCACGCTCCTCGGCCACATCATCCTAGTAGGTTGTGATCCAGCCCAACATCTTCTGGACATCGTCTTTGGTCTGGTGCCAACATCTTTTGGACATTGTCTTTGGTCCGGCGCCACCCGTCACAGATTCTTTCGAGGTGTCAATTGTAGTCGACACCCTTTTTCACTTCTTCCTCTAGCTTGCAGAAGGAAGAGATGGCGCCCCAGTTTTTTATCGGCGAGTCCAAGGCTTCTGTAAAGAAATGAGAGAACTAGTTATAATCCTCCCTAAAACGATGTGTGGGAGGTAGGTGGTTAGGTTTGCCGTTAACGATGAGTTTGACAAGTTCCCTGAGATTTTCAGGATTGTTAATTGGGAACGCGAAGGTCAGGGCAAGCATTGCGATCAACCTCTTCCATAGATTCAAGAAAGCACCCTTGGAAGACGCAGTGCTGGAGGAGGAGGAGGAGGAGGAGGAGGAAGAGTTTGCCATGAGTGTTGGGGTAAAAGGAAACTTGGAAACTTTGGTCAACTCTTTCAGTGGTCAAGTGTTGAATGGGTGAGAAGTTTTGCCAGCACTCACTAAGATATATATAACGGAAAAAGGAAATTTCAAAAGCCGAAGTTCATGGCATGAATGTACGGGATTGCGGCTAGCGGAGCGCAAACGTCTCAAGCAATGCATAGTTATTATGGTGCACTTACTATGGGTGTAAAATGATGATGAAGAGTCGTCGCTCGATAAAAATATCCGTTTATCATCCTACGCATGTCCCAAGATTTTTATGAAGGTACCAAGACAAAGGCGTGAATCGGAGTAGTGGTACGATCCACGGAAACTAAATCTCTGATCATTATGAAGTGGAGATACACTGTGGATGCGGTGGGAATTGTTACTGGAGATCTTAAAAATGAAAGATATCATGGCTATGGATAAGGGTTGTAACAGACAGATGCTAGCATTGACGTCGGCAAAAGACATTTCAAAGGAAAAAACATTACATCAGTAGCCTGTATAATGGAAATTACGCCATCAAAGGGAAACACAAAAAAGGAAAACAATACTAAAAAGAGATGATATACGGCCTACAAGGTTACATAAAGTATTGCCTCAACCCTGAAGCAAAGCTATGAAGCTTTAGTTATTTGTCGCAATTAGCTTCGAAGAACTTGTCTTTCTGAGCAAGATCGCCAGAAAGAGCTTGAGTCATTGATTCATGTATACCTTCAAGCTTAGAAATTAATTGGCATAGATTGACCAGAATTTCTGATGAAATGTTGGCATTGCCATGGTAAGTCTCAAGGAGCTTGTAAGATTGCGCTAGCTCTTTTTCTTTCTGGGATAATGCTTCTTCCCACTCCTCGACGGCTTTGATGGACTTCACGTTTGGCTTGTAAGTTGCTAAGGCAGAGTCAAAAGAGGCACATAATTCATTGATGGCAAATTCCAAGGCTTGACGCGGTAAGGGATAAGGCAAATTGGTCAAATATGCAAGCAAATATTTGATTTCATGCTCGACCTCGGAAGTTTCGCATATGACCTCATATCCTTATTGCAACAAATTATATAGCCTCGCCCATTTACTCCGGATATCACTATCGATGATGGATGGGAGTCTTTTCTGCCGGTGGGTTGCTCATTCCGATGGCATAGATTCCGTTCATGGATAGTATACCCAAAGAATGAGAGCTGTGCGGAGATTATGATTGGCTCATAGAGTTGTCGACATACCCATCAGGTGAAGGTGGATCTTCTAGTGGTGTCGATGGTACATCCTCTTGATATAGATTTGGCATCCTAAGTCTCGTAAAAAGATGGGATATAACCATTGGATATTGAATGACCTTTGACATCATTACGCTCGGGTCACATGGGAAAATAAAGACTTTGTATTCTTCCCACCATTGGTCAAACGCCTCAAAGCTAAATGGAATCCTGAAGCAATTGAAGAATTTAAACCTCCCCAATACATGTTGAGTGATCGCATTATAACATAGAACGACAGTCTTTTGTTTAGTTAAAGTAGGAGGAAAATTCATAGAGCAAACCACTAGCATGGGCGTACCTTGGGTTAGTCCAAATTGACAGGTGCAATAATGGGGATTATATACTTTAGAACTTGGAATGCGTTGCTCCCCCAAATGGAAATCAAACATGAGATCAGTCAGGATAAGAATACTCATGCAAAATACGGACATGTCATTAGAGCTGTGAGGAAAGTCAACACTGAACCTGTTAAAGGAAAAGTTCTCCAAGGAAAGTAGGCAGTTGAGGAAACATTCAAATGTAGTAAACCCATCATGGGTCAGAAGAAGTGTGCTACAAAACTTCCAAAACCCAAATTCATCTTCAGTTGGTGCTATGTGCGCCTCGTACCAATGGACCGGGGTAGTCTTGTTCTTAGAAAACAATTGAGGAAAATATGTGCGCAACCACCCATGTTTAATCCACAAGGCCAAAAAATGGCCTTGGGTGAGTATTAAATAAAGAAGACTGTGCATCAGTAAGGCTCTTGTACAACACATTAAGGACCATATGACCAAGAACAACATCGACGCTTTTTGAAAGAGCATATGTTATGTCAATAAAGTTAGAAGATACGGAAGTAGTTGGCAAATAGAAGATGTAGCGGCAGAGCCAATATAACAAAAACGCTATATGCTCTTGAGAAGAGATAGGTCCAATTGACCTAACAAACTGGTCCATGAATTCATTGAATGACATATTAGTAAAGGAATTTCCAAGAAAATCTGGACAGGTGTTTGCTTATTGACTATAAGAATTTACAAGAGGAGATAGACTGATCAAGGACCAATTGCCAAGTAGAGTAAACGGGACCAGTGGATATAATGAAACAGTTGGTCGACGGTGACCAAAAGCAATAAAGGCCACCAATAAGCCCGCATTTGACTGGGTCGATTGACACACAGCTGATGGAGAGCGCTTCTCCAATTTTAGCAGCTTCCCATATGCCCGACATCTTGCGCTTCAACCTCTTGTACCACTTCGAAAAACGCTTATCAAAGGAGGTGTTGTAATCGGCGTCTCAGCGGAAGCGGATCGTAATTTTTTAATTATGTCGGGAGCTATAGAAATCGATAGAAATAAAACAATGAACAATAAAATGACAGGACACCAGAAATTTACATGGTTCGATCCGAATGTCGGAACCTACGTCCACGGGGAGAGCCAGCAAATCAATCCACTATAAATTGGAGAATTACAGGACTACAATCACACACATACACTCAAATATTTCCCAGCCTTACTTTATACCCGATACTCACGGTGTTTAACAACTCAACTCACTCACTGGACTCGACTTCTGCACAAACCCTCTCTGAGCTCAAGCTCTCACTCTCTCTCGAGCTCGTCTCTCGCTCTCTACCGAGCTCTTCTGTTTTCGCTCTCTGTCTCGCATCTTCAGACGTCTTCTCCTTATATAGGGAGAACGGCAGAGGACAAGACAAAACAAATAAATGGCCTCATTAAATGCTGCAGCGCAGGCGCCCACAAGACAAGCCGCAATCGGCACCGAACGCCCACCATATATTTCGGGCATGCATGCAGATCGTGCATGTGCATGGGCAAGCATTTAATGAGGCGGCGGAGATGAGGGATAATTGTCGAAACGTGTGCCATTGATCCGTGAAAAGAGGTGGGCTGCAGTCTTCAAGTTTCTTGTTCCCGGTGAAAAGCAAGCGTACGAGAGGGAGTCTTCTGAAGCCACAAATGTTGACCAAGTTTTCTACGTGCATGACCATGTGCATGCATTTAATGGCGTCTTCTTCATGCACTTGCAGCAGGTGGTGGGTCCTTTATTTAATGTAGAAAATTGTTGATCCCTTCCTTTTCGGCAGAAGACAATTTCTCTTCTCTGACTTTGCTTGCATGCTTGAAGAATTTAAAACCCCATGCAGATTTCTTTGGCTTCTTCCTTCTACGTATACGCACGGAGACATGGGATTAACGTCGGAACAGAATTCGAAGACATCACAAAGTCTCCCCTGAACTTTGTTTAGTCGGCCAAACTTATGCATATTAATTTAACGGGCTCAAACTTGAGACACAATATAACAATTCTCCACCTTGGCTCGACGTTTGAGGCCAAGTTATAGTGATTATTTTCCATGCTCAACTCTCCCAACGCCCTGATGGGCGCTTATACTCTACAGACGCCAATCGAGCTCATACAGAGCTCGAGCTTTGCTGAAGGAACATGCTTCGTCATCATATCTACTGGGTTCTCCGCCGTTGCTATTTTCTTCACAACAATTTTACCATTCGCTATGACATCTCGGATGAAATGGTACCTGATGTTGATATGTTTTGTTCGCTCGTGATATATTGGATTATAAGCCAAATATATCGCACCTTGATTGTCACAAGTGTATGGTGACACTTTTTCTGCTCCAGTCCAAGGTCCGAGAGCAAACCTCTTAACCATATCGACTCCTTTGCAACAAAAGTTAGTGACATGTACTCCGCCTCAGTCGAAGACAATGCAACATCATCTTGTAAAGACGCTTTCCAACTTATTGCACCACCTGCTAGCATAAACACACCTGCTAGCATAAACACGTATCCTGCTAGCGATCTGCGATCATCCAAGTTACCGGCGTGATCTGAATCCACGTACACTGTGGGTCTCATTGCCATTGACGTTCCTTCGATACATAATGCCGACGTCTCGCTGTCCCCTTTAGATATCCGAGGATCCATTTCACGGCTTCCCAATGAGTCTTACCCGGTGCTTCATGTAACGGCCGACAACACTTACAGCTGTGAAATTTCAGGTCTAGGACATACCATGGCATACATAATACTACCCACTGCACTAGAATAAGGAACACGGGACATATGTTCCTCCTCCTCCTCAGTTTGTGGTGATATTTTTTTAGAAAGTTTGAAATGTGCAGCTAAAGGAGTACTTACAGATTTTGCTGACTGCATATTAAAACGTGCAACGATCTTCTCAATGTATTTCTTTTGAGACAAACGCAACGTTCTGCAGCTTTGTCACGCAAAATTTCCATACCCAATATTTTCTTAGCAGCACCTAATTCTTTCATTTCAAACTCAGCACTCAACCGCCGCTTCAACACATCAATATCGAGACATATGTTTAGCTTTGCTATTAACATATCATCAACATATAATAGCAAATAAATCAAAGACCCATCCTCCAATCTCCTAAAATAAACACAACTATCAAATTGACTTTTCGAATAATTTTGACTAGTCATGAAAGCATCAAAACGCTTATACCATTGTCTAGGAGATTGTTTCAATCCATATAAGGATTTCTTCAATAAGCAAACATGGTCTTCCTTACTTGGAATAACAAATCCCTCAGGCTGCTTCATGTAAATTTGTTCCTCCAATTCACCATGAAGAAATGCCGTTTTCACATCTAGCTGTTCCAGCTCAAGGTCCTGTGTAACGACTAAGGCAAGTAATACACGAATAGAGGTATGTCTTACCACAGGAGAGAACACTTCATTGTAGTCGATGCCCTCTCGTTGAGTATACCCCCTCGCAACAAGTCTCGCCTTGAACCTGGCTGCCTCTACACCGGGAATGCCTTCTTTCTGTTTGTAGACCCATTTGCATCCGACAATTTTCTGACTTAACTCCCATGTCTGATTTCGATAGAGTGATTCTATTTCTTCACTCATAGCGTCTAGCCACTGTGATGACTCAGCACTAGCCATCGCCTCAGAATAGGATGAAGGCTCATCCATCTCCACCTCATCACTTACAGTTAATGCATAGGCAATATCAGAATAACCATAACGTACCGGTGGTTTAATTTGCCTTCTTTGTCTGCCCGTGGCTATGTTGTGTTGTGGCTCTGCTGGTTGTTCAGTATCACCGTCTTCAGGAATTATGGCCTCATCTGCAATCTCTTCCTCTGTTACCTCGAGGTCTTTGGAGACTCCGCCTTGAATCTCCACCTCACTTCGACACCATGATCCATTTGCTCTGCTGGTTGAGTCTCAAGACTCTTCTTTTGAAGCATTGCGTCTCGTCGAAGATCACGTCTCGCTGATTAGAAAACCGGGTGATCTGGGATCAGTGCACCACAGCCGGTAGCCTTTCACCCCTTGTGCATAACCCAGAAATATGCACTTCTTCGCCCTCGGCTCAAGCTTACCATCACTTGCATGAGCATATACAGGACATCCAAATATTCGTAATCCGGAGTAATCAACAGGTTTCCCCGACCATACTTCCTTAGGAGTCTTCCACTCGATAGCAGAAGATGGAGATCAATTAACCAGGTAACACGCCATATTTATTGCTTCGGCCCAAAATTCCTTGCCCAATCCTGCATGCGAAAGCATGCACCGAGCTCGCTCGAGTAGAGTTCTGTTCTTCCGTTCTGCTACGCCATTCTGCTGTGGTGTCCCGGGAACTGTGCGGTGTCTCACAATCCCTTCCTTTTGGCAGAACTCAGTAAAGTCCTTACCACAGAACTCCATGCCATTATCAGTTCTCAGGCACTTGATTTGTTTACTTGACTGCTTCTCAATCAGTGCCTTAAAATTCTTAAACTGATCAAATACCTCAGATTTGTGCTTCAGGAAGTACACCCATACCTTCCTTGAGTAATCGTCGATGAATGTCAGCATATATCTAGCACCTCCTTTCGATGGAACTGGAGACGATCCCCAAACATCTGAATGAATGTATTCTACCGGTTGCTTTGTCGAATGTAGAGCTGTACCAAATTTAACACGACGCTGCTTCCCGAAGATGCAGTGCTCACACAGGTCCAGCTTTCCTGTCTTCTGACCTTTTTAGCAACCCCTTTTCACTCAGCATCGTCATACCTGCCTCACTCATGTGTCCCAATCGCATATGCCATAACTGAGTCAAATTTGAGTCTGACTCACCTGATGAAACTGCAGCAACTCCGGTCACGGTTTCTCCCAGTAAATGATAGAGAGAATTCACCTTCTTCCCTTTCATCACTGTCAGGGCACCTCGAGAGATCTTCAGCACTCCACCTTCAGCTGTGTATTTGCACCCGAGGTCATCGAGTGTTCCCAAAGAAATAAGGCTCTTCTTGAGCTTCGGTACGTGCCTTACGTCTGTCAACGTTCGTTCTACGCCATCATGCATTCGGATTCGGACTGTTCCTATCCCCACAACCTCGCAGGCTGCATTATTCCCCAAAAGAACTCTACCACCATATGCAGTCTGGTAGGTAGTGAACCGGTTCTTGTGAGGAGTCATGTGATAGGAACATCCAGAATCTAGCACCCATTCGTCTTCGACGAACTCGTAGATACACATAGGACAGCCTCGGCATCACCGTACTCTCCTCGGCAACATTCGCCACCTTTGCTGTGGCATTTTGCCAAACGCCTTTATTTCTTAGCTTTGGACAATCTCTCCTTATGTGCCCCTCCTCGTGACATTCGAAGCACTTCACGCGACCTTTTGATTTTCTATGTCGCGACTTCGACCTGCTTTTGCTTTGGCTTCGTTCTTTGGGCCTCCGATGTTGGTCTCTACCTCGAATCACCGGTCCACGCGCTACATCTTGCGCTAGACTGTCATCACGCAACTTTCTCGCCACTCCTTTGAAAACAGGGCAGATTTTACCTCCTCGAGGTAATCGTAGTACGCCCCGTAACAAGGAGTCGGTAAAGTGCTCCCATGACTCCGGTAGAGACGCCAATAACATCATGCCTTGTTCTTCATCATCTAAAATCTTGCCAACATTCTTCAAGTCCATCATGAGTTTATTAAACTCATCTAAGTGAGATCTAATGGACGTACCTTCGATGTATCGAAACCGGAACATTCTCTTCAGCATATATAGCGATTGTTTAAACCCTTCTTTACATAGAGGGCCTGAAGTTTAGCCCATAACGCTGCGGCATCCTCCTCCTCGGCCACCTCTATTAGCACTTCATCCGATAAGTTCAACAGATGATACTCATGGCCTTCTCCATTAGCTCGTCCTTTTCAGCATCTCGCATTGTTTCGGGCAACTGAGCCTTGCCCTCCAATGCCTTGGCTAATCCTTGAGTTGTTAATAGCGCCTTCATCTTGACGCTCCACAACCCAAAGTTGTTCCTCTCGTTAAATTTCTCAATTTCTACTTTTGCTCCAGACATAATTGCAAAGTCTTAGCTCTGATACCAATTGTTGTAATCGGCGTCTCAGCGGAAGCGGATCGTAATTTTTTAATTATGTCGGGAGCTATAGAAATCGATAGAAATAAAACGATGAACAATAAAATGACAGGACACCAGAAATTTACGTGGTTCGGTCCGAATGTCGGAACCTACGTCCACGGGGAGAGCCAGCAAATCAATCAACTATAAATCGGAGAATTACAGGACTACAATCACACACATACACTCAAATGTTTCCCAGCCTTACTTTATACCCAATACCCACGGTGTTTAACAACTCAACTCACTCACTGGACTCGACTTCCGCACAAACCCTCTCTGAGCTCAAGCTCTCACTCTCTCTCGAGCTCGTTTCTCTCGCTCTCTACTGAGCTCTTCTGTTTTCGCTCTCTGTCTCGCATCTTCAGACGTCTTCTCCTTATATAGGGAGAACGGCAGAGGACAAGACAAAACAAATAAATGGCCTCATTAAATGCTGCAGCGCAGGCGCCCACAAGACAAGCCGCAATCGGCACCGAACGCCCACCATATATTTCGGGCATGCATGCAGATCGTGCATGTGCATGGGCAAGCATTTAATGAGGCGGCAGAGATGAGGGATAATTGTCAGAAACGTGTGCCATTGATCCGTGAAAAGAGGTGGGCTGCAGTCTTCAAGTTTCTTGTTCCCGGTGAAAAGCAAGCGTACGAGAGGGAGTCTTCTGAAGCCACAAGTGTTGACCAACTTTTCTACGTGCATGGCCATGTGCATGCATTTAATGGCGTCTTCTTCATGCACTTGCAACAGGTGGTGGGTCCTTTATTTAATGTGGAAAATTGTTGATCCCTTCCTTTTCGGCAGAAGACAATTCTTCTCTGACTTTGCTTGCATGCTTGAAGAATAAAACCCCCTGCAGCTTTTGGCTTCTTCCTTCTACGCATACGCACGGAGACATGGGATTAACGCCGGAACAGAATTCGAAGACATCACAAAGTCTCCCCTGAACTTTGTTTAGTCGGCCAAACTTATGCATATTAATTTAACGGGCTCAAACTTGAGACACAATATAACAGGAGGGATATGAATTGAAGTGAAAATTAGGCGACGACCAAGCATGCATACAAATTTGCGAGTGGTTATTGGGAATAACTTCTTCATAATGGCGAGGAAAGTGCTTAGCAAAATTGCGTGGAGGTGGCGTTATCTTGAGATGAGGACCTAGGGTGACACGATGACTATTTGGATGGTAATCCATGAACGAATGGGACAATCGCCCCTGGGCCTCATATGTTTGAAGGCTCTCAAAGCGGTGTATGGTAGCATGAGCACTCATAATGGGAGAATGAATATTATTCATGATGAGTAAAAGCGTTGTGAACATTAGTACAATGCAGCCATGTATAAATAGGTCTAGTCAGGTAACTGCCTCCCTTGTTTTAAGGAAGTTCGTGTAAAACACGGGAATATGAACTTATTTGACACACATGGCGCGAATTTCATCTAGTAGTGGTAGAGATGATTAAAAAAAAATCAGTTATTTATTAGATTGTTTCTTGGTATATAAGAAAGCGCTTATATCATGTTGAAGGTGGAAGTTTCTGGATTCAAGATCGCCTATCTGAGAAATATGTGCATTTTTGCGAAGTCTATGTTGTACCTCTCGGTTCACCAATTCAAGGTGTTCTTTCTTCTTCAACTCTTGAAGCTCAAACAGTTCAGAGTTCAACTTCGCTTTAAGCTCCATTTGCTGGTTGAGCTCAATCTCCCTTTGTTGGCGAACAGTTTCTACTGCCTTCATAAGTCAGGCTTCTTCTTCATTGAGCTTGTTGATTCTTCCCGCTGCCATCTCAAAGGATTTGCTATGTTTTGCTACATTCGGGCTCAGTTTTGTCATAACACTACTAGGTTCCATATTGCTATTCTTGGGAGGAGTCAGCCTATCTAGTGCCTTCATAAGTCGGGTTTCTTCTTCATTGAGCTTGTTAATTCTTCCCGCTACCATCTTAAGGGATTTACTATGTTCCGTTACATCAGGCTCAGTTCTGTCATGGCACTACTAGGTTCCATATTGCTATTCTTGGGAGGAGTCAGCTTATCTATTTCATCCAGATGACAGTGATATTTATTGAATATATTGTGGTAGTCCTTCGAGGGCTTGTGGAACTTCTCTGAGTTCTTGAAGAAGGAATGCACTGATTTCACTATCGCTAAGCTGATTGCATAAGTCTTCAAGTTGGTGAAAAGTCTCTTGTTTCAACAAGATTTTGCAAATCCCTCCTCTTGTAAGGTCTATGAACCTTGACAGTTTCAGTCTCAGCTTGTCCTTATTGAAAGGAATAGAAGCATGACCAGGGGACAAATCATAAGAATTAATATTTAAGAGCACCTTTGCCCTATCCAACATTTCTAATATTGAAGAAATTGTTGCTTGTTGAGGCTTCGATTGAGAAGACTTGTCCACATGAGTTCCAATTTGAAAGGCTCGTGAGGAAAATCCAGTAGCAGAAATAGCAGGGCTAGGATTAGGAAGGTCAGTAGCAATGGTAATAGGAGCTTCAATGGCAGGGATGTTGGGAGTTGGACTAGAGAGCTCAATGACAGAGTCAACTAGAAAGAATTGACTATCAAATTAGATAGCTAGCAAAAATAGTTAGTAAAAAATCAGGTGAAGAAATGCATACCAAGACTTCGTAGTGGAGTATGAGTTAAATGTTTGAGTGGCAAGAGTTTCAGCATGTTCAGTATTGCCAGTAGCAATGTTTGCTTCAATTACAACGCAATCAATGTTGCCTGTCGTAACGGTAGGCTTAGCTGTTATTCACAAACAAGGGGTCATTGCGAAATACACAATATATGCAGGATTGAAAAGCAATCAAATAGAACTTACAGTGAACAACTATTGCAAGTGGATTAGGATCGTCATGATTTGATGGAGAACGGATGATAGGAACAGATAGAATGACATTGTTGACGACATTGAGAGGCTTTGATAAGGAAGTAGGCACGTCGTCGACGGCATTTAGGAGTTCTGGAAAGGGGGTAAGTACATCATCGATGGCATTAAGTGGTTCTGGAAAGGGAGTAGACACAGTGAAAGTATCCTTTGCCCTATCGTCGATGGTACCATAAAGCCTTATTGGAGAGTGTGAAGTAATCGAAGCATTGTCTGCAGAAGTCTCTTCCGAAAAAACAAAGGGTGGGGGAATATCAATTGCTAAAGATCTTCTGAAAGAAGCAAAAATAATTGAAGTAGAGACATCGAGAAGTACTCTGAGTCGCTTCTTTGGGGAGGTAGAGGAAGTTCTCTTCCTTTTCTTTAGCAGTTGGGCCAATGGTTCTTCATCTGAATTCATAGTATGTAGCCTCTTGTAAGTAAAGGACACATAAAAATGAGAAGAAATACGAAAAGCTTATAAGAGTTTAGACAGAGTACCTTTGTTTGATTCGTCAGGAAGGTTGACGATGCAGCCATTTGGTTCCTCAAGCTCATTCGGGCCAAGTAAAAACTTGGGGGAAGGATTAAGATTACGCGGTTCACGTAAAAGATTGTCGGGGGAAGTATGGCTATCAGATGCGACCAGAGCAATGGAAGAACGGGGTTTAGGCAGCCGGACGACCTTGCTTCAATTTTATCCTACGCTGAATTCGATCGACTGCTGTTACAATACCCTCTTTATAAGGACTTTCATGGGTAAAATTGACCCACCATGTCACCCATTCAAGAAGTTGACTAGGACAAAGTTGGAAATCTCTTTGAAGATCCTGAGAATATCTGGTGTACATAGTCTTGATTACCTCGACACAGCAAAGTAAGGGCCTACGATCTTCCAAATCATACTCCTTCTTTGGTAGTGAGAAATCCATTGAGTAAGGAATGGGCATAGGAATGGCTTAAGAAAAGCCAAATTTCCTTGCACAATAATGAGGAGAATATACCTCAAAACCTGGGTAGAATTGACCCTTTGTGGATAATTATAGCGGAAGATCTACTTAAGATAAGATGTGAACCCAAAAATCTTGGAAAGAGTTTATGCTATCAGAATCGAAAAGATAATAATGTTCCTCATTCTCATCAGGAAAAAAATCAATATCCCTATGGTCAACTTCTAAGATGGTTTGAAAGTAATGGAAAGGAAAAAAGTCAATATTCCTATGGTCAACTTCTAAGATGGTTTGAAAGTAATGGAAATAAGGAGGAACATTCGATGGAGCTTCCTTGGGCAAGCGGTTCAAAAGTCGATAGCTTAGAAAGGGCCTTATAGATACTCTGTTTGGCAAAGGATAGCAAGGCATGTCTCAAAAACCTAAATCAAAAAGGAATTCCAGATATAGTGACATCCAATCCTATAAAATCTAGAAAGGGCTAGAAATGGCTCCACCCTTCTCAGCCTTCATGACCAATGAGGCATGTGCTAGCCCTTGATATAGAGAAGTGAGGACTACTAGAGCCAAAGCAAGAGAAAATCAATTTCTATTTGGGGTAACTGCTCAATAGAACGGCCGAGTAATTGAAAATGAGCTATGGTATGCATGTACAACAAAGTTACAGCCATGGGTTCCCAAGGGAAAAGGAAACAGTTAACTGAGGGGACTGGAAGCTTACTGCAGACCCACTAGTCCACGGTTGACATCATAGGAAGACATGCTAATTGTGAGTGTTTTCTTAATCCTAGCATTCATCCAAGCCAGTCGGGTTGGATCGTCATCCCCTAGTCTAAGATACCATTTGTGGAAATCCAATTCAAATGAGAGGAACCCACGAAATTGAGGAGAGGTTGAGGACTAGATGTCTCGAAAAGAGTTATTTTGAAAAGCCAAAGTCTCGCGCTTTGTAGGAACACAAGCTTTGATTAGGGGAGGAATTTTATTATAATTGATGATGCTGGGACCTAGAAGAAAGCAGCCCGTCAAGTCTTCGACCTTGCCCAATAGACCAAAACGACAATCTTTAGCATGCTCCCCTATTTGAAGAGTGATCATATTGTTGATGTAGTTTGAGGAGTCGTATTCGGAGGTTTTCCTGTGTGCCATAATAGATGACAAGGCGTAGATGAAAGGAATCATAAAGAGAATGTGAAAGTAGGGTAGAACAAGAAGATGAAACACAGTGCTAAAAACCTTGAAGAGATACTGGTAGAAGACGATGTCTCAGGAGGAGGAAAGAGAAAAGTCATGAGATTAGAGGAGATGTGTCGAGATAATACGGTGAATGAAAATCCGTATAAGAAAGAATGTTAGAAAACAGAAAGGCATGATCGCCCTAGAAGGCTGTGCGGAAATAAGGTATTTCTTTAAAAGAAATAAATTCAATTTTTTGTTTTTAAAAAGGGGGCATATGTTGACACCCAAATTTATCCCCCAAAAACACATGTTGGTCACGAGGAAATTTTAAATGAAATGTCCCGTTTTGATTTGCGAAATCAGTGGAAATCAGTTGTTGTGAAGGTTACTTAAGCTAAGCCTGGACAGGATTCTAGGAGCCAAACTCTAAGTCGATGGCCGGGAAATTAATTACCATTTGTCAGGCTATAAAGATGGTGTGTTGAATTTGAAAATTAAGTGGGATTAGCGCTAGAATCCAAATGAAAATAACTATTGCGAGAAATGTGCGTAGAAATAGAGAACGGTTATTTGCTTGAAGGCAAGCTGCACGAGTGCCGTCGATGGGTCAAGGAGCAGTTGCTAAAAGATAAGGACATCCAGGAGGAATGAAGCACGTGGAGATTGCACAAAGTAGTGCCCAAGAAAGATTAACCGACTAAGGAACATTGACTTCTTATAAATACCGCAGTTTCTCCATTGAGAAGTGCCCCTTTGACGCACAACACAACAACTATCTTTACTTTTATCTTTATTTTATTATACTTTAGCTGTAGCTTTCAGGATTCTTGTTGTCGATTAAATTCTGGCGTGCATCTTTATCCGGTTTAGCATCATTGATTAAATTCCGATGTAAATCCATAAAGTCTAATGTCGTCGATTAAATTTTGACGGTGTGTTTTCTATCCAAGGGTATTGCTGTTGATTAGATTCCAGCTCTATACCCAAAACAAGCTATGTCGTAGAATGGATTCCGACATAGTTTGAGTTTGAAGTGTGGGCTATTCAACTATTTGCATCAATTTACACCATTAATTAAATTCTAGTGTAGATTGGTCTAAGGGTTATTAGTCCTCGAGTCATTTGGATATTGGTCGTCGAGGTTGTATAGAGAAGTTGAGAATAAAATTCTTTGTTGCATTTGACATTTTTTGTCCAAGCTCAACACAAGACTTGAGTTCCCTATGATAAAACCAAAATACAGCGTTTGGTGAAAGATTATCTATAGGAATCAAAACTGGTGAAACACTTTCTTTTACGTAATTACAGAGTAAATAAATAAATACTCAAATATTCCAAAACATATAACGCTACAACTTGATCCCGCTACGGAAAATTATAAAACTAGCGTTTTTGTTGAACCTTTTCATATGATGCGTTATGCGGTGAATCTTTCCAAGGTTTCGGTAAAATGAAATTTATACGACAAGGCACAAAACAATCAAGACACAACGCAAGAGCATGATTTGAACTCGTTATCAACATATAAAGCTTGAGTTTAATTATCCTCGTATCAAAATTGGAGCAGCTCGCTCCAATTTTGTTGACGATATCTATATATCCGCAGATCCTGCGGGCACCTATGGTCTGAGAGCCAAGGGGGAAATGTGAGTCATCTTGACCATTGGGATTAATTTCAATGTAAAATGTATAGGGTCGTTCAAAATCTATCCTTTGAGACTAGCCAAAAACAAGCATCGCTAAAAGTAGATGAAATATCAGGACTCAAATAATTAACCAATATTGATAGATATGCGCCCACGTCAGACCTCTTTCTCCTATAAGCCAGCAGTTATCCAGATGCTAGCCTTCGCCTTTTTGGTAAAGAAATATAATCCATCGCATTGACATATTCGACCGTCCATATTCAATAATCATCTATATTTTAGTGCAGACACGAGAACAACAAAATAATTTGCGGTGTTAGAAGGTTTGGGCTTTTTTTGATGTGTTATCTCTAAATTAAATTTCACATACATGAGATATCAGACAGGATAATTACTAAATCAGTTCTAAATTTATTGTATCGATGTTAATTCAGTCCTAAACTTTTCAATTTTATTGATATAATTGTCATGCGCCGATCCTCGGGCACGCACACATCTTTCTACTTGGTCAATTTTATAATGCGATATCTCAGGACTAAGTATCGCCGACCTTTTCGTTTATTAAGCACATGCGGAAGCAGTTACAAATCTCCAAATAATAAAACAATTGGATAGAAAAGTAAGGTCATATTTTTCATATTGAAATCCACAACCAAACCTTTATACAACCACACCTCAAAGTACTTCACAAAACTTTTCATAACTTTCTAGTCTCACACTATTTACATTTAGATAGGATTCAAAAAGAGGATGAGATCATAGTCCTCATCTAGGTCGTACTCGGATCATCATCGGGGTTCTCCTCCAGGTACTCCTCTTCGGTTTCTTTCTCCTCAGGCTCCTCATTAGGGTTTTGAAATGTTGTCCCACAACCGGGATGAGACTAGATCTCAGCAAGTTCTACCCCACTAAGACTCGATTAGAAAATCAATACGCTAACCGGGCTGCCTATACACGCATGAGTCAGAGGACTTACTCTGGCCTCAGATTCCACTTGCATATTAGCACAGTTCAATAGGCACCCAAGCAATTACATCACATATCAATATCTCGATCAATCGACCTAGTCGATTTCATGTCAATTCGACCATTCCTCAGTCGTTTCCCTTATTCAGTCTCAAATCGTACTCATGACTTCACGAGCATAGTCTACCACTTTTCTTGGCAACAAAATACGATCTAAAGGACATGACCTATCTTTAGGTAGCAAATTACGGCCCAATGGGCGCGACCTTTCATAGGTGGCAGATTACGGCCCAACGGGCGCGACCTTTAATAGGTTGCAAATTACGGCCCAATGGGCGCGACCGACTTCAAATTCGGTGGCAAATCTCGGCCCAACTAGCATAGCCATACTTCGGCGGCTTCCGAGGTTCAACTCACAACCTCTCACATTCAAATTCTAATTGAATACCGACATTGATTAATCTTGGGATAAATCCCCACATACTCATCAACTCACTCAATTTTCACACGATATTAACATACATAATGGATCTTAGCCAAGAGTATATTCAAATCACTCTCACAAACTTCTCCACTTAACAGCCCATCAAAGTATTATTGACACTAAACAATCATACTCGGCCATCCACAACTCAATTACTCAATCTCAATCAATTTATGAAAAATTCCTCAAATTGCACAATTAATTCAATTCAGCACAACGTAGAGCTCAAATAAATAAACGGACTACACCACGACAATTAGCACGAAATTACGGTCGTTAGCTATCCTTGCCTAATTTCCGAAAAATAAATAATTAAATAAATAATTTCGAAAATTAATAAATAAATACTAAAAATCCAATTTAAGCCCATAATGCCTAATTGAAGCCCGATAAGGGTCGGGAAAAATCCCGAGATGCATTCAATAAATAATAGTATATCTCTACTTGCTAATGACTAAGTCTAACCACCTAACATGCATCATTAAGTCACTAATTTAATTATTCTAAACTAATCTAACCACCTAATTGCACTTAATTAAATCTAATCAATCCTTAAGCATCATTAGTCTACTAAGCGAGGATTAGTGAGGTTACTCACTTGATTAAAAGTGGGGATCAGATCACCGCGACGGCGGCCGAAAGTCGAACTTTTGACGGCGTCGACGGACACTCGGGCCGGGCCTACAAGCCTCGCAAGCCCACAGATATTTCTGGGCTTAGACTGAACTTGGGCCTCAGCTTGGGTTGACTTGCTTCGCGGGCTTGGGCTGCAAAAACTTCTTGGGCTTCAAGTTGTGGGCTCACTTTGGATTGGGCTGCTTCTAACCAACTTGGGCTTCAAATCAATTGAAAATGGGCTGCCGACTCAAGAGCTACTGGACTGGGCTGAGCTGAATTCGAGATGGGCTTTGCTGGGTTGAACAAGGGCTGTCTTCTTGGGCTTCAGGTGCTGAGGACGGGCTGTACCAATGCGAGCTGGGCTGAACACTTTGCGTGGATGCTGGGCCCGCGAGATGGGCTGCTGAATTGAGCTACTCGAATGCGGGGCTTGGGCTGCGGAAATTGCTGGCAGCTTGCTTCGGGCGTTGCTGCAGGCGCGTGCGGCGGCGACGAAACGGACGAAGAAGCAGCTGGCGGTGGAGTCTTCGAGCGGATGAAGTCCACGGCATTAACGGGCTGAAGAAATCGAGCAAAGGGACTTCGGTGGTGATGGACTGCCGCGTGGATGAAGAAGTTGATTCCGTGGATTTGCTCGGTGGCTGTGATGGGTCAACCAACCGGTGGAGAGACTCCACTAGTTGACCGTTGAGGACGCATCAAGTCTTCTTCTCCGGACGTGGGGTGAAGTTCGCATGGCTTGGGAGGAAAATAAACGTGGTGGAGAGGGCAAACATGAGCTGGCTTCGGTGGGGTCTTCAACGTGGAGAGGTATCAGTGGAGTGAGGTCCACGTTGGGCTTCAATTTGGAGGCTTCGGTGGAGTCTTCGATGGGTGACGAAGCGGCGGATGCGGTGGGGAATTGAGCGTGCGGTTCGTCTCGAAGAAGAGAAGAAGAGGCCCGTCTTTATTACTTTTTGCTAAAGCAGAGATCGCTCGACGAAGATATGGACTGGCAGTAGCGTGCACGGGAAGCTTGAAGCCAAAAGCCAAAATAAATATCTCCTTTCATCATTAATTTGGTCCCCCACCAGCCCAAGATTATCTTCATGTTCCTAATACTTTCTCAACATTTAATCCCACCAATAATCCAAATCAAGAAAATGCATTTCTCTTCCATCGTTCTTTCCGAATTTCACTAAATTTTGAGCTTCAATTTCTTTACAAATTCCCGAATTTGATGTTCAATTTCCTCGAAGAAAAAGCCCATAACATTTTTGCAAGTGTCCATCGCCAAATGGCTCAGCTTGGAAGTCAAAACTCTCTTAAATTTGGCCCGTACGAATTTCTGTTAATTCCGCAACGTCCGAATCGATTTTCCGTAAAAATCCGGAATCTCCAAAATCTTCCGAGACCGAGTCAACGTTTCTAAAATAGCTCGTGATACTACAAAACTTTCAATTTCTGAAATCGGGTTCGAATTCACGGTTAATTTCCATTCGACGTGTTTTTAGCGTGACCTAAACTACCAGGTAACTTTCGGAACTTTTCAGTGCAAATGACCCGTGGTCGATTTTCTTCGAGCCACAATGAACCCACTCGACTCAATGACGACTCTCGATTGTCGTGAAAATCTCGAGGATTCAAATACGGACACAGGGTATCAAAACGATAAGAAAATCAATCTAGTGTTGGTCGATGAGAATTTTCTAATTTAGTGGTGTCACCCACGATTAGCCACACATCTCCGTTGAACCAACTTATCTTTGATCTCAAATCGATTTATATCTATGCCGTAATGATCTCGACAGATGAGCATTCGGTCCGGTAGTTCTATCTTTCCGTTTTATTTGTCTTAAAATTTTTAATAGTTTCAAATAGTCTAGTTATCTCTAGAATGATCGGTTACTCGGTAACGTACCCTATAAACGCGTCAATGAAATGCCCGATTTATTCAATTGAAAACATGACTGAAAATCTGTGATGTCACAATAATCCTAAATTTTTATGCAAAATCTAATATAGTTATTCTGGCCAATTGCTATTAGAAATTGCTAAAGCACCAATCTATCATTGCCCTTCGGCCACCCTCATGGCAAATTGCTAAAGTACCAACCTTCTTATTATTGGACTGTTACGTCAGTGATTTACTACAATAATTAATTGGAAGAACTACGTGGGGATTTCACACAAAGTTCTATGACTATATTGTAAAATTGAAAAAATTAAGAGTGAATTTGTATCAATATAATAGATTTGAACTGATTTGATAATTATCTTGGTATTCGCATATATGGTGTAGCCCATCAGTCCAATAATAAGAAGGTGGACTTGCCTCCTTGCTGATTTGTAGGCAAGCACCACTCAAATTTAAACCCATTATTACTTACCAAAAAAAAATAAAAAATTAAACCCATTATTTCTCTTAGTGCGATCAGCTGAATTTAGAACTAGACAGATTTAGTTATCAACAAATCCAAGATATGCAAGAAGAACGTTACATGATTAAAAGCAGGAACAAAAACATTTTTTAAAAGAAGTTATTCAAAGAAAGTTGAGGGACTAGTCTCGGTAGGAATATAAGTGCACCGGGGAAAATTAATCAATTTATTGAATTTTTTTAGTGCAAATCAAGTTCTCCAGACCAAGTGGAGGATTATTTATCCATTTGTTTTTTTACTATAATGTTGTCAAACTTGAAACATCTTAGGAAATCTATTTGCTTGAGTCCATGTCCTTGTTGCTAGCGTTCACGTTACAAAATTTCACACTCACATTATAAGCATATTGAATAATTAATGATCTTTTTGAAGAAAATAAATGGATTTATGCTAGTAATAGTGATAAAGAAAATGTAGATACAATCTAGGATTGACTTTATTGATGAGGCCCGGGGAGATTTCTATTTAAAATTTGTAAGTCACTTGTTTAAATCTTGCCAATGGCATAGACAATAATCTTGGTTTAGGTCACCTGTACTGGCTAATGGCCATAACTTAACTGGCTCATGAGATTTAGAAGATATTTCATAGGCTCTGGCGTAGTCTCTAAGCTCATACCCTAGGGATAAAAAAATGGCTTTTACATCAGATTAAAAAAAAAAAAATTCATCCCGACGACGTCTACTCGTGTAAGAAATAGCTTCCCCTGGAAGTTACCTCGGATTCCTTTAATGAAGGAAATTAAATTTTATCACTTAATAGAGAGGTTGCTGCTATTTCTACCCCAACTTCGGTCCCATACACCCTTTCAATATTCATAGAGAATGTTATGTCAATAATTGAGAAAGTTGTAGAAGGCAACATGCAAGAACCTCAAACTGGGGCTAAAGTAACTAAACTACAGTCCATGGATCAAGGCCAGTAAAAGAGGAAAGGAAATCAAGAGACGGCCCACATTAAATTTCATACGTATTCATGTCATTTTCACGCAGGTGCAAGTGGAGGCTTACACAAGGTATGAGCGTATGTGTATGATCCAAAAGGAAAAACTCCAGTTCGGGCATTGATTTTGCATTTCGTGAATTTGCATTTCAAGTGAGGAGACGGATTCTATGATGATTCCGGACAGGCAATATCATAGATACACAAAAAAGCCAATACATATACACTTCAATGGAATGTAACGGACTTTAAAGTACACAACACTTTGTGGGAATTTAATCAATGACAAAGTAAAATAGCAAGACACAATACTGGAATTCAATTGCTGGAGCGGTAACTAAGAATTGTTATTTTATTATTTTATTATTTTATTATTATTTTAGGGTTTTTAAGAAATAAGTACAATGTGACTATTTAGAACCCTACAACCGACTATTACAAACGGAAGTTACAAATCGGTGCTACAACTCCACTACTCGATGGTTACTAAGACTCTACTACTCGACCGTTATACCGACTCCATTATTTGATAGTTGCATCAATGGTTACCTTAATAGTTTCATCAACTCCACAACCTTCATGATTACTTCCTACTATGTTGACCATTACTTCTTTAATAGGTGCATTAGAAATTGTTGACTCCACTATTTGTTGATTCCTCTAAGTTGTCGGATCCTAACGTTTGTCAATATGCATAAATGGCAATCATTGCTTTCATAGACTAAGTCTATCACTTGTCAATAATAACCAAATGTTGGTCGTTTTTTGATGTAAACAAATACACTCTTTTAAAAGAACTAAATAATTCATTGATCATTCAATTCTTTTGAATCGATCATTCGATTCTTTTAAATTAGAGAATCAAGAGTCATCATGTGCCCTCTTGTCATCGATAAATTTGATTTTTTCATACCGAATTTTATTTTGGTTATATTTATCATCTGACTCATATTTTTCACTAAAAGGTACATTTTTTGTGAATAGTTTTCATGTGGCCCTCTATTTTCGTCCTTAAGTAGTCGCTCATATTTGGACACTCTTGTTGTCTGTCATGATTCATTGTTGTCCCGTCGCTGTGTCATAGCTCTTGAGGGCCTAGACTCGTGGAGATGGAGATGTTATTGCCAGTGACTAGACATGAGAGAGAGAGAGAGAGAGAGAGAGAGAGAGAGAGGAGGAAGAAAGGAAGGCTTTTTCTTTTTATTTCTTAATAAATATATAAGATTTATTTTTTTTTCATATATTTTGAAGCCCAAATTAGAATTAAATTCTTGCCCAAGGGCTTGGCCTAGGCCCATCAACATCCGAAAGTTTTAGATCAATCCAAATTTTCCAGAATTGAAGTTAGGTCAATTTTTGAAGAAATAGCTCACAATGGATCTTATTTTAAATAAGAGCATACAAATGACCAACTTAGTTAAATAAGAGTATAAAATGAGTTCATTTTCTTAAAAGAGAGACCAAAGTGAACCTTTTTTTTTAAAAAGAATTGAATATGATTAATTTAATCTCAAATAAGAACATAACCTCATTGGTTGCTCTTGACCCCCAAAAGAAAAAGACCTCATCGATTGCTCAAATCTTTGTCAGGCGACTTGCGCATGCAGCTCATGATCTTATATCGGTAGCAAAGCGGCAACATTTGGGGCAATTTTTAAAATTTGGTACTTTGACCAAATTTGAAAACCTTGAAGATGCCCCAAATTGAAGCTAGTGGGTTCTTTTAAGTGCAATTTTCCTCCTAATATCATTGAGGCAGCTTCTCCTTTTTGATCACATCGGTCATTCTTGGCCCCATGATGTTGGAGTTAGAATAATCACACGAATCACAAGTGCAAGCCAATTGGTGAGCTCCGACACTTATTTGAGACTAAATTGATCATTTTAGGTCATTATTTAAGACTAGTTTCATTTTTTTTTTTACCCTTTTTAAAGAAAACAGGAACACAATTGATTCCCTCATTTGAGAAAAGATTCGTTGTGGTTTTTTTTTTTAATAAAAAGAAAAGATCCCGTTTAAAATCCTTATTTAAGACTAAATTGATCAGTTTAGGCCTTATTAAGATAAGGTCCACACTAGATCCTATTTTGAGAAAATGGCTCCCTTTAGGCTTTTATTCGAAATTTTCCCATAAATTAACATGGAAGAGGCTTATATTAATTTTTACTTTCTACTGAAATTTTGTCTAAGTTTATACAATACAAAATCTTCGAATGTTGAAAAGAAAAGGCAAAAAGTCACAAAAAACCAAAAACTATGCTCTATAACACACAGATATTGAACTCCTTTTCGTGACATAAAAAATGCCAAATTATGTCCACTATGACATAGATACCATTTAGGTATTTATTTATTTATTTTTATGTCACAAGAAAAAGATTATGATAAATGTGTCATGGTGTGCATAGTGTGGAATTTTTTATGTTGCTAGAACTCTATTTAGGTTCTACGATATGGCAAATCCAATTGTTTTGGAAGGCTATGGTGATACCAACTAGATTTTGGATTTTGATAAATTGAAAGCGATTAATGGGTATGTGTTTATGCTAGGAGGTGCTGTAATATTGTGGAAACCCTCAAAGCAAACTTTAATAGCGTGCTTCATGATGAATCGGGATTTGTTGCTTTGGATAAACTTGCTGAAGAAGCAGAGTGGCTTCGATAATTTTTAAAAGATGTGGCCAAATCTTGTGCCTACAATACACATTTACTATAACAATCCAATAATGACTTTTTTTTTTTTGGGTCGATAATACGATAGCTCTTCATTTACTTAGTGAAGTTTGGAGAAAATACATCAAGAACATCGGTGCATAATAAGTCAGATAAAGTTGTCAGGGGGTTAGTCACCCAATTTCTCGGAAGATAATTTTGTCGATGAGCCTTTGCGACCCGGTCTGGGGCCTATTTGCTTCTGTTGGGTGGGCCAAGGTAAGGCCCGTGAACCTGTGTAGCTTTTCCTTGATCCGGTCCATGAGCGGCGCTACTTCCCAACTGAAGTCTTCGCTGAACTGAAGTGCCCGCACGAGTAGAAGGCTGTCTGTGTGTACTTCCAGTTGTTCCTCAGTTCTATCGGATAGAAAGTTTAGGGTTTCCAGGAGAGCACTGGCCTTTGCTTGCTCTGCCGAAGCTGCTACTACAGTCTTGGAGAAGCCCTCGATGAGTCTACCTCGGGAGTCCCGCAGCCCGCGAGGCAACAATAGCTCGTTCTTGGCTCCTCCCCGTCCGCTTCACCCCCGTTCTCATCCTCGTCTCGGGATTCGCTACATCCGCCATCGACATCAAGCGAGGTATCGTCTTCGTCCCTATCGACCGCAGATCTGGTTTCGTCTTTGCCCTCTCCTCTCGCTCACGTCTAGCAAAGGGTGTCTCGGTGTTCCGATTTAGATCTTCGTTGCTGTGGTTGTGTCCCTACGCGCAGAGGTGGCTACTGTTGTTCGGATCTTCGCCCCCATTCTCTTCTTCATCCGTGGATGTTCGCGGATGCAAGCCGCAGCTGACTAATGTTTCGCTCCGACCATTAACGGCAAGATTTGGTCTCGTATGCGCCCCTCTCCTCTCGCTCACGCCAAACAAAGGAAGCATCTATGTTCAGTTTAAGCAAGCTTGGTTTCAGGGGTTGCCACCTATTTGTGTGGGTCTCACTTGCTGTCTTCTTTGCTGCAATTTTATTCCACGTTTCGAAATTTCTCTGTAATGCCTCCCGATCCGAACGGGGTCTCGCTTTGGGAAGAGGGGTTTTTGGTCGAAGATAAACTGTTGCGGTCTTGCCATATGCTCCACATGGTAGTTGCGATCCGATTGAACTTTGAGGAGCTTTGTGGATCTTTTTTCCTCATGTACAGCCCAGTCATCAATTCCGTTAACCCTAATCTGGTTATTTTGATTTTCGGAGGAGTTCTGTCCATATCTCGAGCTGTCCAAGGGCATAACAGCAGCGTGTGTTCGATCGTCTCGGCTTCGTGTTTGCGAGATGGGGCAAAGTGGGTCAGATACTATTTTTCTTCGGTGAAGGTTGTCCATTGTAGGCAATGCATTTTGGCCGACATTCCGAGAGAAATTGTTTTACTTTAGGTAGTGTGTCGAGTGCCAAATATGTTTCCATAGATCCGGCTTTGTTTGATGAGAGGATGTTGCTGTTGTAAGTGGTGGTTTGACTGCTCTATCTCTTGTTGTAAAATACCCACTCTTTACTGTATAAGCCCCTGAATTGTTGCGCATCCATACTAATCTGTCCTCTGTTGTTGAGAGCCCAATAGGGATAGCAAGGATTTCCCCGTACCTTTTTTCATGAAACATCATTCGAAGTAAAGTTTCATTCCACATGCCATTCCCCCGTTGTATGAGTGCACGACTTTTCCTGGTTCATCTCTTGTAGTCGGGCCTCCAATTAGTCCGCTTTTTCAGCCATTTATCCTCTCTTATCGAAATTTTCTGACCATTGCCAACAGACCAGATAACATCGGGTGCTATGGAATATAACGCTTCTCCATCCCCACGATGGTCGTGTTCCATTTCCAGCTTGCCAAATTCGCAGTGTGGATGGTATAGACCCTTCATTGGTTTGCTTAATAGGGAGTGGGGTTGCTGTGAAATCCACCATGCTTGCTTTCCTAACATGGCTTGGTTGAAAGCTGTTAAGTCTTTGAAGCCAAGGCCTCATTCGTTTTTCCTGAGTTTCAATTTCTCCCATTTTCTCCAATGAATTCTAGCAGTGTTTTTCCCATTTCTCCACCAAAAATTTGCAATCTTTTTCTCTATGGCTTTGCATATTGACACCGGTATCTTGAATATAGACATTGCGTCTTGTGGAATGGCCTACACCACTTTGATTTAATCAATATCTCCTTACTGTCTTGTCGGCAAATGTTCCTTCCAACTTTCTAATTTCTTGTTGACTCGAGCTAAAATCCAGGCAAAAACATCTTTCTTGAGCCTCCCAAATCCGAAGGAATTCCCAAGTATTTCCCTATTTTTTCTATTTTTTGGGACCCTCAACTCTCGCTGCCATATTTCTCCTTAAATTCATTGGGCGCTTCTTACTAAAGTAGATACCGATTTATTTAGGTTTATGGCACGTCCTGAAGCAAAACAATATTGGTGTAGTATTTCCGCCAAATTCTGACATTCCGTGATGGTACCATGTAGGAAGAAGATGGAATCATCCGCAAATAACAGGTGTGATAGAGTAGGACAGCCACTGTTTAGTTTAATTCCCTGGATTGTGCCATCGACTACTGCTGTTCGCATTAAATTTGATAGTACATCGGCCACTAGGATGAAAAGATATGGGGATAGAGGGTCCCCTTGACGAATTCCTCTTGTAGGTTGAAAGAAAGGTTGGGGCTCACCATTAAAATTGACGCTAAAGGAGACCGTTGAAACACACCGTGTGACCCATTGCACCCACTTCCAAGCTGAATCCCTTCTTGAGCAAGCATCCTCTAAGGAAGTTCCATTCAATTCGGTCGTAAGCTTTTTGCATGTCAAGCTTTAGGACCGCTTGAAATTTGTTTTTCCTTACCCGAATTCTCGCCTTATGAAGTACTTCTTGGACTATCAAAATATTATCTTGTATTTGTCTTCCTCCCACAAAAGCACTTTGTTCTTCTGCTATAATCTGTGGTAGCACAGGTTTAAGTCGATTAGCCAACACTTTGGAAATTATTTTATAGACAAAATTGCAGAGGCTTATAGGCTGGAATTGTTCAAGCTTTTTGGGTTTGGGGTTTTGGGGATAAGTGTGATTTGGGTTATGTTTAGCTTGGGATTTAGGTAACCGAGTCTCAAAGAACTTCTGCACTTCATTGAATATATCTTGGGCGATATGTGGCCAATGATCCCGATAAAATAGCCCATTAAGTCCATCGGGTCGGGAGCTTTAGTAGCTCCTAGGTTGTTGCATTGCCTCTTGTAATTTCCCCATTATGATTGGTTTAACTAACCGTGATTCATGCTTTCATCAGCGAGGTCGGGATTTGCTGAATTATAGGCTGGAAGTTGCGAGGCCCTACCGAGTTATACAAGTTTTTGAAGAAAGTGACGGTCATATCCTTCAAAGACTGTTCCTCATTCACCCATTCCTCATCAGCGTTTTTCAGCAAGGTAATTCTGTTTCTGGATCTCTTTTGAATAGTTGATGCATGGAAAAATTTTGTATTCCTATCCCCCCACTTGAGCCAGGTAATTCTCGAGCGCATTCTCCAATACATCTCCTCTTGACTCCACAGCTTTTCTATTTCCTGGGTAATTTGCTTTGCTGTTTCACTTTCTTTGTCCTTCCCAACACTATTTGTCAATCTTTGCAACTCATTTCTCGCACCTTAATTCGATATCTGCATTTTCCATCCTGTTCTTGCTTCAATTCCCCAATTTTTGGGCCACAATCTGCAATTTTTCCCCCATATCCAGATTCAGGGGTTCAAATTCAGCCCATGTTTTCTTTACAATTTGCCCACATTCTTCATTTGTTGACCAGAATGCTTCATATCTAAAAACCTTCCTCCTCCTTGTCTTTTGCGAGTTGAAAGATAGAATAAGGGGGTTGTGATCGAACCTATGGCGGTGTAATGCCGTGCATTCTGCGTTAAGGTGTGCTATCCTCCAATCGAAGTGCATAGAGCTCTGTCTAGACGTTTCTTGACCAGTTGTTCTCCTGTTCTGTTGTTTTTCCAGGTGAAGGCACAACCCTTGCTCTCCAAGTCCATTAGAGAGCATCGAAATAGGAAATCCCTAAAAGCTGCCATCCGGTAAGATTCAGCTCTCTTTTTCCCCACTTTTTCCCAATGATACAATATTTCGTTGAAATTCCCATACAAAGCCATGGTAAGTGATGTGTGGAACTTTTTCAATATAGGGCCTCTCATAGCATTACTCTATCTTGAAATTCATTAGGAGCATGAACAAAAAGTAATATGCATATGCTTTGTTGAGTTTCTTGGAGAAAGCCTTTGAACATGAATATAGTTTTACGAATAAGAATCAACGTTTAACCTTACCTGCTCATCCCAGAATAGAGCTAATCCTCCCGCATTCCTTCGGATTCACCACAAAGCTGTTTTGAAATTTCAGCTTCCTTCTTATGCGATGCACCTTGAGTTCTTGATTTTTAGTCTCCATAATAAACATATCTTGGGCCTTTCTTGGAGTCGTAGGACCCTTAATGCACTGTTGTCAATGGCGTGCCCAACCCACGACAATTCTAGCACAATAGCTTCATGGATGAACCGGTGGCTTATTAGGCTAGCCACCAAAGCCCACCGATTTGATTTCTCCGCCACTTTTATAGGGGTTTCCACCAGGCGAGTATTGTCGACTGTTCTTGAGGATTGAGGGCTCAGGTACGGGCAAAATCTCTTGCCTTTCTTTGCATTTGAACCCTTTGTACATCTGGATTTATGCCTTATCCCGGCCTTTTTTCCCCTGTTATATTCTGCTCCATCTCCATTTCGCTTCCTTATATTGCTCCTCATATAGCACCACAACCGATTCTTTATCGATGTAGCAACTCCCTCTTTTGGTGGCCCTTTCTCCTTCATAATGACCAATGGAATGTGCTGATTGGATTGGCTCATCTCCGTGGGGTTAGTTGTTACGCATGGCCTGGTTCACGTATGGCTAGTATTTGGTTTGTATTTCGATGTTGCGATACATGGCATTTCTGAGTGCTAAATTTGTGGGTGTCTCGGGCACAATCTCATCGTCATATGGTGTTATCTCCTGTTTGCCATATAAGATCTTCCCATATGGGCTAAGATCACGAGCTTCGCTCGTAGCCAATGACCGAACCTGCCTGGTAAGTTTTACGCTTTAGCCCCCGAGGTTTCGTAGGGAATATGTCTTTGCAATCACGAGGCATAATGCCCAATTTTTCCGCATGAATAGCAATAGTTCGGGAGTCGTTCGTATTTAAACTCTTCCCACAACCTCTTATTCTCCGGGATTGCAGAACTCCTATCTTGAGGGGCATCTCCCGGTTATCTTAACTTTTGCCTTTCCAAACTTGGAATTACTGTTGCCTTTGGTATCAAGTTTCACCTCAACTACTTCCCCTAGCTTTGCTGCGATATCTCTAATGGATTCATAAGTAGCTCTCCCCAGTGGTAGTCCATAGAAGTGCACCCGAAGTCACAATATGTAAATTCATAACATAAATCGGGAGTATTGGGTTCGCATTGCGTAAAACGAGTAAACTTCCGCAGAAAAGATCATGGCCCCAAGTCTAAAACTCTTTGTTTATCAGCTTTTTAGACTGAAATGAGAAAGAAAAATATCCTGGTGCTAACACAGTACATGTGACATTCTCAACCTTCCATACTTTCTTCATTGTAGTAAAGAAGGCTGGAAAATTCACATGTGGTTTGGAATGTAGTTTCCCGAACGAGTTTTCCTGCATTCAGCCAATTTTTCGTGGAGATACCACCTTTAATCTCAACAACATCATCCTCGAGACCATAGATTACCAAGACTTTTACACAGTGCTGCAACTCGCCTTTCTTCATCATACTCACCTGCCATCTGTTTCAATCCGTGTCTCGTAACACTTGTGGCACCGGCAGAAGACGTGGATACCTTGCCCGGTATGATTGAAGGGAGCTCGATGTGGTTGTGCTAATCGGTTTGGTGGGCGACTGGCGAGGGATTGCGGCTTGATATTCCCGAAATATAGAAGTCTGATCTTCTTACAAGGCAGATAGGGTTTAGAAGGGCTGGGTTGTAGGGTTTTGTTCTGGGGGGGGGGGGCGAATCATCTCGGTGAAGCGAGGACCATGAAATTCCAATATAACCATTTAGATTAATTTTGGCATGAAATTGCTCATGTGGCGTAGCAGTCAATTTGACATGGACAACTAAGTAGATCGCCACGTTACACTTTCTAGAGCAATTCATCAAAAGGATTATATTAGAATTTTGTGCAAAAATTTATGACTATATTGGCAAAATTAGAAAGTTTAAGACTAAATTGATATCCATACAACAAATTTAGGGGTGGCTGAAAATCCTATAGAGGCAGGATTCATGTATTTATTTTTCCAAAGAAGAGAAAGAGAGTGGCCAAAAATCCTATAGTGGCGGGAGTCATGTGGGGTTGATCCCAAAAATTCTATAGGGTTTAGGCATCTCACCTCTGAATTTTAGTTCATCTTGCATGCCAGGCCTTATGGCTGATAATATTCTTAGCCAAGCCCCAGATTCATTTGATGCGAAATGCCATTTCTATACCTAAATGTCCATAATATCTAAAAGTAGAGATGTATGGCAAGAAATATGAGTGCAAAACTAGACAGAACTAATGTTTTGATTTAGATATCAACAAATTCAATCCCTAGTTTTCGAATGAAAGCCTTCAAGCAAAAATTTTGGTGTTGACAATTGGGATAGTAATTTAAGTATTAGAAGCATTTCTTAGATATATATATATTTATATATTTATTTATCAAATTATTCTTAATTTTTCATAAACAATTATAAGAATGATTTAATATGCATTGGTATTTTTCAGATATTATTACCATCGCTTTGGATATGTTGTCATGTAAACAAATACAAACATAAAACGGCAACGCAATTGTCCAAGAATTTTTTAGTTTGTGAATCATTAGTACTTCCATTAAATTGAACTCTTTATAGAATGTAAATTTAATAGGCGAACTTACCACGCTTTCTCCCTGGCCGAGTTTTCACCTGTATGAATTGCAAAATAACAAAAGTCATTGCCGAGTCAAAGGTATATCATCTTATATCTGATCATATTTTTCCACAAGGACTTTGACAGAACATTTGTATGGCATCTTTGCCGAACAATTTCTTCAATGTACAGCTAGAATGCTAATGGAACCCACCAACGAAGTAATCTTTAGGAAATTCGTTTCGGCTACATCGCATATTCGTGTTGAAAACCAATCATTCATATCAACATTGGCCCTAAATAGAAGGCAAGGTTGTTGTGCGAAATACAAGTGAAGATTCATGCTTATGAAGCGTGAAGAAAAGTCAACAAGAAGTTTAGGTTCTATTTGTTTTGCGGAAAATGTAGCATTTTTGGACAATAATTTTAGAAGTAATTTTCCAAGAAAATGATAATATTTTTTGATGCTTGGCTAAAATCTGAAAATGAACTAGAAAATATTTTCCGTCATTCGGTATAAAAAATTCAATTTGAATTTCCTCCATGCACTCCTTTTAATAATTATTTTATTTTATTTTATTAAAAATAAAATTTTTAATTATTTTAATTATTTTCCTTTTCCTCTAGCAATCGGCCAAAGGCGAGGTGAGCTTGAGGATTGCCAAATTGTGACGAGGTGAGCTCAAGGCTTGCCAAATTCCGACAAGCCTCAAGCTTGTTGGTCTCGAAAAGGTTTGTTGATCTAGTGAGGCATCGGGCTTACTTGTGGCTGGTTGCTTGCCACCAGCCAAGAAAGAAGGAAATTAAAAAAAAAAAAAGAAAGAAAAGAAAAAAAAAGAAAAACATAAAGAAAAACATAAAGAAAAAGAAAAAGAAAAGAAATATAATAAAAAGTTGAATTTTTTAAAAAAGAAATAAGGAAAGAAGGGGCACTAGCAATAATGTGAGATAAGAGAGAGTGAATGAGGAAAATGCTTTCCTCTACTTGAAAAGCAAAAAAACATTTTCCCCTATATTAGAAGACTTTTCGTTAGAAAATGTTTCCCTTAACTAGTTCATTTTCCATTAAATAGATGCTGAAAATCTGAAAAATATTTTCTCAAAAGTTGTTTTCTGCGAAATAAATGGACCTTTTAATGTTGTCTCCTTTCATTATCCCAGAAGAAAGCCGAATGTCCCGCCCATCTTTAAGTTTTTGAAGAAGACTCGTATTTTCTTTTCCTATTGCTCATGGCGCACAATACTTTCACTTTGTCGCTGAAAATAGATAGGCACGCCAAAATGACGTTAACGAATATCGACGATCTCCAAAACGATCAGAATATTAGATGATTGGAGACCCACACCTCTCAAGACGATACGTGGTAAAAATGGGTGTCGACACTCTCATTCTAGGTTAGTCAATTCTGGAGATATGAACCACTGGGGGTTCGCCCTAGTGGCCACCCTTCCAACGTGGAAGGGGGAGGTGAGGGGTTCAAATCCCCACCTTCTCAGGGGGGGATGGGGGTAGGGACGTGTAAGTTTCGAGAGTGGGTTGCGACTCCCACGCCCTGCAAGAGGCATATCACAAGTCTGCGAGTGAGTGTAGAGTAGGAATAGAGTAGGAATAGAGTAGGACTGACAAAAAAAAAAAAAAAAAAAATTCTGGAGACATGCACCGCTACCACTGCTATGAAATTATGGTTCCTCCTTTCTTCATGATGACAGAAATTGCTATTGAAGTTTCAATTGATAACGAACTTGTGCTCATTATTTTCCAATATTTCATTCTTTTCGGTTGGTTACAAAGAAACAAAGACTTCTCTTGCTTTTGACCTAATGCAAAATGATGAATGGCCAAAATTTTTAGTCTAGATTGACTAAGAAGTCATGTCACATACTACACTATAGTCAATTGTAAGCCCATAAATCACATCTCTTACCATTCAGAGAATTTTCCATATGAGATATAGATAATATAAACCAAGTCCATCTGGACCATTTAACATCGTTGTGAGACCCACATAATTAAAGATTCAAGTAAGTGGTCTACATGATCTCTATATCATGCAGTACTCTTGCACACTTCTCAATTTGCTGCAATGGCATGTCATCAGATTCACCACCAACACATGCACATTGGAGAACAGCAAGAAATTTCTATTTTCCTCCTTTGGAACAGAGAAAACTTTGATATTTGAAACATATGTCCGTTTATTAAGTTGGATTTTGGGTGATAGTCATAATAACGAGCAACATAGGCAAAGGCAACTCTTAAAAAGGAAGAAACAAGAACGTTGTTGATCCGAAAACTGGAAACTTAGCAAAAAACAGCGAACCTATAGGCGTTGATCAACTACGGCAGCTTTAATCCTTAGGCTTTAGAAATTTTTGCTGGAAAGGAAATTAAGACGGATTCGGCATCGTCCAATGTTTATTTTCGTGGCTCATTGCCAACATAAGATATTTTCTAGCCCACCCCAAGTTCCATATCAAAGAGAAACATCTCATAATCCATTCATACTCATCTCAAATGGTCTCTACTTGAAGATCCTTTTGCCTAAAGAAAAATATCCACTTTCACTTGCACAGCATCGATCTTGAGAGCAAAAGGGAAGGAAAACAAAGGGAATACATCAAATCTGAAACCGCTGCCTCCGTATCATGACTCCACGCATTTTTATTTTTATTTTGGGTTCTCGAACATGACTCACGCGTTTCAGGGTTCCATCTCTTCATGCGAAAAGGTACTTTGAACATATGATGTCTTGATCATTTGACGGGTCTTGCAAGGTATGACTTGGAAATTTTGAGTCACTATTAGGGTGGCCAGCGATAAGAGAAAAGGACTTAAAAAAATGTAAAGACCTCCTTTCTTTTTGGTGAATAAAGAAAATAAATGTTTCTCAAGGGACATGTTTCTTTTGGCCATTATAAATGGAAGTTCTCGGGTACCTGCTTAAACAACAATGGCATCTTACTTCTACACTAGCTTTGTCCCTACACTTTTGTTGGCACTCTTTGTCATTCAAACCTTGGAATTCAGTCATTCCAAAGCCTTAACAAATGTAAGCTGCATTGGTGCTGAGAGGGAGGCTCTTTTGAAGTTCAAGCAGGATCTCATTGATCCTTCAAGACGTTTGGGGTCGTGGACTGGTGAGGGTTGTTGTGAGTGGGAAGGAGTCGAATGCAGCAAGAAGACCGGTCATGTCTCAAAGCTCGATCTTCGTAATTCCTTTGATGATGGTCTAGAGAGCTGCAGCCTGGGAGGTAAGATACATCCTGCTCTAAATGAGCTGAAGTATTTGAAGTATCTAGACCTTAGTCACAACAATTTCACAACCCATAAAACCCAGAAGTCCTTGACTTCTCTTCATAAGATGGAGTATCTCAACCTCTCATTTGCAGGCTATGGACATATTTCCAATCAACTTAGTAACCTTTCTAGCTTAAGGTACTTGGATCTTAGTGGGTGGCTTTGGTGGGGGCCCTCTTTAAGAACAGAGAACCTCTTTTGGCTATCGACATTTTCTAACTTGAAATACTTGGACCTGTCTTATGTCCCCCTTCTCAACCCCAATGAATGGTTAAATCCTATAAACATGCTTTCCTCCTTGGAGTTCTTAATATTGAGGGGATGCAATTTGGAAGATGCTTATGCCTTTTTGCCTGTCAATTTTACTTCTCTTAGATTCCTTGATTTGAGTCAGAACTCCATGAATTCATCAATTCCTCCTTGGTTTCAAAACTTCAGTAGACTCGAACATCTTGATTTAAGTGATAATAATCTCCAAGGCATATTCCCCACTGTCATCCTTGAAAATAGTCAATGGCTTGGATTCCTTGATGTCTCTTTGAATAGGATGGAAGGTGAACTTTTGAAAAACTCAAGCATTTTCTGCAATATGCAAGTACTCAATTTGAGTTCTAACAAATTTAGTGGGAGGATTTTTGAAACCAGAGATGGTGCTTTGAATTGTGGACGAAGTAACCTAAAGATTGTTGATATTAATGGCAATAATTTTACTGGTCACCTTCCCCATCAATTTGGGAATTTCAAAGATCTCGAATTCCTTGATCTTTCACGAAACTCAATTTCTGGTCCTATTTTAGCTACAATTGGCCAGTTGTCATCTTTGAGAATGTTGAACCTCTCTTTTAACAAATTGAGTGGGAACATTCCGGAAAGTATTGGGCGAATATCTAATCTAGAGGTGATGGATATTGGCAATAATCAATTGGATGGAATTGTCAGCCAAATTCACTTTGCAAATCTCACCAATTTGACCGTGTTGAAGATTCATTTGAATGGACTTGTCATAAATTTTAGTGCATCTTGGGTTCCTCCTTTCCAAATTGAAGAGATTCTCATGTCAAGTTGCAAAGTGGGACCAAGATTCCCAAACTGGCTTCAAACGCAGAAAAAAGTTCAAGCATTAGACATGTCAAATGCTAGCATCTCAGATGAAGTTCCTCTTTGGCTATCTGATGTTCTATCTAGCATTGAACACTTGGATCTCTCGAGCAATATGCTCAGAGGCGACATTTCCCGAATTATTGGGAAAAAGATGCCACTATTAGCACAAGTGTCACTTTCTAGAAATAACCTTAGTGGTGAAATTCCAAATTCATTATGCATGTCGGATGATTTGTCTTTTTTGGATCTCTCTAAGAACCACCTGTTTGGGAGGCTTCCGCGATGTTGGAGGAAGTCGCAAGCTTTTTTGGAATGGATTTCATTGGGAAACAACAAGTTAAGTGGTCAGATTCCAAGGTCGCTTTGCCAGTTGGAGCAATTAAAAGTACTAGGCCTACATGAAAATGTCTTGAATGGAGTGCTTCCAAAATGTTTACGAAGCTTGATTTGGTAATCCTTGATCTCGGTGACAATCAATTCGGTGGTAGAATACCTCTATCCGGTAAACCTGCATCATTTGAGATAATCGATCTTGGGGGAAATTACTTCACTGGAGACATTCCTTTGCAGTTATGTCATCTTGCTAATCTCCAGTATTTAAGCCTAAAGCATAACAACCTTTACGAGGCATTCCTTGTTGTTTCAACAACTTCTCGCGAATGTGGACAAATTCCACTTTATATTTCAGATCCACGGGGGGTTGCCCATTATGTTTAATACAAAAGGAACAAGCAGAGAGCTCACCAGCACGCTTCCGTATTTATTTTCTATTGACCTCTCAAGCAATGCATTAGATGGACAAATACCGGAAGGGTTGACAAGGCTTGCTAGACTTCAGAATTTGAACCTCTCTCAAAATATGTTGGTTGGAAAAATCCCTTCATATATTGGCAACTTGAAAGATTTAGAATCACTTGATTTATCCAATAACAAGCTATCGGGTGAAATTCCTCCTAGCATATCCAATTTAGACTTTCTAAGTCATTTGAATCTTTCCTACAACAATTTATCTGGTCCTATTCCATTCGGCAATCAACTAAGCACTCTAGATGATCAATCTATTTATTGTGGCAATGATAGACTTTGTGGACCTCCTCTTTTGAAAGTTTGTCGTGGGGATGAGCTCAGTGTATTGGGCAGACGTGATGATCACAGTTCAAGCGATGATGTGTCTAATGAAAGTAACTCCATTATTGGTTGGTTTTACTTTGGATTGGGACAAGGTTTCGCGGTGGCGTTTATGGGATTTTGTGGCATATTACATTTCAAACAATCTTGGAGGATCTCATATTTCCGGGTTGTGGATAAGATTATCGAAAAATTGTCAATTGCTAGATGATTGCCATGCTTTGATTCAAGAAAGCTTTTCAATTCCAGCTACGCAAAGAAGTGGTTATTTAGTAAGTAAAATATCTCTCTCTCTCTCTCTCTCTCTCTCCTTCCATATTTTCTTTTCCTCAGACTCATTAATTTTGCTGAGAGATGTTGCTAAATAATTCTAGTGTTTACCCTCACATTTGTGAGTCGCAGGTGACACGTCCCTGCTTGAAAGTACAGATTGGTTTACCCAATTCCCGACACATGCCTCATTGCAACTGCTATGAAGCTGATTGTTCCTTTCTTCATGTGGAAGATTGCTATGAAGCTTCAAGTAATAAAGAAGTCGTGCTCATCATTCTTCAACGTTTCTCACTTGCTTTCCATTTGGATATTAAAAATCTCTTGCTTTTGTCCTATAAAATAAGACATGTATGTGTTTAATGTAAAAAAAGTTGATTATATGAGCCAAAATTTCAACTGTTTCCTGGGGTAGAAATTACTTTATTTCACGCTGATAGCGTGTGAAAAGGATCGACTACTATCAAACACGTTAGCAACAAAATTTTGGCCGGCAATTTCTTTAGTCAATAACATGTTGGTAAGTTACCAACACTTTTATGAAAGAATAAACAATTACTGGATTGCGTTGAATTGCCAACTATTTCAATGATTTATCAACATTTACAAACTATTATAGAAAATTACCAACCCTTATTTGCATAAATTACCAACACTATGATAAACAGAGTCATCATCCGCAATGCTCAAATGATTGCCGGAATGGGGTTCGATAAACTATCCAATGAGAGATCAAATGACTTAGAAAGTCTAAATTGGATATGCTAGAAGGATTTCACTTGAAGCCGATGTCAATGCTGTTTGGTTAGACTTAGTGTAGGGACCAAGCGCCACGGTAGGATTACTAGGATGTCAAAATTTACCAACTTTTCTATTGAGCTACAAGGTTTCATTTGCCTTACTTTTGACCCGTTAAATCCAATCGACTGGATCTATTTTCTAAAATACTTCCACATTTAATCAAATTTAAGAAAACTTGTTTCTTATGATTTTTTTAAAATTATATTTCTAGAACACTTCCATGCAATACAAATCTAATGGACAGATTTTATACTTTCTTCTAAAAAAAAAAATTGATTTTGTAAATATTTTTATGTTTTTTTTTTTTTTTCATTTTCCTTTCTTTTTATTTTTTTTCTACATCCGGCAAGGGCAGGTGGACCCTTGTCGTCCATTGGGTGAAGGTCATGCAACAGGGAGGGTCACATCCCTCCCTTGTTAACGACTTGCCGGATTTTGTAAGAGAAAAAAGGAAAAGAAAGAAATAAAAAAGAAAAAAAATTATAAAAAATTCAGAAAATATTTTAAAAAAATTTAAAATGACTTGATTATGATTCACTGAAGCTTGTAAGGCAACCCATTTAAGACCCATTAAGTTGTTAGGCAACCATTTATAACCTATTTAAGTTTGTTTTTAAAAATTAAGACAACTCATTTATGGCCTGCATTAAATATAAGTTAAATATATGAGTTTTGGACTCATTTTGCCACCTTTGTTAACAAATGAGCTATTTCATATTTGGTT